>WWNC01000122.1:272500-840000 GCA_011125475.1 Melanerpes aurifrons | reverse complement strand
TCTTCTGCTCCTCTGCTGGAACATCTTCTTAATTAGACAGGAGAATAAGCAACCAGAAACCCATCTTCGTTTGGGCTATTTTGGGAGCTGCCCTCTTCAGGCAGGAGCTGCTCGAGCCGCTCTGGCTGCAGGAAATTGCAACTCCGGATTCATTGCAATTTCCCGATTTTCATTAAAATAAAAAATAAATTAAAAATGCGAGCGAGATCCGGGTCAGGAACGACCATTCCTGGCTGCTTTGTGTCGTGACAGCAAGCCTCAGCCCAGCTCGTGTCAGTTGTGGTGTCACGGACGGCTTTGGGCTCGGGTGGTCTGAGCACCTTGGCCAGATGATACTGGAGAAAACGTTTCAGTTTTGTTAGAGTACCTTTTTTTCCTTGGTGATCTGGAGGAGTTAATTCCTGAGTGCTCTAGTTTTCAGTTTCATGGTCAGCTTCGTGGGCTTTTTTGGTTTGTTTGTTCGTTTTGTTTTATTTTCTTTTATTAACTTTTTTTTTTTTTTTTTTTTTTTAATAATTTCACTGTTTCTATTTTTGCCATATTTTTATTTCCCCGATTTTTAACCAATTTGCTTTCCTGGACATAGTGGAGCTAGGAAAGGACTGCTCAAGCCTTCTCCTTGTTTTTTTTTGGGTATCATCAAACAGGGCTCTGTATGGACTTAACAGCACTGGGGTGGTCTCTCAGCAGCCATTTCGGCACTTCAGATCTGATCTGGCACAGCAGCAGGCCCTAGGTTTCGTAGCCCTTTGCAGCCTTGCCCCCCACGCCCCCCTCTCACCGCCGCTGGCTGGCAGCAGCCCCCGCAGGGCTCCCGGAGCCGGTGATGCTCAGCCTCCTGATTTCCCTCTCATCCCCCTGGCAGCCACACTTCCTCCCCGTGCAGGTTTGAGGACGTGGATGCTTTGCTATGCTAGGGAGGCAAAGCCACCCTTTAGGGTGGGCTTTTACCTGAGACCCACCTGCCCATATCGGGCTGCCTTCTTGATGCTGGCCGCTGGCACAGCCTGGCTGGTGATGCTCTCTGCTCACTCTCTGGCGTCAGAAACGGTGTCCAGTGGCTCTGGTTGTGGTGCTGGGGATGGATTCACCATGGGGATGGATTTGTCACACAGAGCTCAGAGCGGGGCTCCCGAGCTTTGCCATTAAGGTTGTCCACAATAAATTGGAATTTCATAGCTCGTTATTTTCATAACTAATAATTACAGTGGGTAAAATGTTGCTGTAATTGCAGCTCCCTCTGCCCGTGGCCTTTCCTCTGCACGTGTGGGAAAAGAGGAATCCCTGTGATCAGTCCTGACAGGTGGAATTGTAGGGTCAGGATTTCTCAATCCTCCATACAGCCTTGGGTACACCCAGAGTCTGTAGTGCAGGGAAAGGTCCCTTTGGAGGAGGGGACTGCAGGGGTGCCCAGGGGAAAGTCTCGCCCATGAGAGGAGGGGACTGCAAGGGTGCCCACTGCTCACCTGCACTGGAAACTAGCTGGAGAGACAGGCCTGGAGCTGGCTGTGTGAAATGGAGCTGGCTGCCACCTCTCTTGCCTCTAAAACACATCTGGGAAACCCTGTGCTGTGCAGCCCATGAATCCTTCCTATGCCAGCTTCAAGGCCAGGGTGAAGAGGAGGGAGGTGTCACAGCAGCACTGCCAGGCATGGCTGTCCCCATCCCAACCAGCTTCCCCAGCTGCCCAGGAACGGACCTGTGCCCAATCCTGTCCCCAAGTCCTCCCATGGATGCTCTTACACAACCCCAGGTGGTGAGACAGTGGTTGGAGGATCCAAGAGTGAAGGTCTCACTTCCTGGAGGGCACCAGGGCTCTGTGTCTCCAGTGAGCTTGACACCACCGCAGTATTGTTGTGCTGAGGGCCTTTGCTGTCATGGCTTTACCCACCCTGGTGCCCAGCCAGGGTGAGCACCATCTCTCTGACATGGCCACAGCTTGCCAAGCTGCTGCTGGGGCTCTGCCTGGCTGGGCTGGGCTGTGGTGGGTGGTTGGCAGGCGCTGTGCCAGGGCAGTGCAGTGAGGCCATGCTGGTAAGGAACTCCAAGGAGCCTCTGCTAGGTCTGTGATTTTGGCTGGAACTGAGAAAATGGTGATTTTGTTTGGAGGCATTCCTGGTATTGTCTGGTTTTCTTCTGCACCCTCCTGGTGGCAGAGGTGCCAGCAGTGGAGGTTTCGAGGGCAGGGTGCGAGGTGTTGGTTGGTTTGTGGTCCATGTCTGCTATTGTTCTGTTGCATCCTCGGCAAGCTTGTTAGGAACCAAATTTTTCCAGCCCTCTCCCCGTCCCCCCAGCTCTAAATCCCGCACTAAAGAACACTAGGAGGGTTCACCCAGCCTTGCCACTTTGGCACACAAGAGCTGCCCGGAAGCAGTGTAAGCCTGGCAGGCAGTGGGAGGCCAGCGGCGTGCGCTGAGGTGAGGCAGGCCCCGGCCACGCTGCCTGCTTGTGCTCCACTCACAAAGATGGGGAATTAATTAATTTTGTGTGTGTAATGCTTGTGTCAAGGAGCTGCAGAGGAAATATAGTAATAAGCAGCCTTGTGTGGGTGCTGGGGGAGTGCTTTCTGAGCTCTCTGCTGCAGACATGGAGCGCTGGGTGGGCACGTTCTGGGTGCCTGGTGGAGCACCTCATGATGTGGAGGAGAGAGGATGTGTGGGCTCAGGGTGGTCTGGGCAGTCCCTGCAGGTTGGTGCAGGGTTGATTTTGTGTTGGGTGCCTGCTGGAGCATCTCACAATGTTGAGGAGAGAGGATGTGTGGGCTCAGGGTGGTCTGGGTAGTCCTTGCAGGTTGGTACAGGGTTGGTTTTGTTCTGGGTGTCTGCTGGAGTACCTCACAATGTGGAGGAGAGGATGTGTAGGCTCAGGGTGGTCTAGGCAGTCACTGCAGGTTGGCGCAGGGTTGATTTTGTTCTGGGTGTCTGCTGGAGCATCTCACAATGTTGAGGAGAGAGGATGTGTGCTGGGGTGCTTGGGGCAGTCCCTGCAGGTTGGCACAGGGCTGATTTTAGATGAGAAAATTACCAAGACACAAGGAGGTACCTGGCCAGGACAGCACCCGTGGCATTGTGCTCCCTGGCAGCGCAGCACTGAGGAGCATGGTCCTGATTCTGATCTCCTGTCCAGACCTCCAGTACCTGAAGGGGCTCCAGGAGAGCTGGGGAGGGACTTGAAACAAGGGCTGGGAGTGCCAGGACCAGGGACAACGGCTTGGAGCTGGGAGAGGAGAGATTGAGAGTGGAGAGGAGGAAGAAATTGTTGTCAGTGAGGGTGGGGAGAGCCTGGCACAGGTTGCCCAGGGAGGCTGTGGCTTCCTCCTCCCTGGAGGTGTTGAGGGCCAGGCTGGATGAGGCCTTGAGCAGCCTGGGCTGGTGGGAGGTGTCCCTGCCCCTGGCAGGGGGTTGGAGCTGGGTGGGCTTTGAGGACTATTCCAACCCTTCTGACTCTGTGACTCTGTGAAGATGTAAATGCTGCTCCTAGCAGCAGGCTCAGGGCTTCCTTCGCTGTAAGAGGAGACTGTGGGCCGCGGTCCTCGGCTGCGACCTGTCGTGGCTGTGCTGCCAAGGGCAGCTGTGGCAACATCTGGAGGAATTGGTTGGATTACTGCCAGTTCAGGGATCCATTGCTCCTGGATCAGCAGAGCTGCTGGTGTCGGTGAGAAAAGGCCACAGCACTGCTCACAGACCCCTCACCAGCTGGAACCCTTTGGAGTGTGGGCAGCTCCTTTCTCCTTGATCCCCGTGCTGGAAAATCCTAAAACCTGATGTTAAAAATTTGAGTGCGTTTTGGGGAAAAAAACCAAAACAACCCAAACAACAAACAACTAAACCAGCAATATCCACGATCAACCCACCAAAAAAACCCCACACCTGGGGAAAAGGTGTGCCAGAGGTCCTTCATTTGCCTGTGAAAGGGCCGCAAGCCGTAGGTGTTAACGACCAGGATTTCTTCGGGGAGGGTAATTTGCAGCCAAAGGGCCCAGTGCACGAAGTGGCCCTTCGGTGTGATTTGTTTCCATTATGGCCAGCGCCGCTGATTAATAACACACATTTCCAGCTAATTCTGGATCCCGCCGTGCCCTTTCATCTCGCATTGTTTCTTTTGTCTTGCTCTTACAAAAAAAACCCCAAACCCACAACCCAACCCTCCCCCCGCAAAAAAACCCCAACACCACCCCCCACCCATCCCTATCCCCAGCCCCCTTTTCCCCCTTTCCCCCTCCAGTTCCATTACTGTAAATTAATCTGCTGGCTGACAAGGTGGGGCAGATAGGGCAGAAAACAAAAAAAGGTCCGTGTGGGAAGCGTAGGATGCCTCCCCGGGTGCCTCTCCGTGTGTGCTGGGGTCGGGTGACCCTGGAATTGCCTCCTCCACAAATCGGAGGGCGCGTCCCCTGCCCTGCCCGTGATCACCACAGCTTTGTCCTGCCCCCCTCCTCCTTTGTGCCAGGTACTACGAAACCGGCAGCATCAAACCCGGCGTCATCGGAGGGTCGAAGCCCAAGGTGGCCACTCCCAAAGTCGTGGAGAAGATCGCGGAGTACAAGCGACAGAACCCCACTATGTTTGCCTGGGAGATCCGGGACAGGCTGCTGGCAGAGCGGGTCTGCGACAACGACACTGTCCCCAGCGTCAGCTCCATCAACAGGTGGGGGTGCGGGGGGCGCCAGACTGGGGGCCGCGCAGGGGGGGTGTGGGCTGCCGGCAGGAAGTGCAGCTGGAATCTACCCCCCTGATGCCCGGGGATGGAGGGCATCTGTGGGCTCAGCTTGGTTGGCAGAGCATCACTCAAGAGTGTGCCCTAGGAGAGGGCAGGGATCAGCCATCAGTGCTTCACAGCAGAGGGCAGGGGTCAGCCATGAGTGTGCCCTAGGAGAGGGCACTGCTGCTGGCCTCTTCCCCTCCTTTCTCCAGTCTGTGAGCTGCAGTCCCTGGTGGTAGCCATCCTGTGCCGGCTCCCAGTGAGACACCAGTGGGGTGGGGGCTCAGTGGGATGTGCTTTCCCCATGGAGAAGGCTCAGATGGCCATTGTGAGGCCACAGTCACCTGGAGAGAGGCAGGTCCCAGGTGTCTGGAGGAGGACACCCCAGGCATGCCTCTAAGGTACCACTTCTGCCCCTTTGATATCTGCTCAGCTTCGCTGAGGCTGTCCCAGAGCCAGCAGGGGAGCAATATGGCCAGGAGCTTTTGAGTGCCTTGAGCAGTCTGCTCCTTATGTGGAGGCAGCTAAGCAGCACTGAATTGTCTTGTACAATGCAGGAGGACCTCATCTGGGGCCTCAGCCCCACCTTTGAGAGCTCTGCCATGACCTTGCCGAGCAGGGCTGGGCCTGCAGCCATGCCTGGACCTCCTGCCCCTTGCCTCAGACCTTCTCTGCTGACCTGTGTCCTTCTGCATCAGGATCCCAGGCTCAGAGGAAGTCAGGGGTTGGAAGGGACCTGTGGAGACCTTCCACTCCAGGCCCCTGCCAGAGCAGGAGCATAGAATCCAGCACAGGTCACATAGGAACACATCCAGACAGGGCTGCAAAGGCTCCAGAGAAGGAGACTCCACAACCTCTCTGGGCAGCCTGCTCCAGGGCTTTGGCACCCTCCCACTGCACAACTTCCTCCTCCTCTTCAGCTGGAACCTCCTGGGCTGCAGTTTCCAGCCACTGCCCCTTGGCCTCTGGCAGGGTGCAGCTGAGCAGAGCCTGTCCCCTGCCTCCTGAGCCCCAGCCCTCAGCTCTTGAGAGACATTGAGCAGATCCCTCTCAGCCTTCTCTGTCTCTGCAGACTGAACAGCCCCAGGGCTCTCAGCCTCTGCTCCCCAGGCAGTGCTCCAGGCCCTTCCTCATCCTTGCAGCCCTCCCTTGGGCTCTGTGCAGCAGCTCCATGTCCCTCCTGAGCTGGGGAGCCCAGAGCTGGCTGCAATCTTGCAGGTGAGGTCTCAGCAGGGCAGAGCAGAGGGGGAGGAGAACCCCCCTGGCTGTGCTGGACACACTCCTCTGAATGCCCCCCAGGACCCCCTTGTCTTTCTTGACCCCCAGGGCACATTGCTGTGCCATGCAGACCTTGCTGCCCACCAGCACTCCCAGGTCCTTCTCCCTAGGCTACTCTCCAGCAGTTCCCCTCCCAACCTGTGCTGCTGCAGTTTGTTCTTCCTGCCCAGCTGCAGGACTCTGCTCTCATCCTTGTTGAGCCTCAGCAGGGTCCTCTCTGCCAGCTCTCAGCTTGTCCAAGTCTCTGAATGGCCTCACAGCCTTCAGATGGATGTATGCAGGTGGTGCTGAAAGCCCCCCACTGAAACAGTTGCTAACATCTCCAGCCCTGCCTGACCCATTTTAAGGTATTCCTGGTTGGAAGCAGGGCCTGGTGGACACCCACACCCCTGGCACTTCTGCTCTGTGCCAGGCTCTGCCCTTGCCAGGCTGCTGAGGTGGTTTTCACTTGTGTGCTTTCATGCAAATTCTTGGATGGCAGATCAAGTCCCATCTGTGTCCCTGGACATGCAATAAATGGATGCAATTTCCTTTCATTGGCCATCTCAGCCTGATCTGCATTCATGAAGTTGATGCTTGAGTAGCTGCTGTGGCTTCCCCTGGCCACAGCTGCATGGTGCTGCTGCCCTGCCCAGCACCATGTGGAGTTGCACCTTGGGGTGTCTGAGCAGAAATCAGGTCACTGTGCTGGTAGACTTTGCTCTGCCTGCTTCAGTCCTGGTGTCACCAGCACAAGAAGGAGCTGGAGCTGCTGGAGAGGCTCCAGAGGAGGCCACCAAGAGGAGCGGAGGGCTGCAGAACCTCCCCTGTGGGGCCAGGCTGGGAGAGTTGGGGCTGTGCAGCATGGAGAAAAGAAGGCTCCAGGGAGACCTCAGAGCAGCCTCCCAGGACCTGAAGGGGCTCCAGGAGAGTGACTTGAGACAAGGGCTGGGAGTGCCAGGACCAGGGACAATGGCTTGGAGCTGGGAGTGGGGAGACTGAGAGTGGAGAGGAGGAAGAAATTGTTGGCAGTGAGGGTGGGGAGAGACTGGCACAGGTTGCCCAGGGAGGCTGTGGCTGCCTCCTCCCTGGAGGTGTTCAGGACTGGGCTGGATGAGGCCTTGAACAACCTGGGCTGGTGGGAGGTGTTTAGGAGGTGTTTAGGTGTTTCCTCAGTTTAAGAAGGACATCGAAACACTTGAACGTGTCCAGAGAAGGGCAACAAGGCTGGGGAGAGGCCTTGAGCACAGCCCTATGAGGAGAGGCTGAGGGAGCTGGGATTGTTTAGCCTGGAGAAGAGGAGGCTCAGGGGAGACCTCATTGTCCTCTACAACTACCTGAAGGGAGGTTGTAGCCAGGAAGGGGTTGGTCTCTTCTCCCAGGCAACCAGCACCAGAACAAGAGGACACAGTCTCAAGCTGCGCCAGGGGAGGTTTAGGCTGGGGGTGAGGAGAAAGTTCTTCACTGAGAGAGTCGTTCATCATTGGAATGTGCTGCCCAGGGAGGTGGTGGAGTCACCATCCTTGGAGGTGTTCAAGAGGGGATTGGACGTGGCACTTGGTGCCATGGTCTAGTCATGGGTCTGTGGCGACAGGTTGGACTCGATGATCCTCAAGGTCTCTTCCAACCTTGGCGATACTGTGATACTGTGTCCCTGCCCATGGCAGGGGGCTTGGAGCTGGATGAGCTTTGAGGTTCCTTCCAATCCAACTCATTCTGTGAGTATATGGATCTGTGACTCACTGAGGCTCCAGGGTGGGAGGTGGTGCCCCCCCCAGACGTGGCATTTCCAGTTCTGAAAATTATTTGGAAACAATCCAGGGAGCAGGAAAAGTGAAGGAAAACTTTCTCTGACTGACCTCTGGTGACTGAGGGCAAACAGAGCTCCCATGACAGCTTGAGCCCCATCACGAGGAGGGGCTCTGTGTCTGTTAGGGCTCCCAGCCTCCTCCAGATCACCACCCAAAGGGCTGACACAGCTCTTAAAAACAGAGAAAAAACAACTTCCAGCTGTGGTTTGTTTCCATCTCCCCCCTTCTGTGGTGCTCTTGGGCCTGTCCAGGTGGGCAGCATCCTCACACTGCTGGTGCATCAGGAGCCCCATTTTCAGGATCCACCACCAAGCTGGGTGGTGAAAGCCCATACCAAGCTCCTAGGAAACCTGGGATCCACATCCAAACCTCCTGGCTCCTGCTGCAGGAGTCATCCTCACACTTAAAATGCAGCTTCCAGGCTTGGCTGGTGGGGCTGTGCCACGCTGTGGATGCAGACCCCTGCCCATGGTCACCACCAAGGTGCAGAGCTGGTGCTGCCTGGTCAGTACAGACCTGAGCCCATCAGAAAAGGTCTGGTTACGGTTCCCATCTGCTGCAGGGAGGGTGAAGCCAAGGAGTTGGTGGTCTGCACAGCACAGGATGGAGCTGTCCCCCACTGCTCCTGCCCTATCCTAGCCCCTCTTATAGAGAGAGGGGGGCCTGGATCACCTCTGAGGTACCTCCAGGTGATCTGCTCCTGAAGAATCATAGAATTGTTTGGGTTGGGGAAGCTCTCTGAGCTCATCCAGTCCAACATCAAACCAACCCCACCATGGTCACCAAACCATGACCCCAAGTGCCATGGCCACAGCCTGCTGCAACACCTCCAGCCATGGGGACTCCACCACCTCCCTGGGCAGCCTGTGCCAATCCCTCACCACTCTGGCAGCACAGAAATTGCTCCTCATGGCCAACCTCACCCTCCCTGGTGCAACTTGAAGCCATCTCCTCTTGTCTTATCCTTGTTCCATGGGAGCAGAGCCCAAGCCCCAGCTGGCTGCAGCCTCCTCTCAGGGAGCTGCAGAGAGCAAGGAGATCTCCCTCAGCCTCCTCTGCTCCACACCAACCCCCCCAGCTCCCTCAGCTGCTCCTCCACAGCCCTCTTCTCCACACCCTTCCCCACCTTTCTTGCCCTTCTCTGCCCCTGCTCCAGCCCTCAGTGTCCTTCTGGCAGTGAGGGGCCCAGAGCTGAAGGCAGCACTCAAGCTGCAGCCTCAGCAGTGCCCAGCCCAGGGGCACAAGCCCTGCCCTGCTCCTGCTGCCCACACCATTGCTGCTCCAGCCCAGGCTGCTGCTGCCCTTCTTGCCCACTTGGGTGCTCCATGTCTCTGCCCCCATGTTTTGGTGCTGTTTTGGCACCGAACTCATGGTGGGAGCAGTGGGAAGGTGTCACCACACAGAGCTGCTGGGCTGCTGGGGCAGGCTGGGCTCAGCACATGCCCAGGGCTGCCTCTCGGCAGAGGAATCTGAGCTGCTGCCCCATGCACAGGATCGAATAGTAACTATCATTATTAATTAATAACATTAATTAATATTAATAATAGGCCACTATTCCACAGCAGGAGCAACTGGGTGTGATTAAGGCTTAATTAATCACTGTGATTAGTTTTGCTCAAACAAGCCGGGAGCTGCCCAGCAGCATTGGAGTGCTGCAGCCTCTGCTGTCCCCTTGAAGATGAAGATGTCCCTGAGTCAGGAGGCCCTGGGACACCCTTCCCTCACCAGGCTGCAGAGCTGCCTGCTGCAGGCCTCATTCACACCCCTGCTCATGCAGGGTCCCACCAAAGCTGTTTGCACAGCCCCCTCTAACCTGGATCCTGGTTGAGGCAATCCCAAGCACCACTATAGTCTGGGCAGGGACTGGCGGGAGAGCAGCCCTAGAGAAAAGGCCTTGGGGGTGCTGGTGGAGGAGAAGCTCACCCTGAGCCCCCAGTGTGCACTGGCAGCCCAGAGAGCCAAGCAGAGCCTGGGCTGCATGCAGAGAAGTGTGGCCAGCAGGGCCAGGGAGGGGATTCTCCCCCTCTGCTCCACTCTGCTCACACCCCACCTGCAGCTCTGGGTCCAGGTCTGCAGCCTCTCTTCCAGGAAGGCTCTGGAGGTGCTGGAAGGGGTCCAGAGAAGGGCCCCAAGGAGGAGCAGAGGGCTGGAGCTGCTCTGCCATGGAGACAGCCTGAGAGAGTTGGGGCTGTGCAGTCTGGAGAGGAGAAGGCTCCCAGGAGAGCATCTTGTGGCCTTCCAGGATCTGCAGGGGGCTACAGGAAAGCTGGGGAGGGACTTGTGAGGGTGTGAGGGAGTGATAGGACTTGGGGGCAAGGAGGTGTCCCTGCTTATGGCAGGGTGGTTGGGACTGGATGAGTCTTGATGTCCCTTCCAACCCTGACAGTTCTGTGATTCTATGACCCCTACACTGGGCTGGGTGATCATTTGCTGCCTGAGAATCCAACTACTGAAGATAAGCAACACCCAGCAGCTTACCTGTGGGGCTGGCAGCTGAAAGATGTCTTACTGACAGGCCTGGCCCCTACCAGCTCTGCAGTGTCATGGGAGGGGGCAGGATCAGCAGCCGACCATGTGAATGAGAAGGTCTTTAAGGTCCCTTCCAACTCAAGCCATTCTATGCCTGCCTCTGAGATGGGGCCAGGTGCTGCTGGTTCCTCCCCTGGCTCACAGGGTGATGTCCAAGCAAAAAACTGTTCTTTGTTCCTGGAGGGCAGCCCCATGCCAGCTCTGTTTCACACCTTCCTCCTTACCTCCCCTTACACCACCTCTTTGAGGCCAGTGTTAACTTCTCCCAAGTAATTATCAAAAGAACAAGAGGAAAAGGCCTCAAGCTGCATCAGAGGAGGGTTGAGGGTGCCAATGAGGATCAATTTCTGTGCTGCCAGAGTGGTGAGGGATTGGCACAGGCTGCCCAGGGAGGTGGTAGAGTCCCCATGGCTGGAGGTGTTGCAGCAAGCTGTGGCCATGGCACTTGGGGCCAGGGTTTGGTGCCTGTGGTGGGGTTGGGTTGGTGGTTGGAGTAGGTGAGCTTAGAGCTGTTCTCCAGCCTTAATGACTCTGTGTTTCTATGGTTCTGTGTTTTGTACCCCATCTCCTCTCACTGTGTGCCAAGCCAGGGCAGGCAGGAGTGGGAGCAGAGTTTCCTGGGTGCAGAGGGGAGCAGAGGTCACAGCAGCACTGCATATCCTGGAGCAGTGCAGCAGGTGGAGAGGGGCATGGAGCATGAACAGCTGGCTCCTGCCTGCCTGTTGGGGTACTGCTTCAGGGCTGCCTCCTTTCCAAAGGCATTTCAGGCCACAGCTTTACTTTCTCCATGCTGCATCCTCAGGTAAGCTCTTGGTGGAGCTTCTCCCCAGCTGTTGTTAGCAGCTGCCCTCAACACAGCCCAGAGATGGCTACCTGCACCTCTGAGTTCTTGGCACCATCACAAGCAGCAGCAGAGGCACTCTCAGTAATGGCAGCCTGGTGGTTCAGCTTTCCATAGCACTGCTTAATCCACACAGTTTTGGTTTGTCTAGGCAGGTTCTTTCCCACAGTGCCCAAGCACTCAGGCTGTGGGACCAGGATGACCTAGGGGCAGCCTTGCAGGAGTGTCCCAGCACCCAAGGGTGCAGACCACATACTGCTGGGACATCTGGATCCAGAATCAGAGAATGACAGACCCACAGAAACATCCAGGTTGGAGCAGACCCTCAGGAGCACCAAGTCCACCCCCTCACCTTACTCTCCAAGGGTCACCCCTAAACCAGAGCCCCAAGCACCACATTCAAACCACCTTGAAACACCTCCACCATAATGGGGACTCCACCACCTCCCTGGGCAGCACATTCCAATGCTTGAAGCATGCAGCTCCCTGAGGAGGGGGTGCTGGGCCCAAAGACCTGTGGATACCTCTTTCCATGGATGGTGAAGATGAGGTCCTCAATGGCACCAGAGCACCAAACTCTGCAGCATCCTGAGGAACATGCAGGTACTGCTCATGCAAACGTCCCTGCTGTCAGGGGCTGGAGCTGAAAACACAGCCCTGGGTGCACCCAGAATCAATCCTTCCACGGGTGGCCAAGGGATAATTAGAAAAATATGATATGAATATGGTCCAGAGAAAGGCCATGAGGAGGAGCAGAGGGCTGGAGCTGCTCTGCCATGGAGACAGCCTGAGAGAGTTGGGGCTGTGCAGTCTGGAGAGGAGAAGGCTCCCAGGAGAGCTTCTTGAGGCCTTCCAGGATCTGCAGGGGGCTACAGGAAAGCTGGGGAGGGACTTCTGAGGGTGTGAGGGAGTGATAGGACTGGGGGGGATGGAGCAGAACTAGAAGTGGGGAGATGGAGCTTGGCTGTGAGGAAGAAGTTGTTCCCCATGAGGGTGGTGAGAGACTGGCACAGGTTGCCCAGGGAGGTGGTGGAAGCCTCCTGCCTGGAGGTGTTTGGAGCCAGGCTGGAGGTGGCTGTGAGCAACCTGCTGTGGTGTGAGGTGTCCCTGCCCATGGCAGGGGGGCTGGGGCTGGGTGAGCCTTGAGGTCCCTTCCAGCCCTGACAGTTCTGTGATTCTATACTGGATGTGGCCTTGGATGGTTGTGGTGGTGTAAAGTCCAAGTGCTTTTGGAGTGGAGCTTGGGATGTTTGCTGGTGTGATGTAGTGTTGGAGGGGTTATGTGGAGGCTTGCCCCCTCCTTCCAGTTTTTGCTCTGGTAAGAGAGCCAGCAAGGAGTCATGCCTCTCTAGATGAGGAACATACTAAGCACAGCCTTTACCAGAGTAGTGGTTCGGGTGTGTGGGGATATCTGCTGAATTTGCAGATGAGGAATGGCATCTCCTTTGCTTTGAAGGGAACAGGTTAGTTATGTGATACCATGGGGTGCAGGAAGCAAAGTGTGGCCAGCAGGGCTGGGGAGGTTCTGCTCCCCCTCTGCTCTGCCCTGCTGAGACCACCCCTGGAAGCCTGTGTCCAGCTCTGGGCTCCCCACTTCCAGAGAGACAGAGACCTGCTGGAGAGAGTCCAAGCAGAGGCAGGAGGAGGATTTGGGGCCTTGAGCATCTGCCCTGTGGAGAGAGACTGAGAGCCCTGGGGCTGTTTAGCCTGGAGAGGAGAAGGCTGAGAGGGATCTGATCAATGTCTATCAATAGCTGAGGGCTGGGGGGCAAGGGGAGGGGGCCAAGCTCTTTTGGGTGATGCTCAGTGATAAGCAGCAGTGGACACAAACTGGAACAGAGGAGGTTCCACCTCAAGAGGAGGAGAAAGTTGTTTGGTGTGACGGTGCCAGAGTCCTGGAGCAGGCTGCCCAGAGAGGTTGTGGAGTCTCCTTGTGTGGAGACTTTCCAACCCCCCCTGGATGCATTCCTGTGCAGACTGCCCTGGGTGCCCCTCCTCTGGCAGGGGGTTGGAATGGATGATCTCTGAATGTCTCTTCCAACCTCTGATGTACTCTGGTACTGTGATACCAGGAGACCTTGCTCAGCCTGAAAGACAGGAGGCAGCCTAGAGCATAGGGCTTAAACCTCGAGTGCAAGATCTGAGGCAGAGCTGACTCTGGCTTTTAGCAGCCACCAGCATAAATCTTCTCTCAGAGAGCTGTGAGCCAAGACTCAGAAATGCAAACCCTCAGAGCTCCCTGCCAGGACCTGAAAGGATCCTGCAGGAAGGCTGCAGAGAGACTTCTCATGAGGGTGCCTGAGACAGGACCAGGGGCAATGGTTTGGAGCTGAGGCAGAGCAGGGTCAGGCTAGAGTTGAGGAAGAAGTTCTGCAGTGCCAGGGAGGTGAGACTCTGGCACAGGCTGCCCAGGGAGGCTGTGGCTGCCTCCTGCCTGGGGGTGTTGAAGGCCTTGAGCAGCTGAGTGTGGGTGAGAGGTGTCCCTGGGCATGGTGGGGAGGCTGCAGGGGATGAGCTCTGATCTCCCTTCCAGCCTGAGCCATTTTATGATTCTATAGTGCATTTTAGAGGCATTTTTGGGGCTTATGTAGGTGTCCTGAGTGAGAAATGCAGTACCTAAGTGATACTGTGATACTGTGATACTGTGATATCCTACAGGAAAGCTGCAGAAGGACTTTTCCTGAGGGTGTCTGGAGACAGGATCAGGGGGAATTTGGAGCTGATGGAGAGTAGGTTTGGACTGTGTCTTAGGAAGAAGTTCTGCAGTGCCAGGGTGGTGAGACTCTGGCACAGGCTGTCCAGGGAGGTTGTGGCTGCCTCCTGCCTGGGGGTGCTCAAGTCCAGGCTGGATGAGCAGTTGAGAGATGTCCCTACCCATGGTGTGTGGTTGGAGGAGAAAAGCTCTGAGCTGCCTTCCAACATGGGCCATTCTATGATCCTATAATGCATTTCAGAGGCAATTTTTCTGTGTGTGTGTCCATGCCCTGAGCCAGAAAAGCACAGCCTGATCCCCCCTTCAGCTGGATGCTTAATGCCAAGTGGTTTGTTTCTTCCCATCCCCACCTAGGATCATAAGGACCAAGGTGCAGCAGCCACCCAACCAGCAGGTCCCAGCCTCCAGCCACAGCATAGGTAAGGAAAACTTCCTCTTCCTCTTCCTCCTCTTCCTCTTCCTCCTCTTCCTCGTCTTCCTTTTCCTCTTCCTCTTCCTTTTCTTCCTCTTCCTCTTTCTTCTTTCTTCTTTCTTCTTTCTTCTTTCTTCTTTCTTCTTTCTTCTTTCTTCTTTCTTCTTTCTTCTTTCTTCTTTCTTCTTTCTTCTTTCTTCTTTCTTCTTTCTTCTTTCTTCTTTCTTCTTTCTTCTTTCTTCTTTCTTCCTCCTCTTCTTTCTTCTTTTTCTTCTCCTTCTTCTTCCTCCTTTCTTCTTTCTTCTTTCTTCTTTCTTCTTTCTTCTTTCTTCTTTCTTCTTTCTTCTTTCTTCTTTCTTCTTTCTTCTTTCTTCTTTCTTCTTTCTTCTTTCTTCTTTCTTCTTTCTTTTCCTTCTCCTTCTTCCTCCTCTTCTTTCTTCTTTTTCTTCTCCTTCTTCTTCCTCTTCTTCTTTCTTCTTTCTTTTTCTTCTCCTTCTTCTTCCTCTTCTTCTTTCTTCTTTCATTTTCTTCTCCGTCTTCTTTCTTTTTCTTCTTCTTCTTTCTTCTTTCTTTTTCTTCTCCTTCTTCTTTCTTTTTCTTCTTCTTCTTTCTTCTTTCTTTTTCTTCTCCTTCTTCTTCTTTCCTCTTCCTTGTTCTTCTTCTTTCTTCTTTCTTCTTCCTTGTTCTTCTTCTTCCTTCTTTCTTCTTCTCCTTCTTCTTCTTTCTTCTTTCTTTTTCTTCTCCTTCTTCTTCTTTCCTCTTCCTTGTTCTTCTTCTTTCTTCTTTCTTCTTCCTTGTTCTTCTTCTTCCTTCTTTCTTCTTCTCCTTCTTCTTCTTTCTTCTTTCTTTTTCTTCTCCTTCTTCTTCTTTCCTCTTCCTTGTTCTTCTTCTTTCTTCTTCCTTGTTCTTCTTCTTCCTTCTTTCTTCTTCTCCTTCTTCTTCTTTCTTCTTTCTTTTTCTTCTCCTTCTTCTTCCTTCTTCCTTCTTTCTTTTTCTTCTCCTTCTTCTTCTTTCTTCTTCTTCTTCTTCTTCTTCTTCTTCTTCTTCTTCTTCTTCTTCTTCTTCTTCTTCTTCTTCTTCTTCTTCTTCTTCTTCTTCTTCTTCTTCTTCTTCTTCTTTCTTTTAAAAAGAAGGGGGGTTTTGGGGGGGAGAGGAGCAAGCATAATGAATTACAAATATTCTAAAGAACTTTTAATCACTCTTATGGACAGATAATTCTGCATAAAACACCCCAGCACACGTGCTAATGGCTGCTGCTTTGTCATTCTCCAAGGGCTTGAACACAGCCAATGAGTTTTATAAATACTGCTGGAAAGGTTTTGAATTTTACTGATTATTATGATAAATAGCTTTCACCACCAGACAGAAAATTGAAATCTAAGAGCTCCCCTCCACCACCACCACCACCAAAAAAAAAGAAAACCCACCAAAAAACCCACCCCCACCCCTCCCCACACCCCACCCCTCCCTACTAATGGGGGTCTATAGAATGTCAGATAATTAAAGTAATAAATCAAGAAAGGGATACTTATTCATAACATTTTCTGCATCATTAGTCAGTAAGTAGTTTTGAATGTGGTTTTTTTTTTCCCCTTCTCTTTCATCTATCAACCATCCCTCCCCACCACTCTTTGTGCACTTGCAAGCCTTTGAGTGAAGAGGGAGCAAAACTTCCTCAAACTTTTAATTCAGCCACAGCCTTGGGCAGGGTAGGCAGCTGCAGCCCTCCTCAGGGGTGATGGAGTCCTTCTGGAGGGGGCTCAGGCAGGGCTCAGGCCTGCTTCCTTCTCCTCCTTGTTCCATGGAAGCTGCTAGAGTGTGGATGAGCTCCTTGCCACCCTGGGAGGCACCAAGCTGCAGGAGCCCTTAGGGCTTCTTCACACCACAGCCCTGTGTGTGTGCCCTGAGCTTTTCCCCATGGGAAGTGCCAGAACAATCCCAGAGGAGGAGCAGCATGCTGTGGTGGCTTGGGGTTATGTGTCTCCCTGAGAGGAATAAATAGAGAAGGGAGATTTTGATTCCCAGGGCCTGGGGTCCACTGAGCAGGGGTGGGGAATGAGGATCAGGTTGCTCAGCCTCTGGCAGCTCCGAGTGGGCTGTGGCTGGGGGTCTGCAGTGTTGCCCTGCAGAAGAGCCCCCATGCTCGAGGATTCCTTCAGCCTGTGCAGGCTGCTCTGCTCCCATAAGGTTCCTGTGACAGTTCTTACACCAGGACCCAGATGGGAAGATGTGGAGGTTTCCTTCTCTGCATGGCAGTGGTCCCAGTCAGCTGCATCCATCTTGCTGGTCACAGAAGTACAGTGAGACTGGAAGGGACTTCTGGAGCTCACCCAGCCCAAGCCCCCTGCTCCAGCAGGGCACCCACAGCAGCTTGCCCAGCAGCACAATGCCCAGGGGGGGTTGGAAGCTCTCCACACAAGGAGACTCCACAACCTCTCTGGGCAGCCTGCTCCAGGCCTCCAGCACCCTCACACCAAACAACTTTCTCCTTCTGCTCAGATGGAATCTCCTGGCCTCCACCTTGTGCCCCTTGGCCCTTGGCCTGTCCCTGGGCACCACTGAGCAGAGCCTGGCCCCAGCCTCTTGCCCCTCACAGCTCCTTTAGCTCTTGCTGAGCATTGCTCAGCTCCCCTCTGGGGCTGCTCTGCTCCAGGCTCTCAGCCCCAGGGCTCTCAGCCTTTGCTCCTCACAGAGCTCCTCCAGGACCCTCAGCAGCTTTAAGAGCCTCCCCTGGACTCTCTCCAGCAGTTCCCTGTCCCTCTGGAGCTGGGGAGCCCAGAACTGGCCCCAGGACTCCAGATGTGGTCTGACCAGGGCAGAGTAGGGAGGCAGGAGAACCTCCTGTGCCCTGCTGTGCCTCTCCTGGTGCCTGCCAGGACGCCATGGACTAACGCCTGGCAGTCTCTGCTGTCCCAGACACTGATCCCTGCCACTGTGCCTTGCTCAGGAAGGGGCACTGCCTGCTAAGGGAAAGTCACTCCTGACCCTGCAGCACAAAGCCCTGTACCCTCAGGATGGAGGGAGAGGTGACTCTGTTCTGCTCCCACCCCTGCTGCTGTGGCCCCTGCTGGCTTGGGCTGGGTGATGGTCACAGAATCACAGAACTGTCAGGGCTGTAAGAGACCTCAAGGCTCACCCAGTGCCAAGCCCCCTGTCATGGGCAGGGACACCTCAAACCACAGCAGGTTAAACACCTCCAGGGGTGAGGCTTCCACCACCTCCCTGGGCAACCTGTGCCAGTCTCTCACCACCCTCATGGGGAACAACTTCTTCCTTAGCTGGAAGGGCTGTGGTTGGCAGCAGGTCCTCAGCCTTCCTCGCTCATGCCAGGGAGGTTGGTGGCTCCTGTGCATGCTGCTGCTTGTGTTGTCCTTGCCCACTGACCTCCCAGCCTTGCCTTGCAGCCTCCACGGGGTCTGTGACCCAGGTGTCCTCCGTCAGCACCGACTCTGCCGGCTCCTCCTACTCCATCAGCGGCATCCTGGGAATTGCCTCCCCTGGCACCGACAGCAACAAGCGCAAGAGGGAGGAAGGTAGTGCAGCTGCTTTTGGGGAGGGGGCTCTGTGGCCAGGAGGGATGGGCTGGGGGCAGGGCAGATGCTCTGTGTGTGTGTGTGAAATGACAATCCTCAGACTGGGGGAGGAGGAGGAGGCAGAAAGCATCCCTGAGGAAAAGGACTTGGTGCTGGTGGAGGAGAAGCTGGCCAGGAGCAGGCAGTGTGAGTCTGCAGCACAGAAGGCCAAGGGCAGCCTGAGCTGCATCCACAGCAGAGCCTGAGAGGTGATACTGCAGGTGCCCTGGCACTGGGTTGCTTCTGTCAGTCCAGGGGCTGTTTGGGACTGGATCATAGGATCAGAGGATGTTAGGGATTAGAAGGGACCTCTGGAGATCTCCCAGTGCAAGCCCCTGCCAGACAGGAGCATAGCTCACACAGGAACACATCCAGACAGGGCTGCAAAGGCTCCAGAGAAGGAGACTCCACAACCTCTCTGGGCAGCCTGCTCCAGGGCTCTGGCAGCCTCCCACTGCACAACTTCCTCCTCCTCTTCAGCTGGAACCTCCTGGGCTGCAGTTTCCAGCCACTGCCCCTTGGCCTCTGGCAGGGTGCAGCTGAGCAGAGCCTGTCCCCTGCCTCCTGAGCCCCGGCCCTCAGCTCTTGAGAGACATTGAGCAGATCCCTCTCAGCCTTCTCTGTCTCTGCAGACTGAACAGCCCCAGGGCTCTCAGCCTCTGCTCCCCAGGCAGTGCTCCAGGCCCTTCCTCATCCTTGTAGCCCTCCCTTGGGCTCTGTGCAGCAGCTCCCTGTCCCTCCTGAGCTGGGGAGCCCAGAGCTGGCTGCAATCTTGCAGGTGAGGTCTCAGCAGGGCAGAGCAGAAGGGGAGGAGAACTTCCCTGGCTGTGCTGGACACACTCCTCTGAATGCCCCCAAGAGACCCTCTTGTCCTTCTTGGCCTCCAGGGCACAAGGGATGTTTCTTATGCTCCTTAGTTCCACTGCAGGGACTATGGTGCTGTTTTTTACTCTGTCCTGGGCATTCACTGATGTTTGGAGAGGAAGATGCCAGGGAAGCAGTTCTGCTGCCACATTCTACCAAGGTATCCTCTCAGTAACTGACAGCTTGTGGGGAAGAGTTGAAGCCCAGATCATGGACATGGCTGGGGTGGCAGTAGGCACCCCACAGTCTGTGGTGCAGGCTCTGAGGTCAGTAGGCAGAAGGGTGGTTGCTGACCCTGCATCAGTACCTGCAGTGCTGTTCTGCCAGCCAGGTCAGGCTCCTGCACCCACAGTGCTTGGTGTGCTGGATCTGGGGGGAAAGGTTGCAGTTTCAGGCAGGTGAGGGGGTGGTGGTGCAGTGACTCTGTGTGTGTGTGTGTTTAAAGCTTGCAGGGCCTGCTGTGCATGCCACTGCTGGCTGGCACTGTGGGCACACAGCTGGTGCCTGGCCCACAGCCAGGACAGGGGCACAGGGTTGAACAAACTCTTCTTGGCAGTGAGGCTGGGGAGGCACTGGAGCAGGTGTCCCAGGCCTGGCTGGATGGGTCCTGGAGCAACCTGGGCTGGTGGGAAGTGACCCTGCCCATGGCAGGGGACTGGAGCTGGGTGGTCTTTAAGATCCCTTCCAACCTAAACCACTCTGTGGTTCTGTGTGGAGAGGCATAGAATGATCCTTCAGGGTCTTTGTCTGAGGGGATCCCCGGAGTGCCCACGTCCCCTGCCCACTCCTGCTCAGCACAAGGTCCCCTCTGGGCAGGTGGGCCACAGGGGTGCTCACGGTTGTGCCCCCGAAGCTCCCTGCCGCCTCCGCGGGGAGCAGGGGGGAAGCTGTCACCTCCTGACGGCTCCTGTATCATGATGCAGATGCACAAGGGGGCAGAATTAACTTTGCCATCTCCTGACTTGGAGAGCCGGAGGGAGGCCACCTGCGCAGCCAGCCCCGCGGCCGCGCCGGGCGCCGTTCCGCAGCCGCCGCTGGAAGTTGCCTCTGCCGCCTGCCGCAACGTGACCTCCTGCAGCCGCAGGGCTGCTCGGGTGGGTCCTGGCTCCTCTGGGTAGGGGCGCGAGGGGGCTTCCCACTCTGCCCTGGAGCGCCGCCGGCTGTGATTCATTGCCCGCGTTTGTTCTCCTCGCTCCCGAGGCTTCCTCAGCAGCTGTCACCAGGCTGTAGCTCAGCGGGGAGCTGGCTGGGTAGCAACAGGGGCAAGCCAAAGCAGACAGCCTGTGTTGGTTTTTACAGAGCTGAAGGTGTCATTTCCACCCCCCTCCCCCCTCTGCTGCAATGTGGGCTTGCAGCAGATGTGCCCTGGCGGGAGACCGGTTGCTTGCCGCTGGTGGTTAAAGGACAGCGTCCTGGAGGCTGGCACCGGGAGCTCCGTAGCGAGGCAGAGAGACAGCTGCAGGCAACTGCAGCAGGCACTGCCGGGCATCATCTTCACTGCTCCATCCCTGGAGGTGTTTAAGGCCAGGCTGGATGTGGCTGTGAGCAACCTGCTGTGCTGTGAGGTGTCCCTGCCCATGGCAGGGGGGCTGGGACTGGATGAGCCTTGGGGTCCCTTCCAACCCTGACAGTTCTGTGATTCTATGATTCCTCTGCAGTTCTCCTCCTTCCCAGTGAGTGGGGGGTCCACGTAGGCTGCCTGGGGACAGGCTAGGTCCTGCCCTTAGAGCACAACAATGCTCCAGGCTAGGAGCAGAATGGCTGAGAACTGCATGCCAGGAAAGGCCCTGGGGGTGTTGGGTGTCAGCAGCTGGAGCTGAGGCAGCAGTGTCCAGGGGGGCAAGAAGGGCAGCAGCAGCCTGGGCTGGAGCAGCAATGGTGTGGGCAGCAGGAGCAGGGCAGGGCTTGTGCCCCTGGGCTGGGCACTGCTGAGGCTGCAGCTTGAGTGCTGCCTTCAGCTCTGGGCCCCTCACTGCCAGAAGGACACTGAGGGCTGGAGCAGGGGCAGAGAAGGGCAAGAATGGTGGGGAAGGGTCTGGAGAAGAGGGCTGTGGAGGAGCAGCTGAGGGAGCTGGGGGCGTTGGTGTGGAGCAGAGGAGGCTGAGGGAGACCTCCTTGCTCTCTGCAGCTCCCTGAGAGGAGGCTGCAGCCAGCTGGGGCTTGGGCTCTGCTTCCTAGGTACAAGGACAGGACAAGAGGAGATGGCCTGAAGTTGTCCCAGGGCAGGCTTAGGGACATCTTATGGAAAATGTTGTCCAGGCCTGTCCCAGGCTGCCCAGGGCAGTGTTGGAGTCCCCATCCCTGGCAGTGCCCTGGCAGTGCTGGGCTCAGGATTGGGCTCCATGATCCTCAAGGTCATAGTTCTGTGATTCTATGAGAAGCTGTAGAGGAGCAGGTGGGTGACAAGGATGTGCAGAATGATTTTGCTGAGCCACCTGCTAGTGACCAGAAGGAGCTTCAGGCAAGCCAAGGGCGAGCAGTGATGCCCTGGCCAGGGCGAGAGGAACACTGCCCCCGGTGCCCACAGCTGGTGGTAGGCTAGGGACTGGTTCCAGTACACTGCTCACAGCTGGGTGAGTGGTGGTCCTGTCACGGGCACCTGGTAGGGTCTGCATTTTGAGGAGTGCTGAGCATCTTCTGACTAGAAGTCAGAGACTCCACAGTGGGGTGAAACAGCTCTGGGTGAGCAGTGAAAGGAGGGTGAGGGGCAGCTGTGCCTCCAGGAGGGCCAGAGAGGGGGAGCAGGGCATGCTCTGGTGGCAAGGGTGGTCTCTGGGCTGTGAGTGCTCTGGGGTAGGACCTGAGGATCCTGAGGAGGGCTCAAAGCTGGGCAAGGCAGAGGTCAGCTCTCTGTCTTCAGTCCTCTCTCCCAGACCTCTGATGCCCATCCAGAGCTGTACCTAAAGGAGAACTGGCAGAAGACTGAAGCCCAGCAGTGGGAAGCTCCTGGCACCTCTGTGCCCTGCCAGCTGAGAAGGATCCCAGAGCAGGTGCATGTCAGGGGCAGAGGGCCCAGGGGGAGCAGAACTGAGGAAGAAGTGCTTCAGTGTCAGGGTGGTGAGGCTCTGGCACAGGCTGCCCAGGGAGGTGGGCAGCTTCTGCCTGGGGGTGTTCCAGCCCAGACTGGATGAAGCCTTGAGCAGCTGAGTGTAGCTGAGAGGTGTGCCTGGGCATGGTAGGGAGGCTGGAGATGAGCTCTGAGCTCCTTTCCCACCTGAGACATTCTATGGTCTCACTTGAGGTCTCTTCTCCAGCTGCTGGTGAGTGGCATTCTTTGGGCTATGCCAGGCCCAGCCCAGGACTCCTGCTGCCTCAGGGCTATGCTGTCAGAAGTGTGCTGCATCTGCTGCTTCTTCCTCAGGAGGACTCCTTCCCAGAGTGAGGGCAGCTCGCTGGGGGGATTCCAGCTGGTGGAGAAACACCACCCCCCCTGCATAGAGCCCTCTGAGCTGCCTGAGCTGCTCAGACCCGCCCGCCTCTCAGGGTTGGGCTTGGTTCCAGCTGGTTTCTTGGCTCCTGAACCAGGAGCTTGGTTCCTGTTCCCTCTCAGGGAGGTATGACCAGTTTCCCATGGATTCATACACAGGGGTTGGAAGTTTAATCACAGCATCAGAGAGACTCACAGCAACATCCAGGTTGGAGCAGACCCTCAGGAGCACCAAGTCCAACCACATCCAAACCACCTTGAAACACCTCCACCCTAGCGGGGACTCCACCACCTCCCTGGGCAGCACATTCGAGTCCCTGACCACTCTTGATGGCACTAAATGTTTCCCCCTGTCCAGTCTGAAGCTGCCCACTGGCAGCTTGAGGCTCTTCCCTCTTGTCCTGTCACTAATTCCCTGGGAGCAGAGGCCAGCACCAACCTCTCCACAACCTCCTGTCAGGGAGCTGGAGACAGCCATCAGCTCTGCCCTCAGCCTGCTCTGCTTCACACTAACCAGCCCCAGCTCCTTCAGCCTCTCCTCATCACATTTCTTCTCCAGGCCCTTCCCAGCTCCCTTGCCCTGCTCTGCCCTGGCTCCAGCACCTCCACATCTCTCTTGTGCTGAGTGCCCCAAACTGGAGACAGCACTTGAGGTGTGGCCTCCCCAGAGCTGAGTCCCAGGGCACAGTCCCCTCCCTGCTCCTGCTGGGCACAGCACTTCTGATCCCAGCCAGGATGCCTTTGGCTTTCTGTGCCACCTGGGCACACTGCTAAACACCATGCCATGGGTTAAGTCCTGGTTGGGCTGAAGCCCTGGGTGGTGAGAGCTGCTGCCCCAGCCTGTGGCAGTCCTGCAGGGGTTGTAAGGAGAACCCTGCAGCCATGGGGCTAGTCGTGGGGATGTCAACCTTCTTTTCCAGCCATGGGTTTCGAAGTCTTCATTACCATGAAGTAGATTTCCCTGTAGCTTCCCTGGAAATGGAGGATCCTTTATCTTCTGTCCTCAACGGATGGAGTGCTGGACAGTTCTGGCTACAGCGCTTTGTGGCAGCCACTGCTGGCAGAGGACCTGGGTCCTGGCTTTGCAGAAGCTCATGGGGTGTCACTCATCCTAGAATCATAGAATCACAGAACTGTCAGAGTTGGAAGGGACCTCAGGGACCACCGAGTTCCAACCCCCCTGCCATGGCCAGGGACACCTCACACCACAGCAGGTTGCTCACAGCCACCTCCAGCCTGGCTGCAAACACCTCCAGGGGTGAGGCTTCCACCACCTCCCTGGGCAACCTGTACCAGTCTCTCACCACTGTCATGGGGAAGAATTTCCTGGGACATGTCTGTTGAGATACTGCCCTGGAGCAAATGCCTCTCCCCTCCTGAGCAGGGGCTGGCATCTCCTCACACTCAGGACTTACTTGGAGCTTCCTGGATCTGTTTAGGCACTTTTGGTCTGAAGGGGTTTGAACATCCCCATCAGGGAGGACTTGCTGGATGAGGGGGGGTCACAGTGCTGATGGGGTTCAAGGGGGACTGGCTGGCCACTGGCATAGGAGTGTGGGAGCTGAGGAGCTCTTGGATGCCCACGCTCTGGGGCACTGGCAGAGATGGAGATCAGCGCAGGAATCAGCCACTGGTGAGGTCCCAATGCAACAGAAGTCCTCATAACTCCTCTCACCCCACACAAGGACCTGAACCTCACAGTACCTGGTGGGGACTGATACTGTCACCTCCAGCTCTTCCCTGGGGTCTTCTGCACCATGGAAGTGATGTTTAAATGGCTGGAAGCCTCTGCAGATCTGAGTTGCAAGGGAAACAGCTGTGAAGAGAAAGCCTAGGGGCAAACCCAGGAGGAGAACAACCACTTGCCCATGGAAAGGTGAATGTGGGACTTGGACAGCCTGAGAATTGGGCAAGGAGAAATTGAATGAAGTTCTACAAGGGCAAGGGGAGAATCTTGCACCTGGGAAAGAACAACCCCATGGAGCAGGATAGATTTGGGACTGATCTGCTGGAGAGCAGTGAAGGGGAAAAGGACCTGGGGGCCCTAGGAGGTGGAAGGATGACCATGAGCCAGCAATGTGCTCTGGTGGCCAAGAAGGCCAAGGGCATTCTGGATTAGAAGGGCTGTGGTCAGTAGGTCAGAGAGGTTCTCCTCCCCCTCTACTCTGCCCTGCTGAGGCCACATCTGGAATATTGTGTCCACTTCTGGACCCCTTAGTTCCAGAAGAACCTCAGCTTGAAAGAGCTCAGCACAGAGCCACAGAGCTGCTGCAGGCAGTGGAAGATCTTCCTCATTGAGGAGAGCCTGAGGCAGCTGAGGGCTCTGTAGCTTGGAGAGGAGGAGCCTGCGGGTGACCTCATTGCTGCTGACAAAGCTGTGCAGGGTGATGCCCAGAGGCTGGAGCCAGGCTCTGCTGGGTGATGCCCAGTGCCAGCACAAGGGGCAGTGGTGGAAGCTGAGGCATAGGAAGTTCCCTGGAAACAGGAGGAAGAATTATTTCCCTGTGAGGGTGGCAGAGCCCTAGAGCAGGCTGCCCAGGGGGGTTGTGGAGTCTCCCTCTCTGGAGATACTCGAAACCTGCCTGGGTGTGTTCCTGTGTGCCCTGCTCTGGGTGACCCTGCTCTGGCAGGGGGTGGTGGACTGGATGATCTCTGGAGGTCCCTTCCAGCCCCTACCATCCTGTGATTCTGATGCCAAAGGCCAGGAAGTGGCAGTGGCAAAGTGCATTAAAGCCTCCCAAACCAAACTCTGCCTGGTGCAGGTGGCCAGGGGGAACAGGTGGAGTCATGTAGGTCCACATAGAGGTTAAAGGGAAATCAACCCCCTCTGGAGTCCCAGGGAGGCACTGGAGGTCCCTTTAATAACGTCCAGCCCCTCTCCAGCAGTGCTGGCTGGAGTTATCTCCACTCCTGGGGATAGCTGCGGTGACTCTAATGAGATGGAGCCCGGGGAGGGAATGAGGTTCCGCAGGGTCAGCAAGTGCTGATTTGAATTCCTCCTGCTGATGCAGGTTGTCCTTTGCTTTGCAAGGATCCTTCCCCACAGCTGCAGTAGGCTGAGCTGTCTGTCATTAGCTGCTCCAGAGAGAAGAATTTCCCCTCACCACCTGCACACTGAGATCCTCATTTTGACGGAGCTGGACCAGGCTCTCCCAGCTGCCTTGGGGGGGTGGTTTCACCTGCACTGCATCTGTTGCCATCTGTGCTGGGTGGAGGTTCTAATGACGCTTGGATTCCATTGAGGGCTTCCCCCAAGACCCCGAACACAGTCCCTCACATCATGGGGGTTTGTTTTCTGTGCCCTTGGCATCCACCCTACTCTGCACCTTGCATGCAGCATCCTGAGGGTGTGAAGTGGCAGCAGCCTCTGGGCACAACACTGGTGGTTAGCACTAGATGGACACAAGCAGTGTTGGTGTCACCCAGGGGTGGTGGTGGTTGGGCACAAGCAGTGTTGGTGCTATGCTGGTCTGCAGCTGCCTGACCACCTGGGATGCAGACAGGTTCCTAGGCACCTTCCCCTGGGCTGCTGTTGTTGTGCCAGGGCTCAGCCTGCAGGCAGCTGCTGCAGTATCTTCCATGCTGCCTGGAGACCACTTGGTGAGGGATGGCAGGGCCAGACCCTGCTCAGTGGTGCCCAGGGAAATGCCCAGGGCCAAGGGGCAGAAAGTGGAGGGCAGGAGGTTGGATGTGAGCAGGAGGAGAAAGTTGTTTGGTGTGAGGGTGCTGGAGGCCTGGGGCAGGCTGCCCAGAGAGGTTGTGGAGTCTCCTTGTGTGGAGAGCTTCCAACCCCCCCTGGGCATTGTGCTGCTGGGCAAGCTG
The DNA here is from genome assembly GCA_011125475.1 of Melanerpes aurifrons. Classification (NCBI taxonomy): domain Eukaryota; kingdom Metazoa; phylum Chordata; class Aves; order Piciformes; family Picidae; genus Melanerpes; species Melanerpes aurifrons. Next base: position 814,051 of record WWNC01000122.1, on the reverse strand, counting down.
CTGTGGGTGCCCTGCTGGAGCGGGGGGTTGGGCTGGGTGAGCTCCAGAGCTCCCTTCCAACCCCAGCACGCTGGGACTCTGTGATGCCATTGGTTTGGGCACATTGCAGTGTGAGGATGGGCACATTCCTGCTCTCTATGCTTGGCTTGCCCTTGGCTGGGGGTGAAGGGAAGCCCCCAGACCAACCACCCAGTTTGTCTGCCCAGCTCCAGGGCCCGCATGGTCCAGCTCCTAGGGCTGGACAGCACTCAGGAGTCTCCCACCATGCCAAGGGGGCTGCTCTGTGTTTCCTCCCTGCTGCCCATAGTGGATGCCACACCTGGTTGGTTATTTTTGGTGGCACAAGTCCTGCCTGTCCCAAGTGTGACAATTCTGTCTGGTGTCACAACTTCGGAGCCAGCCGGTGATGCTGGTGCCACATGGCCTGGCACTGACACCAGTGCCCCTGCCAGGGCTGCTGTCAGCAGAGGCAGCTCCATCCTCCTGTACCAACTGGTGCCACCCTCCACAGGGCTTTATTCTTTCCTGCATAAGCTGACTAATCAGAAATGGTTGTGCCCTGGGTTTGTCCTCCTCTCACTCCATGTTTTTCCCAGTTGCTTCCCTGGCATCTGGCACCCTGCCCTGCTCTCCCCAGCAGGGGGGCAAGGGAGGTGGTAAGTTCTTGTGACACACCAGAGCCACAAACAGGGACCCAGGAGGTTCCACCTCAGCATACAATCATAGAATCACATAATTCTTCCCCATGAGGGAAGTGAGACACTGGCACAGGTTGCCCAGGGAGGCTGTGGCTGCCTCCTCCTTGGCGGCTGGATGAGGCCTTGAGCAACCTGGGCTGGTGGGAGGGGTCCCTGCCAGTGGCAGGGGCATGGAGCTGGGTGGTCTTTGAGGTCCCTTCCATGAATCTATGTATCTGTAAGAGATGTCCTCCAGCAGCTGCCGAGCATGGAGGGAGAGGAGCTGGCCGTGGTGGGAGGCAGTGTGGTGCCAGCTGCATGGGAAGCAGGAGGGAGATGTCAGGTGGGCGCCGGCAGCTGCTGCAAACAAATCACAGATGGCAGTGCCAGCTAGGGAGCCATGAGCTGGGGAGGTCCAGGCAGGGAAGGGGCCTGATGGGCTGGGGAAACAAATTGCCCAGCACTGTGATACCTCAGCTCCCAGCCAGAGAGGGCAAACAGCCTCCAGGGAGGAACACAGGTTTTCCTTTGGGGAATGGGAAGGCAAACACATTAAATTAGGTCACGACACAGAACCATAGAATCACAGCACCACAGAATTGTCAGGGTTGGAAGGGACCTCAAGGCTCATCTAGTCCTAGCCCATCTGCCACGACACACCAGAGTCACATCAGGTTGCTCACAGCCACCTCCAGCCTGGCTGCAAACACCTCCAGGCAGGAGGCTTCCACCATCTCCCTGGGCAACCTGTGCCAGGCTCTGACCACCCTCATGGGGAACAACTTCTTCCTCACAGCCAAGCTCAATCTCCCCACTCCTAGTTTTGCTTCAACACCAGGCTCCGCCTGCCTGTGCAAGAAGGGGAGAGAGCAGGAAGGAAAGAGGACAGGGAGGGGGAAAGAAAGAGACCGAAAAGGCTGCATCAGGCATTTGCGATCCAATTGACAGGCAGGGCGAGTGGATGGACCTTATCAGATAGAAATCCTCCTCTAAAGGGGTAGCTTCCCCCGGGGCTGCGGCAGGACACACGGACAGAGGCCAGAGGGGCTTTGCGGGGCTCGACTCGGCTCGGTTCGGTGAGGCTCGGCTCGGCCGCCCGTCTCTGCTACGGCTTCTTTCGGCTCTCCCCCGAAGCGAGCAGGGAGGGATGAGCGCTAAGCGCCGTCGCAGCCCCTAACTGTTCGGCAGAGCACCGCCGGGAACGGCCGCGGTCCGGTGCCGGAACAGCCGCGGAGCCTTCCGGGTGCGGGGGGTCCGCCCGGGCTGCGGCGCTGGACGGGGCCGCGCTGGCACCAGCAAGGGCATGGTGCTGGGGCACAGGCTTCATGCTGGAGGTTGTTGGCCCTTCTGCAGCGCTGTCTCTTGGGGAGAGGGGGGTCAGCAGTGGGTGTTGGTGTGCTGGGGGTGTGACCCCTCCTGTCCTTGAGCAGACCTTGGGCAGTGGTCATGAGCCTGACCTCACCTGCTCTGCTCTGTCCCCTGACCACAGCCCTTGTGCCTGCTCTGCAGTGGTGGTAGCGTTATCCTCATGGATTCATGCAACCCCGGACTCTGGAGGCATTCAGGGCTTTCCCCAGCAGAGCTCTGTGTCACACAGCTCTTCACACACCATCCCTGCTTGTGAGCAAGGTTCAGCTTTAGTCAGAGAAGACAACCCCTCTGATATTCCTCCTGGCTGCAGAGTTACATCCCTGTCCTGTGGGATGTGTGGTTCCCTGCTCGATGTCCTCCCTCAAGCCACCCTTGCAGGCTCACAGAAAGTGTTGGTTTGCCACTGGCTGTCAGGTGGGGCAGAGAGGGAACTCTCAGATGCAGCAGGCTTCAAAAAGGACTTCCAGAGCTCTAGGCATACATTGATTGTACTTTGCCTTTTCTTCTTCCTGGAGGAATTATCCCATCAGATGGAAGGGGAATAAGTGATCTGGACAGGCTGCAGAAGTGGCTGAGGAGAACCTTAGGAGGTTCAATAAGGCCAAGGGCAAGGTCCTACAGCTGGGTCAGAGCAGCCCTGGAGACCAATCCAGGCTGGGGGAGAGGAGACTGAGCGCAGCCCTGCAGAGAAGGACTTGGGGTGCTGGGGGGCAGAAGCTGGAGAGGAGCCAGCAATGGGCACTGGCAGCACAGAAGGCCAAGGGCAGCCTGGGCTGCATCCAAAGCAGTGTGGCCAGAGCTGGAGAGAGGGGATCCTGCCCCTCTGCTCTGCTCTGCTCTGGGGAGACCTCCCCTGCAGGGCTGTGTGCAGCTGTGGGGACACCACCAGAGGAGAGCCCTGGAGCTGCTGGAGAGGCTCCAGAGGAGGCCAGCAAGATGCTGAGAGGGCTGCAGGAGCTGTGCTGTGGGGCCAGGCTGGCAGAGCTGGGGCTGTGCAGGCTGCAGAAGAGAAGGCTGCAGGCAGAGCTGAGAGCTGCATTTGCATCTCTGCAGGGCAGCTGCAGGCAGGCTGGGGAGGGACTGTTGAGAAGGGGCTGTGGGGCTAGGCCCAGGGGCAGTGGTTTGGCAGTGGAGCAGGGCAGGGTTAGGTTGGCCCTCAGGAGGGAGTTGTGCAGAGGGAGGGTGGGGAGAGAGTGGCACAGGCTGCCCAGGGAGGTGGTGGAGGCTCCATCCCTGCAGCCATTCAAGGTGAGGCTGGCTGTGTGCCTGGGCAGCCTGCTCTGGCTGGAGCTGTCCCTGCTGAGTGCAGGGAGCTTGGACAAGATGCCCTTGGAGGGTCCCTCCCAGCCTGATGCACTCTGTGGCTCAGAGGAGACCTTATTCAGACCTGAACTAGAGGCCATGGTGATGTAGTTGTTCCCAGTGTGACATCTCAAAGGGAGCTGCAGGAACAGGCTCTGCTCTTTGGGTGACTGTTGGCAGAATTCCCACCATGCAGCCCCTATAAGGGACCCCCTCCAGCCTCCCACAGACTGAGAGCAGGCCTAGAAGTGACAGAAATAGGTGTGAGGAGATTGTTCCAGCTGGCTTCCTGAGGGCATCCATGCCATGAGCACAGCACCCAGGGAGCTGTGCTGTAGGTGGCTGAGCTTGCTGCAGGATGAATAATTTAATGTTTAGATGACACCAGTTAATTACAGTAATTCGCAGAGAGCCTCGCTGGTTTTCCTTAGAAGCAGAGTCTTGGGTGGTGTTGTCCTGTGTCCAGCTCCTGGGGACACTTCAGGCAAAGCCAGGGCTTGCAGAGGTGCACAGGCAGCTGCCAGCTGCCTTGGGGCACTGGCTGCTGTGGAAAGCCTCACAAACAGGCTGCAAGGAGGACAACTCTCCTGGTCCCAGTACCTCTGACTGGAGGGGGAGAGAGACTCACTTCTCATTTGATCATTCCTGTGTTGTGAAATTAAAGGCACAAACAAGGCCAAACATCAAAAGCCCTCGAGGCTATTTATTAATAGAATAAAGTGGATGGAACAGAAGGAAGAAAAGGAGAAAAATGGAGTGAGAGAGCAGAAAAGGAATCCTATTACCACCTCAGCTCCAATCACATCCTGGGCTGCATGCAGAGAAGTGTGGCCAGCAGGGCCAGGGAGGGGATTCTCCCCCTCTGCTCCACTCTGCTCACACCCCACCTGCAGCTCTGGGTCCAGGTCTGCAGCCTCTCTTCCAGGAAGGCTCTGGAGGTGCTGGAAGGGGTCCAGAGAAGGCCCCGAGGAGGAGCAGAGGGCTGGAGCTGCTCTGCCATGGAGACAGCCTGAGAGAGTTGGGGCTGTGCAGGAAAGTGTCCACGCAAGGAGACTCCACAACCACTATGGGCAGCCTGCGCCAGGCCTCCAGTATCCTCTCCACTTTCTCCTACTGCTCAGGTGAAGCCTTCTCTGTTCCAGTTTGTGTCCATTGCTCCTTATCACCGAGCACCACCCAAAAGAGCTTGGCCCCCTCCACCTGACCCCCAGCCCTCAGCTATTGATAGACATTGATCAGATCCCTCTCAGCCTTCTCCTCTGCAGACTGAACAGCCCCAGGGCTCTCAGCCTCTGCTCTCCACAGGGCAGATGCTCAAGGCCCCAAATCCTCCTCCTGCCTCTGCTTGGACTCTCTCCAGCAGGTCTCTGTCTCTCTGGAAGTGGGCAGCTCAGAGCTGGACACAGGCTTCCAGGGGTGGTCTCAGCAGGGCAGAGCAGAGGGGGAGCAGAACCTCCCCAGCCCTGCTGGCCACACTTTGCTTGCTGCCCCCCAGGACCCCATTGGCTCTCTTGGCCACAAGGGCCCTTTGCTGTCCCATGCAGAACTTGCTGCCCAGCAGCACCCCAAGGGCTTTCTCCATGGAGCTGCTCTGCAGCAGGGCAGCCTCTAAGCTGTCCTGGTGCCTGGGTGCTGGAAGGTGTGGAGGATCTCCTGTGGGATTTTTGACTGCTCCTTTAATCTGGTTTTATGTTCAAACATCAATGCTGATCAAAAGCTGAAGGCTGAGTGGCAAGAGGCTGGGTCCAGGCCAGTGGTGCCCACGGACAGGACAAGGGGTAAGGGGCACAAACTGGAACCTAAGAGGTTCCATCTGAGCAGGAGGAGAAACTTGTTTGGTGTGAGGCTGCTGGAGGCTCAGGGGAGGCCTTCTCACTGTGGTCCAGTAGTTGAAAGGTGGCTACAGAGAGAATGGAGACTCCCTTTGGACAAGGGGTCAGATGGAAAATGAGGGATGGTGGAGAGAAGTTACTGCTGGGGAGATTATAGAACTGTCAGGGTTGGAAGGGACCTCAAGGCTCACCCAGCCCCAGCCCCCCTGCCATGGGCAGGGACACCTCACACCACAGCAGGTTGCTCACAGCCACCTCCAGCCTGGCTCCAAACACCTCCAGGCAGGAGGCTTCCACCACCTCCCTGGGCAACCTGGGCCAGTCTCTCACCACCCTCATGGGGAACAACTTCTTCCTCACAGCCAAGCTCAATCTCCCCACTTCCAGTTGTGCTCCATCCCCCCCAGTCCTATCACTCCCTCACACCCTCAGAAGTCCCTCCCCAACTTTCCTGTAGCCCCCTGCAGATCCTGGAAGGCCACAGGAAGCTCTCCTGGGAGCTTTCTCCTCTCCAGACTGCACAGCACCAACTCCCTCTCTTGCTTGTCTGAGCCTGGGCTGGGGTGGGCAGGGAAGTGGTGGGTGCTGACTGGGGGTCAGGGGGCTTGGCCTATTGGGGCCTCTTGTGTCCTCTCGCTCCTCTTGGCTGTGAAACAGCTGCCGTAGCCACAGTGTGGAGCTGGGAGTGCTCCTCAGCACCCTCCCCTCCCCGGGCCCCTCCATGGGCCGTGGGCAGGCAGGAGGAGGAGGAGGAGGAGGAGGAGGAGGAGGAGGAGGAGGAGGAGGAGGAGGAGGAGGAGGAGGAGGAGGAGGAGGAGGAGGAGGAGGAGGAGGCGGAGGAGGTCTCTGTGCCTTGCAGGAGGAGCAGAGCTGGCCTGAGGGTATCCAGCAGGGTCAAGCCTGGAAATGAAGAAGCAATAAAGCCCCTGAAATGGTACTATCACAGAAACATGATTGATCAATTGAATTCTATCAGAGACAGTGGGCAGCCAGATTAACTCAGGCCTGATGGGTTCAATGAGTTAAAGCATGATGTTCATTTCAGCTTCATTTCACCAGTCTTTGCTTGTGAAATTGGTCAATCAATAGAGGTTGAAGATCATATCTATCTGTATTGGTGACCCATCTTATCTGGGGGGGCGAGGGGGGTGGGGGGAATATCATCTGTAGCCCAGCCAGCTGCTGGCTCCGGCTGCCTGCGGTGGGTAATGGAGACAGAGCAGAGACTCCATCAGTGCCACAGAAATGGGAATGATCTCTTCTCCAAATGAAAAGTATTTTTGGATCTCTGATGATTTATCTTTCCCCACCATCCTCCCCCCACATCCTCCCTCCCCCCCACTCCCCCCAGCCCCCCACCCCTTCCTTCTCAGCTCTGATCTACAGCCAGAACCTTTCCCCACCCTGCTGTGATTTCTCTGCCTGGCCAGCAGCACCTCCAAACATAAAGCTTTTTACTGGGGTGGGGTAAACAACCCCAAACAAACCTCAAAACAATAACCAGCAGTGTTTGGAACAATCAAAACTGCCCAGTGCAGGGGGTGCCACTGGTTCCTTGAGAGGACAGCCTCATCTCCAACCTCAACCTCCCCTGGCACAATTTCAGGACATTTCCTCTCCTTCTATCACCTGAGACTAGGGAGCAGAGCCCAAGCCCCAGCTGGCTGCAGCCTCCTCTCAGGGAGCTGCAGAGAGCAAGGAGGTCTCCCTTAGCCTCCTCTGCTCCACACCAACCCCCCCAGCTCCCTCAGCTGCTCCTCCCCAGCCCTCTTCTCCAGACCCTTCCCCACCTTTCTTGCCCTTCTCTGCCCCTGCTCCAGCTCTCAGTGTCCTTTCTTGAGTGCTGCCTTCTCATCGCTATTCTGCCAGCACTAAGCCCTTCTTCTATGGCCTGAGATTGCCTCAGGGGAGGTTGAGGTTGGCCATGAGAAACAATTTCTGTGATGCCAGAGTGGTGACAGATTGGCACAGGCTGCCCAGGGAGGTGATGGAGTCCCCATGGCTGGAGGTGTTGCAGCAAGCTCTGGCCATGGCACTTGGGGCCAGGGTTTGGTGCCCATGGTGGGGTTGGGGTTGGGATTGGACTGGGTGATCTCAGAAGCCTTTTCCAACCCAAACAACTCTGTGGTCCTATGATTCCTGTGGAGGTGGGAAAGCAGCAGCCAGCAGGGATGCTCTGTGGCTTTCACCTGTGCTGAAGCCTCCCCTGGTCCACTCTGTGGCTTTGTTGGTGGGAGGGGTTAAAAAAAACCCAACCCAGACTAAGCCATTCTAAACCCAGCCTAGGGGAGCAGATCAGGAGTTGGTGTAGTTCCCATCCCTGGAGGTGTTCAAGCAGCTGACTCGGTTTAGGACTGACCCTGAACTGGGTGGAGGGTTGGACTGGATGAGCTTTGAGGTCTCTTCCCACAAGATCCTTTCTGTGGTTCTGGATCTCCAAGCCTGTGAGCAGCTCTGAAACTGAGGCTGGGCTGGGGGAGGCTGTGAGGCTGCCAGTGGCAGGCAGTCCTGACAGGGGAGGTGTGGAGGTTCCTGTTTATGCTTCAGACAAAGCCTTCCATTTGTGATTAAACAAAGTCTTTATCTTCTCTGGACTAATTTACAGCCCTGCTACAAGGGAAACAAATCACCCCCGTGCCTCTTGCTAATATTTAATTTGCTTCATAAGATTTTAAATGTGGTGAGTAGCATCCTTCCTAATTAGCCTGTGTTTGCCTATGAGGTGGAGTAAGTAGGTGTGAAGCCAGGTAATGAAGTTGGACAGCACGAATTAGAGGCAGAAGCCTCAATCCTCTGTCAACATGGGCACTGCCCAGGACCCACCAGGCACCTTCCTTAATTAACCCTCAGAACCCCTGGCCTTTAAAACCCCCTAAAACTCAACCCCAAAAGCCCCAAACTGGACTATCCTGTCTTCCTTCAGAGGAGGATTGCATCACAAGAGCTGTGCTGTGGAGCTGGGCACCTCCTGGGACATCCCCACTGCTGAGAGCCCTGGGGGGCATCACCCCAGCTGGACCTGTGGGCACCACCCCATTGTTTAGGGCTGGGGAGGTCTGAGGTCCTGCCCAAGGGGATTGGGGGCTCCTTGTGTTGTTTATGAATTGTAAATCTGTATAAATCTTGCCTATTTTTGTGCATATTCATTGCATTCCACATTTGTAGACTGCAGTCTGCTTGTAAATGCAGCTTCTTTTACTTTCCAACTGAGCTGGTCTGGCAAGCTTGTTTTTTTTTGGGGGGGGTATGTGTGTGTGTTTTAAATGGCAACCCAACACATTCATATTAATTGGTGCCCAACGTGGGGCATTGCTTGATTAGTGCTCAGATTGAAAGAATGTTGTGGGTTGAAATTAACCCCAAAGTAAAAATGCCAGGCCAGCTCAGAGGGAAGCAGATGAAGCTCCATTGACAAGCAGGCTAAAATCTAGACATATAGAATGCAAGGAATAGATTGGATCCATGGCCAATGTTACCAGGAGGAGCTTCAGGAAGGCCAAGTGCCAGGTCCTGCACCTGGACCACAACAACCCCAAGCAGTGCTGCAGGCTTGGGGCAGTGTGGCTGGAAAGCTGCTGGCAGAAAGGGCCCTGGGGGTGCTAATGGACAAGCAGCTGAAGAGGAGGCAGCAGTGCCCAGGTGGCACAGAAAGCCAAAGGCATCCTGGCTGGGATCAGAAGTGCTGTGCCCAGCAGGAGCAGGGAGGGGACTGTGCCCTGGGACTCAGCTCTGGGGAGGCCACACCTCAAGTGCTGTCTCCAGTTTGGGGCACTCAGCACAAGAGAGATGTGGAGGTGCTGGAGCCAGGGCAGAGCAGGGCAAGGGAGCTGGGAAGGGCCTGGAGAAGAAATGTGATGAGGAGAGGCTGAAGGAGCTGGGGCTGGTTAGTGTGAAGCAGAGCAGGCTGAGGGCAGAGCTGATGGCTGTCTCCAGCTCCCTGACAGGAGGTTGTGGAGAGGTTGGTGCTGGCCTCTGCTCCCAGGGAATTAGTGACAGGACAAGAGGGAAGAGCCTCAAGCTGCCACTGGGCAGCTTCAGACTGGACAGGAGGAAACATTTAGTGCCAGCAGGAGTGGTCAGGGACTGGAATGTGCTGCCCAGGGAGGTGGTGGAGTCCCCATTAGGGTGGAGGTGTTTCAAGGTGGTTTGGATGTGGTGCTTGGAGGTCAGGTTTAGGAGTGATAATTGGAGTGTCAGGTCAGGGGTTGGACTTGGTGCTCCTGAGGGTCTGCTCCAACCTGAACCTTGCTGCAATTCTGATTCTGTTGCTGTTGCTGCTGGAGTTCCACCTCCTGGAGCCGTGGGAATACTGCAGAGCTTCTCTCTGCCGGCATAACAGAAACGTTTGCAGTGCTGACAGCTGGAGGGGGGAGCAGGACCCCGCCGTGAGCTGCTGAGGAGCAAATTGCAACAAGCCTCTCTCTGGCGAGAGGCTTTTTTTCCAGCTGCCAATCTCCACCTTCCTCAAACTTGTCTCCAGGCTCTTCAGCCATGGGCAGTCACTTATGACTCCTGCTAAACATCTCTGCCCGAGGCAGATGGAGCAGGGCAGGGCTCAGAGCCCAGGCTGCTGCCATGTCATAGTCATAGAATCACAGAACTGTCAGGGCTGGAAGGGACCTCAAGGCTCACCCAGCCCCAGCCCCCCTGCCATGGGCAGGGACACCTCACACCACAGCAGGTTGCTCATAGCCACCTCCAGCCTGGCTGCAAACACCTCCAGAGGTGAGGCTTCCACCACCTCCCTGGGCAACCTGTGCCAGTCTCTCACCACCCTCATGGGGAACAACTTCTTCCTCACAGCCAAGCTCCATCTCCCCACTTCTAGTTCTGCTCCATCCCCCCCAGTCATATCACTCCCTGACACCCTCACAAGTAGGAATTTTATGTAGGAATAAAATTAGGGAGGCAAAGGCCCAGCTGGAACTGAAGCTGGCCACCTCTGTCAAAGACAATAAAAAGCATTTTTATAAATATATTAACAATAAGAAGAGGGGCAGGAAGAACCTGCACTCCCTAGTGGACCTGGAGGGGAACATGGTGACTGAGGATGAGGAGAAAGCTGAGGTTCTGAACACCTTCTTTGCCTCAATTTTTAACAGCAAGGCAGGAGTTCAGGACGAGTGGCCTCCGGAGCTGGGCGATGGGGTCAGGGAGCAGTGTAATGCCCCGGAAATCCATGAGGAGTTAGTTCGGGACCTGCTGAGCCACTTGGATATTCACAAGTCCATGGGACCGGATGGGATCCATCCTAGGGTGCTGAGGGAGCTGGCAGATGTGCTAGCTAGGCCACTCTCCATCATTTTCCTCCAGTCCTGGCTCACCAGTGAGGTCCCAGATGACTGGAAACTGGCCAACGTGGTCCCCATCCACAAGAAGGGTCGGATGGAGGAACCTGGTAACTCCAGGCCGGTCAGCCTGACCTCAGTACCAGGGAAAGTGATGGAGCAGATTATCCTGGCGGCAATAACTGCGCACCTGAAGGATGGCCAAGGGCTCAGGTCCAGCCAACATGGATTTAGGAAGGGCAGGTCCTGCCTCTCCAACCTGATCTCTTTCTATGATCAGGTGACCCATCTGGTGGATGTGGGGAGGCCTGTGGATGTGGTCTACCTGGACTTCAGCAAGGCCTTTGACACCATCCCCCACAGCAAACTGCTGACTAAGCTGTCAGCCCGTGGATTGGACCATTACACTCTGTGCTGGGTTAGGAACTGGCTGGAGGGCCGGGCCCAGAGAGTGGTAGTGAACGGTGCCACATCCAGCTGGAGGCCAGTCACCAGTGGTGTCCCCCAGGGATCAGTGCTGGGCCCTGTCCTCTTCAACATATTCATTGATGATCTGGATGAGGGGGTTGAGTCAGTCATCAGCAAGTTTGCAGATGACACCAAGTTAGGGGCAGATGTTAGTCAGTTAGAGGGTAGAAAGGCTCTGCAGTGGGACCTTGACCGACTGGACAGATGGGCAGAGTCCAATGGGATGGCATTCAACAAGTCCAAGTGCCGAGTGCTGCACTTTGGCTACGGCAATCCCATGCAGAGCTATAGGCTGGGGTCGGAGTGGCTGGAGAGCTCCCAAACGGAGAGGGACCTGGGGGTGCTGATTGACAGCCACCTGAATATGAGCCAGCAGTGTGCCCAGGTGGCCAGGAGGGCCAATGGCATCCCGGCCTGCATTAGGAATAGTGTGGCCAGCAGGAGCAGGGAGGTCATAGTGCCCCTGTACTCTCCATTGGTTAGGCCGCACCTTGAGTCCTGTGTCCAGTTCTGGGCCCCTCAGTTTAAGAAGGACATTGAAACACTTGAGCGTGTCCAGAGAAGGGCAACAAGGCTGGGGAGAGGCCTTGAGCACAAGCCCTATGAGGAGAGGCTGAGGGAGCTGGGATTGTTTAGCCTGGAGAGGAGGAGGCTCAGGGGTGACCTCATTGCCCTCTACAACTACCTGAAGGGTGGTTGTAGCCAGGAGGGGGTTGGCCTCTTCTCCCAGGCAACCAGCACCAGAACGAGGGGACACAGTCTCAAGCTGCGCCAGGGGAGGTTCAGACTCGAGGTGAGGAGAAAATTCTTCACCAAGCGAGTCATTCGGCATTGGAACGGGTTGCCCAGGGAGGTGGTTGAGTCATCGACCCTGGAGGCGTTCAAGGGGAGATTGGACGTGGCACTTGGTGCCATGGTCTAGGCATGGGGTCTGTGTTGATAGGTTGGACTCGATGATCCCCGAGGTCCTTTCCAACCTAAGTGATACTGTGATACTGTGATACTGTGAAGTCCCTCCCCAGCTTTCCTGTAGCCCCCTGCAGATCCTGGAAGGCCACAAGAAGCTCTCCTGGGAGCCTTCTCCTCTCCAGACTGCACAGCCCCAACTCTCTCAGGCTGTCTCCATGGCAGAGCAGCTCCAGCCCTCTGCTCCTCCTCGGGGCCCTTCTCTGGACCCCTTCCAGCACCTCCAGAGCCTTCCTGGAAGAGAGGCTGCAGACCTGGACCCAGAGCTGCAGGTGGGGTGTGAGCAGAGTGGAGCAGAGGGGGAGAATCCCCTCCCTGGCCCTGCTGGCCACACTTCTCTGCATGCAGCCCAGGCTCTGCTTGGCTCTCTGGGCTGGCAGTGCACACTGGGGGCTCAGGTTGAGCTTCTCCTCCACCAGCACCCCCAAGGCCTTTTCCCCAGGGCTGTTTTCCAGTCAACCTCTGCCAAGCCTGAAGTTGCTATGCCAGGGCAGAGCTTGCTGAGGGTACTGTGCTGGCACCTTTGGGCCCTGGGGACAACTTGTCTTTGGGCAGTGGCAGGAGTGCCAAAGGTTGTCTGGCCAGCTGCTGCTGCTTGGAGGTGCTGCAGTGTGTAGGGTTTCTCCTTCCCGACCTGGGCACACCATGGATCAGAGCTGAGCATGGTATGGTGCTGGGCAGGCTTGCAGGCACCATGGCATGACTGTGAAGCAAGTGGGGGGTGGCTGGGCAAAGCCTGTTGCCCTCCCTCTCTACTCTGCCCTGGTCAGGCCACAGGTGGAGTATTCTGTCCAGCTCTGGGCTTCCCAGTTCCAGAGATAGGGAACTGCTGGAGAGAGTCCAGGGGAGGCTGGGAAGCTGCTGAGGGTCCTGGAGCAGCTCTGTGAGGAGCAAAGGCTGAGAGCTCTGGGGCTGAGAGCCTGGAGCAGAGCAGCCCCAGAGGGGAGCTGAGCAATGCTCAGCAAGAGCTAAAGGAGCTGTGGGGAGCAAGAGGCTGGGGCCAGGCTCTGCTCAGGGATGCCCAGGGACAAGCCAAGGGCCAAGGAGCACAAAGTGGAGGCCAGGAGGTTGGATGTTGTTTGGTGTGAGGGTGCTGGAGGCCTGGAGCAGGCTGCCCAGAGAGGTTGTGGAGTCTTCTATGGAGACTTTCAAGACCCACTTGGATGTATTTCCGTGTGCCCTGCCCTGGGTGCCCATGCCCGGGCAGGGGGCTTGACCTGGGTGATCTGCAGAGGTCCCTTCCAACCCCAGCAGGCTGTGGTTCTGTGATTCCTGGAGCTGGCTGCTACTGTGGCTTTGTCTGGTGCACTCATCCTTGTGTGTCCTCCATGACCCAGAGGCTCTCAAGTGGTGCAGTGAAGGTGCTGTGAGCATTGCCTCTTGTCCTAACTCTGATGTCTGTGGGAAATCACTGATATTGGCTGGCTTAGAGGGGTGTCTGTAGTGGAGAGTATCAGGCTGGGATGATCAGAGGACTGGAGAACCTCTGTTATGGTGATAGCCTGGGAGGGATGGGGCTGTGCAGGCTGGAGAAGAGAAGGCTCCAGGGAGACCTCAGAGCAGCCTCCTAGTACTTGAAGGGGCTCCAGGAGAGCTGGGGAGGGACTTGGGACGGGCTGGGAGTGCCAGGACCAGGGACAATGGCTTGGAGCTGGGAGAGGGCAGACTGAGAGTGGAGAGCAGGAAGAAATTGTCAGTGAGGGTGGGGAGAGCCTGGCACAGGTTGCCCAGGGAGGCTGTGGCTGCCTCCTCCCTGGAGGTGTTGAGGGCCAGGCTGGATGAGGCCTTGAGCAGCCTGGGCTGGTGGGAGGTGTCCCTGCCCATGGCAGGGGCTTGGAGCAGAATGGTCTTTAAGTCCCTCCCAGCCCAATCCATTCCATGATTCCATAGATGCCCTGGCAGTGGCTGGCTTGCTGTAGTCTCCTCTCACAGAGTCTTTACTCTGCCAGCAGCCTTCTGCTCAGAGCTGTGGAGAAGATGGTGCTGGTCACTGCTCACAGGGCATGAGTGACAAGACAAGAGGGAACAGCCTCAAGCTGCCACTGGGCAGCATCAGACTGGACAGGAGGGAACATTGGTGTGATAGGCCAAGGGTCAGTGGATGGAAACTGCAGCACAGGAGGTTCCAGCTGAAGAGGAGGAGGAGGAAGTTGTGCAGTGGGAGGGTGCCAGAGCCCTGGAGCAGGCTGCCCAGAGAGGTTGTGGAGTCTCCTTCTCTGGAGCCTTTGCAGCCCTGTCTGGATGTGTTCCTGTGTGAGCTGTGCTGGATTCTATGCTCCTGCTCTGGCAGGGGCTTGCACTGGGAGATCTCCAGAGGTCCCTTCCAACCCCTAACATCCTCTGATCCTATGATTTTGTGTCATCAAGAGTGGTCAGGAACTGGAATGTGCTGCCCAGGGAGGTGGTGGAGTCCCCATTAGGGTGGAGGTGTTTCAAAGTGGTTTGAATGTGGTGCTTGGGGCTCTGGTTTAAGGGTGACCCTTGCAGAGTAAGTCAGTGGTTGGGCTTGGATGCTTCTGAGGCTCTGCTCCAACCTGGATGTTTCTGTGAGTCTGTGATGCTGTGTGCAAGGGGTGAGCCCAGGCAGCCCTCAGCAGGCCCTCTCCTTGCCATGGCTGCTGATCCTCTGTCTTCTTCTCTCCCCTCGGAAAGGTCTTCAGGAGTCCCCGGTGCCAAACGGCCACTCGCTGCCGGGCAGAGACTTCCTTCGGAAGCAGATGAGAGGAGACCTCTTCACCCAGCAGCAGCTGGAGGTCCTGGACAGGGTCTTCGAGAGGCAGCATTACTCTGACATCTTCACCACCACGGAGCCCATCAAGCCAGAGCAGGTACTGCTGCAGCTGTTGCCCATCCTCCCGGCGTGCTCCCTGCTGGGGGCCCCTGGCCAGGCATTCCTCAGGCTCTCAGCAGGGTGGTGCTGTGGCACCGAGCTCCTCACCCGGCTGCATGCCAGCCACCAGGGGCTGAGCGTGAAGGCAGACCCTTACCGGGTGAGCAGCAGCATCTGCTTGGGCTGGGCATGGCACCTGCTGGGGGCTCGGTCACCCCAGGGGGGTCCTGGAAGAGTTGTCTCAGCTTCTGCTGCTTTCCTCAGGTCAAAGGAAGGCTGTGCAGGCAGCAAGGAGAAGCATCTCCCGGCTTGGTGCCTCATTTTGGTGCACAGTTTGCAGGGTAGAGGCACAGGGGAGAGGTTTTGTGCCCATGAGTGGCTTTTGATAGCCCTGGAGTTGGCTACTTGCTGAGAGAGGCAGCCAGCTGGGGTGTGGAGGTGAAGGAGCTGCACCTCCTGGTCAGCAGTGTGTTTGAGGAGGGTTTGGCACTGATTCTGGGAGGCAGCTCCATTCTTGCAGGTGCAGTAGAGAAGGCCACACACAAGCTGACAAGATGAGCTGTGTCTGGCTGTCTTCTTCCTCTTGGGTGGCAGCCTTCAGCTCAGCTGCTGAGAGGGAGGTGGAGATGGCTGTCACCAGCACCACCACTGGTCCCACTTGGTACCCAGTGATGCATTTGGCCATCAGTCTTCAATGCCCTTGCTGTTGGATCTGATCTTTAGCAAGCTGGAAGGGCTCTGGAAACCCAGACAAGCCCTGGGTCTTCCAGGGGGAACCTGTGTCTGTGAGGGCCATGAGGGATCATCTCCTGTCAGCCCTCTGTGATGGTGTCTTTAAGGAGTCTCAATGGGCATCACTGCTTTTGATGATTGCTGTTGGTAATTGCTGACAATTGCTTGTGGTGATTGCTTGGTGAGGACGCAGCTTGCTTCTGCTGGGATTTCTCAAGCCTTTAAGCTCACATCTGTCATTAGCTCTGTCTTTTGTGGGGACATTCACTTCTCACCACCTTCTGCTGCTCCAGCTCTGGTGTCCCCAGCAGGAGAAGGACACAGAGCTGCTGGAGAGAGTCCAGAGGAGGCCACAAAGATGATCCAAGGGCTGGAGCAGCTCTGCTGTGAGGCCAGGCTGAGGGAGCTGGGGGTGTGCAGCCTGGAGAGGAGAAGGCTCCAGGGGGACCTCAGAGCTGCCTGCAAGGACCTGAAGGGATCCTGCAGGAAGGCTGCAGAGAGACTTCTCATGAGGGTGTCTGAGACAGGACCAGGGGCAATGGTTTGGAGCTGAGGCAGAGCAGGGTCAGACTGGAGCTGAGGAAGAAGTTCTGCAGTGCCAGGGTGGTGAGACTCAGGCACAGGCTGCCCAGGGAGGCTGTGGCTGCCTCCTGCCTGGGGGTGTTGAAGGCCTTGAGCAGCTGAGTGTGGGTGAGAGGTGTCCCTGGGCATGGTGGGGAGGCTGCAGGGGATGAGCTCTGAGCTCCCTTACAGCTTGAGCCACGCTGTGGTTCCAGGGTTCTGTGGTTTTGTTGTTTCCCCAGTTGGTGCTTGCAGATGTGAACTCAGGGTGGAAGGAGGTGGGGAAGGTGCTGAGGTGGGTTTGTTTTGTGTCAGAATTGGTTAGCAGAGCTGTGTGGTTTAAGCCCAGCAGGCAGCTGAGCACCAGGTGGCTGCCTGCTCACTGCCCCTGTGCTGGGGTGGGGAAGAGAACTGGGAGAAAGAGAAGTGAAACTTCTGGGGTGAGGTAAAGGCAGTGTGCTGGGACAGGAAAGGAGGGGTAGTGCTGATGCTGACAGCAAAACTGGTAGTGGTGAGGGTAAGTGTAATTGTAAGGGTAAGGTAATTAATGACAGGACAAGAGGGAACAGCCTCAAGCTGCCACTGGGCAGCTTCAGACTGGACAGGAGGGAACATTTAGTGCCAGCAGGAGTGGTCAGGGACTGGAATGTGCTGCCCAGGGAGGTGGTGGAGTCCCCATTAGGGTGGAGGTGTTTCAAGGTGGTTTGGATGTGGTGCTTGGAGGTCAGGTTTAGGAGTGATAATTGGAGTGTCAGGTCAGGGGTTGGACTTGGTGCTCCTGAGGGTCTGCTCCAACCTGAATGTTGCTGTGAGACTGTGATGCTGTGATTTAAAGGTAATGGTAAGGGCAAGGTTAAGGGCAAGGGTAAGAGTGAGGGTTAGGATGAGGGTAATGGCCATGGTGATGGCAATGGTAAGGACAAAGGTATTGGCAATGGTTATGGCCATGGCTGTAGCAGTGAGAGCAGAGCACACAGACAGCAGAGCCAGGTGACTGTACAGTGCAGCTGCTCACCCCACACTGACCCACCAGACAGTGCCCAGCCTGCAAGCCCAGTGTCCAGAGGTAAGGACACGCTGTGAGCTGCAGTGTTCCTTTGGTCAGTCTGGGCCTTGTCCTCCCCCAGCCTCACAGAATGAATCACAGAACCAACCAGGTTGGAAGAGACCTCCAAGGTCACCAAGACCAACTTCTCACCCCACCCTAACTCACCAACCAGACCATGGCTCTGAGTGCCTCATCCAAGCTCTCCTGAAACACCTCCAGGGATGGGGACTCCAGGCCCAACCTGGGCAGCCCATCCCAAGGGCAATCTCTCTCTCTGTCAAGAACTTCTGTCGAAGACCAAAGCCTAAACCTCCCCCTGCACAGCTTGAGGCTGTAGCCTCTCTTCTCTGCTGGGTGCCTGGGACAAGAGACCAACCCCCACCAGGCTGCAACCTCCCTTCAGGGAGATGTAGGCAGAGGAGAGGCTGAAGGGTCCCAGGCTCAGCACTGAGCAAACCATCACCCTGTGACCAGCCCAAACCAGGGCGCTGCCCCCAGCTGCTGGGGAGACAGTAGACTTGGTTTCATCCAGAAGCAGGACAGGGAGCCCAGGAGAAGCCTGGGGGAGGTGAAGGGGCCCTCACATGCCACCAGATGGTGGCTGTCCTGTCTGAGCAGGAGAATGCTGGGGAGGACAGGCACCCACCCGGCAGCTCGTGCTGGAGCTGGGGCTGCCCCTGCCAAGCCTTTAGGTGCCACAGAGAGTGGCTGCAAAGAGGGTGGCCATGGGAGAGGGTTGCTCACTCCGGTTCACAGAATCATAGAGACACAGAGTTAAGGAATTACAGAATCACAGAATCAATTGCCAGGGCTGGAAGGCTCAGCCAGCCCCAGCCCCCCTGCCATGGGCAGGGACACCTCACACCACAGCAGGTTGCTCACAGCCACCTCCAGCCTGGCTGCAAACACCTCCAGGCAGGAGGCTTCCACCACCTCCCTGGGCAACCTGTGCCAGGCTCTCACCACCCTCATGGGGAACAACTTCTTCCTCACAGCCAAGCTCCATCTCCCCACTTCTAGTTCTGCTCCATCCCCCCCAGTCCTATCACTCCCTCACACCCTCACAAGTCCCTCCCCAGCTTTTCTGTAGCCCCCTGCAGATCCTGGAAGGCCACAGGAAGCTCTCCTGGGAGCCTTCTCCTCTCCAGACTGCACAGCCCCAACTCTCTCAGGCTGTCTCCGTAGGTGAGGCTGGGGCTCTGCAGGCTCTGAGCTGTGTCCCTGAAGCTCCAGGGAGACATTGCCCAGAGGGAAATTTCTGCTGGTCTCCTGGGAGGAATGGGAGAGCTGAGGGAGGATGCTGCTGAGTTGTTATCAAATGTGGAACATTTGGCTGTTGGTGGAGCAAAGGCCTCCTCGGGTCCACCTAGGCAGCTGTGGCTACAGCCAGGGAGTCAAGGCTGGAGCTCTGCTGCTGTCAGTCGGCTTGAGAGGGTGCTGCAGTCCTTGGGAGGTCACAGAGATGCTGAGGGAGGTTGTGTGATGGTGCAGCAAACCCTCTTGCCAAAGCAGGGGGGCAAGTTCATCCCTGATGGTGGAGCAGACCTGCACACTGGGCAGGAGAGCCTCCTGGCTATGGCTACAACCTGCTGGAACCAGCTCAGCATCAGTGCCTTGCAGCTCCTCCACCAAAACAAGGCTGGGGGGTGGCTACCACCTTGGATATATGGAGGTGGTTGTAGCCAAGCTGATTAACCTCTGCAGTCAAGGCAACATCAAGCCCAGGACAGACTCTGCATGGCCCTGTGGTCTGCCATGAGGCAGCTGCAGGAGAAGAAGGATGTTGGAAAGGTCATGGTGGTTCCTTCCAAGGAAGAGCCAAAAGAAGAGACCTGGGAAGAGATGAACCTGTCAGGGCTTGTCACTTTACTCACAAGTGGAGCCTGCAGTAATTTGCTTCCATCTGTGCTGGAGCACTTGGAAGTCTGGGCCAGGGTTGGGGGCTGTTTGGTTTGGCTCCTGCTTTTTGGTGGGCTGTGAAGGGAGGCTTTCCAAGTGACCTCCTCCTAGGTGGCACCTGTGTGATCAGCTCAGCTACATGAGGGTGTGAGGTGAACTCCATCCCTCACCAGTGCTGCTGCTTCTCACCTCTGGGGTGAGCCAGGCAAAGCTGGGGTAGTGCTTCACTGAAAGGGAGAAGCTGCCTGGATCAGGCCAAAGACAGTGAGAACAGGGATGGTGTGGCTGGGAGAAGAGGAGCCTGCATCTGGAGGGAGCTGGAGGTGCAGGTTGTACTCATCAACCCCCCTGCAGGGTTGTGAGGCCAATTGTCTTTGGTTGACAGAATCCAAGACTGGGTTGTGCGGGAAAGGACCTTCCAAGCAGCTCCAGCCCAACCCCCTGCAGCTCCCAGGGGCATCCCCAACCAGAGCAGGCTGCTCACAGCCACAACCAACCTGACCCCCACTGCTGCCAGCCATGGGGCAGCTCCCACCTCTCTGGGCACCCTGGGCCAGGCTCTCCCCACCCTCAGGCTCAAACATTTCTCCCTTCTCTCCACTCTCACTCTCCCTCTTGCACTCCAAACCATTCCCCCTTGTCCTGCCACAACAGGCCCTGAGAAAAAGTCTGTCCCCAGCTTTCTGCTTTGCACTGAAAGGCCACCCACCAGAAGATCTCCCTGGAGACCCCAAGCCTCCCAGCCTGGCCTCACAGCAGAGGGCTTCCAGCCCTGCCAGCACTGCTGTGGCCTCCTCTGGCCCTGCTCCACCAGGTCCCTGTCTGTGCTGAGCACTCCAGAGCTGCCCCAGCACTGCAGGGAGGTCTCAGCAGAGCACAGCAGAGGGGCAGAATCCCCTCCCTGCCCCTGCTGCCCACACTGCTGGGGATCAGCCCAGGGCAGTGCTGGCTCTGGGCTGGCAGTGCTTGGGGCTGGCTGCTCTCTAGACTTTCAGCCATGGCTGAAGCTTTTCCTCTGTTGCCTTCTCACAATTCCATCCATTAGGATGGGGAAGCCCTCTCCAGCCACCCTGGGCTTGCCAAGTTAAAGCATGGAGAGGAGATCCTCTGGAGATCAAGACAGGAGAAACAGCAGTGAGCTGAAGGGGCTTCAGCATGGAGGGTGGACAGGAGGAGGGGACAAGCCTGTGGCTGGCAGTGATGGTCTCTGGGTGGCTCTGAGAGCAGGATTGGTGTCTTTGCAGAGGAAAACTGTGGGATGAAGGGTACAGAGTAGGATCAGCTTGACTGGGGAGGCAAGAGTGTTGATGTCCAGGGACTGGGGATGAGGATCACAGATCCCAGGCTCAGAGGATGTCAGGGGTCATAAGGGACCTCTGGAGATCTCCCAGTGCAAGCCCCTGCCAGAGCAGGAGCATAGAATCCAGCACAGCTCACACAGGAACACATCCAGACAGGGCTGCAAAGGCTCCAGAGAAGGAGACTCCACAACCTCTCTGGGCAGCCTGCTCCAGGGCTTTGGCACCCTCCCACTGCAGCACTTCCTCCTCCTCTTCAGCTGGAACCTCCTGGGCTGCAGTTTCCAGCCACTGCCCCTTGGCCTCTGGCAGGGTGCAGCTGAGCAGAGCCTGTCCCCTGCCTCCTGAGCCCCAGCCCTCAGCTCTTGAGAGACATTGAGCAGATCCCTCTCAGCCTTCTCTATCTCTGCAGACTGAACAGCCCCAGGGCTCTCAGCCCCTGCTCCCCAGGCAGTGCTCCAGGCCCTTCCTCATCCTTGCAGCCCTCCCTTGGGCTCTGTGCAGCAGCTCCCTGTCCCTCCTGAGCTGGGGAGCCCAGAGCTGGCTGCAGTCTTCCAGGTGAGGTCTCAGCAGGGCAGAGCAGAGGGGGAGGAGAACCTCCCTGGCTGTGCTGGACACACTCCTCTGAATGCCCCCAGGACCCCCTTGTCCTTCTTGGCCCCCAGGGTTCATTGCTGACCCAGGATCCTCAGCCTGGGTCGGTGTGCAGGGCTGAGATGTATTCTGTGGTGTTGTCAGCCTGAGGCAGGAGCCCAATCGAATTCTCATTGAAGCCAGCAGGAATATTTCTATTGACTTCAACAGCCTTCAGATCAGGGTGATAATGAGGCAGAACACGACGTGGCCAGGCTCAGCCCTCTGCAGGTCACTGACGTGGGAGGGAAGCTGCTTGCTGCTCTGTGCAGGGAATTCCCAGCCCCTCTGCACTGCCTTTAGCAGCAGCTCAGCCTGAGGTCTGTTCTCATGTCCATCCCTGGACACTATGCAGGTGTTCTGGCCTTGGGTAGGAACTAGGCTAACATGGGGTACTGCATAGTGGTAGCTTGAGGAGGGGGAATTTAGGCTGGAGCTGGGGAGGGACCTGTGAAAAGCTGAGCAGGTGCAGGAAGCCACAGGGATGAGTCCCAGGGACCTGCTGGCTCCTTCCCACAGACCCTTCCAGGCACCACTTTCATGTCCTTGCTTCGGGGTGTGGGATCTACACCCCCAGAAGGGACAGGGCAGGAGAGGGAAGGGTGTGGGAAAGCTGGGGAGGGGCTTTGGACAAGGGCTGGGATGATCAGAGCCTGCAGAACCTCTACTCTGGGCATAGGCTGGCAGAGTTGGAGCTGCTCAGCCTGGAGAAGAGAAGGATCCAGGGAGACCTCAGAGCAGCCTCCCAGTACCTGAAGGGGCTCCAGGAGAGCTGGGGAGGGACTTGGGACAAGGGCTGGGAGTGCCAGGACCAGGGACAATGGCTTGGAGCTGGGAGAGGGGAGACTGAGAGTGGGGAGGAGGAAGAAATTCTTTCTAGTGAGGGTGGGGAGAGCCTGGCACAGGTTGCCCAGGGAGGCTGTGGCTGCCTCCTCCCTGGAGGTGTTGAGGGCCAGGCTGGATGAGGCCTTGAGCAGCCTGGGCTGGTGGGAGGTGTCCCTGCCCATGGCAGGGGCTTGGAGCTTTGGGGTCCCTTCCAGCCCAACCCATTCTGTGATGCTGTGAACTGTGTGTGTTGGTGAAGTGCAGGTAAGCCTGGATTTGTAGATAGCACAGGCAGAGGTAATTTGGATATCTAATGAACCTGGAGGGGAAAATTGCTAATGGATCAAAGAAAGGTGGGAAAATGGCACACAGTGAAACCCTGGCTGCCCTCTGCTTCAGAGAGCTGTGGTGTGGAAGTTCTCTGAGCTGACCAAGAGAGGGACATGCAGCCCTTTGAAGCATCCTCAAGCTCTGCTTTTACCTGGCCAAGTGTTTGCCACCTTGGCAAGAACAGCTTGCTGCTCTCTCTGTGGAGATGTGTTGGGTGCTGTGCCCACAGAGATGCAACTCCTGAGAGCATGGAGCCTGCAGGTCTTCCTCCTCACACAGAATCCTCCAGACCACCCTCAAACCCTTCCTGCTGCAGCTGGGTCCTCAGGAATCACAGGGAAAAGTCAGAAACCTGCCAGGTGCAAGAAAAGTCAGCAGAAGCTGATGAGAGTCAGAAAAAAATGACCTATTGATTGTTTGTGTGAAGAAAAGGACTCTTCCTGAGGGACACCTTGGCTGCCGAGCATCTCCTGGAAGCACTCAGAGACCCACAATGAAAACACAGAGAAAATATTTGCTTGGCTCTTCCTTCAGTTGTCTTTTGGTGGGAAAATAATTGGCAGCTGATGGCTGTGTCTGAGTGTCCAGGGTTGGATTTTCTCTTCACCTGCCACCTGCAGAAGTGCTTCAAGATGTAGAAGCAAGGATCACAGAAGTGTTGTGGCTGGAGGAGGCCTGGAAGATTCATGGATTCATGGGAAAAGACAAAGAAGGAGAAGGGGATAGGGAGAGGGAGGAGAAGGAGAAGGAGAAGGAGAAGGAGAAGGAGAAGGAGAAGGAGAAGGAGAAGGAGAAGGAGAAGGAGAAGGAGAAGGAGAAGGAGAAGGAGAAGGAGAAGGAGAAGGAGAAGGAGAAGGAGAAGGAGAAGGAGAAGGAGAAGGAGAAGGAGAAGGAGAAGGAGAAGGAGAAGGAGAAGGAGAAGGAGAAGGAGTATAGCACAGCGTCCATCTGCCAGCTCGGTGACAGCTCCTCATGGGCAAGCAGGAGCCCAAGGCACATGGTGTTGGGGGGGCACAGGATGCTGGGGGACACAGGGTGTGGGATGAGTCTGTGGGTGGCTGCTTGACCCTCCTGCCATCCTGAGCCACCTCTTCTGCCCATGGCAGGTCCCTTGCCCCAGTCCAGTGGAGGCTGGCCAGTGGTGGCAGCTGGGTGGACTGTGCCAGACCGGTGCTGGCTGGGGGCCATAGGTGGCTGCTGCTTTCTCACCCCCATTCTGCCAGCACTAAGCCCTTCTTCTATGGCCTGAAATTGTGCCAGGGGAGGTTGAGGTTGGCCACAAGGAACAGTTTCTGTGCTGCCACAGTGGTCAGGGGTTGGCACAGGCTGCCCAGGGAGGTGGTGGAGTCCCCATGGCTGGAGGTGTTGCAGCAAGCTGTGGCCATGGCACCTGGGGCCAGAGTTTGGTGCCCATGATGGGGTTGGGTTGGGGTTGGACTGGGTGGTGATCCTGGAGGGCTTTTCCAACCCAATGTCTGTGGTCCTGTGGCTCCTGCAGAGGTGGGAAAGGAGCAGCAGCCAGCAGGGATGCTCTGTGGCCTTCCACCTCTGCTCACAGCCCAGCTGAAGCCTCCCCTGGTCCACTCTGTGGCTTGGTTGGTGGGAGGGGTGAAAAAAACCCACAACCAACCACCAAACCAGCCCAGTCTAACCCCCAGCCTAGGGGAAGAGATCAGGAGAGGAAAAACCTTCCCCATATTTACTCTCAGCAGACTATTAACCAACACCAGGCTATTAATTTGGCTCCTGAGCCTGCACCACAGCCCATAAAGGCTCACAGTTGTCAAATGGAGTTCATTTTAATTTCCTTTCAATCACAGCAAATTATTCAGGTGATAAATCAGCTGGGGCAACCTCCTGGCTGTAATAGAAACCCTAATTCCTGCCTAATTATCCAGCCCATTGCTGCCAGCAGATCAATACCCAGCCGAATAGAAAGGGCGCAGGGGGTCCGGGCGGGCAGGGCGGCTGGCGGGGGGGGATGGCAGCTGGCAGCACTCCCACCCCTGACCCCTGCCCCACCACGGGGGTGAAGTCCTGCTGGGTTTCTTCCTGCTCCCCACCACTGTGGGGAGAGTGCGAGGGTCACAGAGCCCTGGAGCAGGCTGCCCAGAGAGGTTGTGGAGTCTCCTTCTCTGGAGCCTTTGCAGCCCTGTCTGGATGTGTTCCTGTGTGAGCTGTGCTGGATTCTATGCTCCTGCTCTGGCAGGGGCTTGCACTGGGAGATCTCCAGAGGTCCCTTCCAACCCCTAACATCCTCTGAGCCTGTGATCCTCTGCTGGGCACAGCCCACCACCCTTCCCATGTGGGTGCAATGAAGCCCTGTCAGGGGCTGGAGGGGCTTTGGCTGCCCTCCAACACTGGGGTGACTCTGATGTGCTCTGGGAACTTGGTGGGACCACTTGGAGTACCCTGGGCTGACCCCCAGCAGTGTGGGCAGCAGGGGCAGGGAGGGGATTCTGCCCCTCTGCTGTGCTCTGCTGAGACCTCCCTGCAGTGCAGGGGCAGCTCTGGAGTGCTCAGCACAGACAGGGACCTGGTGGAGCAGGGCCAGAGAAGGCCACAGCAGTGCTAGCAGGGCTGGCAGCCCTCTGCTATGAGGCCAGGCTGGGAGGGTTTGGGTCTCCAGGGAGACCTTCTGGTGACCCTTCAGTGCAAAGCAGAAAGCTGAGGACAGATTTTTTCGCAGGGCCTGTTGTGCCAGGACAAGGGGGGATGGTTTGGAGCGCAAGAGGGAGAGTGAGAGTGGAGAGAAGGGAGAAATGTTTGAGCCTGAGGGTGGGGAGAGCCTGGCCCAGGGTGCCCAGAGAGGTGGGAGCTGCCCCATGGCTGGCACCAGTGGGGTCAGGTTGGTTGGGGCTCTGGTTGGGGATATCCCTGCAGACTTCAGGGGAGGTTTCATAGGTGACCATTCTGTGATCCTGTGGGATGTGTCCCTTTGCTGTTGACATTCTGTTATATCCTGGAGTGGGATCCTGAGGATCACCTATGGCAGGGTGCTGAGGTGATGCAGGAACCCATCCTGTGTCCCAGGACCTCCTGTGTGCTGGTGCTGTGCTCACTCCTGCTCTGCCATCCCTGCTGACTAGTGGCTCCTACAGGCAGCAGCTGCAGTGTCCTCTGGAGGAGCTGGAGGCTGCTCAGAAGGAGACCCCAGGATGGTAGCATTCAATTTTAGCCCAGAAATACCTTTCAGGAGTGGTGAAATTGAAGGAAGTTTCACAGGGACTGTGGAGGACCAGTCCTCAGCTGTGGCATTTCCCTGGGCAGGAGCAGCAGCTCTGGGGAAGTGACAGCTGTGCCCTGCTCCAGCTCCATGCAGGAGGTGGCTGCTCCAGAGCTGCTCCATCACAGAATGGTTTGGGTTGGAAGTGACCTCTGGAGATCATCAAATCGAAGCCCCCTGCCAGAGCAGGGGCACCCAGGGCAGGGCACCCAGGAACACATCCAGGGGGGGTTGGAAAGTCTCCACACAAGGAGACTCCACAACCTCTCTGGGCAGCCTGCTCCAGGCCTCCAGCACCCTCACACCAAACAACTTTCTCCTCCTGCTCACATCCAACCTCCTGCCCTCCACTTTGTGCACCTTGACCCTTGCCCTGTCCCTGGGCACCACTGAGCAGAGCCTGGCCCCAGCCTCTTGCCCCCAGCCCTCAGCTATTGACAGACATTGATCAGATCCCTCTCAGCCTCCTCCCCACCAGGCTAAACAGCCCCAGGGCTCTCAGCCTCTGCTCTCCACAGGGCAGATGCTCAAGGCCCCAAATCCTCCTCCTGCCTCTGCTTGGACTCTCTCCAGCAGGTCTCTGTCTCTCTGGAAGTGGGGAGCCCAGAGCTGGACACAGGCTTCCAAGGGTGGTCTCAGCAGGGCAGAGCAGAGGGGGAGCAGAACCTCCCCAGCCCTGCTGGCCACACTTTGCTTGCTGCCCCCCAGGACCCCATTGGCTCTCTTGGCCACAAGGGCCCTTTGCTGTCCCATGCAGAACTTGCTGCCCAGCAGCACCCCAAGGGCTTTCTCCATGGAGCTGCTCTGCAGCAGGGCAGCCCCAACCTGTCCTGGTGAGGAAGGTCACAAGTCAACTTTCAAGAGCTGAGAGCCTTTCCTCTACCAAACTCACTTTGCTGCACTTCAGGAGCTGTGTCCTGAGCTGGCTTCTCCAGCAGGGCAGCCTCTAACCTGTCCTGGTGCCTGCTGTGATTCCTCCCCAGAGGCAGGACCCTGCACTTGTCCTGACTGAGCCTCAGGAGGCTTGCCTGCAGCCAGCTCTCAGCCTGTCCAGCTCTGGCTGGCTGTCAGCACAGCCTGAGGGGTATCAGCCACCCCTCACCCCCACCCCAGTTTGGTGTCATCAGGAACTTGCTCAGGGTGCCCTGAATGCCCTCAGCCAGGTCACTGATACAAGATACTGAACAAAACTGGTCCCAGCACTGATCCCTGGGGAACACCACTGGCCACAGGCTTCCAAGCTGACTCTGTGCCACTGCTGGCGACCCTCTGACCTCTGTTCTGGAGCAGTTTGCAGCCCGCCTCTTACAGACCAACCCTCTGTGCCACATCTCCTGAGCTGTTCCCTGAGGATGCTATGGATCGTAGCTTCATGGAACTGTCTTGGTTGGAAGAGGCCTTTCAGGCCATGGAATCCAACCCTGAGCCCAGCACTGCCAGGGCAGCACCAAGCCATGGCCCTCAGCACCACAGCCACACAGCTCTGACACCCCTCCAGCCATGGGGACTCCAGCACTGCCCTGGGCAGCCTGAGACAGGACTGGAGAACCTTTTAGGGGGCAGAAATTGTCCTCATGTGCAGACATTTTCCCAGAGACTCTCCACTCCCCTTTGGGGGTCTCTGTGGCTTCACATCCATGCTGAAGGCTTTCTCTAAACCTGTCCATCACTTCAACGAAGAAAAAGGAGCTTCCTAGGAATGGTTCCTGCACAGCTCCTGAATACCTGGAGCTCTCAATGTGCTGAAGATAAACACCTGACAACAGGCCCTAGAGAAAAGGCCTTGTGGGTGCTGGTGGAGGAGAAGCTCACCCTGAGCCCCCAGTGTGCACTGGCAGCCCAGAGAGCCAAGCAGAGCCTGGGCTGCATGCAGAGAAGTGTGGCCAGCAGGGCCAGGGAGGGGATTCTCCCCCTCTGCCCCACTCTGCTCACACCCCACCTGCAGCTCTGGGTCCAGGTCTGCAGCCTCTGTTCCAGGAAGGCTCTGGAGGTGCTGGAGGGTGTCCAGAGAAGGGCCCCAAGGAGGAGCAGAGGGCTGGAGCTGCTCTGCCATGGAGACAGCCTGAGAGAGTTGGGGCTGTGCAGTCTGGAGAGGAGAAGGCTCCCAGGGAGAGCTTCTTGTGGCCTTCCAGGATCTGCAGGGGACTACAGGAAAGTTGGGGAGGGACTTGTGAGGGTGTGAGGGAGTGATAGGACTGGGGGGGATGGAGCAGAACTAGAAGTGGGGAGATTGAGCTTGGCTGTGAGGAAGAAGTTGTTCCCCATGAGGGTGGTGAGAGACTGGCCCAGGTTGCCCAGGGAGGTGGTGGAAGCCTCCTGCCTGGAGGTGTTTGCAGCCAGGCTGGAGGTGGCTGTGAGCAACCTGCTGTGGTGTGAGGTGTCCCTGCCCATGGCAGGGGGGCTGGGGCTGGATGAGCCTTTGGGTCCCTTCCAGCCCCAACAGTTCTGTGATTCTTTGTGGTGAGACCTCAAGATTCAGGGGTGTGAACTGACACAGGAGAGGCTCTGCAGGCTCCAAGGGAGGACTTCTTTCCCATGAGGACAGGCAGGGCCCAGGTTGCCTTTGGGAGCTGTGCAGTCTTGACCCATGGTGGCTTTCAAGACCTGTATGGATGAAGCCCTGAGTAACCTGGTGTGGTCCCATGGATGGCTCTGCACTGAGGGCCTCCAGAGCTTCCTTCAAAGCTGTATTATCATGACACTGCTGTTCTTCTGTTGATTCCAGCTGTGGTGATGTGACTTGGGGACACGTTGGTAGAGCTATAATGGAGAACATTAAAGGAGAGGCTGGGGTGGGACAGCAGCCCCTGGCTCACATAGTGTGCAGGAGGCAGCCAGGAGCTTTGTAAGCAGATTGCTCAGCACAGCACTTGGATGTGCTCCAGAAGGCTGCCCTCCTGGTGAGCTGTGGTTTAGAATCACAGAATTGTCAGGGCTGGAAGGGATCTCCAGTCCCCACCCCTGTGGGGATGCAGAGCAGAGGGGCAGAATCCCCTCCCTGGCCCTGCTGGTCACACTGCTCTGCATGCAGCCCAGGCTCTGCTTGGCTCTCTGGGCTGCCAGTGCACACTGGGGGCTCAGGGTGAGCTTCTCCTCCACCAGCATCCCCAAGGCCTTTTCTCCAGGGCCTGTTGTCAAGTGTTTATCTTCAGCACATTGAGAGCTCCAGGTATTCAGGAGCTGTGCAGGAACCATTCCTAGGAAGCTCCTTTTTCTTCGTTGAAGTGATGGACAGGTTTAGAGAAAGCCTTCAGCATGGATGTGAAGCCACAGAGACCCCCAAAGGGGAGTGGAGAGTCTCTGGGAAAATGTCTGCACATGAGGACAATTTCTGCCCCCTAAAAGGTTCTTTCCCTCTGTGGGGAAACCCTTGGCTTCCCCTCCTGCTCACCCACGCCAGCTGCTTCATCAGGAGCAGGGGAGCCACCACCGTAGAGGATCCTGCATTTCCTTCCTGCCATGGCTGAAATGGTTATCACAGTACCAGAGTACTTTAGAGGATGGAAGGGACCTCCAGAGAGCATCCAGCCCAGTCCCCTGCCAGAGCAGGGTCATCCAGGGCACAGGAATGCATTCGGGGGGGTTGGAAAGTCTCCACACAAGGAGACTCCACAACCTCTCTGGGCAGCCTGCTCCAGGCCTCCAGCACCCTCACACCAAACAACTTTCTCCTCCTGTGGAGGTGAATCCTTCTCTGTTCCAGATTGTATCCATTGCTCCTCATCACTGAGCACCACCCAGAAGAGCTTGGCCCCCTTCACCTGACCCCCAGCCCTCAGCTATTGATAGACATTGATCAGATCCCTCTCAGCCTTCTCCTCTCCAGGCTAAACAGCCCCAGGGCTCTCAGTCTCTCTCCACAGGGCAGATGCTCAAGGCCCCAAATCCTCCTCCTGCCTCTGCTTGGACTCTCTCCAGCAGGTCTCTGTCTCTCTGGAAGTGGGGAGCCCAGAGCTGGACACAGGCTTCCAGGGGTGGTCTCAGCAGGGCAGAGCAGAGGGGGAGCAGAACCTCCCCAGCCCTGCTGGCCACACTTTGCTTGCTGCCCCCTGCCAGAGGGTGCCAGATGTGAAATGCCCAGCTCCTGTCCTGAGGAGCAGCAGACACCTCTGGTGTTAGCAGCACCTCCTGACAGCGAGGGGCATGAAGTCATCCTGAGAGATGAGCAGAGAGGAAGCCGAGGAGGCTCAGCCACCCAAAGTGCTGCCCCTGGGGAGGAACAGCCTGCTGCAGCAGTGCAGCTGAGGGGGCACCTGCTGGGAAGCAGCTCTGTGGAGAAGGACCCGGGGGTGCTGGGGAACAACAAATTCCCTGGGCGCCAGCAACGTGCCCTGGTGGCCAAGAAGGCCAAGGGTCTCCTGGGGGCTTCCCCCAGCCCTTGCAGGACCTGGGGGTGTGAGGCACAGCCAGGTGTGGCTCTGACAGAGCTGCAGGCACCAAGCACAGGGTTCAAAGCCCGACTCCGTTTATCCTAGTGGCAGTGCCACAGCCGCCAGGAGGCTACCAGAAGCGGGTGGCACCCAGCGGGGCAGCAGGGGGTCGTGGTGTGTGTGTTCTGTCGTTGCCCAGGGGGCAGCCCCCGGGGGGGAGGTGGCAGGCGCCCTGGGGGTGGTTTCCTGCCCCGTGCCGTGCCCACACGGATGTCTTAGGAGCGGCAGTGCCCATTTCCTGCTGCCGAGCAGAGGCTTCCCTATTAAGGGCGAGAGGCGGCCGGGACGCGGTGATTTATTGTTATTTATGCTCTGGGGTGGAGGGCTTTGGGGGGGGCTGGTGGGGCTCGAGGTGCTGGGGATGGAAATGCCATTATGCAAATGACATTGAATGTCCTTACCCAGCCTAAATAATTTTTGTGTCGGACGATTAAACCTCATCTGTTATTGATATGGGCTGCAGTCGGGCTATTAAAGAGTCCCAACAGTACTTACTCCCAGTAATGGGAAAATTGAGAGGAAGAGGCTAAACAATTGCCTCAAGTGCGCGGTGATTGTCTGCCAGGAGTGGAGCATAACGAAGGCCCCTGAATGGAAATGGTGTTTACTACTTAGGGATAAATAAAAAGGGGGAGCGCAGGGCTGTAAATTAGGCGCCGAGCCCGGGGGGGCTGAGACGGCTTCCAATTGATGTCTGCAGCAGCCTTTGATTCATCCCCCAGCCTGCTGGGCTTTCGGGTCTGGTTGGGGGAGGGGGGTGGCTGGTTGTTTTGGGTTTTCTTTTGGGGGAGGGGAGATGAGGGAGGTGGTGGTGGGATGTGCATGCCAGGAGCTGCCAGGAGCAAGGAACAGGTTCTTTTCATGAGGGAAGGGGAGCGCTGGAACAGGTCGCCCCGGGGAGGTGATCAGTCTCTGGAGATGTTCAAGGTGAGGCTGGGCAAGGCTCTGGGCAGCCTGATCTGGTTGGGGAATTCCCTGCTGACTGCCGGGGGCGGGGGGGTTTGGACTGGGTGAGCCCTGGAGGTCCTTTCCAACCCAGAGCATTCTGTGGCCGGTTTGGAAGGTGGTGGAAGCCTCCTCCCTGGAGGTGCTTAAGGCCAGGCTGGAGGTGGCTGTGAGCAACCTGCTGTGGTGTGAGGTGGTGGGGGTTGGGACTGGGTGAGCCTTGGGGTCCCTCCCAGCCCTGACAATGGATTCTGTGCTGATCCCCTGCAGTGCCTGGCCCGGGATGGGCGGCTGGGGAGAGCCAGCCTGGAGCTGGGCGCCGCAGCTGCTCGGTCACGTTTTGATCAGTGTTGATAGCTTATGAATTCCAAAATTGACAGAATTTACAGGAAAAAATGAGGATCATCCATCTTCCTTAGCAGCCTGTCAGCAGCTGGCTATACTTCATAATCTTCAATTACAGAATGCTATTTTCAGGCGTTTACATGCAGATCTTAGGGTGAAATGAAAATGAGGAACAAAGAGGAGAGAGAGAAGAGAGAGAGAATGGAGAGAGGGGAACGGGGATGCAGCTGTTTAGATCTGGGAGAGAAACAGCTCAGGTGAAAACCTGGGGGCTGGGGAGGTCCCCCCCTTCCTTCCACCCAGGATGGCTCTCCCTGCTCCCCAGGATGGGTCACAAGCAGGTTGGCTGTGCTGAGAGTGAGAGCCTTTGTGGCACAAAATTCCTGCCCTGTCCTAAGCAGTCCCTAGGGATGGGCACCTGGAGTTGGGCTAAAACCCCAAGCACAGCTGATGATCTCCCTGGGAGCCTCAGTTTGGTGAAAGAGAGGTTGAGAGAAATGCCCCTCCCGAGCCCAGGGTAGGAGGTGGCACTGCTGACACCAAACCCTTGCATCCTGTGAGGCAGCAAAGAGCAGGAGGCTGCCAAAAGCACAGAGGGGCTGGGGTCTGGCCCCAGGGGGCTGCGTGGTGGTTTTGTTCCAGAGCAGCCCTGGCTGTGCTGGCCGAGGTGCAGCCCTGCTGTGAGTGATGGCTTTGATGTGTGGATCTTCGGATGCCTTCCCTGCTGAGCTGTGAGGAGGAGGATGAGGATGGCATTGGGATGGACCTTCCATACCATGAAGCCAGGGGCAGAGCTGGCACCCCTGCAGCTGCCACTGGCACTTGGCTGCTGGAAAATCTGGGGGGAGATGAGTCAGAGCTGCCTTGGACTGAGCTCTCCCAACCATATCCAATGTTGCCCAATCCCTTCCCCCTGTCAGGCTGGGGTGGGCAATCCATGGGCAGCCTGCCTGCCCTGGGCCACCTCTGCCTTCGCCTGGGCACTGTGGAGTGCTGTGGCACCACAGCCAGGGGACACTGGCTGTGAGTTCTGGCTTGGAGATGCTGTGGGGGGGGGCAGGCACAGGGAGGGTTGGTGGTTGTGACCTGTGGGCAGCACAACATCATTTGGAGCCCTCAGTTTAATCACAGCATCCCAGCAGGGGATGTGCATGACAACAGCAGAAGGCCACAGAAGGAATCTGTTGGTGCCAGCCTGGTGTTTTGCAGGTGGGATTTGGAATGCTGAGCAGGTTCAGGAAGCCAAAGGGATGAGTCCCAGGGACCTGCTGGCTGCTTCCCACAGACCCTTCCAGGCACCACTTTCATGTCCTTGCTTTGAGGCATGGGATCTACACCCCCAGAATGGACAGGGCAGGAGAGGGAAGGGTGTGAGAAAGTGGGAAAGCTTTGGACAAGGGCTGGGAGTGCCAGGATGAGAGACAATGGCTTGGAGCTGGGAGAGGGCAGACTGAGAGTGGAGAGGAGGAAGAAATTGTTGGCAGTGAGGGTGGGGAGAGCCTGGCACAGGTTGCCCAGGGAGGCTGTGGCTGCCTCCTGCCTGGAGGTGTTGAGGGCCAGGCTGGATGAGGCCTTGAGCAGCCTGGGCTGGTGGGAGGTGTCCCTGCCCGTGGCAGGGGCTTGGAGCTGGATGAGCCTTGGGGTCCCTTCCAACCCACCCTGTGCTGTGATTCCATGAATCCCTGTGTCCCACACCTCCCAGGTCTCAGTGGTGCTGCTGGGCTCTTCCCAACCCCTGGCACATCCCTGACTGCCCAGCAGGAGCAGTCTCAGTGCCCACCATGTGCCCATCTTCACCTGCCCCTTTGGGATGGAGCTCCAAGTGGATCTCCACATCAATCTGCTGCATGCAGAGGGTAGGATGCCCTGTGGTGGGTTGCACTCAGGTATCCTTGCTAGGGCAAGCATGGGCTGAAAGTGGTTGCACTCAGGTATCCTTGCTAGGGCAAGCATGGGCTGAAAGTGGTGAGGGCTCTGGAGGGCACAGGAGGTGGCCAAGCTTGTCTCTGATGCACCAGGAGTGTTGCTTGGAGTTGGTATCAAACGCCACCCCTCACCCCCTTCCCTCCATCTTCCCATCACCTTCCCTGCCCCAGGAGGAGTACTTAGAAACCAGGTGGATGTGAAATGTCTCCCACAGCATCCTCCTGGCTGCTCCTGGCCTGGGTGGGGGCAGCCTGCAGTGGGTTAAGAGTGGAAGGGAATGGAGACAGCTCCAGCTGGGGGCTGCTCACCACTGGTGTCCCCCAGGCCTGGGCCAGGGCTCTTTAATGTCTTTATCAATGGTCTGGGTGAGGGCTTGGAGGCTCCCCCAGGCAGTTTGCAGAGGACACCAAACTGGGTGGCAGTGGTGATCTGCTGGGGGGCAGGGAGGCTCTGCAGAGGGACCTGGGCAGGCTGAGGCCAATGGGATGAGGGTGAACAAGGCCAAGGGCTGGGACCTGCCCTTGGGGCACAACCACCCCAGGAAGGCTGCAGGCTGGGGGCAGAGTGTCTGGGAAGTGGCCAGCAGGAAAGGCCCTGGGGGTGCTGGGTGTCAGCAGCTGGAGCTGAGGCAGCAGTGTCCAGGGGGGCAAGAAGGGCAGCAGCAGCCTGGGCTGGAGCAGCAATGGTGTGGGCAGCAGGAGCAGGGCAGGGCTTGTGGCCCTGGGCTGGGCACTGCTGAGGCTGCAGCTTGAGTGCTGCCTTCAGCTCTGGGCCCCTCACTGCCAGAAGGAGACTGAGGGCTGGAGCAGGGGCAGAGAAGGGCAAGAATGGTGGGGAAGGGTCTGGAGAAGGGGGCTGTGGAGGAGCAGCTGAGGGAGCTGGGGGGATTGGTGTGGAGCAGAGGAGGCTGAGGGAGACCTCCTTGCTCTCTGCAGCTCCCTGAGAGGAGGCTGCAGCCAGCTGGGGCTTGGGCTCTGCTCCCATGGAACAAGGACAGGACAAGAGGAGGTTCAGGTTCAGGTTGACCATGAGGAATAATTTCTTCCCCCTGAGGTCTGTCCAGTCCTGTCCCAGGCTGCCCAGGGCAGTGTTGGAGTCCCCATGGCTGGAGGGGTTTCAGAGCTGTGTAGCTGTGGTGCTGAGGCCATGGCTTGGTGATGCCCTGGCAGTGCCCTGGCAGTGCTCGGCTCAGGGTTGAACTCTGTGACCCCCAAGCTCTCTTCCAGCCAAAACAACAATTCTGTGATGTGCCCCCTGCAGCCCAGGCTGGCAGGGGCAGCACTGCAGACCCCACTGCCTATGGGGTGGGCAGTGGTGATACCCATGGGTGCAGAGACCACCCCTGTCCCCTCCCCACCTCAGCCACTGCCCTGCTGGACCCCGAGGCCAGCCCCAGCCCCCCAAAAGCAGCTGAGCACTGCCTGCCTGGGTTGGGGGCTGGGCAGGGGCAGCTGAGCTGAGCTGGTCCTTCAAGCCTGGCAGCTGGGCAGCTGCTGTGAGGGAGGTGCTGGCCCTGCTGTGCCCTTTGTCTGTTGCTGTTTCACGTCTCTGTTTTCTCTCCTGCATGCTGTGGCAGTGGTGCTCCATGCTGAGGAGGCAGTGCGTGGTGCAGCCGCAGGCACTCATTCTGCAGGTAATTCCTAGGGTCCTGATCAAACCCCACCCCTGACTTTCCACCTCACCAGCAGCAGACCCAGCTGCCCACCAGCCAGGCAGGGACCCCTGGCTGTGCCCAACCTGTGCCAGGCTTCCTCTTATGTGATGGTGCAGGACCCAGATCTGCTACCCCCTTGGGCTTCCCCCCCAAGCTACTGGAGAGTGTTGGCATGGGGTCTGGATGGGGCCAAGAGGGGGGCTCTAAGCAACCTGATCTAGCTGAAGATAGCCCTGGTCCAGGACCAGGTTGTTCAGAGCCCCCTCCAGCCTGAACTTGAAGGTTTCCAGGCGTGGGACACCCCTCTGGGCACCCTGGGCCAGGCTCTCCCCACCCCCAGGCTCAAACATTCCTCCCTTCTCTCCACTCTCCCTCTCCCTCTTGCACTCCAAACCATTCCCCCTTGTCCTGGCACAAGAGGCCCTGAGAAAAAGTCTGTCCCCAGCTTTCTGCTCAGCCTTTAGGCACTGCAAGGCCACCAGAAAGTGTCCCTGGAGACCCAAACCCTCCCAGCCTGGCCTCACAGCAGAGGGCTTCCAGCCCTGCCAGCACTGCTGTGGCCTCCTCTGGCCCTGCTCCACCAGGTCCCTGTCTGTGCTGAGCACTCCAGAGCTGCCCCAGCACTGCAGGGAGGTCTCAGCAGAGCACAGCAGAGGGGCAGAATCTCCTCCCTGCCCCTGCTGTCCACACTGCTGGCCTGGCACCAATCTCTGCTGGCTCAAAGCTGTTTGACACTAGAGCTGCCCAGGCTTGAAGGACCAAGCTGATGGTTTGCTGCTGTGATGTTTCCAGATCTTTACAGCTAAAAGATCAGCCCTGGTCCTAATTCATCCTAGATCAGTTTCTCAGAGCTCAGAAGGTTCAGGCTATGCTGTTTTGACCTGCTCTGGACTCCTGTGCCTGAGAGGGTCTTGCCCTGGTCTACACTGGCTCTGTGTGAGGAGCAGAAGCCACTTTTGGCTGCAGGGATTTGGCAAGCAGCCCATGCCCCAGCCCTGTGTCCCCCCAGGCACAGCAGGATGCTCCCTGACAGGCACCAGCTGTGCCCCTTAAAATCACAGAACCACAGAACTGTCAGGGCTGGAAGGGACCTCAAGGCTCACCCAGTCCCAGCCCCCCTGCCATGGGCAGGGACACCTCACACCACAGCAGGTTGCTCACAGCCACCTCCAGCCTGGCTGCAAACACCTCCAGGCAGGAGGCTTCCACCACCTCCCTGGGCAACCTGGGCCAGTCTCTCACCACCCTCATGGGGAACAACTTCTTCCTCACAGCCAAGCTCCATCTCCCCACTTCTAGTTCTGCTCCATCCCCCCCAGTCCTATCACTCCCTCACACCCTCACAAGTCCCTCCCCAGCTTTCCTGTAGCCCCCTGCAGATCCTGGAAGGCCACAAGAAGCTCTCCTGGGAGCCTTCTCCTCTCCAGACTGCACAGCCCCAACTCTCTCAGGCTGTCTCCATGGCAGAGCAGCTCCAGCCCTCTGCTCCTCCTTGGGGCCCTTCTCTGGACCCCTTCCAGCACCTCCAGAGCCTTCCTGGAAGAGAGGCTGCAGACCTGGACCCAGAGCTGCAGGTGGGGTGTGAGCAGGGTGGGGCAGAGGGGGAGAATCCCCTCCCTGGCCCTGCTGGCCACACTTCTCTGCATGCAGCCCAGGCTCTGCTTGGCTCTCTGGGCTGCCAGTGCTTCCGAAGCTGGAGGCCACCTTCAGCCCCTGCCCATGGGGAGCAGCAGTGCTGGCACAGAATGGTGCTAGGGTCTGTTTGCAGAGTAGTTGTGGCTTGCTCAGAGGAGTTGGGGGGAGCTGCCCAGGGGGTGGTTTTGCTTCCATCTAGACACCAGGGCCACCACACAGGCAGTGCACAGGGGCAGGCTCTTCTTCTGCCCTGTCCCATGTGTCCCCATGTACCACCAGCATCCTGTGATGCCTCTGCAGGGCTACAGTCCCTGTGCTGCTTCTCCTCTGTCTTGCCAGGTCAAGGCTTTCGGCAGCAAAGCCCCCAGTGGTGCCCCTAGCACTGGAGGGGAGGAGTTGGGGCGCTGCAGAGGTAGGGCAGCATGGAGTGGTGTGGGGAATGCAGAGCTTGGACTAAGGAGATTGGTCTGCACTGATAGGAAGGAGAAAGGCTGTGCCCAGCACTGGCATCCTCTGCAGGGCAGGGGTGCCCCAGGGGTGGGGATGAAGCCAGGGTGTGAGTTTGCACAGCTCTGAGGTGCCAGAAAGGGACTGGGTGGATGAGGGGCAGGGGAAAAGTGAGGGCATGGAGAGTGCCAGAGGAGGGGTGAGCTGGAAGGGCTGAGGGGCAGCAGGACTTTAATGACAAGGGTAGAGAACAGCCCAGGGACATTATTGAGAAGTGTTTCGTCCCTGATGGGTGGTCTGGGTGCAGGGTGGGCAGCAGCTGGCTCCTGGCAAGCTGTGTTTGACATGCCAGAGGGTTGTGTGTGGGCATCCTGGCAGGGGTGCCCTGGTGCCTCAGGCAGGTGGCACCCTCAGGAGACTACAGATACATGGACATGGAGTTACCCTCCTGCAGGAACTTCTCCTGGAGAGGAGACTGAACAGGAGGCACCAGCAAGTGTCTGACCCAGAGTGCTGAGCTCCTGGCAAGCACCACATCAACTGTCTGCTGGTGTTTTGGGGGCTTCTGAGCAGCAGGAAGAAGGCTCTGGTCCCTCAGAGCAGCTTTGGCTTCCTTCAGAGCAAGTTAACTTTAGTTGGTCACTCAACAACAACAAAAGAATAATCACAAGGTGATGGACTCAGAGAATGGGTTGGGGAGGAAGGGAACCTGAGGATCATGCTTGTCCCATGGGCAGGGACACCTCACACCACAGCAGGTTGCTCACAGCCACCTCCAGCCTGGCTGCAAACACCTCCAGGCAGGAGGCTTCCACCACCTCCCTGGGCAACCTGGGCCAGTCTCTCACCACCCTCATGGGGAACAACTTCTTCCTCACAGCCAAGCTCCATCTCCCCACTTCTAGTTCTGCTCCATCCCCCCCAGTCCTATCACTCCCTCACACCCTCACAAGTCCCTCCCCAGCTTTCCTGTAGCCCCCTGCAGATCCTGGAAGGCCACAAGAAGCTCTCCTGGGAGCCTTCTCCTCTCCAGACTGCACAGCCCCAACTCTCTCAGGCTGTCTCCATGGCAGAGCAGCTCCAGCCCTCTGCTCCTCCTCGGGGCCCTTCTCTGGACACCTTCCAGCACCTCCAGAGCCTTCCTGGAACAGAGGCTGCAGACCTGGACCCAGAGCTGCAGGTGGGGTGTGAGCAGAGTGGAGCAGAGGGGGAGAATCCCCTCCCTGGCCCTGCTGGCCACACTTCTCTGCATGCAGCCCAGGCTCTGCTTGGCTCTCTGGGCTGCCAGTGCACACTGGGGGCTCAGGTTGAGCTTCTCCTCCACCAGCACCCCCAAGGCCTTTCCCCCAGGGTTGTTTTCCGGTCAACCTCTGCCAAGCCTGTATTGGTGCTGAGAAGAGGAGGCTGAGG
This sequence comes from Melanerpes aurifrons, assembly GCA_011125475.1. Lineage (NCBI taxonomy): Eukaryota > Metazoa > Chordata > Aves > Piciformes > Picidae > Melanerpes > Melanerpes aurifrons. The sequence continues at coordinate 775,973 of WWNC01000122.1, read as the reverse complement.
GAGACTTCCTTGCCCTCTGCAGCTCCCTGAGTGGAGGCTGCTGTCAGGTGGGGCTTGGGCTCTGCTGCCAAGTAAATAGTGACAGAGGGAATGGCTTCCAGCTGCGCCAGGGCAGTCAGGGCAGGTTTAGGCTGGACATTAGGACAATGGGTTTTATTTTTTCCACAGAAAGGGTGCTGAGGCCTGTCCCAGGCTGCCCATGGAGGTATATGGAGTCCCCACCCCTGGAGGGGTTTCAAAGCCTTGGAGATGTGATGGTTGGGCTCATTGGTGGACTTGACAGAGGAGGGTTTGTGTCTGAACTTGCCCTTAGAAGTCCTTCCCAGCCCAGGTTTGGAGCCTCCTCAATATGGAGTCCTGGTTCCTCAGTTTCAGCTTCTGCATTGCCTCAGTCTGCAGCACTGCTGCAGGAGGCAGCCTTGGGGAGGTTGTTCCTATGGCTGCTCTGCACCTGAAGGCATCATCCTGACCACAAAAAAACTGGGAGGCTTGGCTGAAACACCTGAAGGCTGTGATTGCAGCCAGCTCTGGGCTCCCCAGCTCAGGAGGGACAGGGAGCTGCTGCACAGAGCCCAAGGGAGGGCTACAAGGATGAGGAAGGGCCTGGAGCACTGCCTAGGGAGGAGAGGCTGAGAGCCCTGGGGCTGTTCAGTCTGCAGAGGAGAAGGCTGAGAGGGATCTGCTCAATGTCTCTCAAGAGCTGAGGGCTGGGGCTCAGGAGGCAGGGGACAGGCTCTGCTCAGCTGCACCCTGCCAGAGGCCAAGGGGCAGTGGCTGGAAACTGCAGCCCAGGAGGTTCCAGCTGAAGAGGAGGAGGAAGTTGTGCAGTGGGAGGCTGCCAGAGCCCTGGAGCAGGCTGCCCAGAGAGGTTGTGGAGTCTCCTTCTCTGGAGCCTTTGCAGCCCTGTCTGGATGTGTTCCTGTGTGAGCGGTGCTGGATTCTATGCTCCTGCTCTGGCAGGGGCTTGCACTAGGAGATCTCCAGAGGTCCCTTCTAACCCCTAACATCCTCTGATTCTCTGATCCTGTGATCCTCTGGGTCTTATGGGTGTGAGTGTGATAAAGGATATGAGCTGGAAGTGCCAAGAGCAGCAGGGAGAGGAGAACCTTGAGAGGGAGCCTCCCAGCTTTGTGTGAGTGATCCTGAAAGGAGAGGAATGAAAGAAGCTCTTTACCTTGTACTGGGAAGTGCTGGGTGTGTGGATTGGCCTCAGCTGCTGCAGGGACTCCTGCAGGGCTGTGGGACCTGTGCTTACCTTACTGTGCCTTCAGCTAATGAATCCCAGGATCCCAGCATGGAAGGGAGCTGGAAGGGAGCTCTGGAGCTCACCTAACGCAGACCCCTGCTCCAGCAGGGCACCCACAGCAGCTTGCCCAGCAGCACAATGCCCAGGGGGGGTTGGAAGCTCTCCACACAAGGAGACTCCACAACCTCTCTGGGCAGCCTGCTCCAGGCCTCCAGCACCCTCACACCAAAGAATTTTCTCCTCAGGGATGAAAATCTTCCTGTGAGAGGAGAGGGCATCCTGGCTGCAGCCACAGGGATGAATTTTAAGGCATTTAAGGATTTAGAAGCAGTTGGTGGCAGAGCCATGCCCTGAGCAAACAGGGCATGTTTGTGATTGCTTTGCTCCTGAGTGGGGACATGCAGCAGTGCCAGCAGAAGAGGGTACAGCCCTGGATGGCAAACTGCTCACTGCTGCCTGCCTCTCCAGATGCCACCACTGGAACTGGCAGAGTTTGGGTTAACTGGCAGAAACATTTGTCTCTACCCAGCAGGTAACTCCTCGAGGGGAGCCTTGGTTCACAGAGTGCATCGGGCTGGGGGGGACCCCCAAATGGCATCTTGTCCAAGCTCCCTGCACTCAGCAGGGACAGCTCCAGCCAGAGCAGGCTGCCCAGGCACACAGCCAGCCTCACCTTGAATGGCTGCAGGGGTGGAGCCTCCACCACCTCCCTGGGCAGCCTGTGCCACTCTCTCCCCACCCTCCCTCTGCACAACTCCCTCCTGAGGGCCAACCTAACCCTGCCCTGCTCCACTGCCAAAGCACTGCCCCTGGGCCTAGCCCCACAGCCCCTTCTCAACAGTCCCTCCCCAGCCTGCCTGCAGCTGCCCTGCAGAGATGCAAATGCAGCTCTCAGCTCTGCCTGCAGCCTTTTCTTCTGCAGGCTGCACAGCCCCAGCTCTGCCAGCCTGGCCCCACAGCACAGCTTCTGCAGCCCTCTCAGCATCTTGCTGGCCTCCTCTGGAGCCTCTCCAGCAGCTCCAGGGCTCTCCTCTGGTGGTGTCCCCACAGCTGGACACAGCCCTGCAGGAGAGGTCTCCCCAGAGCAGAGCAGAGCAGAGGGGCAGGATCCCCTCTCTCCAGCTCTGGCCACACTGCTTTGGATGCAGCCCAGGCTGCCCTTGGCCTTCTGTGCTGCCAGTGCCCATTGATGATGATTTTTGGCTCAGGTTTTGTTTGAAAAGCCTCTGTGGGTAACCTGTGAGGCCATCAGTGATGGGCACAGCCCTGGCTGCTGGAGCACTGTGGGTGCCCTGTGCAGATGGAGATTGCCTTCAGAGCTGGCTGCGGGACCTGTGCCACACCTGCTGGTCGCCAGAGGGGCACCAGTTTCCAGCAGTGACTCCTCCACCCCTGAGAGACCACTTGTTTCTCTTTTGCAGGCCACTGAGTACTCAGCCATGGCCTCCTTAGCTGGTGGACTGGACGAGATGAAGGCCAACATCACCAGCCCAACCTCCGCCGACCTGGGAGCCAGCGTGCCCGGGCCCCAGTCCTACCCCATCGTCACAGGTAGGGCCTGTGCCCCCCATGCCCATGGTACAGGCTGAAGGGGCTGTGTCACATGTGCAGCTGCTTGCTCAAAAGGCCTCTTTTATGGTGTGGTTTCCTAGCTGCTCTGTTGCCATACAGGTGTCTGACTTGTGTGGGTTGTGTGGAGCCAGCAGCAGAGGTGATCCTCACCCCCTCTGGTCCAGCAAGGGATGTGCCACCCCAGCCCCCACCTGCACCCCATGCCCTGGCACCTAGCTGGCAAACAGGAGGTTTGCTCCTGGTTTGGAGTTTCCTTGTTCCTTTCTGTCACAGGCAGCTGGTCCCTTGGGCTGGGTGGGGGTTCAAAAGAGGCTGAGCTTTGGGTGGTCTGGGTTCTACCTGGTGCTGGGCACCAGCTTTGAGGTGTAACTCTGCATGAGGAGTGAGCACTGGAGGAGGAAGCACAGACTGGATGGCTGAGGAAGGAGGCATCAGCTGCATCAGCTTGGCAGCCCCAAGCTGAGGGCTGAGCAGCAGCTGGAGTGTGAGAAGTGCTGTGGTCACCTCCATGTCTGGCACCAACCACTCCTTACAGGATGGTAAGGAAATGGCAAAACTCTGTCCTGGATGAGTTGCAGGAATCATCAGAAGGAGGTTTTGAGCTGCAGGGCTCTGTGTTCCCTTTGCCTGCTCCCTCTGTGTGTCCCTGCTGCCCTTGGGTCACCACTGGATCTTCTCTGCCTAGCTGAAGGTTGCCTGTGTTCCCTTGCCTGGCTGCTGAGAGGGGAGATGGTGCTGGAGTCACTGTGGATGTCTTGGAGGCACTGCTCCTCTGTCCACAAGAGCAGTTCTGAAAGCAAAGGCTGTCACACGATTGTGTTCACCCAAGGTGGCTTCAGTCTTGGGCTCCTCTTCCCCAAATCTGGAATTACTCTATAGAAATATGAGGGTGACACAAGCCAGGAGGGAATCCATGGCCACCTTGCAGTGGGAGAGACTTACTGGACAGGCTGGAGGGCAGGGATCCAGCCAGAGGCTCCTGGACAGGCTGCAGAGCTGGGCCCAAGCCAACCTCATGCAGTTCACCAAGGCCAAGGGCAAGGTTCCTGCAGCTGGCTCAGGGCCATCCCCAGCACCAATCCAGGCTGGCTGAGGAGTGGCTGAGAGCAGCCTGCAGGAGAAGGCCTTGGGGGGTCAGCTGGTGACAAACTCCCCAGGAGCCAGCAATGGTCCCTGGCAGCCCAGCAGGCAGCTGTGTGCTGAGCTGCATCCAGAGCAGGAGAGCAGCAGCACAGGGAGGGGATTCTGCCCCTCTGCTCTGCTCACACCCCACCTGCAGCACTGCCTCCAGCTCTGGGGCCCCCAGCACGAGAAGGACCTGGAGCTGCTGGAGAGGCTCCAGAGGAGGCCACCAAGAGGAGCAGAGGGCTGCAGAACCTCCCCTGTGGGGCCAAGCTGGGAGAGTTGGGGCTGTGCAGCCTGGAGAAGAGAAGGCTCCAGGGAGACCTCAGAGCAGCCTTGCAGTACCTGAAGGGGCTCCAGGAGAGCTGGGGAGGCATGTGGGACAAGGGCTGGGAGTGCCAGGACCAGGGACAATGGCTTGGAGCTGGGAGAGGAGAGATTCTGTGAATTTCTGTGCTGCCAGAGTGGTCAGGGGTTAGCACAGGCTGCCCAGGGAGGCAGTGGAGTCTCCATGCCTGGAGGTGCTCTAGAAACCTGTGGCCATGGCACATGGGGCCATGGTTTGGTGACCATGGTGGGGCTGGGTTGAGAGCTAGATCTTGGAAGTCTTTTCCCACACAGACAGTTCTGTGTTTCTGTGTGTGATGGACCAGCAGCCTGGGCTGTGATGAGAGAGCCTCTGGACCTCTCTGTGCTGCTTCAGTGCCACTCTCACCCTGAGGTCCCCAGCCCCTGGGCTGGCTGCTGTGCTCCATCAGTGCTGTCCTTATTACCAGCCAGTGACATCTGCCTGCCTCCCTTCTGCTGCCTCAGCACTTCTCCCAGCAGCCCCCCTGATTGTTACTAATTACCTGCAGATGCATTTTCCCTGCTCCAGCTTGATGGCTTCAGCCTGGTCAGATTCACTTGGGGAGGACAAAGCGGTTCTGAGCTGACACCTTCCTGAGGCTCTGCAGCACAGGGAGGGAGGAGGGAGGCACTGCCACCCTGGCTGAGATGTCCACTTCCATTAGCAGAGCCTGGAGCTACTGTCAGCAGCCTCACCTGCAGCTGGAGGACTGTCACAGCAGCCCAGAGAGGTGCTGGGTGGGAAGGGACCTCAGGATCTCACCCAGCCCAAGTCCCCTGCTCCAGCAGGGCACCCACAGCAGCTTGCTCAGCAGCACAAGGCCCAGGGGGGGTTGGAAGCTCTCCACACAAGGAGACTCCACAACCTCTCTGGGCAGCCTGCTCCAGGCCTCCAGCACCCTCACACCAAACAACTTTCTCCTCCTGCTCACACCCAACCTCCTGTCTTCCATCTTGTGCCCCTTGGCCCTTGGCCTGTCCCTGGGCACCACTGAGCAGAGCCTGGCCCCAGCCTCTTGCCCCCACAGCTCCTTTAGCTCTTGCTGAGCATTGCTCAGCTCCCCTCTGGGGCTGCTCTGCTCCAGGCTCTCAGCCCCAGGGCTCTCAGCCTTTGCTCCTCACAGAGTTGCTCCAGGACCCTCAGCACCTTCCCAGCCTCCCCTGGACTCTCTCCAGCAGTTCCCTGTCCCTCTGGAACTGGAGAGCCCAGAGCTGGCCCCAGGACTCCATTGCTGTGCCATGCAGACCTTGCTGCCCACCACCACTCCCAGGTCCTTCTCCCCAGGCTGCTCTCCAGCAGGGAGTCACATCAACCCCAAGCAGTGCTGCAGGCTTGGGGAAGTATGGCTGGAAAGCTGCTGGCAGAAAGGGCCCTGGGGTTGCTAATGGACAAGCAGCTGAAGACGAGGCAGCAGTGCCCAGGTGGCACAGAAAGCCAAAGGCATCCTGGCTGGGATCAGAAGTGCTGTGCCCAGCAGGAGCAGGGAGGGGACTGTGCCCTGGGACTCAGCTCTGGGGAGGCCACACCTCGAGTGCTGTCTCCAGTTTGGGGCACTCAGCACAAGAGAGATGTGGAGGTGCTGGAGCCAGGGCAGAGCAGGGCAAGGGAGCTGGGAAGGGCCTGGAGAAGAAATGTGATGAGGAGAGGCTGAAGGAGCTGGGGCTGGTTAGTGTGAAGCAGAGCAGGCTGAGGGCAGAGCTCATAGCTGTCTCCAGCTCCCTGACAGGAGGTTGTGGAGAGGTTGGTGCTGGCCTCTGCTCCCAGGGAATTAGTGACAGGACAAGAGGGAAGAGCCTCAAGCTGCCACTGGGCAGCTTCAGACTGGACAGGAGGAAACATTTAGTGCCAGCAGGAGTGGTCAGGGACTGGAATGTGCTGCCCAGGGAGGTGGTGGAGTCCCCATTAGGGTGGAGGTGTTTCAAGGTGGTTTGGATGTGGTGCTTGGAGGTCAGGTTTAGGAGTGATAATTGGAGTGTCAGGTCAGGGGTTGGACTTGGTGCTCCTGAGGGTCTGCTCCAACCTGGATGTGGCTGTGAGTCTGTGATCTGTGATTTCTGAGATCCTATCCCAACCTGCACTGCTGCAGGGTGTTCTTCCTGCCCAGCTGCAGGACTGTGCACTGTGTTGACAGTGAGGACAGCTCTTGCTGCAGGGAGGCACAAAGGTGCTGCAGGGTCAATCATCCATTACAGTGGAATTCCAGGAGTGCCTTCACAATGGTGGGAAGCAGAGAGTGAAATTTGCTGGGGGGTGGGGGGAAGGAGGCTATTCTGTGTGAGCACATGAAGTCCAACCCCCAAAAGCTTCTTCCCAGGTGGCTCTGCAGTGGTAGCTTCAGATCTAAGCCCAGGGCTGGGTGACCACAGTGGAAGAATCTGGGTTCATTTCACCCCTTGAAGGCCTTTGTGCCTCAGAAGTTGAGCAGCAGTGGACTCTCTTCACTGGTTTCCCACCATTTAGGGAGGTCAACAGATGGTTCATCCCTGGAGGAAGATCTCCAGGCAGAAAGGACAAAGCACCTTCAGAAGGGGATCCATCCCATGGATTTGGGGGGATAAAGTCAGGGATTCATGGAGTCACAGCTTGGGTTGTGTTGGGCTGGTTTGGATTGGATTGTGTTGGCAGGGACCTTCAAGACCAAGCTCCAAGCCCCTGCCATGGGCAGGGACACTTCCCACCAGTCCAGGTGGCTCCAGGTCTCATCCAGCCTGGCCCTGAACCCTTCCAGGGGTGGGAAGGTGCTTATCAGAGGGTGCATCCCTCCTTCCAGTGATCCTTGAGGGCATGAAGAGCACTGTGCTGAAGCTGGACCTGCATGGGTGGGGTGGATCTCCCCTGTGCATAGGCTGGAGGGATGTACAAAGGTCCTGGTTGGGAATCACCCAGCTGATGATAGCTGAAGTAATTGGTGAGCAAGAATTTGGGGGCAAGAAGGGCAGCAGCAGCCTGGGCTGGAGCAGCAATGGTGTGGGCAGCAGGAGCAGGGCAGGGCTTGTGCCCCTGGGCTGGGCACTGCTGAGGCTGCAGCTTGAGTGCTGCCTTCAGCTCTGGGCCCCTCACTGCCAGAAGGACACTGAGGGCTGGAGCAGGGGCAGAGAAGGGCAAGAAAGGTGGGGAAGGGTCTGGAGAAGAGGGCTGTGGAGGAGCAGCTGAGGGGCTGGGGGGGTTGGTGTGGAGCAGAGGAGGCTGAGGGAGACCTCCTTGCTCTCTGCAGCTCCCTGAGAGGAGGCTGCAGCCAGCTGGGGCTTGGGCTCTGCTCCCATGGAACAAGGACAGGATAAGAGGAAATGGCCTCAAGTTTCCCCAGGGCAGGTTGAGGTTGGCCATGAGGAACAATTTCTACTCCTTGAGGTCTGTCCAGGTCTGTCCCAGGCTGCCCAGGGCAGTGTTGGAGTCCCCATGGCTGGAGGGGTTTCAGAGCTGTGTAGCTGTGGTGTTGAGGCCATGGCTTGGTGATGCCCTGGCAGTGCCCTGGCAGTGCCCTGGCAGAGCTTGGCTCAGGGTTGGACTCTTTGACCCCCAGGGTCTCTTCCCTCTTCTGGTCTCAGGCACTAGGAGAGGAAATGTCCTGAAATGGTGGCAGAGGAGGTTGAGGTTGAGCATGAGGAATAATTTCTGTGCTGCCAGAGTGGTGAGGGGCTGGCACAGGCTGCCCAGGGAGGTGGTGGAGTCTCCATCCCTGGAGGGGTCTCAAAGCCCTGTAGCTGTGGTGCTGAGGGTCATGGTTTGGGGGTGCCCTGGCAGTGCTGGGCTGGTGGTTGCACTCTATGGTCTCCATGGAGATGTGGTGCTGAGGGAGGTGCTGCAGTGGCAGTGGCTCAGCACCAGTGGTGGATTGTGAGCTCTGGCTGGGCTGTTGGTCTGGGTGGCCTCAGAGGTCCCTTCCCACCTCAACAGCTGCTGTGCTCCTGTGACCTGGGGTCTCCTCTCACCACGATGCTGCCCTCCACATCACCCTTCAGCCTCTGTGGCGCTGCCTTGGCAGCTGAGCTGAGTGCTGGTGGGGGGCTGGCTGCTGGGGTTTACAGCTTGGTGCCCAGGCTTGGGCAGAGAACAGTGCAGATGTTGCCCATCACCCATCCCTCCCAGCTGCAAGCCTTGACAAAAAGCCACAGCAGCAGCTGCCTGGCTCATGGCAGACACAGCCTGAGAGACAAAAGTGGCAGGGCCTGGCTGAGGCTCTGCTGAATCTCTCCCATTTGCCTGAATTCTTATCTTGCTGCTCAGGAAACAACAACAACAGCAAAACAACAACAACAAAACCCCCACAAGAGCCAAGCACGTTGGAGGCCACTGGTCCCCCACCAAGACCCAGGCTATTAACTGCCTCTTTTGATGATGCTCAGCACCAGGGTCCCAGTAGATGGATTTAAACGTGGAGTTGTGAGGATGGCAAACATCTTCTGGTGCAGGGCATGGAGAACAACAATTGGCATTTGCATAGCATCATTTTTTACTTAAGGATTTTGCAATCTCTAATTAATTAGAATCTGCTCTCCCCCTGCCTCTTCCTCCCCCCACCCCCACCCCCAGCACTGCTGTGGTGTGGATAATAAACACAGCTCCAGCAGCCATGGCAGCAGGATTAAGACAGGAGGGTTCTGGTGGCCCCTGAGCTGGTCCTGATTGCAGCAGGGCTGGGGCTGAGCATCACAGAATCCTTTGTTTGGAAGAGGCCTTCAAGGCCCTGGAGCCTAACCCTGAACCCAGCAGCGCCCCAGGGCAGCACCAAGCCATGGCCCTCAGCACCACAGCTCCACAGCTCTGAAACCCCTCCAGCCATAGGGACACTGCCCTGGGCAGCCTGGCACAGGCCTGGACAACCTTCCTGGGGGAGAAATTGTTCCCCAAGTCCAGCCTGAACCTGGCTGGGAGGGACCTTCAGGATCATCCAATTTCAGCACCACCTCCCACCAGCCCAGGCTGCTCAAGGCCTCATCCAGCCTGGCCCTCAACACCTCCAGGCAGGAGGCAGCCACAGCCTCCCCGGGCAACCTGTGCCAGGCTCTCCCCACCCTCACTGACAACAATTTCTTCCACCTCTCCACTCTCAATCTCTCCTCTCCCAGCTCCAAGTCATTGTCCCTGGTCATGGCACTCCCAGCCCTAGTCCCAAGTCCCTCCCCAGCTCTCCTGGAGCCCCCTCAGGGACTGAGAGGCTGCTCTGAGGTCTCCCTGGAGCCTTCTCTTCTCCATAACCTTCCACATGGCAGCTCCTGGCTGAAGCTTCTCCACCACGAGAGGTTCCTCCTCTGAGGGATGTGGCTGAGAATGGTGAGCAGGGAGAGAAAGGTGAGGTGGGAGGGAGGCCAGAGCCTGGGGCAGGGAGAGGGCATCCACAACTACCTCAGTGCACCCCAGAGTGAAGAACTTGGCAATACCTGACCCAAACCCTTTCAGTCCAAACCTGTGATGCCCTGTGCTGCCCCTTTGTGCCCCTGTGAAGAGCCATAGACCCCCTGAGGTCTACCTGGATCCATCTCTCCAGCCTGTGGAGGTCCCCTCTAGGTGGCATCTTGTCCCTCCAAGGTGCTGACCACAGCACTCAGCTTGGTGCCCTGAGAAGGTCCCAGCCCTGCTGTCCCTGGGGGAGCAAACCTGCTGCACAGCAAGCACTCACCCCTGAGGGTCTCCACTGGCCTCCCCCGGCCCACAGCCACCCAGCCATCTCCTGACCACTGAGTGGTCCCTCTGTCAGACCACTCTCTGCAATCCAGAGTCAGGGGTGTCCTGGGGACATTGTCCCAGGCTCTGCACCAGTGCTCAGCTGAGCCAAGGTGACCCCAGGGCTGGCTACTTGCTCTCCTCTGCAAGATGTTGCCTGCAGACCCTCACTCAACCTCTTCCCTTCTCTCCTGCTTGCTCTGAGGTCCCCCCACCCTGGATGCAGCACACTTCGGGGGTGCTCCACACCAGTCCCTTCCCACTGTGGAGATCCACAAGGGCCCTGCAGTGCTCATCACCCCTTCTCCAGGCTGAGCTCTGCAGCCTGTGGGGAAGTGTCCAGCATCTGCAGGGGGCTACAGGAAAGCTGGGGAGGGACTTGTGAGGGTGTGAGGGAGTGATAGGACTGGGGGGGATGGAGCAGAACTAGAAGTGGGGAGATGGAGCTTGGCTGTGAGGAAGAAGTTGTTCCCCATGAGGGTGGTGAGAGACTGGCCCAGGTTGCCCAGGGAGGTGGTGGAAGCCTCCTGCCTGGAGGTGTTTGCAGCCAGGCTGGAGGTGGCTGTGAGCAACCTGCTGTGGTGTGAGGTGTCCCTGCCCATGGCAGGGGGGTTGGGGCTGAATGAGCCTTGAGGTCCCTTCCAGTCCTGACAGTTCTGTGATTCTAAGGCAACAGCACAGATGTGGAGGTGCTGCTCCAGCATGGTCAGCAGGACCCCCCTCCACACACATACTCACCACCCTCTCTCCAGCCTGAGGCCAAATGTGGCACCAGGGCAGCACAAGGATTTTGTAGGTAGACTGGATATGACACTGGAGGACAGAGGGATGAGGAGGGATGTGCCCTTCAGCCTCCTCTCTAGCAGAGTCCTGGCTTCCCCCACCTTGTAGACTCCTTGAGGTGGTAAGGGTGGTAAGAACATGGTAAGGGAATGCCCTCCCTGGGCACCAGACACGACTTGTGGAGAGCAGGGCAGCTCTGCCCAGGTCGTTAAGGGAATCTGTTCTCAGCATGATAGGGGCTGGAAGGGATCTCTGGAGAGATCCCCCCTGGCAGAGCAGGATACACAGGAACACATCTGGGCAGGGGGATGTTGGAAGCTGTTCAGGGAAGGAGACTTCACAACCTCTCTGAGCAGCCTGGGCCAGGGCTGTCCTCTGACCTTTCCAATCTTTCTTCACATTTACTTGGACTTATTTTTTTCCCCTTTTAATTATTTTGCCTCTTTTTATCTCTTTTTTCTACTCCCTCCCCCTCCTCAGCCCTGCACCCCTCCCCTGCAGTGCATTAAAGGGTGTGAGTGAAATTGATGGCTGGAACCTCTCAAGTCTTCATGATGATGAATGGCTTTGACTGCCAAAGCTTTTTATTGTCTGTGATGTGGGAAGGAGGAGAGGTGATGGATGGTGCCCCCCTGCCCCCACTGTGCTCTTTAATACAGTTATAAATCCTGAAGGCCTGGTGGGACAGGGACCTGCTCTGGCCTCCCTCCCACCTCACCTTTCTCTCCCTGCTCACCATCCTCAGCCTCAGAGGAGGAAGCTTTCATGGTGGGGAAGCTTCAGCCAGGAGCTGTCATGTGGAAGGTTATGGGAGCGGGCAGATTGAGGCTGGAGGTGAGGAGGAAATTCCTGGCAGTGAGGGTGGGGAGAGCCTGGCACAGGTTGCCCAGGGAGGCTGTGTCTGCCTCCTCCCTGGAGGTGTTGAGGGCCAGGCTGGATGAGGCCTTGAGCAGCCTGTGCTGGTGGGAGGTGTCCCTGCCCATGGCAGGGGCTTGGAGCTGGATGAGCTCTGAGGTCCTTTTTAACCAAACTCATTCTGTGATTCCATGGGTGAAGGCTGGGGAAGCTCTGCGGATCCCCACCAGCCCTGGGCAGACTGTGGGGTGGGGTGGGTGTAGGTGCCCCTCAGCTCTGGCACCACTGCAGCATCCCCTGGCCATGAACAGACTTGTCTTTATTTTGACAGAAAAATCACATGGGAGCACTTTGGGTCAACATGATATGTTTCTTGGCAGAGATGAATCAGGGCATGACTTAAGGTGGAAAGAACTTGCAAGGTCATTAAGTGCCAACCCTGAGTCCAGCACTGCCAGGGCACCACTAAGCCATGGCCCTCAGCTCCACAGCTCTGAAGCCAATCCACCCATAGGGGCTGCACCACTGCCTAGCTCAGGGGCACAAGCCCTGCCCTGCTCCTGCTGCCCACACCATTGCTGCTCCAGCCCAGGCTGCTGCTGCCCTTCTTGCCCCCCTGGACACTGCTGCCTCAGCTCCAGCTGCTGCCACCCAGCACCCCCAGGGCCTTTCCTGCTGGCACTTCCCAGGCACTCTGCCCCAGCCTCTTGTGCCATTCCCCCTGGAGCCCTGCCCAAGTCTCCTGCCTTGGCCCTGGCTAGGTAGCTGATGCTGTGGTGATCAAAGCCACCTCTGGCTGGCATCAGAGGGACAGTGCCAAGAAGGTCACTAGGGCAGGGCTTGTGCCTCTGGGCTGGCCACTGCTGAGGCTACAACTCAAATAGTTACTTTAGCTCTGGACCCCTCACTGCCAGAAGGACACTGAGGGCTGGAACAGGGGCAGAGAAGGGCAAGAGAGGTGGGGAAGGGTGTGGAGAAGAGGGCTGGGGAGGAGCAGCTGAGGGAGCTTGGGGGGTTGGTGTGGAGCAGAGGAGGCTGGGGGCAGCCTTGCTGGAGCTGCTGTGACAGCAGCAGGGCCACTGTCAGCCATGAGCAAAGCCCCTCCTGTGCCCCTTGGGTGTTGCACTTCCACTTCTCAGTCCCTGTTTGGGTCTCAAGCTGCTGGAGGACACTTTCTATGCTGTACTCCACACGTCTGTTATTTCCTGAGCTGCCTGGAGCAGCAGCTGAGCCTACAAGGGTGGGGGGAGATGCTCTGTGCCCACCAGGCAGCTCAGAAGGAGGTAGGAGTTGTCCACAGGAGCCTGGTCCTGCTGCTTCCCCTGGCCTCAGAGGGGCTCCCAGGGAGGCTTTCCTTCAGCTAGAGGGAAACAGAACTCTTTAGTTCTTGACAATCAGAAACATGCTTAAACCCAGGCACGTCCAAAATCTCCTCAGCTCCCACTTTGGCTTTTGTTTTCCAGGTTAAAAATGCCTGATTTCAGCTTTTCAGGCTTAAAAATTGAGTCACTGAAACACCAGCACGTTCACCCTGGGGTGGGGGATCTATGCTGATTCCTCATTCAGGTGTGGGTCTGGGCTGTGCTCAGCCCTCACTCAGATCTCACAACCCAGGCTGTGAATATTTGTTTGGGTTTTTTTGTTTTGTTTTGTTTTGTTTTGTTTTGTTTTCCATTTGTTTGTTTTTTTGCTGTGAGTTGCAGCAAAGTGCTGCTGACAGCAGCAGTGATCCCCAGACTGGAAATGTTCCTCCATCCTCCTCCATGAATCCCAGATGCAGATCATAAATATTGATTCTCCTGGGCTGGAGGTGGTTCAGCCTGGGCTGAGCATCTCCACACCACAGGCTGGGGGAAGCTGCTTGGGTTTCCTCTTGCTGCAGCTCTCCATCAAGGTGGGGATGAGATTGAACACATCCAAGTACCAGGTTCTGCACATTGGCCACAGCAACCCCATGCAGTGCTACAGGCTGGGGTCAGAGTGGCTGGAGAGCAGCCAGGCAGAGAGGGACCTGGGGGTGCTGGTCGATGGTAGGCTGAACATGAGCCTGCAGTGTGCCCAGGCAGCCAAGAGGGCCAATGGCATCCTGGCCTACATCAGGAACAGTGTGGCCAGCAGGAGCAGGGAGGTCATTCTGCCCCTGGACTCAGCACTGGTTAGGCCACACCTCGAGTCCTGTGTCCAGTTCTGGGCCCCTCAGTTTAGGAAGGAGGTTGACTTGCTGGAAGGTGTCCAGAGAAGGGCAACAAAGTTGGTGAGGGGTTTGGAACACAAGCCCTATGAGGAGAGGCTGAGGGAGCTGGGGTTGCTTAGCCTGGAGAAGAGGAGGCTCAGAGGAGACCTTATTGCTGTCTACAACTACCTGAAGGGAGGTTGTAGACAGGCAGAGGTTGGTCTCTTCTCCCAGGCAACCAGCACCAGAACAAGAGGACACAGTCTCAGGGTGTGCCAGGGGAGGTTTAGGCTGGAGGTTAGGAAGAAATTCTTCACAGAGAGAGTGATTGCCCATTGGAATGGGCTGCCCAGGGAGGTGGTGGAGTCACCATCACTGGAGGTGTTCAGGAGGAGACTTGACAGGGTGCTTGGTGCCATGGTTTAGTTGGTTGGGCGGTGTTGGGTGATAGGTTGGACGCGATGATCTTGAAGGTCTCTTCCAACCTGGTCTATTCCATTCCATTCCGTTCCATTCTGTTCTGTTCTGTCCTATAAGTGATGGCCAAGCTGCTCCCTTCTTCCCAGCCCTGGATGTCCCCTATCTGGGGGAGCTCAAGTCCAGGCTGGATGAGGCCTTGGGCAGCCTGGGCTGGTGGGAGGTGTCCCTGCCTGTGGCAGGGGCTTGGAGCTGGATGAAGCTCAAGTTCCCTTCCAGCCCAGCCCAGGCTGTGACTCTGTGAATCCCTCATTTCATCCCCAAAAATCCATGGGAGGGATCCCCTTCTGCAGGTGCTTTATCCTTTCGGCCTGGAAACCTTGCTCCAGGGATGAACCTGTGTGTGGGGTCTGAAGGGTGGTGGTCTCTCTTCAGTGCTGCCCTTCACTGGGGGGTGCTGCATGGCAGCATGGGGTGCTGAGCTCCTGGGATGCCTGCCACCTCACCAAGGCTTGGCAGCCCCCAGTACCCCTCCACCACTGGGTGCTGCCAGCTGTGCCATGCCCTGAGCCAGACTCCCTGTATGAGCAGTGCTGTGACATTCCAATGCAGCAGCAGCAGCAGGCTTTGGGCTGGGCACTGGGGCAGGGTCTGAACGGGTTGGTGGCAGGGCTGGCATCCAGGCAGCTCCCCCTGGCCTGCAAAAGCTTTCTGGATGCCACTGCTGTCCTTGGGGCTTGGGAATTCAGGTCTCCTTGTCCATGGCTGGTTGAGGGCATCTGGGCTGCTGCCAGACACACAGAGCCCTTGGGGCAGCATCCTCCAGGAGCACTGGGGGCAGCTCTGGAGCCCTCAGCACAGCACAGACAGTGACCTGGTGGAGCAGGGCCAGAGGAGGCCACAGCACTGCTGGCAGGGCTGGAAGCTCCTGCCTCAGGAGGCGCAGGGGAGACAAAGACCTTCTGGGGAGGGTCCAGAGGAGGCCACGAAGATGCTCAAAGGGCTGCAGAAGCTCTGCTGTAAGGCCAGGCTGGGAGGGCTGGGGCTGTGCAGCCTGGAGAGCAAAAGGCTCCAGGGACAGCTTCTGGTGGCCTTGCAGTGCCTAAACGCTGAGCAGAAGGCTGGGGACAGACTTTTTCTCAGGGCCTCTTGTGCCAGGACAAGGGGGGAGGGTTTGGAGTGCAAGAGGGAGAGTGAGAGTGGAGAGAAGGGAGGAATGTTTGAGCCTGAGGGTGGGGAGAGCCTGGACCCGGGTGCCCAGAGAGGTGGGAGCTGCCCCATGGCTGGCAGCAGTGGGGGTCAGGTTGTTTGTGGCTGTGAGCAGCCTGCTGTGGTTGGGGATGCCCCTGGGGGCTGCAGGGGGTTGGGCTGGAGGAGCTTGGGAGGTTCCTTCAAACTATTTTGTGGCCTCCTCTGGCCCTGCTCCACCAGGTCCCTGTCTGTGCTGAGCACTCCAGAGCTGCCCCAGCACTGCAGGGAGGTCTCAGCAGAGCACAGCAGAGGGGCAGAATCCCCTCCCTGCCCCTGCTGCTCACACTGCTGAGGGTCAGAGTGGGGCTGGCTCTGGGCTGGCAGCACTTGGTGCCAGGCATGGGGCACCCACAGCTCTTGCAGGTCCTCAGAGCAGATCCTGAACTGGGCAAAGGCTTTGTGGCTGCAGAGTGAGCTGGGGACGTGCAGGACCTCCCGCCCCCTGCCCCACCTCCTTCCCACCTCCTCAGGACTGGCTTTGAGGTCCCTGTCCCTTTCCTTAACTGCTGATATTTGCTGAACAGGCTGAACAAGGGGGGTCTGAAAATGTGCTGCCACAGGCTGCCAGGGAGGTCCTGGGTGTCCTCTCCCTGGAGGTGTTCAGGACCAGGATTGATGAGTCCCAGGGACCTGCTGGCTCCTTCCCACAGACCCTTCCAGGCACCACTTTTCTGTTCTTACTTCAAGGTGTGGGATCTGCAACCCCCAGGAGGGACAGGGCAGGAGAGGGAAGGATGGGGAAAAGTGGGAAAGGTGGGGAGGGGCTTTGGACAAGGGCTGGGAGTGCCAGGATGAGAGACAATGGCTTGGAGCTGGGAGAGGGGAGGCTGAGAGTGGAGATGAGGAAGAAATTGTTGAGAGTGAGGGTGGGGAGAGCCTGGCACAGGTTGCCCAGGGAGGCTGTGGCTGCCTCCTCCCTGGAGGTGTTGAGGGCCAGGCTGGATGAGGCCTTGAGCAGCCTGGGCTGGTGGGAGGTGTCCCTGCCCACAGCAGGGGCTTGGAGCTGGATGAGCTTTGAGGTCCCTTCCAACCTGAGCCATTCTGTAGCTGTTCATTCCTGGAACAGCAGCAGTTGGAGCCCATCCAGCTCTCCTAGTGCACATCCCTTCATTTCCAGGAGCAGCTGTGGCTGCACAGCAAAATGGTACCCACCAAGACTCATTTCCATCCTCCCTCTCCTGGTGGTTTGCTGCTTCTCGAGGCAGTGCCTGGAGACCTGTTACAGAGAGAGAGGACTTTGTAATTCTTCACCAGCTGAGATTGGCTTTGTGCTTGCTCCAGGCAGCAAAGAGAGGAGAGGAGGCAGCTGCTGGGCACAGACAGCAAAACCAAACACTGGGAAGGGAACAAAAGGGAGGGAAAAAAACCTCACTTCATTTAAAGATTGTGATCAAGGAGCTGCTCCCAACACTCCTGCAGCACAGCTCCAGGGCTGCAGGCAGAGGGGGGCTCCCTCAGCTCCCCCTGCAGCTGCTGAGCCTCTTGGCACAGCACTGCACCCTCCTGGCCAAGAGGAGATTCTTCTGACCCTCTGCTCTGCCCTGGGGAGGCCACAGCAATGGAGTCCTGGGGCCAGCTCTGGGCTCCCCTGTTCCAGAGGGACAGGGATGTGCTGGGGAGAGTCCAGGGGAGGCTGGGAAGATGCTGAGGGTCCTGGAGCAGCTCTGTGAGGAGCAAAGGCTGAGAGCCCTGGGGCTGAGAGCCTGGAGCAGAGCAGCCCCAGAGGGGAGCTGAGCAATGCTCAGCAAGAGCTAAAGGAGCTGTGGGGGGCAAGAGGCTGGGGCCAGGCTCTGCTCAGTGGTGCCCAGGGAAATGCCCAGGGCCAAGGGGCAGAAAGTGGAGGGCAGGAGGTTGGATGTGAGCAGGAGGAGAAAGTTGTTTGGTGTGAGGGTGCTGGAGGCCTGGAGCAGGCTGCCCAGAGAGGTTGTGGAGTCTCCTTGTGTGGAGAGCTTCCAACCCCCTTGGGCATTGTGCTGCTGGGCAAGCTGCTGTGGGTGCCCTGCTGGAGCAGGGGGCTTGGGCTGGGTGAGCTCTGAAGGTCAGCCTGTGGTGCTGGGGTTGTGTGATCCATGCAGCAGGGTGGTGGTGCCTGCAAGAGCTGCTCTGCCAGAGCAGTGTTGCTGTGCTGCAGGAAGGAAACAACAATAAAAGGGATGTGCTGCTCCTGCACGCCTGGAGAGCACTGATCAAGCCACATGAGATCCCATTCCACACATAATGTGCACTGGAGGGCAAAATTAGATTGAGAAGTAAATGGAGCCTAAAATTTCCATGGCTTTCTTCGTCAGGAAGCTGCTCCATGGCCTGGTTTAATTCTCCTCCTTCTCCCAGGCACTGTGTGCAGCAAGCTGGCTGCAGGGCAGCTGGGATGAGGAAACCCTTCTGGAATCAGAGGATGGAGAAGCTGTGCTGTGGGGCCAGGCTGGCAGAGCTGGGGCTGTGCAGCCTGCAGAAGAGAAGGCTGCAGGCAGAGCTGAGAGCTGCATTTGCATCTCTGCAGGGCAGCTGCAGGCAGGCTGGGGAGGGACTGTTGAGAAGGGGCTGTGGGGCTAGGCCCAGGGGCAGTGCTTTGGCAGTGGAGCAGGGCAGGGTTAGGTTGGCCCTCAGGAGGGAGTTGTGCAGAGGGAGGGTGGGGAGAGAGTGGCACAGGCTGCCCAGGGAGGTGGTGGAGGCTCCATCCCTGCAGCCATTCAAGGTGAGGCTGGCTGTGTGCCTGGGCAGCCTGCTCTGGCTGGAGCTGTCCCTGCTGAGTGCAGGGAGCTTGGACAAGATGCCATTTGGGGGTCCCCCCCAGCCCGATGCACTCTGTTTGGGGATTGCTGCCTTTGATGTGGCTTTTAGTTTTGGTCTCTTTGTTCTTTGGTTTCTTTGTTTGGGTTCTGAGCTGTTTCAGAGAGCCACAGAAGGGTTTAGGTTAGAAGGGACCTTCAAGCTCATCCAGCTCCAAGCCCCTGCCATGGGCAGGGACACCTCCCACCAGCCCAGGCTGCTCAAGGCCTCATCCAGCCTGGCCCTCAACACCTCCAGGGAGGAGGCAGCCACAGCCTCCCTGGGCAACCTGTGCCAGGCTCTCCCCACCCTCACTGCCAAGAATATCTTCCACCTCTCCACTCTCAGTGTGCCCTCCTCTGGCTTCCCTCTTGCCCTACTGCTACAAAAGCCTTTGGATATTGTTTTTATTTTACATTTTGTTTTGTTTCCTCTTATTTCATTGTAGTTTACAACTTCATTTCACTTCCCTGCTTGTATCACTTCCTTGCTGCCTGTACCCCAGCCTGCAGGGTGAGCTGCCCTTGTGCAAACCCCACAGTGCCTGTGCTGGGCTCTGCCCTGGCAGGAGTCCGTCGTTTTCCTGTGAGGTTTCTTCTCCCTCTCCCCTTGCACAGAGTCTGCTTGACAGGAGGAGGCTAAGTGGTCTCCCAGATGAGGAAGAACTTGGGGCCTTCCCCTTTGGAGGCAGCAGTGGTTGTCACTTCCAGACCTACACAGACTGCACAGTAGAGAAGGGAATCCCTCCTGGAATGCTGACAGCCACTGGATGCTGTAATTGGCACCAGTGCTGTGCCTGCAGCTGGCCCTGCATGTCCCTGTCCCAGCTGCATGTCCCAGCCCCAGCTCCATGTCCCTGTCCCAGCTCTATGTCCCTGTCCCAGCTGCATGTCCCTGCTCAGATGTCCTCTCCCAGAGCAGGGGGAGGCAGCTTTGGCTCCTCACAGGCCTCCTGCATGTTACTGTTTGCAGTGTGGCCTCTTCCCAGCTGGGGTGAGGAGATGTGGAAGTGCAGCTGGGCAGATGTGCACATTTTGAGCTGTTTTCAGCAAAGTCCCTGTCCCCTCCCTGCTGTCACTCAAGGCAGAGGGATGCCACTTATCACCTTCAGCCTTGGTCTCCATGTCAAGAGGAAGTCTGGGTAGACTGCAGCTTGCTTGAGTATCTCCAAGGGTCAAGTTCTTGAGGTGCATTTGGTTCAAATAGGCCAAGGGCTGGGACCTGCCCTTGGGGCACAACCACCCCAGGAAGGCTGCAGGCTGGGGGCAGAGTATCTGGGAAGTGGCCAGCAGGAAAGGCCCTGGGGGTGCTGGGTGTCAGCAGCTGGAGCTGAGGCAGCAGTGTCCAGGGGAGGCAAGAAGGGCAGCAGCAGCCTGGGCTGGAGCAGCAATGGTGTGGGCAGCAGGAGCAGGGCAGGGCTTGTGCCCCTGGGCTGGGCACTGCTGAGGCTGCAGCTTGAGTGCTGCCTTCAGCTCTGGGCCCCTCACTGCCAGAAGGAGACTGAGGGCTGGAGCAGGGGCAGAGAAGGGCAAGAAAGGTGGGGAAGGGTCAGGAGAAGAGGGCTGTGGAGGAGCAGCTGAGGGAGCTGGGGGGGTTGGTGTGGAGCAGAGGAGGTTGAGGGAGACCTCCTTGCTCTCTGCAGCTCCCTGAGAGGAGGCTGCAGCCAGGTGGGGCTTGGGCTCTGCTCCTTAGGAACAAGGACAGGACAAGAGGAGATGGCTTTAAGTTTCCCCAGGGGAGGTTGAGGTTGGGCATGAGGAACAATTTCTTCCCTTTGAGGGCTGTCCAGGCCTGTCCCAGGCTGCCCAGGGCAGTGTTGGAGTCCCCATGGCTAGAGGGGTTTCAGAACTGTGTAGCTGTGGTGCTGAGGCCATGGCTTGGTGCTGCCCTGGCAGTGCTGGGCTCAGGGTTGGACTCCATGACCCTTAAAGGTCTGTTTTTATACCAAAAGGATCTGCCCAGCAGTGTGCAGCTCCTGCTGGTGTTTTGTGCCTGTCCTCAGGACCTCACTCTTTACAGATCCCAACCCTTCCAGAGCTGAAGAGGAGATTTAATTTTCTTTCCTTTTCCAAGGGAAGTCAAATGCTCTGAACTCCTCACAGCTTTCCCCAGGAGCTTCTTGGAGTTAAAATGTCCAACTGAGCAGCATCTCTGCTTCCACTACCTTCACAATTCCACAGCCCAAGGGTCTGGGGTTTGCTTTGTGTGGTGTTTGGTTGTGGTTTTGTTTTGGTTTTGGTTTGCATTTCTGCCCTTCAGTGGAAAGGTTTCATTACCAGCCTGGGCTGGCTGTGGCAGGAGGCTGAACCTAAGGCTGTGGTATGCCAGAGGCTGCCCCAGCACCTGCCCACCACATCCCAGTGCTGAGCTGCTCAGCCAGGCTCTCCAGCTCATCAGCCTGCCTCTGCTGTTCCTGATGCTGAATCCCAGAATCCAGCATGGAAGGGCTGGAAGAGACCCCTGGAGCTCACCCAGCCCAAGCCCCCTGCTCCAGCAGGGCACCCACAGCAGCTTGCCCAGCAGCACAATGCCCAAGGGGGTTGGAAGCTCTCCACACAAGGAGACTCCACAACATCTCTGGGCAGCCTGCTCCAGGCCTCCAGCACCCTCACACCAAACAACTTTCTCCTCCTGCTCACATCCAACCTCCTGCCCTCCACTTTCTGCCCCTTGGCCCTGGGCATTTCCCTGGGCACCACTGAGCAGAGCCTGGCCCCAGCCTCTTGCCCCCCACAGCTCCTTTAGCTCTTGCTGAGCATTGCTCAGCTCCCCTCTGGGGCTGCTCTGCTCCAGGCTCTCAGCCCCAGGGCTCTCAGCCTTTGCTCCTCACAGAGCTGCTCCAGGACCCTCAGCATCTTCCCAGCCTCCCCTGGACTCTCTCCAGCAGTTCCCTGTCTGTATTGAACTGGGGAGCCCGGAGCTGGACCCAAATGTGGCCTGGGTAGGGCAGACCAAGGGAGGAGAACCTCCCTTGCCCTGCTGGTCACCCTCTTCTTCGTGCACCTTGGGCTGTCATTGGCCTTCTTGGCTACAAGGCCAAGAGTCAGGAGAGCTGGAAGCAGTGCCCAGAGCTCAGAGGGGCTCTCAGCCAGGGGCCCACCACAGCATCTGTGCACAGGCACCATGGATGGAGTGGGAGGCTGCAGGCAGGGAGCAGTGAGACCCCCAGTCAGGACTCTGGGTGTTGATGCCCCTGCATGGGTGAGCCCTGGCAGCTGGGGTGATCCTGGAGCTGGGCAGGGCTTCCTATCAGCATCCCCTCCATTGGGAGAGGCCTTGGCCATGCTCTCCAGCAGCTGAAGGGTGCTGAGGGGTTGTTCCCTGCAGGTACCATGCAGCCAGGAGTGCCCATGTGGGACACGCAGGCTGTGCCTCCCCTGCACGACCCTCTCCTGTGGGATGCTGCTCCAGCTTGCAGCAGGATGACCCCTGAGATGCCCCTGCCCTGCTGCTGTCCAGGTAGGGGGAGAATGGACAGGACCTCAGAGAAGAGGGTTAATGGATGTGTCACCACCAGACTGTTGTGTGTCCTCCCTCAAGGTCTCATCCTTCTCTTGCTCACCTCCAGCTGCCCTCCGTTCCCCTCAGTGCCTCCCTGACAGGCAATGGATGGTTGTCCTCTCTGCAGTCGGTGCTGCTGTGCTCCTGCAGGGCACTGGGACCCTCTGCCATGCATTCCCTCCCACTCCCACACCCCTCCCACATCCCTCCATCCCTGCAGCTGGGCACCTCACACCCAGCCAGGCTGTGCCTTGCTGTGCCTGCACTGCCCAGGGCCCCCCGAGCTGAGCTGGGCAAGGAAGAGTCCTGCAGGGCAGGAAGGTCCTTGCTTGGCAGGGGCCAGGGAAGGGATTGGGTACCCTGAGGGGTTTTAGCAGGGGGCTCTGGGTTGGACACACAATAGTTGGGGTGGCCTGGGTCCTGCAGAGACAGTGCCATAGAATCCCAGACTGGGTTGGTTGGCAAAGGACCTCCCAAGCTGCTCCAGCCCAGCCCCCTGCAGCCCCCAGGGACATCCCCAACCACAGCAGGCTGCTCACAGCCACAAACAACCTGACCCCCACTGCTGCCAGCCATGGGGCAGCTCCCACCTCTCTGGGCACCCGGGTCCAGGCTCTCCCCACCCTCAGGCTCAAACATTCCTCCCTTCTCTCCACTCTCAGTCTCCCTCTTGCACTCCAAACCCTCCCCCCTTGTCCTGGCACAAGAGGCCCTGAGAAAAAGTCTGTCCCCAGCCTTCTGCTCAGCGTTTAGGCACTGCAAGGCCACCAGAAGGTGTCCCTGGAGCTTTCTCCAGGCTGAACTGCCCCAACTTTCTCTTCTCCACCTAGGGTATCTTCTGCCCCCCACCACTTTGTGGTCTGTGTGTTGAAGGAGAGGTCAAACCAGAGAGCTTGTGCTGAGGGAAGGGAAAGAGACCAAACAGACTTTGAAGGTCAAGGTGGGTCATGGTGCAAGCCTGCAGACAAAGCCTTCTCCTGCCAGCAGACCTAGAAATGATGTGAGAGGTTGGACTGTTGGATTGCTCAGAAGGTGTAGGAGCTCTGTGGCTGCTACAAGAAAGAGTGGTCAGGAATTTTATGCAGACAAAAATGGGCACAAACTGGCACCCAGGAGGTTGGATGTGAGCAGGAGGAGAAAGTTGTTTGGTGTGAGGGTGCTGGAGGCCTGGAGCAGGCTGCCCAGAGAGGTTGTGGAGTCTCCTTGTGTGGAGAGCTTCCAACCCCCCCTGGGCAGTGTGCTCCTGGGTGCCCTGCCCTGGGTGCCCCTGCTCTGGGAGGGGCTTGGGCTGGGTGCTCTCTGGGAGTCCCTTCCAATCCTTCCCATGCTGGGATTCTCTACAAAGATTATCTCCAGAGAAGCAGGGAGTGGGCAGAGCACTGCAGTGCCAGAACTCTGTGTCAGAAGCTGCCAGGAAAGAGTGGAGTGCCCACATGTGCTGCTCTGCATTTGTGTTCTGACAGCAGGTACCCTTCCTCTTCTTCCTCTTCCTCCTCCCTTCCTCCTCCTTCTTCTCCCTGCCCTGCCCCTTCTCTACAGCCCTTGTTGTGACCAAGGGGAATAGCAGCAGATACACCTACTGTTGTCAGAGGACAGGAGGGAATGATCTGAAACTCAAGGAGGGGAGATTGAGAGTGAAGAAGAGGAAGAAATTGGTGAGAGTGGGAGAGCCTGGCACAGGTTGCCCAGGGAGGCTGTGACTGCCTCCTCCCTGGAGGTGTGGAGGGCCAGGCTGGATGAAGCCTTGAGAAGCCTGGGTTGATTTAAGGTGACCCTGCCCATGGCAGGGGGTTGGAGCTGGGTGATCTTTGAGGTCCCTTCTAACCCAACCCATTGTATGACTCTGCCAGGCAGGGCAGCCCTGGGCTCCTTCAGACATCTGCCAGTGCCCTGTGGAGCCAGGAGGAAAAGAGCCACACGTCTGCAGCCCCCTCACGGGCACCCTCTGCTTCACCTCAAGGTCCTGGTGGGAGGGCATCTGGGTGCTGGTGCCAGCATCCCTGTGCAGCCCCAGGCGGGTTGGACCTGGCACGTTCCAGCTGCCCCCACACGAACGTCCTGGCTCTGGTGGCATCTGGGTGCTGGTGCCAGCGTCCCTGCAGCCCCGGGCAGGGTAGACCTGGTGCGTTCCAGCGCCCCTGCAGCCCCAGGCGGGGTTGGACCTGGCTCATTCCAGCACCTCCCCCCAGCCGCAGCTGCCCCCTCCCCTCCTTTCCCTTCCCTTCCCCTCCCCCCCTCCTGCCGCTGCCTCTCCCCGGCTGCTAATTTCACGCAGGCACTTAAACATGATGGATAATTGTGTTCTGCTTATCAATGTTTAATTTAAGGGCTGTTCCATCTGACCTGGATGCCCTCTGCAGGAGCTGAGGCTCGTTATTGATTTCATGGTCACACCTGTGACATTACCTGCCTCGCAGGAAGTAAGGCTTTGACATTCCTGCCAAGCCTTTGGCAGCCGCGGCTAATTGTCAGAAGAATAATCGAGTCAGCAAAATCATTACAGGTGATCTGTGTCTGACCACTGCTTCATCTGCCTCTAATTAGCCCGGGGAGGGGGCGGGGGGAGAGGAGGCTTCGTGGCCCTGCCGGCACAGCGCCACAGAGGAGTGCAGGGTGAAAGGGGACAAGAGGGAAGCTGGAGCGGGGCAGGGCGAGACGGGAGCGCAGGGAGACATTCTCGGCAGCGAGGGTGGGCAGGCACTGGCACAGGCTGCCCAGGGAGGCTGTGGCTGCCTCCTCCCTGGAGGAGTTCAGGGCCAGGCTGGATGAGGCCTTGAGCCACCTGGGCTGGTGGAGCAGGGGTCCTTGTCCATAGCAGGGGGCTGGAACTGAGTGGTCTTTGAGGTCCCTTCCAACCCAAACCATTCTGTGGCTCTAGGAGGGATGTGATTCATGGGCAGCCACATCCCAGACTGTCAGAGTGCTGTGCCAGTGCCATCTCCTCTCCCAGTGGCACAGGGCACGATGTGACCCCATGGGAGCTGGCAGGATGTGTTGGTGGGAGCCAAGTCTGAGCCATCTGCAGACAGCAGCAAATGCTGGGCCGCAGTCACAGAGTGTATCAGGTTGGGAGGGACTCTCCAAGGGCATCCTGTCCAACCCCCTTCACTGAGCAGGGACAGCTCCAGCCAGAGCAGGCTGCCCAGGCACACAGCCAGCCTCACCTTGAATGGCTGCAGGGATGGAGCCTCCACCACCTCCCTGGGCAGCCTGTGCCACTCTCTCCCCACCCTCCCCCTGCACAACTCCCTCCTGAGGGCCAACCTAACCCTGCCCTGCTCCACTGCCAAAGCACTGCCCCTGGGCCTAGCCCCACAGCCCCTTCTCAACAGTCCCTCCCCAGCCTGCCTGCAGCTGCCCCTGCAGAGATGCAAATGCAGCTCTCAGCTCTGCTTGCAGCCTTCTCTTCTGCAGGCTGCACAGCCCCAGCTCTGCCAGCCTGGCCCCACAGCACAGCTTCTGCAGCCCTCTCAGCATCTTGCTGGCCTCCTCTGGAGCCTCTCCTTCAGGTCCATGCCAATGTGCCCTTGTGGCCAAGAGAGCCAATGGGGTCCTGGGGGGCAGCAAGCAAAGTGTGGCCAGCAGGGCTGGGGAGGTTCTGCTCCCCCTCTGCTCTGCCCTGCTGAGACCACCCCTGGAAGCCTGTGTCCAGCTCTGGGCTCCCCACTTCCAGAGAGACAGAGACCTGCTGGAGAGAGTCCAAGCAGAGGCAGGAGGAGGATTTGGGGCCTTGAGCATCTGCCCTGTGGAGAGAGACTGAGAGCCCTGGGGCTGTTTAGCCTGGAGAGAAGGCTGAGAGGGATCTGATCAATGTCTATCAATAGCTGAGGGCTGGGGGTCAGGTGGAGGGGGCCAAGCTCTTTTTGGTGGTGCTCAGTGATGAGGAGCAATGGACACAAACTGGAACAGAGAAGGTTCCACCTCAACAGGAGGAGAAAGTTGTTTGGTGTGAGGGTGCTGGAGGCCTGGAGCAGGCTGCCCAGAGAGGTTGTGGAGTCTCCTTCTCTGCAGAGCTTCCAACCCCCTCTGGATGCTTTCCTGTGCAGACTGCCCTGACTGACCCTGCTCTGGTAGGGGGTTGAATCTCCAAGGGTCCCCTCACCATCCCTCCTTTTCCATCTGACTCCTTGTCCAAAGGGAGTCTCCACTCTCTCTGTAGCCACCTTTTAACTACTGGACCACGGTGAGAAGGCCTCCCCTGAGCATCTGCTCTCCAGGCTGCATTAACTCAGGTCTCTCAGCTTTCCCTCACGGGGCTTATCTGCACTTTGAGGTACTCACTGCCCTGGGCAGACCCTTGGTGTGACACAGGTATCCTCAGGTGCTGGTGAGGGATGGGACCTTGCTGGTGAAGCTCCTCAGGTTCTTGTCCTACCAGTAAGGATTGTACATTTGTCCCAGACATTTCCTTGTGAGTAATGATTGAAGCAATTGAAAGACCTCCTCACCCCCTACAGCTCCCCAAGAGAACCTTGTAGCCAGGTGGGGGGTTGGAACAAGGGACAGGACAAGGAGAAACAGCCTCAGGCTGCCCCAGGGGAGGTTTAGGTCGGACATGAGGAGCAATTTCTGCCCCTTGAGGCTTGTCAACCCTGGCCCAGGCTCCCCAGGGCAGTGATGAGTCCCCATCCCTGGAGGGGTTTCCAGGCCTTGGAGATGTGGTGCTGAGGGCTGTGGTTTGGTGGTGCCCTGGCAGTGCTGGGTTCAGGGTTGGACCTCATGACCTCAAAGGTCTCTTCCAACCAGAACCATTCCATGATTCTGAGTGCCCCATGGACCCCACACAGCACCTGACTGCTGACCACACTCTTGATGGTGGTGAGTTCATGTCTGCTGCCTGTGTGCATAGAATCACAGCATGGCAAGGGCTGGAAGGGACCTCTGGAGAGCATCCAGCCCAACCTCCCTGCCAGAGCAGGGGCACACAGGGACACATCCAGGGGGGTTGGAAGCTTGCCAGTGAAGGAGACTCCACAACTTCTTTGGATGTCACCAGCCGAGCTCCTGGGGAGCACAGTCTGAGGCAGCACTCTAGGGTCTCCCTGAGCCCCCTCCCCACCACCTGCACTTTCTAAACACCCCCCTACCCTAATTAATTACCTCTCCAGTGGGCCTTTCTCTTTCACACTGCTGTTGGCAGCCAGTGGGCTGAAGGGGAAGAGCTGCCCCGTGGCAGGGGAGTGAAGGGGTCTGCAGGCTGTCAGGGTAATGAATCCTGCACGGGTTTGGAGCACCTGGGCTTGGGGAAGTCCTGGTGTCATGTGTCTGGGAGTGACAACCCCCCCAGTGGTTAATTACTGCCCTGGATGAGAGCTGAGCTGAGAGCAAAACAAGATAATTTCATTAGTAGTTAAATTGGAAGTTAATTGGATCCAGGTTTGCCGAGGGTGGCACACAAAAGGCTCCTGGAAGCAACTCATGGATGGCTGCAGGGGGTTCTGGTCATGGAGAGGTACAGGAGCTGAGGAACATTTCTGAGCTTGACCCTTGGGTCTAGAGTCCTAAAAAACACTGAATGGGTTGGGTTGGAAGGGACCCCAAAGCTTATCCAGTTCCAAGCCCCTCCATGGGCAGGGACACCTCCCATCAGCCCAGGCTGCTCAAAGCCTCATCCAGCCTGGCCCTCAACACCTCCAGGCAGGAGGCAGCCACAGCCTCCCTGGGCAACCTGTGCCAGGCTCTCCCACTCTCACCAATTTCTTCCTGCTCTCCACTCTCAGTCTGCCCTCTCCCAGCTCCAAGCCATTGTCCCTGGTCCTGGCACTCCCAGCCCTTGTCCCAAGTCTCTCCCCAGCTCTCCTGGAGCCCCTTCAGGTACTGGAAGGCTGCTCTGAGGTCTCCCTGGAGCCTTTTCCTCTACATGCTGAGCCCCAAGCCTCCCAGCCTGGCCTCACAGCAGAGGGCTTCCAGCCCTGCCAGCACTGCTGTGGCCTCCTCTGGCCCTGCTCCACCAGGTCCCTGTCTGTGCTGAGCACTCCAGAGCTGGCAGCAGTGCTCCAGACCAATTCCTCCTGGCTGCTTGTGTGGGGTGGGAGCCTCTTGGGCACCCAGGGGAGCAGGATGCTTGAGCCAGGGCCATCAGTGTTTGAAATCAATTGTTTGTGTGACATTGGAAGCTGATCACACTGGTGGCAGTCTCACAGAGGATGGAAATGCTCCACCCCATTTCTTTCCCCCCCTTTTTCCCCCCATTTTTTTGCTGGAATTACATCAGAAGGCAGTTGTGAGGACAAGCTGCAGCTGCAGCCCCTCACAGTTGTGCTCTTGGGCACCTCTGGCCAGCCCCTACACAAGGCCTGGCTGCAGTGACCCTGCTGTGAAGAGTTGTCACAAGATGACAAAAAAATGTTTAATTTGGAGATGGAAGTAGTCCAGAGCTGCAGAACACACCATGGATGATGCCTTGACTCATGCAGGAGCTGAGATTATGCTTTTCTTGCTGTCCCCAGCCCTGGGCATTGCTCAGTGCCCTTTGTAATGACCCTAACCAGGCAGGGTGTGGAGGAGGGGAAAAGTTTGTACGATTTGGATGGATTGCAATAAATTGTAGGGCAGGGCTAGGTTTTCATAGCTACTGAAAAGTGATCCTTCTTGGGTCTTCCCAGTGTGCTTCTGGGGTCTATGGAGGCCTCCTAGTGTACTTCTGGGGTCTATGGAGACCTCTTGGTGTCCCTTCTTGGCTCTATGGAGGCATCCTGGTGTCCTGGTGTCTCTGGAGGCCTGCTGGTGTCCCTTCCGGGGTCTCTGGAGGCTTCCTGACTGGTGGTACCCAGGTGGAGGCCAAGCTGTGGATGCTCTGATGTTCAGGGACAGCTCTAGCCAAGGGCAGTGAGCATCAGTTTGCTCCTGTCCCTGTCTCAGCACATGAGGTCTCATTTCTTGGGTGACAATGAAAAACTAAACACAAAGGGATGGGAGGATTTCAAGGCTCCTTTTCAGAGCAGCTCCAAACCTTTGACTCAAAATCTCTTCCAGATAAAAAGAAAAGGTTAAGGAAATGGTTTTGGCTCATGGGAAAATGTTTGGTTTCCACCTCTCTGGGATCCCGAGGCTTGGAAAAAGCACTACTGGAAAACCAGCTGCCTGCAGACAGCACCTGGAAATGTGCCCTCTGCTCTGCCCTGGGGAGGCCACAGCTGGAGTCCTGGGGCCAGCTCTGGGCTCTCCAGTTCCAGAGGGACAGAGAACTGCTGGAGAGAGTCCAGGGGAGGCTGGGAAGATGCTGAGGGTCCTGGAGCAGCTCTGTGAGGAGCAAAGGCTGAGAGCCCTGGGGCTGAGAGCCTGGAGCAGAGCAGCCCCAGAGGGGAGCTGAGCAATGCTCAGCAAGAGCTAAAGGAGCTGTGGGGGGCAAGAGGCTGGGGCCAGGCTCTGCTCAGTGGTGCCCAGGGCCAAGGAGCACAAAGTTGAGGGCAGGAGGTTGGATGTGAGCAGGAGGAGAAAGTTGTTTGGTGTGAGGATGCTGGAGGCCTGGAGCAGGCTGCCCAGAGAGGTTGTGGAGTCTCCTTGTGTGGAGAGCTTCCAACCCCCTCTGGGCCTTGTGCTGCTGGGCAAGCTGCTGTGGGTGGCCCTGCTGGAGCAGGGGCTTAGACCTGATGATCTCCAGAGGTCCCTTCCAGCCTCCTGCCTCCTGTGCAGATTCCTGCAGCATCATGTGAATGTGGGGCAATACAAAGATATAAACCAAACCAAACCAAACCAAACCAGGTTGGAAGAGACCTTCAGGATCATCGTGTCCAACCCATCAACCAATCCAACCCACCCAAACAGCTAACCCATGGCACCAAGCACCACATCAAGTCTCCTTCTGAACACCTTCAATGACGGCGACTCCATCACCTCCCCAGGCAGCCCATTCCAATGGGCAATCACTCTCTCTGTATAGAACTTCTTCCTAACATCCAACCTGAACCTCCCCTGGCGCAGCCTGAGACTGTGTCCTCTTGTTCTGGTATTGGCTGCCTGGGAGAAGAGACCATCCTCTGCCTGTCTACAACCTCCCTCAGGTCACCCCTGAGTCTCCTCTTCTCCAAGCTAAGCAACCCCAGCTCCCTCAGCCTCTCCTCATAGGGCTTGTGTTCCAAGCCCCTCACCAACTTTGTTGCTCTTCTCTGGACTCGTTCCAGCAAGTCAACCTCCTTCCTAAACTGAGGGGCCCAGAACTGGACACAGGACTCAAGGTGTGGCCTAACCAGTGCTGAGTCCAGGGGCAGAATGACCTCCCTGCTCCTGCTGGCCACACTGTTCCTGATGCAGGCCAGGATGCCATTGGCCCTCTTGGCTGCCTGGGCACACTGCAGGCTCATGTTCAGCCTACCATCGACCAGTACCCCCAGGTCCCTCTCTACCTGGCTGCTCTCCAGCCACTCTGACCCCAGCCTGTAGCACTGCATGGGGTTGCTGTGGCCAATGTGCAGAACCCGGCACTTGGATGTGTTCAATCTCATGCCCTTGGATTCTGCCCATCTGTCCAGCCTGTCGAGGTCCCTCTGCAGAGCCTCTCTACCCTCCAGCAGATCAACTCCTGCCCCCAGCTTGGTGTCATCAGCAAATTTACTGATGGTTACTGATAGTTTGGTGGCCATGGTGGTGCTGGGCTGATGTTGGGCTGGATGATCCCAGAGGGCTTCTCCAACCCAAACAGCTCTGTGATGCTATGAAAAATCACAGAATCACAGAACTGTCAGGGCTGGAAGGGACCTCAAGGCTCATCCAGTCCCAGACCCCTGCCATAGGCAGGGACACCTCACACCACAGCAGGTTGCTCACAGCCACCTCCAGCCTGGCTGCAAACACCTCCAGGCAGGAGGCTTCCACCACCTCCCTGGGCAACCTGGGCCAGTCTCTCACCACCCTCATGGGGAACAACTTCTTCCTCACAGCCAAGCTCAATCTCCCCACTTCTATTGTACTGCTGAGGTCTGGGAGCAGCCCTGCATGGCTCTGTGTCTGGGGATATGACCCTCCTGGTGCCACCACATGTGGAGCTGTCTGTGTCTCAGTGCCCTGTGGTTTGGAGCGTGGTCCAGTCTCTTAATCACCCTCCTGCCTCCCATGCAGGTCTCTGCAGGACCAAGTGGCCATGGCATTTGGGGCCGTGGTTTGGAGGCCATGGAGGTGCTGGGCTGGTAGTTGGACTGGGTGATCCCAGAGGGCTTCTCCTACCCAAGGAGCTCTGTGATGCTATGAAAAATGCATTGCTGTGGTCTGGGTGGCTCTGTGCCTGGGGACGTGACCCTCCCGATGCCACCACGTGTGGAGCTGTCTTTGTATCTCCGTGCCCTGTGGTTTGGGGCTTGGCCAAGGCTCTTTATCAGCCTCCTGCCTGCCGTGCGGGTCCCTGCCAGCCGCCAGCTCCCCGCGCTGAGGCTTCCCGGGGCGCCGGCAGGGGCAGGGCAGTCAGGATCGTCGTCGTTTCACGTCTGGCTGTTCCTGACAAATCTGGGCTTTGGAGAGGGACCGGGGGACGGGGGGTGAGCAGCCCAGGTCACGGCACGCTCCTCTGCCTCCCCCCTCCCCAGCTCTGCTCTCGCTCGCTCGCTGGCAGCTGATGGAGAGAGCGCAGCCCCTGGCCTCCCCTCCCTGCCAGGCTGGAGAGGCTGCGCTGGCCCTCGCCGGCGGTGATGACAAATGTGGGGCCGTGCTCTGGGCGCCTAGGGAGAGGCAGAAGCAGGAGGCTGACGGTGGTGATTTGTTGGTTTGATTCCTCAGGCCGTGAGCTGGCGAGCACGACCCTCCCCGGATACCCTCCGCACGTCCCTCCGGCCGGACAGGGCAGCTACTCCGCGCCGGCGCTGACAGGGATGGTGCCTGGTGAGTCCTCAGACCGGGGGGAAGGGATGGAAAGGGACGGGACAAAAAAAGACAGAGGTTCGGCAGAGGAGGGCACAGAGCCACAGAATCACAGAGAACAGTCACAGAATCACAGAACGGTTTGGATCGGAAGGCAGCTTCAAAGCTCACCCAGTCCAACCCCCTGCACTCAGCAGGGACAGCTCCAGCCAGAGCAGGCTGCCCAGGCACACAGCCAGCCTCACCTTGAATGGCTGCAGGGATGGAGCCTCCACCACCTCCCTGGGCAGCCTGTGCCACTCTCTCCCCACCCTCCCTCTGCACAACTCCCTCCTGAGGGCCAACCTAACCCTGCCCTGCTCCACTGCCAAAGCACTGCCCCTGGGCCTAGCCCCACAGCCCCTTCTCAACAGTCCCTCCCCAGCCTGCCTGCAGCTGCCCTGCAGAGATGCAAATGCAGATCTGAGGTCTCCCTGTCAAGTCTCACCTTGAGTATCTCCAGGGATGGGGCCTCCACCACTTCCCTGGGCAGCCTGTGCCAGTGTTCCACCACCCTCATGGGGAAGAACTGTGCTGAGGTTGGCATGAGGAAGGCACCACGGTGCTGAAGAGGAGGCTGCAGTGGTCCTGAGTGATGAAGGATCGGGATTCTCTCAGGGAACAGTTCCTGAGGCCAACCCTGGGCATGTGGGGATGCTCTGCTAGGTTCAAGAATTCCATTGGAGCAAACTAGCAGCCTGGTATAATGGGAAGTGCCTCTGGCAGTGCCAGGGGGCTTGGAACCAGGTGACCTGCAGAGTCCCTTCCAACCCAAACCGCTCTGTGAATCTATGAAGCTAAGGTGAGCTGACACCAAAGGGCTGAAGAGTGCAGTTTGTCTGATCCAAAGAGTGTGGTGTGAAAGCTCTTGGTCACCTGTGCCTGCAGGATGCTCCATCAGATAGGAGGGAAATGGGAAGAAAAATAAACCAAACCCAGCCAACCAAACAACAAAAAGGAGAGCAAAGAGAGAGAGAGAGAGAAGAAGTAAGAAGGAAAGAGGTCACCACCCTTGCATCCAGCCGGGCCTTCTGTGGCAGATGCAACTCCTGGGCCCAAAATGCTGCTCTCCCTTTGCACCCTTTGGGGGTGAGGTGGCCTCCTCCAGCTGACCAAGGGAGGCTGTGCTGATCTGCATGAGAACCCTCCAGTGTGATGCCCACTGGAGGCCTTTCCAGGGCACAGCTGCAGAGGCTTGGACCCAGAAGAAGGCAGAATTCCACCTGGCAGAACTTCTCTCTGCCCATTGTTCATCTACCTGCCAGGAGCAGCTCTGGTCTGCAGCTCCAGGCAGGAGGCCACTGAGGGCCACCAGAAGCCTTTGCCTTGCCTGTTCAGTCCAGGTGTCACCACTGGGTTCCCAGAGCTTCTCCTGTGTGAGATGATCCAACATAGATGGGTTAGGAGGCTGAAAGACCCCCAGGCTCTGCTGCAGATCCAGGCTTCATTCTGGACCTGAGCTCCTCATGTTTGGCTTTGCTTTAGTCCCCCTCCTTTCTCCCAACATACTGTGTCCCTCTGTGCTGCCCCAGTGTGGAGGTCACTGCCCCTTTGGGCTCTGGACATCTGCTGACCACTCCAGGCAAATCTGTGCCACTCCAGCTGGGTTGTCCCCAGGATACTGCATTCCTGTAGTGGCCTTCCCCTCCTGGAGCCTTGCAGTGAGACCTGAAATGGCCAGCAGAGAGCTCTTTGAGGTTGGCCAGGTCAGGGTTCCTGGGGAACACCCCCAAGCAGGACTTGGTGGTCTCCAGAAGGTGGTGGGTTGGGGAAAAGCACTGAGAGGAGGAAAGTGGGAGGTGGTGATTTGGTGTCCAAGCTCTTTCTGGGTCAGCCTGTGATGACATTCTGCTGGATGAGTCCTGCCAGGTGGCACAAGGATTGAAGGGGAAAAAAAGGACTAGTTTTGGGTGTGTGCTGGAGTTAGAAGCTTGGCTGTGGAAGGGAGGCCACAGGCTGCATAGAATCCATTCTCTGACCTCAGACAGAGCTGCTGGGAGAGCACCAGCTGCAGGCTGTCACAGGAGCATAGAACTGACAGGGTTGGAAGGGACCTCAAGGCTCAGCCAGCCCCAGACCCCCTGCCATAGGCAGGGACACCTCACACCACAGCAGGTTGCTCACAGCCACCTCCAGCCTGGCTGCAAACACCTCCAGGCAGGAGGCTTCCACCACCTCCCTGGGCAACCTGGGCCAGTCTCTCACCACCCTCATGGGGAACAACTTCTTCCTCACAGCCAAGCTCAGTCTCCCCACTTCTAGTTGTGCTCCATCCCCCCCAGTCCTATCACTCCCTCACACCCTCACAAGTCCCTCCCCAGCCTTCCTGTAGCCCCCTGCAGATCCTGGAAGGCCACAAGAAGCTCTCCTGGGAGCCTTCTCCTCTCCAGACTGCACAGCCCCAACTCTCTCAGGCTGTCTCCAGGACCCTGCTCACCCTTGTGGCCCTTCTCTGGATACTGTCAGATGTGGGCACCAGAAGGCAAGTCCTCTCTGAACACAGCTGAAGTTTTAGCCACTTCACACCACAGGGACAGCCTTACTGCTGCCTTTTCTTCCACCTCGCCCCAGTAGGGGAAGGTCTGGACCTGCAGATTCCAGCACAACCTTCCTGCTGTCATCACAGCTGAAAGTCTGGGGAGCAGCAGGCTTGCTGGGTCATGTCCTGGTGGGCCATGCCCATGCCTGGGGACACAAACAGCTTACCCCACTGGTTCCCCCCCTCTCCTGCCTGCTGCCTCCTCGGCTGGTTCTTCAACAATGACCTGAGTGCCTCCCCATCCTCCTGCTGAGAGTGGATGCCTGGGAGCCTGGGTGCTTTGGGCAGACCATTCCTGGTGGAGATGGAGATTTAAAGGCTTTTAGAAACCTTGAGAATCAACCACCTTCTTTCAGGTCATCTTTTACTGAAAGGGCCCCAGAGCAGCCTCCCAGGACATGAAGGGGCTCCAGGAGAGCTGAGGAGGGACTTGGGACAAGGGCTGGGAGTGCCAGGATGAGAGACAATGGCTTGGAGCTGGGAGAGGGCAGACTGAGAGTGGAGAGGAGGAAGAAATTGTTGTCAGTGAGAGTGGGGAGAGCCTGGCACAGGTTGCCCAGGGAGGCTGTGGCTTCCTCCTCCCTGGAGGTGTTGAGGGCCAGGCTGGATGAGGCCTTGAGCAGCCTGGGCTGGTGGGAGGTGTCCCTGCCCATGGCAGGGGCTTGGAGCTGGATGAGCTTTGAAGTCTCTACCAGCTCAAACCCTTCTGACTGTGTAAGCCCAGCTGTGAGCCCCAGAGCCCTCCCCAGTGAGGAGGACAATATTTGCTTTACCTTAGTTTTGGGGGGTTAGCAGCCATTCAGGAAGGCAAAGCTGCAGGACAAGGGCTTGGTGGTGCTGAGCCAGAGGAGAGCCAGCGAGGTTTTGGTGGTGCAGAGTCACCTGAGCTGATTTTCCTGGGTAATAGGTTTTATTTTTAACTACACAGAGCACTGTGTGACCATTATCTTGAATAACTGCACTGCTCCTCTCACTGGTGCCTTTAATAACCACCTTCTGCTCCAGCTACTGTGAAGGTCAGCTCCAATTCCTGCAGGTTCTCCTCCTCATTTAAGTGAGAATTTGCTAACTAGCACCCAAAATACCTTCTCAGTCCTTCCTCTGTCTCCTATCCTTTAATTTCCTGGTGGAAAGAGTGGTCAGGCATTGGGTTAGGTTACCCAGAGAGGTGGTGTGGTCCCCATGGCTGGAGGTGTTGCAGAAAGATGTGGCCATGGCACTCATGGCCAGGGTTTAGTGACCATGGTGAGGTTGGGTTGCTGGTTGGACTGGATGAGTTCAGAGGGTGGCAAATCCCTGGAGCAGGCTGCCTAGGGGGGTTGTAGAGTCTCCTCTGTAGATCTTCCAACCCCCCTGGATGTGTTCCTGTGTGCCCTGCCCTGGGTGATGCTGCTCTGGCAGGGGGCTTGGGCTGGATTGTCTCCAGAGGTCCCTTCTAACCCCTCCCAGTCTGTGACTCTATGAACTGCTGAAGAGAGTCCCCGGCCGAGGCACAGAGCTGCTGCAGGCAGT
This sequence comes from Melanerpes aurifrons, assembly GCA_011125475.1. Classification (NCBI taxonomy): domain Eukaryota; kingdom Metazoa; phylum Chordata; class Aves; order Piciformes; family Picidae; genus Melanerpes; species Melanerpes aurifrons. The sequence goes on along the minus strand of WWNC01000122.1, from coordinate 740,392 downwards.
GGAACCTCTCCTGTGGGGCCAGGCTGAGGCAGCTGTGGGGCTGCTCGGAGCAGAGGAGCCTGAGGGCTGCCCTCATGGCTGGGGATAAAGATGTGCAGGGCTGGAGCCAGGCTCTGCTCAGGGATGTCCCAGGAGAGCAGAAGGGGCACTGGGGGCCAGGTGGAGCAGAGGAGGTGCCAGGGGAACAGGAGGGAAAACTTTGTCAGTGTGAGGGTGCCCAGAGAGGTTGTGGAGCCTCCTTGTGTGGAGAGCTTCCAGCCCCCCTGGATGTGCTCCTGTGTGCCCTGGCAGGGGTGATGCTGCTCTGGCAGAGGGCTTGGGGTGGATGATCTCCAGAGGACCCTTCCAACCCCTAGCATGCTGTGGCTCTGTGACCAGGTCCCTCCTGGGAAGCAGAGGTGCCAGCAGTCCACACAGTTGCCTGGATGGGGCAGGTCTGCTCTGGATCTTTGCCACCACTGAGCATCAGGGTCCCGCTTGGAGCCTGCAGGGAGCTGTGGACAGCTCCCAAGCCACAGGGCAGCGTCTGTGCAAGCACCAGGAGTAGTCTCCACCCAAATCCCTGCTCCCACCGCGGTCATCACCCCACTGCAGCCAGCTCAGCATCCCCACTCATGCCCCATGCCAGCCTGCAAGGCATTCCTCCTCTTCCAGGAGGTCAGGGATTGACAGGGTTCCTGGACATGTTGGGAGCAGGCAGGAGATGGCAGCATCGTGTGGCACCAGCCACCCCCTGCCCACTGTCCTCACCCACCCGTGGATGGGCAGGGGATGGAAGAGCTTGGCCAAGCTTCTCCTCAATCCTCACCACCTAGGGAGTGGGTACCCCCTGCACATGTTCTGCCTGGTGCTGCTCTCTCTGTGTTATCATTATCTGCTCAGAGGCTTAGTCCACAGCTGGATCCATGGTCTTGGTACCACCTCTGGGCAGAGGTTAAGGAGCTGCTGCCTGCAGGAGCTGTCCCTGTTTGCTCTCACTGGGCTGATCCCTGGTGTGCTGCCACCCTAGAAACACGGAGCAGGGCATTCCCTTTGTGTCCTGAGAAGAGCAGGCAGGAGCAAGCTGCATCATCTCCATCCCACCCAGCACCTCCAGCTGGAGCCTGCTGCCACCCAGCTGTGCTCCCCTCCTTCCCCAGGGCTGCTGGGCTCCTCTGATGGAGCTGCAGCTTCTGCTCTCTGCTCCCTTTCCTGCCCCAGCTCTGCAGGTCTGGCCCCAGGAGCGTGGCAGCGGCTGGCTGGCAGCACAGCACTGGCAGACTTGGTGCTGCCAGGCGTTTCTCTCCCTGAACTGCTGGGGGGGGGCAGAGCATTTTTCCAGGGAGAGGGTCTGAAAGGGAGCACAGCTGCTGGAGCAGTGCTCTGGAGCACACCACTGCCATGCCTCCAGCACCTGTAGGAGGCTGGACCTTCTCTCCAGCACCACAAGGGCTATTCCTTACTGCTGGGGAAGAATGGTGTGGTGGTTGGAACCAGCACTGCTGCCCTGGAGTCTTGGCCCCTGTTCCTCCCACACACCATCATCCTGTTCCATGTGGGGTCTCTCTCCACTGATCACCACTTGTGTCCATGGGACTGCTCCTGAGACAGACTGGAGCTCAGTGTGTGGGGAGGACAGTGGCCAGCAGCAGGGGCAGGAGGAAGATTTTTACACTGGGGCAGCTCTGAAGTGCTCAGCACAGACAGGGACCTGGTGGAGCAGGGCTAGAGGAGGCCACAGCAGTGCTGGCAGGGCTGGAAGCCCTCTGCTGTGAGGCCAGGCTGGGAGGGTTGGGGTTTCCAGGGACACCTTCTGGGCACCTTGCAGTGCCAAGCAGAAAGCTGGGGACAGACTTTTTCTCAGGGCCTGTTGTGGCAGGACAAGGAGGGAGGGTTTGGAGTGCATGAGGGAGAGTGAGAGTGGAGAGAAGGGAGAAATGTTTGAGCCTGAGGGTGTGGAGAGCCTGGCCCAGGGTGCCCAGAGAGGTGGGAGCTGCCCCATGGCTGGCAGCAGTGGGGGTCAGGTTGGTTGTGGCTGTGAGCACCCTACTATGGATGGGGATGTCCCTGGGGGGCTGCAGGAGGATTGGACTGGAAGGCCTCTAAAGGTCCCTTCCAATCCAAACCAACCTGATCCCATGGAGGGGACAGAGAGGGAGATGCAAGGAGTGGTGCCAGAGCTGCAGCTTGCAGGCCTGCTGTGAAGACCACTACCCCAAGAGCTGTGTCCCATCCTGACAGGCCCAGGACAGGGCACTTATGATGGGATCCAGCTGGGACAGCCATAGGGCAGGGCAGGGGCCTGAGCACACCTTGCCCATACTCATCATCATCATCTGTTCATCATATCTGGGGGGTGGGTGTCCAGAAGGGGCCAGACCTTTTTAGCCCTCTGCTCTGCCCTGGTCAGACCACCTCTGGAGTCCTGAGATGGACAGGGATGTGCTGGGGAGAGTCCAGGGGAGGCTGGGAGGATGCTGAGGGTCCTGGAGCAGCTCTGTGAGGAGCAAAGGCTGAGAGCCCTGGGGCTGAGAGCCTGGAGCAGAGCAGCCCCAGAGGGGAGCTGAGCAATGCTCAGCAAGAGCTAAAGGAGCTGTGGGGGGCAAGAGGCTGGGGCCAGGCTCTGCTCAGTGGTGCCCAGGGACAGGCCAAGGGCCAAGGGGCAGAAAGTGGAGGGCAGGAGGTTGGATGTGAGCAGGAGGAGAAAGTTGTTTGGTGTGAGGGTGCTGGAGGCCTGGAGCAGGCTGCCCAGAGAGGTTGTGGAGTCTCCTTGTGTGGAAAGCTTCCAACCCCCATGGATGTGTTCCTGTGTGCCCTGCCCTGGGTGATCACAGAAGCACAAGAGTTTGGAAGGGACCTCTAGAGATCATTGAGGGGGGTTGGACCTGTTGATCCCCAGAGGTGTCTCCCAAGCCCTGCCATGCTGTGCTACTCTGTTTCTGAGACCTGCTTGCCCTCCCCACCAGGCTCAGGGTGCTTCAGCTGAGCTGGCTGAAGGCTCTGCTCATGCAGCCACCATCCCTCACTCAGAAACACCCTCCACCTCTTGTGTGGAGCTGCTGGGACTGCTGTGTCCTTTCTTTCCCCTGTGCCCACCCCTCAGGATGGATCCCAAACCACACCACCCCTTCCCCTCTCCCTGGCACTGCCACCCAGCCTGTTACCTGGCCCGCCCTATGATCTGGGTGACAGCCAAGGGTAGCTTGTCCGGAGTGGTGATGCTGAGCATGCAGCCATCAGTGGGGCTCTGGAGGCCCAGATGTCTTTCCCCAGCACCAGTAATTTGTTTTTAATGAAAAACCATGCAGTGACCCTGAACAAATGAATTTCCTTGGTGTTGGGGCCTGTGTGCAATTACCCTGCTAGAGGGACCTGCAAACAGTTGACATTCAGAGCTGGGCTTGGGGAAGGAGAGCACAAAACCCCAGCAAGGCTGCCACCAGGCATCTTTGATCTGCAGAGGGTGCTGGCCCTGATGTGCTGAGCAGGAGGACGGAAGCCTGGGAACCACAGCACAGCATCCTAGAATAGCTCAGGCTGGAAGGGAGCTCAGAGTTCATCCCCTCCACCCTCCCCACCATGCCCAGGGACACCTCTCAGCTACACTCAGCTGCTCAAGGCCTCATCCAGCCTGGCCTGGAACACCCCCAGGCAGGAGGCAGCCACAGCCTCCCTGGGCAGCCTGTGCCAGAGTCTCACCACCCTGGCACTGCAGAACTTCTTCCTCAGCTCCAGTCTGACCCTGCTCTGCCTCAGCTCCAAACCATTCCCCCTGGTCCTGTCTCAGACACCCTCATGAGAAGTCCCTCTGCAGCCTTCCTGCAGGATCCCTTCAGGGCCTGAAATCCAGGAGCTCTGGAGCAAAGCCTGCAGGGGTTGCTGTGTTTGGTCCCCCCCGGCACACTGAAGTCTTCTTTCATAGCTGTTTCTCTTCACTGGAAGGCTTCTCAGACTGGCACAGGCTGCCCAGGCCAGTGCTGCAGTCTCCATCCCTGCAGGGGCTCCAGCAGCCTGTGGTGCTTAGGGGCAGGGTTCAGTGGGGACCTTGCAGTACTGGGTTGAGAGCTGGGCTGAGTGATCTTAAGGCTCTCACAGAATCACAGACTCACCAAGGCTGGAAGAGACCTCAAAGATCATCCAGTCCAACCTGTCACCACAGACCTCATGGCTAAACCATGGCACCAAGTGCTCTCTTCCAAAGAAAGACCTGACCTGGAAGATTGCAGCCAGCTCCCCAGCTCAGGAGGGACAGGAGTTGCTGCACAGAGCCCAAGGAAGGGCTACAAGGATGAGGAAGGGCCTGGAGCACTGCCTGGGGAGCAGAGGCTGAGAGCCCTGGGGCTGTTCAGTCTGCAGAGACAGAGAAGGCTGAGAGGGATCTGCTCAATGTCTCTCAAGAGCTGAGGGCTGGGGCTCAGGAGGCAGGGGACAGGCTCTGCTCAGCTGCACCCCTGCCAGAGGCCAAGGGGCAGTGGCTGGAAACTGCAGCCCAGGAGGTTCCAGCTGAAGAGGAGGAGGAAGTTGTGCAGTGGGAGGCTGCCGGAGCCCTGGAGCAGGCTGCCCAGAGAGGTTGTGGAGTCTCCTTCTCTGGAGCCTTTGCAGCCCTGTCTGGATGTGTTCCTGTGTGAGCTGTGCTGGATTCTATGCTCCTGCTCTGGCAGGGGCTTGCACTGGGAGATCTCCAGAGGTTCCTTCCAACCCCTGACATCCTCTGATCCTCTGATCCTGTGATCTTCTCTCATCCTGTGACTTCCATGTGTTCCTCTTCCTTGTGGTGACTCTGCCAATGTTTTGTGATGGTGTTTTGTGCTCTCCTGAGGTGCACTGCTGGACATGGCCTGAAACTGTGCCAGGGGAGGTTGAGGTTGGCCATGAGGAACAATTTCTGTGCTGCCAGAGTGGTCAGACACTGGCACAGTCCCCATGGCTGGAGGTGTTGCAGCAAGCTGTGGCCATGGCACTTGGGGCCAGGGTTTGGTGCCCATGGTGGGGTTGGGTTGAGGGTTGGACTGGATGAGCCTGGAGGTCTTCTCCAACCCAAAACCACTCTGTGGTGGTTCTATACTCGAAGCTGAGGCAGCTGGGAGGCAAACCCCTTAAAAACAGGGGCAGAGAAAGTGAGTCACAGCATGGGGCAGGGGGAGGGAGTGACAGAGGACATCGGTGGCACAGCCAGAACTGGGACCTACTGGGACCACTTGGTGTGATGCTGTGGTGGCCTACAGTGAAAGGATCCAAAGCAGATGCACACAAAAAGGGGCCTTAAAGATCATCCAGTTCCCAACCCCCTGCCAGATGTAGGATGATCTTTAAGGCCCTTCCAACCCATTCCTTCAATCCATGGAAATCATCCACAGCTTTCCACCCCGCACCCCCCCGAGACAAATCCCAGGGAAGCCTGCTGAGATGTGATGGAGCAAGGGATGTGGCCACCCCCCCAGGCATCTCGGAGGGGGGCAAACAGCAGGTTGCAAATCGTCTGCCAAACGATTCCCTTTAATTAATGACAAAAGGCGTTAACTACAGGGGCTGCTGGTGTGTGTTTGGAGGAGGAGGGAGGGGGGAGAGCTGGTTGGGGGGCGTGGTGGTCTGCCAGCATCTTGGGAGCCTGGAGAAAGGTTTTGGTGTCCCCATCTCTCAGGAAGGCAATTACCAGGCCGTGGGTAAAATTTATGTTGTTTTCAAGAGATGTTGTCAGATATTATTGCATTAAATTGATTTAGAAACGATGCTGGAGAGGGCAAGAGGCTGAAAACCTTTGGGAAGCTGTCAGCTTGGGGGGAGGAGGAAGAGGACGCGGCGGGTAGGAAATGCTCTTCCCCAAACCACCTTTCTCCTGAGGACCTGATCCTTAGATCGGGTCAATTAGTCCTGACCACTGCTTGATGATGCTCTCTGCTGCTTTACACCAGCTGAGGATGTGCTCCCCGGCACCCCGAAGCTGCTCCCCTCTGTGCTCCAAGCTTGTCCCTTCTGTGCTCCCCAGCACCCCAAAGCTGCTCCTCTCTGTGCTCCAAGCTTGTCTCTTCTGTGCTCCCTGGCACCCCGAAGCTGCTCCCCTCTGTGGTCCAGGGTTGTCCACTCCGTGCTCCCCAGCACCCCGAAGCTGCTCCCCTCTTCTCCCCAGGGGCTGGGACCGCCGAGCACCTTCCGAACAGGAGTAAGCAAGGCGGAGTGTGTATAAACAAAAGGGTCGGGCGCGGAGGAGCGAGGAGGAGGAGGAGGAGGGAGAGCAAACATATTGTATTGCTCCATCCTTTTGGAAATTTCTATGCATTTGTAATAACAAAAATTACCATAATTTGCTCGTTAACGCAGCTAGATCAGTCAAGCATTGTTCCAGAGGCGCAGGGGCTGCTCCCGGCGCCGGCTCCGCCAAGACAGTTAAGCTGCCTCGGAAAAAAAATTAAAAAAAAAAAAAAGAAGGAAAAAAAAAGAAAAAGAAAAAAAAAAAGGGGAAAAAAAAAAAAGAGGAAAAAAAAAAGAGAGAGAGAGAGAAAAAATTAGCATGCAAATAGCCCTAATTCGGCGAGCTGTCAGCGCCCGCGCAGCTCTCCGCCGTGAAATCCCTGACAGCCGCTCAGCGGAGCCCACCCTGCGCCGGATCCAGCCAGGAGAGGTACCGAGGGGGCACCTCCTGAGTGACAGTTTGGCTACCTTCAGTCAAAACCCATCAGCGGCGTCAGCCGGCCGCTGCGCTCGCCCCCCCGCCCAGGGATGGGGGGTAGGGGGCTGGTGGGGGGTATGGGGGCGTTCCCGGCCGCGCCGCGATGCTGGAGCCCACCCCCTCCGCCCGCCGAGGCGTGCTGCTGGGGTCTGGGGCTGCGGCAGGCAGGGTGGAGGAGAAGGGAGAGGCAGAACTGTGCGGGATGGAGAAAGTCCTCTAAGGTCATCCAGCCCTGGGCACCAAACCCTGGCCCCAAGTGCCATGGCCACGGCTTGCTGCAACACCTCCAGCCATGGGGACTCCACCACCTCCCTGGGCAGCCTGTGCTGCCTGTGCCAGCCCCTGACCACTCTGGTAGTGCAGAAATTGTTCCTCATGGCCAACCTCAACCTCCCCTGGCACCATTTCAGGACATTTCATCTCCTTCTCTCACCTGAGACCAGGGAGCAGAGCCCAAGCCCCACCTGGCTGCAGCCTCCTCTCAGGGAGCTGCAGAGAGCAAGGAGGTCTCCCTCAGCCTCCTCTGCTCCACACCAACCCCCCAAGCTCCCTCAGCTGCTCCTCCCCAGCCCTCTTCTCCACACCCTTCCCCACCTTTCTTGCCCTTCTCTGCCCCTGCTCCAGCCCTCAGTGTCCTTCTGGCAGTGAGTGGCACAAAACTGAAGCAACTATTTGAGTTGCAGCCTCAGCAGTTCCCAGCCCAGGGGAACAAACCTTGCCCTGGTGACCTTCTTGGCACTGTCCCTCTGATGCCAACCAGAGGTGGCTTTGATCACCACAGCATCAGCTACATAGCCATGGCCAAGGCAGGAGTCTTGAGCAGGGCTCCAGGGGGAATGGCACAAGAGGCTGGGGGCAGAGTGTCTGGGAAGTGCCAGCAGGAAAGGCCCTGGGGGTGCTGGGTGGCAGCAGCTGGAGCTGAGGCAGCAGTGTCCAGGGGAGGCAAGAAGGGCAGCAGCAGCCTGGGCTGGAGCAGCAATGGTGTGGGCAGCAGGAGCAGGGCAGGGCTTGTGCCCCTGGGCTGGGCACTGCTGAGGCTGCAGCTTGAGTGCTGCCTTCAGCTCTGGGCCCCTCACTGCCAGAAGGAGACTGAGGGCTGGAGCAGGGGCAGAGAAGGGCAAGAAAGGTGGGGAAGGGTCAGGAGAAGAGGGCTGTGGAGGAGCAGCTGAGGGAGCTGGGGGGGTTGGTGTGGAGCAGAGGAGGCTGAGGGAGACCTCCTTGCTCTCTGCAGCTCCCTGAGAGGAGGCTGCAGCCAGCTGGGGCTTGGGCTCTGCTCCTTTGGAACAAGGACAGGACAAGAGGAAATGGCTTCAGGTAAGGTTGAGGTTGGCCATGAGGAACAATTTCTTCCCCTTGAGGGCTGTCCAGGCCTGCCCTAGGCTGCCCAGGGCAGTGCTGGAGACCCCATGGCTGGAGGGGTTTCAGAGCTGTGTAGCTGTGGTGCTAAGGGCCATGGCTTGGTGCTGCCCTGGCAGGGCTGGGTTCAGGATTGGACTCCATGACCATAATGGTCTTCTTCAACCACCAGAGCTCTGAGATTCTGTCACAGGAGCCCTCAGGTCTCACTGGGTGCCTAGCAGTAGATGAAGGAGGTCCCTTCACCCTCCAGCAGCAGCAGAGGCTTCTGTCCCACACAGATTCTGTTGCCACAGAGCCCTTCCAGGCACACAGAGAGGTTCCACCTGCGTGGTCTCCACAGTGGCATAAGCAGGGCTCAGGCAGGAGAAGGGTTGCTGGCTGTGCTGGTGAGAAGTGCTGGGCACAAGGTGGTGATGGTGCCCTGCCTTCTCCTCCTCCTCCCAGCCTTCTTCAGCCTGAAGCAGCTGCCCCAATCTGGGCTCTCTGCTCCTCAGCCTTGCGTCAGGAAGCCTCAAACCAGTCCTTGAGGAGAAGCCTGCTCCCATGGAGCTGTGCCTTGTGCTTTTGGCATGTGTGGGGAGCTGTGAGGCTCCTCAGGGGGTGCTGAGAGCACCCTGATCCAGGAGCCTGCAGGAAGGTCAAAGCTTGAGGAGGGCAGATTGAGACTGGAGATGAGGAAGATATTCTTGACAGGGAGGGTGGGAGAGCCTGGCACAGGTTGCCCAGGGAGGCTGTGGCTGCCTCCTGCCTGGAGGTGTTGAGGGCCAGGCTGGATGAGGCCTTGAGCAGCCTGGGCTGGTGGGAGGTGTCCCTGCCCACGGCAGGGGCTTGGAGCTGGATAAGCTTTGAGGTCCCTTCCAACACAAAGCATTCTCTGAATCTCTGAATCCATGAACTAGAAGACCTCTGAAGGTCCCTTCCACCCCTACCCATGCTGTGTGCCAGGGCAGCCATGGTGCCTGCAGGCACCAGTGCACCACCCATGGGGGCCCACACGCCACCCACCACCCCCTTCCTCGCCGCATTTTCTTCCTCGGCAGCGTTCTTGGAGGCTCCAGCTGCATGTGTCCATGCTCAACAGCCTTCAGACAGGGCTGGGAAGCAGCTGGGGCTGGAACACCGTTCAGCACCGGCGGCTGTCCCGCTGCGGGGCCGAGCTGCGGCGCTCCCGCGGGCTGACCCGGGGCTGCCTGACAAGTTTTTTCCCCTTGCATGAAAAGGATGAGCCTAACGCGGAGGTGCTGTAAAACCAAGGCAGTGCTGTGGAAATCGAGTGAGGAATTATCTGTCTTCTGTCACTCAGGCGTTCATTTGCATTGTGTTTGGTGTCAGAAAGGAGAAGTGACATCTCTGCTGGGGCTGCTCCTCTGTATCTCACAGCTTGCACAAGCAGCTCCCTGCCATGACAGAAGGAGCCAGAGTTGGGGGGAAGGGGGAAAGCAGACCCTGGTGACCTGATGAAGCCCTGGCCCAGGGGGATGAAGCCTGAAGTCCAGCTAAAAACCTTCTCCTGTAGGCAGGAAGGACTCAGGTGCAGTCAGAATGATGGAATGGTTTGGGTGGGGAAGGGCCTTCCAGTCCAGCCCCTCTGCAGCCATCAGGGACAGCCCCTGCCAGAGCAGGCTGGTCACAGCCTGACCTGCAATGGTGCCAGGCATGGGGATGCTGCACCCTGCAAGATGCTGAGGTTTGGAGCAGCTCATCCAGGAGCACTCCTCCACACTGGGGTTTGCACAAGGACAGGAGAGTTCCCCATCTGCCCAGGCAGCAGCAAGGCCAGGACCTGACCATTGCCTGGTGTGGCTGGAGCTGGTGGCCAGGTCCCAGCTGAGCCACTGCTGGCCCCTGGTGTGGTCTGACAGATCACAGAATCACAGAGTGGTTAGGCCTGGAAGGGACCTGCCCACACCCCCACCCCCCACCCCCCGCCAGAGCAGGGGAATCCAGGGCTCACAGAAACAAATACAGAATGGGTTTGGAAGCTCTCCACACAAGGAGACTCCACAACCTCTCTGGGCAGCCTGCTCCAGGCCTCCAGCACCCTCACGCCAAACAACTTGCTCCTCCTGCTCACATCCAACCTCCTGCCCTCCACTTTCTGCCTCTTGGCCTGTCAGTGGGCACCATTGAAAAAAGCATGTCCCCTTCGTCCTGACACCCACCCTCAGATATCCATAGGCTTTGCTCATATGCCCTCTCAGGAGATCCAAGGGTCCTCTCTGAGGTGCCCCAGGCTGGGGACAGCAGCAGGATGCTGGTGTGGGAGAATTCTCCCACAGCCATGTAGAGCTTTGCTCTGTCCTCACCTGCCTGTGAGGATAATTGAAGACTCCTCAGTGCCATCAGCTGAGGACCTTTTTATCAGGCCTCCAAAATGCTTCATTTCCAGCCTTGATGAGTGCCAGGCTGAGGTGGAGTGATTGTGGCTGAGAGCATGAGATCCACTTCAGCTGGTGGCTAAATGGCTGTGTAATGCCTGCAGGTAACTGCACATTACCTTATCACCACCACAGCTGAGGCTGCAGCCAGGGAGAGGCATGGAGAGAGAATCTCTCACCTGAGCCCAAGGCAGCAGCAGCAGCCTGGCCACTGCCAGCAGAACCCTGCCCAGCAAGGCCAGGAAGGGATTGTCCCCCTTCACCTCTCACAGCTGAGGCTGCACCTCTAAGTCTGGCTTTAGTTCACTGCCAGAAGGATATTGAGGGCTGGAGCAGGGGCAGAGAAGGGCAAGAAAGGTGGGGAACGGTCTGGAGAAGAGAGCTGGGGAGAAGCAGCTGAGGGAGCTGGAGGGGTTGGTGTGGAGCAGAGGAGGCTGAGGGAGACCTCCTTGCTGTCTGCAGCTCCCTGAGAGGAGGCTGCAGCCAGGTGGGGCTTGGGCTCTGCTCCCCAGTCTCAGGTGAGAGAATGAGAGGAAATGTCCTGAAGTTGTGCCAGGGGAGGTTGAGGTTGGGCATGAGGAACAATTTCTGTGGTGCCAGAGTGGTTAGGGACTGGCACAGGCTGCCCAGGGAGGTGGTGGAGTCCCCATGGCTGGAGGTATTGCAGCAAGCTGTGGCCATGGCACTTGGGGCCAGGGTTTGGTGCCCATGGTGGGGCTGGGCTGGGGTTGAACTGGATGATGATCCTGGAGGTCTTTTCTGCCCAAAGCATCTCCAGCATCCCAGATCCCTGCCAGTCATTGGCTGCAATCACAGGATCCCAGGATCAGAGATGTCAGAGGTTGGAAGAGACCTCTGGAGATCTTCAAGTCCAACCCTCTGCCAGACCAGGACCATAGAATCCAGCAGGGGTAGGAAGCTGTGGATGATTTTCATGGATTGAAGGAATGGGTTGGAAGGGCCTTAAAGATCATCCTACCTCTGGCAGGGGGTTGGGAACTGGATGATCTTTAAGGCCCCTTTTTGTGTGCATCTGCTTTGGATCCTTTCACTGTAGGCCACCACAGCATCACACCAAGTGGTCCCAGTAGGTCCCAGTTCTGGCTGTGCCACCGATGTCCTCTGTCACTCCCTCCCCCTGCCCCATGCTGTGACTCACTTTCTCTGCCCCTGTTTTTAAGGGGTTTGCCTCCCAGCTGCCTCAGCTTCGAGTATAGAACCACCACAGAGTGGTTTTGGGTTGGAGAAGACCTCCAGGCTCATCCAGTCCAACCCTCAACCCAACCCCACCATGGGCACCAAACCCTGGCCCCAAGTGCCATGGCCACAGCTTGCTGCAACACCTCCAGCCATGGGGACTGTGCCAGTGTCTGACCACTCTGGCAGCACAGAAATTGTTCCTCATGGCCAACCCCAACCTCCCCTGGCACAGTTTCAGGCCATGTCCAGCAGTGCACCTCAGGAGAGCACAAAACACCATCACAAAACATTGGCAGAGTCACCACAAGGAAGAGGAACACATGGAAGTCACAGGATGAGAGAAGATCACAGGATCAGAGGATCAGAGGATGTTAGGGGTTGGAAGGGACCTCTGGAGATCTCCCAGTGCAAGCCCCTGCCAGAGCAGGAGCATAGAATCCAGCACAGCTCACACAGGAACACATCCAGACAGGGCTGCAAAGGCTCCAGAGAAGGAGACTCCACAACCTCTCTGGGCAGCCTGCTCCAGGGCTCCGGCAGCCTCCCACTGCACAACTTCCTCCTCCTCTTCAGCTGGAACCTCCTGGGCTGCAGTTTCCAGCCACTGCCCCTTGGCCTCTGGCAGGGTGCAGCTGAGCAGAGCCTGTCCCCTGCCTCCTGAGCCCCAGCCCTCAGCTCTTGAGAGACATTGAGCAGATCCCTCTCAGCCTTCTCTGTCTCTGCAGACTGAACAGCCCCAGGGCTCTCAGCCTCTGCTCCCCAGGCAGTGCTCCAGGCCCTTCCTCATCCTTGTAGCCCTCCCTTGGGCTCTGTGCAGCAGCTCCCTGTCCCTCCTGAGCTGGGGAGCTGGCTGCAATCTTCCAGGTCAGGTCTTTCTTTGGAAGAGAGCACTTGGTGCCATAGTTTAGCCATGAGGTCTGTGGTGACAGGTTGGACTGGATGATCTTTGAGGTCTCTTCCAGCCTTGGTGAGTCTGTGATTCTGTGAGAGCCTTAAGATCACTCAGCCCAGCTCTCAACCCAGTACTGCAAGGTCCCCACTGAACCCTGCCCCTAAGCACCACAGGCTGCTGGAGCCCCTGCAGGGATGGAGACTGCAGCACTGGCCTGGGCAGCCTGTGCCAGTCTGAGAAGCCTTCCAGTGACGAGAAACAGCTATGAAAGAAGACTTCAGTGTGCCGGGGGGGACCAAACACAGCAACCCCTGCAGGCTTTGCTCCAGAGCTCCTGGATTTCAGGCCCTGAAGGGATCCTGCAGGAAGGCTGCAGAGGGACTTCTCATGAGGGTGTCTGGGGAGCCCAGAGCTGGCTGCCATCTTCCATGTGCGGTCTCAGCAGGGCAGAGCAGAGGGGGAGGAGAACCTCCCTGGCTGTGCTGGACACACTCCTGCGCCATCCCCCGCGCATGGCGCGCTGGGCAGCGGTGCCGCCGCCGTGGGGAGGGTGATGGATGTGTGCTCAGGCCGCTGCAGCAGGGCGGCTGCCGGGCAGCGGCATCCGGTGCTGCCTGCAGGCTGTGGGCAGCTGCCTTTGCGGGCCGGGGGGCGCCCGGCCGGCCCCGCGTGGTGCCCTAATTGCCGGCGTAAATCTGGCTGCCACCCCTGCGCGGGCCGGGCTGGGCCCTTCATAAAGATGTCAGCAGTAGCATTAAAATTTCATGGCAGGCAGCACGGGTCGAGAGGAGAGTGCAGTGACTTCACAGCAAGCCACGTCCAGCTGAACCCACAACTCGTTAGTCATGGACGGGGTCTCGGTGCCTGGGAAGCGAGGGGGGGTGGGGGTGGTGCAAGGGAAGCTGCCTCTCGACTCTTCTCCTGCCAAAAGGGAGATGACAACTGCCTGGGAAAGGCTTAAAGATGGAATTGTGCTTCCTGGAGCAGGGCATGGGGAGAGACAGGCAGTGCTGCCTGCTCCCTGTGTGGGCATCAGATGATTTACATCAGCTGGAGCTGCCTTGCTGTGGGGACAGGCTGAGGAAGTTGGGGCTGTGCAGTCTGGAGAGGAGAAGGCTCCCAGGAGAGCTTCTTGTGGCCTTCCAGGATCTGCAGGGGACTACAGGAAAGCTGGGGAGGGACTTGTGAGGGTGTGAGGGAGTGATAGGACTGGGGGGGATGGAGCAGAACTAGAAGTGGGGAGATTGAGCTTGGCTGTGGGGAAGAAGTTGTTCCCCATGAGGGTGGTGAGAGACTGGCCCAGGTTGCCCAGGGAGGTGGTGGAAGCCTCCTGCCTGGAGGTGTTTGCAGCCAGGCTGGAGGTGGCTATGAGCAACCTGCTGTGGTGTGAGGTGTCCCTGCCCATGGCAGGGGTGCTGGGGCTGCATGAGCCTTTGGGTCCCTTCCAGCCCTGACAGTTCTGTGATTCTGTGCTACAGCCTTCATTAGAAGCTAATTGGTGAGAATGGGTCACTTTGGCGAGAGGCTGTGGGGATGTGACCAAGAGCTATGCAGCTGCCATGAGCTGATTCTGCTTGGCTGATGTGCAGGGGAAAAATCAGACAACACAGGGACTGATCACAGAGTTGTTTGGGTTGGAAAAGCCCTCTGGGATCATCCAGTCCAACCCCAGCCCAACACCACCATGGGCACCAAACCCTGGCCCCAAGTGCCATGGCCACAGCTTGCTGCAACACCTCCAGACATGGGTCTCCACCACCTCCCTGGGCAGCCTGTGCCAGCCCCTGACCACCCTTTCTGTAGATCCTGCTGGAAACACACAGGTCTGAAGTTCTGGTGATGGCTGTACCTAGATCATTGATGGAAGGCTGATCAGTGACTGCAAGATGGGACAGGCAGGAGTGAAAGTGCTGCTGCAGAGTGTCAGGGTGCAGACAGTGATCAGTCTGGAGCACGGGGGCCAGCTCTGGTGTGCTCAGCACAGACAGGGACATGGTGGAGCAGGGCCAGAGGAGGCCACAGCAGTGCTGGCAGGGCTGGAAGCCCTCTGCTGTGAGGCCAGGCTGGGATGTCCAGGGACACCTTCTGGTGACCCTTCATTGCCAATCAGAAAGCTGGGGACAGACTTTTTCTCAGGGCCTCTTGTGCCAGGACAAGGGGGGAGGGTTTGGAGTGCAAGAGGGAGACTGAGAGTGGAGAGAAGGGAGAAATGTTTGAGCCTGAGGGTGTGGAGAGCCTGGCCCAGGGTGCCCAGAGAGGTGGGAGCTGCCCCATGGTTGGCAGCAGTAGGGGTCAGGTTGTTTGTGGCTGTGAGCAGCCTGCTGTGGTTGGGGATGTCCCTGGGGGCTGCAGGAGGCTGGGTTGGAGGAGTTTGGAAGGTCCTTTCCCACCCAGCTCTGTTCTGGGACCCACTGCCAACTGGCCTCAAAGCTCTGCAGGAGGTTTGCTGTGTGCAAGCAGCACCTCCTGCTCCCTCCTGCTGGCTGCAGTGGATTTGGGCTGGAGGAGCTTGGAAGGTCCCTTCTCACCCAACCTCCCCTGTGGCTCTGTGTTTCTGTACCTGCTGATGGAGCAGCTGCCCTGCCCTTGCTCAAGACTGTGGAATCTCTTCCTCCCAGTCCCTGAGATGGTCAGGATCAGTTTTCAGGTTTTCTGCACATCAGAAGGCAGCTCTGCACATTGAGAGGAACCCTAAAGCCACAGATACAGGCAGGCAGGAGCTGGCAGTCCTCGGAGAAGCTGCTGTGGAACACACAGCGCTGCTTTTACCATCACCGGAAGGTCCTTCCACCACCACCAGCCCCTGCCCACAGCCCCCCTGAGGATCACCTCCTGCCTTCCCTCCTGCCCTCCTTCCCTTCCTCCCTCCCCTCCTTCCTTCCCTCCCTCCTTCCCATCCTCCTTTCCTCCCTCCTTCCCTCCCTTCCTTCCACCCTTCCTCCTTTAATCCTTCCCTCCCTCCCTTCTCCCTTCCCTCCTCCCTTCATTCCTCCCTCCCTCCCTCCCTCCCTCCCTCCCTTCCTCCTTCCCCTCCTTCCCTCCCCTCCTGCCTTCCCCCTTCCTTCCCCTCCTGCCTTCCCCTTCCTTTCCCCTCCCTCCCTTTTTCCTCTCCTCCCTCCCTTCCTCTCTCCCTTCCTTCCTCCCTTCCTTCCTCCCTTCCCTCCTCCTTTTCTTCCTCCCTCCTCCCTCCCTTCCCTGCACCTCCAGGGTCTGAGCCCTTTTTGGGCCAAGAGCCAGCTAAAGTAGCAGAGAACCACAGAATTGTTTGGCTGGGGAGGGAACCCAGCCTGAAGCTCCTCCAGCCCAACCCCCTGTAGCCCCCAGGGACATCCCCAACCACAGCAGGCTGCTCACAGCCACAGACAACCTGACCCCCACTGCTGCCAGCCATGGGGCAGCTCCACCAGCCTGGTCAAGCCTGGAGCCAGGCCTGTGGTTAGAGGTGGTCTAACTCCAGCTGAAGCCCTTAGTTTGGTGTCTTTGTGTGTCAGTGGTGCTGGAATACTGAATTGGTGAGGGCAGGACTCACAGTCCCCCCTGGAGCATAGTCCCACTGCCAGTCTGCCTCATGGTGCAGCTGTCTGCCCCACACCTGCACATCCCTGGGCTGCTGCTTTATAGTGGCTCTGAGGGGGCTGAGGGCTGAGCAGTGCTGTCAAGAACTGCAGCTGAGAGCTGGGGATGCTCAGCATGGAGAAGAGAAGGCTCCAGGGAGACCTCAGAGCAGCCTCCCAGTCCCTGAAGGGGCTCCAGGAGAGCTGGGGAGGGACTTGGGACAAGGGCTGGGAGTGCCAGGACCAGGGACAATGGCTTGGAGCTGGGAGAGGGCAGACTGAGAGTGGAGAGGAGGAAGAAATTGTTGTCAGTGAGGGTGGGGAGAGCCTGGCACAGGTTGCCCAGGGAGGCTGTGGCTGCCTCCTGCCTGGAGGTGTTGAGGGCCAGGCTGGATGAGGCCTTGAGCAGCCTGGGCTGGTGGGAGGTGTCCCTGCCCATGGCAGGGGCTTGGAGCTCATGAGCTTTGAGGTCCCTTCCAACCCCAAACCCATTCTGTGCCTCTGTGGTGGACCTCAGGTCACCCGGTGGGACTCAGGCAGCTCAGCTCAGCTGGGCCCAGCCTGGCTGGTGGCAGTGCCACCTGCCTGCCCCAGGGCTGGAGATGTTTCTCCCCCACTTCTCCCCTGTCCCTCCCCTCTCGCCTGTTTCTTCTCTCTCCTTCTGCTGCCTGCCCCCCTCCTCTCTCCCCGGCAGGGCTGATGGATATGCAGAGTATGTTAAGAAGCAAGCAATACTGTCACCGAGCTGATGGTGCTCAGTGACTCCTCGGGCTCCTGGCTGGTCTGTACCGCAGGAGCTTGACACCCTGACCACTGAGGCATAAAAAACAGAGAATTGGAAGCCTCAGCCTGACAGGCACCGGAGCATCCCCTAGAGAGGGTCCACGATGTGTGTCTGTGTGGTGCGGGGAGGAGGGCAGTGGGGAGGGGATGGTGGGGGGAGGAGAGGCGGCAGGAGCGGATGGAACAATGAGAGATGTCAGCCCGAGCCCGCCCGCAGGCCTGCGGCAGCGCGGGGGAGGATGAGGAGGCTGCCGGGCGGCGGGGACCGAGCGGGACGGAATCACACGATCCCAGGATCAGAGGATGTTAGGGGTTGGAAGGGACCTCTGGAGATCTCCCAGTGCAAGCCCCTGCCAGAGCAGGAGCACAGAATCCAGCACAGCTCACACAGGAACACATCCAGACAGGGCTGCAAAGGCTCCAGAGAAGGAGACTCCACAACCTCTCTGGGCAGCCTGCTCCAGGGCTCTGGCAGCCTCCCACTGCACAACTTCCTCCTCCTCTTCAGCTGGAACCTCCTGGGCTGCAGTTTCCAGCCACTGCCCCTTGGCCTCTGGCAGGGTGCAGCTGAGCAGAGCCTGTCCTCTGCCTCCTGAGCCCCAGCCCTCAGCTCTTGAGAGACATTGAGCAGATCCCTCTCAGCCTTGTTCTCTGCAGACTGAACAGCCCCAGGGCTCTCAGCCTCTGCTCCCCAGGCAGTGCTCCAGGCCCTAAATGGGGTTGGGACGGGACGGGACGGGACGGGACAGGACAGGAGGGGAAGAGAGAGGGCGGAGCGGCTCTGGCGGCGCCGCGGGCTGCGCAGGGCAGAGTCGGGACGACGGCACCCGAGGGCTTGTCCTCGCCTCAGACCTGCCCTCCCCTGGGGCACAGCTCGCCGCGGGCATCGCTCCCCTGGGGTGATGCAAGGGGAGCTGGGTGGGGGGCCTCCTCTGAAGACCCTTGGCAGGCAGCAGGTTGGAAGAGACCTTTGATACCATGAGGTCCAACCCTGAGCCCAGCACTGCCAGGGCAGCACCAAGCCATGGCCCTCAGCACCACAGCTACACAGCTCTGAAACCCCTCCGGCCATGGGGACTCCAACACTGCCCTGGGCAGCCTGGGACAGGCCTGGACAGCCCTCAAGGGGAAGAAATTGTTCCTCATGGCCAACCTCAACCTGCCCTGGGGCAACTTGAAGCCATCTCCTCTTGTCCTGTCCTTGTTCCATGGGAGCAGAGCCCAAGCCCCAGCTGGCTGCAGCCTCCTCTCAGGGAGCTGCAGAGAGCAAGGAGGTCTCCCTCAGCCTCCTCTGCTCCACACCAACCCCCCCAGCTCCCTCAGCTGCTCCTCCACAGCCCTCTTCTCCTGACCCTTCCCCACCTTTCTTGCCCTTCTCTGCCCCTGCTCCAGCCCTCAGTGTCCTTCTGGCAGTGAGGGGCCCAGAGCTGAAGGCAGCACTCAAGCTGCAGCCTCAGCAGTGCCCAGCCCAGGGGCACAAGCCCTACCCTGCTCCTGCTGCCCACACCATTGCTGCTCCAGCCCAGGCTGCTGCTGCTCTTCTTGCTCACCTGGGCACAGGATCAGGGTCTGTCCTGCTCTCCTGTCTTTCTTCCTGTGCACTGAGCATGTCCAGGGGGGATGTGGCCCAAGATTCTTCCATCATCTTTCAGACCTGAGGTGGTCCTGGCAGCTTGAGCTGTGCTTCACAGCTACAGCCAAGCTGAGCCTCTGCTCTTCTCAGTGTCCCAGAAAGCACCACAGGGAAGGCAGTATGTGAGCCCCTCCTCATGCAAGAGGCACAAACAAATTTTTGTGTGGTGGTGTCTGGAAGGGTTGTTGGCCCTCAAGTATCAGCCAAGATGGACTCACTCCCCCATGGGCTCCCTATGAGCCCCCAGTGTGCACTGGCAGCCCAGAGAGCCAAGCAGAGCCTGGGCTGCATGCAGAGAAGTGTGGCCAGCAGGGCCAGGGAGGGGATTCTTCCCCTCTGCTCCACTCTGCTCACACCCCACCTGCAGCTCTGGGTCCAGGTCTGCAGCCTCTGTTCCAGGAAGGCTCTGGAGGTGCTGGAAGGGGTCCAGAGAAGGGGCCTGAGGAGGAGCAGAGGGCTGGAGCTGCTCTGCCATGGAGACAGCCTGAGAGAGTTGGGGCTGTGCAGTCTGGAGAGGAGAAGGCTCCCAGGAGAGCTTCTTGTGGCCTTTCAGGTTCTGCAGGGGGCTACAGGAAAGCTGGGGAGGGACTTGTGAGGGTGTGAGGGAGTGATAGGACTGGGGGGGATGAAGCAGAACTAGAAGTGGGGAGATTGAGCTTGGCTGTGAGGAAGAAGTTGTTCCCCATGAGGGTGGTGAGAGACTGGCCCAGGTTGCCCAGGGAGGTGGTGGAAGCCTCCTGCCTGGAGGTGTTTGCAGCCAGGCTGGAGGTGGCTGTGAGCAACCTGCTGTGGTGTGAGGTGTCCCTTCCCATGGCAGGGGGTCTGGGACTGGGTGAGCCTTGAGGTCCCTTCCAGCCCTGACAGTTCTGTGATTCTATGAAGCCACTGTGCTAACCATGTGCCTCCCAGGCTTGAACTGACATCAGTAAGGCAGGGATGGGGCAGGGACCTGGTGGGAGATGGGAGGCTCTGGGAGCAAGAATGGCTCTGCTGAGCAGATGGTGCCAGGTGTGGTGGTGAGGAGCAGAAGAGATCACAGAGGAGCTGCTGTGCACTGCAGGAGTGAGATTTATCCCTCGCTGGAGGGCAGCACTGGGGACATCTGAGTGGTGAACCTGCGACACTGATAACTTGGGTGGCTCCTGACATCTCCTCTGGCTTCTCCATGCCTCACTGCTGTACACTGAGCACTGCAATGGAGGTGGCCCTCAGGGGCTGAGGTCATCGATCACCCATAAGGACAGGGAGCAAAGAGGAAGGGTAAATGTGTCAGCAGGACAGGGAGGGGATTCTGCCCCTCTGCTGTGCTCTGCTGAGACCTCCCTGCAGTGCTGGGGCAGCTCTGGAGTGCTCAGCACAGACAGGGACCTGGTGGAGCAGGGCCAGAGGAGGCCACAGCAGTGCTGGCAGGGCTGGAAGCCCTCTGCTATGAGGCCAGGCTGGGAGGCTTGGGGTCTCCAGGGAGATCTTCTGGACACCTTGCAGTGCCAAGCAGAAAGCTGGGGACAGATTTTTCTCAGGGCCTCTTGTGCCAGGACAAGGGGGGAGGGTTTGGAGTGCAAGACGGAGACTGAGAGTGGAGAGAAGGGAGAAATGCTTGAGCCTGAGGGTGTGGAGAGCCTGGCCCAGGGTGCCCAGAGAGGTGGGAGCTGCCCCATGGCTGGCAGCAGTGGGGGTCAGGTTGTTTGTGGCTGTGAGCAGCCTGCTGTGGTTGGGGATGTCCCTGGGGACTGCAGGGTGTTGGGCTGGAGCTGCTTGGGAGGTTCCTCCCACCCCCAAACATTTCATGGTTCTATGATTTTGCTTCACTGGGGAGAAAGATCTGGAAACAGCTCCAGAGCTTCAGGGCCCATGGTGACCTTAATGCTGTTCCTTTGAGGTGGTGCTGAAGACCTGCTCTGAGCTGGTGAAGAAATGTGGTCAGCACAGCCAAGCTGTGCCTGCCAGCATCCTGCTGCTGGTGGCTGCAGACCTTGCCCCAGTGCCCTGCCCATGGATCCTGGGGGGGGGGACAGGGAACCCCCAGTCAGAGCCCAGGCTGAGGCTAGTGGGCACCATCCTGTGGGGAGAAGAGAAGGGGTGTGAAATGGAAACCCCATGGTGAGGAGGAGCCTTGGATGGTTCTTGCTGCCAGCATTCAGCCTCTCACTGGCATCCTGTGGTAGTGGAGGCTGAGGGGCAGCTCCTTGCTCCTGAAGCACCATCACCTGGAGTCCAGCCCAGCCTGGGCACTGCCCTGGTGTCTGGCACCAATCTGCTGCCTCTGTGTTGGCAGAAAATACCTCAGCAGGCACTCAGAGCAGCTGCCAGCACCACACAGCTCCAGCCAAGAGCTTCTCCAGGCAGGCACCACCACACTGACCACAGAAAAGCTTCCTGGGCTGGAGCAGCAATGGTGTGGGCAGCAGGAGCAGGGCAGGGCTTGTGCCCCTGGGCTGGGCACTGCTGAGGCTGCAGCTTGAGTGCTGCCTTCAGCTCTGGGCCCCTCACTGCCAGAAGGACACTGAGGGCTGGAGCAGGGGCAGAGAAGGGCAAGAAAGGTGGGGAAGGGTCAGGAGAAGAGGGCTGGGGAGGAGCATCTGAGGGAGCTGGGGGCATTGGTGTGGAGCAGAGGAGGCTGAGGGAGACCTCCTTGCTCTCTGCAGCTCCCTGAGAGGAGGCTGCAGCCAGGTGGGGCTTAGGCTCTGCTCCCATGGAACAAGAGACAGAATGAGAGGAGATGGCTCAGGTTGTGCCAGGGGAGGTTTGGGTTAGGTTGGGCATGAGGAACAATTTCTGTGCTGCCAGAGCGGTTAGGGATCATACCAGGCTGCCCAGGGCAGTGCTGGAGTCCCCATGGCTGGAGGGGTTTCAGAGCTGTGTAGCTGTGGTGCTGAGGGCCATGGCTTGGTGCTGCCCTGGCAGTGCTGGGCTCAGGGTTGGAGCTGGTGATCTTACAGGTCTCTTCCAACCCAAACAGCTTTGTGCTTCTGTGCTGCCCTCTGCCCTGGGGCCAGCATGTAGGCAACTCACCAGAGCTATGTCCTGAGCACTGAGGCCACTCATGGGCTCAGGGACCCCCCGAATGGGTCTGGGGGTCAAGGCAGGTAGGGATGCTGATCCATGGGAACTGGAGATGTGGTGTTGAGGAGCTGGAGACATCAGGGATCTGCTGCTCAGATGGGGTAAGGGCAGCCCCTGGGGATGGGGCAGGGGCTTTGTCCCTGCCAAGGAGCAGAGCAGCTGAAGGTGGCAGTGGCCATCTCCTGCTGCAGGCTGGCAGCCCTCTCTTCTTGCCTTAGGAAGCTGCTTCCTGGGGCTTGTGTATGGGAGAGGGAGGAGGAGAGCAGGGAAGTGTCACTCAGGGGAAGTTTCCTCGCAGAGCAGCACAGATTGGTGTCTGAAAGGTGGTGGAGCTGGGTGCCCTGCCCGGGGTCAGAGTCCCCTGGTGCAAGGCTCTGTCCTGAAGAGCTTGCAGCTGAAGTGTGAAGGGCAGAAAGAGCTGTGTGGGGTAGGAGCTGGTGAGGAGGTAGATAAAGCAGCAATAACCCTTGGAGTCTCCTCTGTGCCTTGGTCTGGAAGGTTTCAAAACCATCTGGAACTGAGGCATCTGTAGAAGTCCCTTACAGCCCCTAACATTCTGTGATCCTCTGATTGATTCTGTGATCCTGTGATCAATTCTGTGCTCCTGTGATGCTGTGATTGATCCTCTGATCCTGTGAGTGATTCTGTGATCCTGTGGTCCTGTGATCCCTCCCCTTGGGTTGCAGTGATGGATGGGTGGATGTCTGGCACCCAGACCATGTGCTGCTGGAGAGCCTGAGAACCCTTGGGGACCCTTCCTGGGCACTCAGTGTCTACAGCCCAGCAGAGGCCCTCTCTGAGTAGCCCTCTCCCCACCCTGGGAGCTGCAGGGGCAGTGCCAGCCCTGCCGGTGTCTCACAGAGTTGTCTTCACCTCTTCTTGGTGCCTGAGGCTTTGTTTCCTTAGGCTGCCCAAGAAACCCCTGCAGGAAAGGACTCCTGAGGGGTGGCTTCAGCCACTTCATTAATGACTGATCACCCACGGAGCCCTTCCTGAGGGAGGGAGGCCAGCAGAGTTTCCTCTGAGGCCTCAAGCCCAATGATCTCCTGTCTCTGTCTCTCTGCCTCAGGGAGTGAGTTTTCTGGGAGCCCTTACAGCCACCCGCAGTACTCCACCTACAACGACTCCTGGAGGTTCCCCAACCCTGGACTCCTGGGTAAGTTGCCATGCCCACCTCAGGGCCAAGCTGTGCCTTCTTTGCCACGCACCAGTGACCATCCCACCCCGCTGGGGTGGGCAGGAGGCATGCCATGCTGTGGTCCCCATGCAGCACTGGAGGTCTGCAGAGGTCTTGCAGGGGTGAGACCTGCCCTGCTGAGACCTCACCTGCAAGATTGCAGTCAGCTCTGGGCTCCCCAGCTCAGGAGGGACAGGGAGCTGCTGCACAGAGCCCAAGGGAGGGCTACAAGGATGAGGAAGGGCCTGGAGCACTGCCTGGGGAGCAGGGGCTGAGAGCCCTGGGGCTGTTCAGTCTGCAGAGACAGAGAAGGCTGAGAGGGATCTGCTCAATGTCTCTCAAGAGCTGAGGGCTGGGGCTCAGGAGGCAGGGGACAGGCTCTGCTCAGCTGCACCCTGCCAGAGGCCAAGGGGCAGTGGCTGGAAACTGCAGCCCAGGAGGTTCCAGCTGAAGAGGAGGAGGAAGTTGTGCAGTGGGAGGCTGCCAGAGCCCTGGAGCAGGCTGCCCAGAGAGGTTGTGGAGTCTCCTTCTCTGGAGCCTTTGCAGCCCTGTCTGGATGTGTTCCTGTGTGAGCTGTGCTGGATTCTATGCTCCTGTTCTGGCAGGGGCTTGCACTGGAAGATCTCCAGAGGTCCCTTATGACCCCTGACATCCTCTGATCCTGGCATCCTGTGAGGTACTGTTGGTTTCCTTCACCAGCCAGCAGCACCATGCCCAAACCCTTTGCCTGCCCACGTCTGTCCCACAAAATCCTTTTGGAGGCAGCAGGTGTTGCCAGGAGGCAGGATTCATTAACACACACCCCCACACCCCCACACCTTTTTTTTTAAGGGCAAGGAATCTTGCTCAGACCCAACTCTGGGTGCCAGCCTTGCTTATAGCCAACCATCAGCACTCTCTCTGTCCCACTCACTGTGGTTATTTCTTCTTCATGGTCTTTGCTTTCTTCCCTGCCCCAGCACTAGGTTTCATAGGCCCACAGAAAGGTTTGGGTCAGAAGAGATCTTACAGATCACCCAGTTCCAACCTCCCCCCTGCCCTTGCCATGAGCAGACAGGACTCATCCTCCTCCAATTAACTCCCTGGGCTGAGGAGGAGGAGCTGCAGCAGCAGCCCCACTGGGGGAGCTGGGAGCACAGAGGCTGTGATTGATAGAACCACAGAATGGGTTGGGTTGGATGGGACCTTGAAGGTCACTTAGTTCCAACACCCCTGCCATGGGCTAAGCCTGGTGATGTTCATGCCACAGGGTGCTCAAGCCCTCATCCAGCCTCATCCCCTCCAGGGAGGGTGGCACCTCCCTGGGCAACCTGTGCCAGTCTCTCCCCAAGAATTTCTCCCTCACCTCCAGCCTCAAGCTTCCCCCTGCCCTTCTCCAGCACGCTCTGACCACATCTGTGTGCTTGCCCAACCCATCCCTCCTTGCTGGGCACCACTGTGCCCATGCAGCCTTGCCACCCTGCGCCCTCCTCACCCATCCTTCCTCCTTGCCAGACCCTGGTGTGAAGGATAAACCCAATCCCCCCTCTTTTTCCTTTCCACACCACTTGTCAAGAGCTGCCCTGCTCTGACCTTATGTACCATGCAGCACGCAGTAATTAGAAGCCTTCCCTGCTTAATTTGCATGGATGAGGTAAGTAAAACACCAATTAATTGTCATCCCTCCGTGCAGGGGGAGGGGGCCTTGGAGAATTCCAGATTTATGGATGACAGGGCTGCTGCTGGTGACCTCCAGCAGCAAAAAAACCCCACCCCCACAGCCCCAAAACATCCTGCATTTTTATCATACTTCCCCTTTTTTAGTTATTATTATTATTGGGTTTTTTCCCCCTTTTTCCCTATTATTTTCTTTCTCCCCATCCCCATCACAGAGCCACTCAGGCTGTATCCATCACGGCTGCTCTCCTCACCCACCCCTTCCTTCCCCCTGGGGAAGCTGCCTGCCGCTGCCGACTCCTCCTCTTCCTTCTCCTCCTCCCATTCCTCCTCTTCCTCCTCTTCCTCCTCCTTCTCCTTCTCCTCCTCCTTCTCCCATTCCTCCTCCTCTTCCCCCTCATTTTCTTCCTTCTCCTCCTCCCTCTCCTCTTCCTCCTCCTCCTCTTCCTCCTCCTTCTCCTTCTCCTTCTCCTTCTCCTTCTCCTTCTCCTTCTCCTTCTCCTTCTCCTTCTCCTTCTCCTTCTCCTTCTCCTTCTCCTTCTCCTTCTCCTTCTCCTTCTCCTTCTCCTTCTCCTTCTCCTTCTCCTTCTCCTTCTCCTTCTCCTTCTCCTTCTCCTTCTCCTCCTCCTCCTCCTCCTCCTCCTCCTCCTCCTCCTCCTCCTCCTCCTCCTCCTCCTCCTCCCTCCTCCTCCTCCTCCCTCCTCCTCCTCCTCCTTCTCCTTCTCCTTCTCCTTCTCCTTCTCCTTCTCCTTCTCCTTCTCCTTCTCCTTCTCCTTCTCCTTCTTCTTCTCCTTCTCCTCTTCCTCCTCCTCCTCCTTCTCCTTCTCCTCCTTCCTTCTCCTCCTCCCGTGCCTGGCTGCCGCTGTTTGTTAGCCCTGCCCCACAGGCCAGCAGGCGGCAGGGTGGATATGGATGGGCAGAGATGCTCAAGGCGTTGCCATGGCCACAGCCCGAAGGGGGCTTCGGCTGGGCTGTGTCGGGAGAGAGGCTCCAAGCCGGCGGCTAGAGTGGCACCGGGGGTCCCTTCATCCCCAGCTCCTCTGCGGCTGCAGTGGAAGCAGGAGGGATGCCTGAGCCCAGCCCTGCTGCATGGGGCAGGTCTGGGAGGCAGGGTTTGAGGTGGCTTTTGACATTCAGAAGGATGGAGAACTTCCCCTGTGGGGAGGGGTTGGGGCTGTGCAGCTGGAGAAGGGAAGTCTCCAGGGAGACCTCAGAGCAGCCTCCCAGTACCTGAAGAGGCTCCAGGAGAGCTGGGGAGGGACTTGGGACAAGGGCTGGGAACTGGGAGAGGGGAGACTGAGAGTGGAGAGGAGGAAGAAATTGTTGTCAGTGAGGGTGGGGAGAGCCTGGCACAGGTTGCCCAGGGAGGCTGTGGCTGCCTCCTGCCTGGAGGTGTTGAGGGCCAGGCTGGATGAGGCCTTGAGCAGCCTGGGCTGGTGGGAGGTTGGAGCTGGCAGGGCTTGGAGCTGGATGAGCCTTAAGGTCCTTTCCAACTCAATCCATTCTGTGACTCTGTGATCTTCAAATGCAAATTAGCCTCCATCCCCAACAGGTTATTTTTAAAGATGGCAGCAGGAAGATGCCACCCTGGAGCCTGGCATCTCTGTGTGATGGAGATGCCACCCCAAAGAGAGACAAGGCAGAGGGAGGGCAGCACGCTCTTGCAGCTCCCCTCAGATGCTGGCACCCCTGCAGCTTGCTGCTTGCCTCTCTTCATTTCAGGTGGCAGCCCCAGCTCAGGGCCCAGCATCCCTGAGTCCATGACTCCATCTCTCTGTGAATTTTCCTTGCAAAACAGAAAAGAACCTGGCCTGGTATCAAAGGCAGATGAAAACCCAACCCTACCCTGCCCGTGGTGAAAGCAGCCCTGAGGAATAGGACCTGGGGGTGCTGGTGGGGGAGAAGCTGGCCAGGAGCAGGCAGTGTGACCTTGCAGCACAGAAGGCCAAGGGCAGCCTGGGCTGCATCCACAGCAGCACTGCCAGCAGAACCTGAGAAGTGATTCTGACACTTGGCTCTGCTCAGACCTCTCCTGGAGTGCTCTGTGCAGGTCTGGAGCCCTCAGCACAGGAAGGACCTGGAGCTGGTGGAAAGGCTCCAGAGGAGGCCATGAAAGTGATCAGGGGCTTGGAGCAGCTCTGCTACCAGGCCAGGCTGAGGGAGCTGGGGGTGTTCAGCTTGGAGGGGAGGAGGCTCCAGGGAGACCTAACAGCAGCCTGCCAGTACCTGAAGGGGCTACAGGAAGGCTGCAGAGAGACAGTTTGCAAAGGCCTGCAGGGACAGGCCCAGGGACAATGGCTTCAGACTAGAGCAGAGCAGATCCAGGCTGGATGTGAGGAGCAAGTTCTGCACCCTGAGGGTGGTGGAACACTGGAGCAGGTTGCCCAGGGAGGTGTTTGAGGCTCCATCCCTGGAAATACTCAAGGTGAGGCTGGGCAGGACCCAGATCTAGTTGGGGATGTCCCTGCTGACTGCAGGGAACTTGGACTGGCTGAGCTTTGGAGGTCCCTTCCTGCCTGGCCCATTCCATGACCCCAGCAGCAGCAGGTTGTGCCCACAATCTGCCCAGCATGATGGGGGCTGGAAAAGACCTCTGGAGATCACCCAGTCGAACCCCCTGCTCATCAGAGTCACCTAGTACCAAGCTGGGAGCAGTGGGAGAGCCCTCAGGCTGTGCTGCCATCCAGCCAGAGCTGGGCAGGCTGCAGAGCTGGGTGGGCAAAAAGGGAATGAAAGCCAAGAAGGGCAGGGCAGAGTCTGGCAGCTGGGAGAGAACAGCCCCAGGGAGCAGGGGAGGCTGGGGACTGAGCACAGCAAGGTGTGTCCATGGCACTTGGGGCCATGGTTTGATGGCCATGGTGGGGTTGGGTTGATGTTGCACTGGATGATCCCAGAGGCCTTTTCCAGCCTTGATGATGCAAGCTGTAGGCTGCAGGTCACAGAGTCCCAGCAGGTTGTGGCTTGCAAGGGACCTCTGACATCATCCAGTCTGGACTGGATCTGGATAGGAGCACCCAGAGAAGGCTGCACATGGGCTGGACACATCTCTTGTACCCTGCAGAGATTCTGCCCATCCACAATTCTGCCTTCATCCCTGATCCCATCCTGCCTTCTCCCATTAACCCCCACTGGGCCCTTCAGGGCAGGCAGCGATCTGTGCAGATCCTTTGACATCCTGCTCCAAGCCTCCCTGCACAGCCAGAAAACTCCTGTGATAAGGCTGAGCACAGGAAGTTAGTTGGAACCATGTCCAGGATGGTTCTGCTCTCCTCAGGAGCTATGTGAGTGCAGTCAGGGGTTGTCCCCTGGGAGCCTTGGCACAGTTAATCAGGACTGGGACATGAGCTGACACCCTCTGCTCTGCCTTTCTGAGATGCAAACAGGACTCACCCACCCCCAATTAACTCCCTGAGCTGACGAGGAGGAGCTGCAGCAGCAACCCCAGAGAGGAGCTGGGAGCAGAGAGGCTGTGATTGATAGATTGATTGTTGGGTTGAAAGGGATTTCAAACCTCATCCAGTTCCACCCCCTGCCATGGGCTTTCCAAGGTGATCTTCAAGCCCAGCTTGCTCAGGGCCTCATCCAGCCTGCCCCTGACCACCTCTAGGGAGGGGACACCCAGGGCTGGGATGAAGGGAGCAGCTTGACCATCAGTTCCTGTCCTTGGTGGAAAAACTCAGAGAGAAAAAAAACAACAGAGGTTCATAGATTCATGGAATGGTTTGGATTGGACCTGAAAGACCATCTAGTGCCAAGCCCCTGCTGTGGGCAGGGACACCTCCCACCAGCCCAGGCTGCTCAAGGCCTCATCCAGCCTGGCCCTCAACACCTCCAGGGAGGAGGCAGCCACAGCCTCCCTGGGCAACCTGTGCCAGTGCCTCACTGGAAAGAATTTCTTCCCCATCTCCACTCTCCATCTGCCCTCTCCCAGCTCCAAGCTGTTATCACTTGTCCTGGCACTCCCAGCCCGTCCCTGTTTTCTTGTTTCATAGTTTCATAGTTTCATTCAGGGTTGGAAGGGACCACAAGGATCATCTAGTTCCAACCCCCCTGCCATGGGCAGGGACACCCCACACTAGATCAGGCTGGACAGAGCCTCATCCAGCTTGCTCTTAAACAACCCCAGGGACGGGGCCTCGACCACCTCCCTGGACAACCCATTCCAGGGTCTCACCACTCTCATGGGGAAGAACCTCCTCCTCACATCCAGCCTGAATCTCTCCACCTCCAGCTTCATTCCATTCCCCCTAGTCCTATCACTACCTGACATCCTGAGAAGTCCTTCCCCAGCCTTCCTGTAGGCCCCCTTCAGATACTGGAAGGCCACAATTAGGTCACCTGGGAGCCTTCTCTTCTGCAGACTGAACAGCCCCAACTCCTTCAGTCTGTCCTCATAGGAGAGGTGCTCCAGCCCTCTGATCATCCTCGTGGCCCTTCTCTGGACACGTTCCAGCACCTCCACATCCCTCTTGTAATAGGGGCTCCAGAACTGGAGGCAGTACTCCAGGTGGGGTCTCACCAGGGCTGAGTAGAGGGGGAGGATCACCTCCCTCGACCTGCTAGCCACACTTCTCCTGTTGACTCCTCCTGACCTGCAGAGGAGGAGGCAGGAAGGGTTGAAAAATGGTCCTTGGGAAAGCAAAGAGATCAGGGACAAAGGGAGGTGAGGATGATGAGAAGGCTTTGGTCTTCATCCCAGGAGTGTGAAGTGTCACCAGGGGGAGGCAGGACCATGCTCCTCAAACTCTGAGCAGGAGGAGAAAGTTGTTTGGTGTGAGGGTGCTGGAGGCCTGGAGCAGGCTGCCCAGAGAGGTTGTGGAGTCTCCTTGTGTGGAGAGCTTCCAACCCCCCCTGGATGTGTTCCTGTGTGTCCTGCCCTGGGTGCCCATGCTCTGGCAGGGGGCTTGGGCTGGATGGTCTCCAGAGGTCCCTTCCAACCTCTCCCATGCTGTGATTCTGTCATCCTCTTGGTGTGCAGGTGGTGGGAAGCAGATGCCTGTCCCCAGCACAGCACTGGCTGCTCCCCATCAGTCCTCTGTCTGCTCTGACCTTGTGCTGCTGCTCCTCAGTCCTCTGCCCCTGCCCCAGCTGCTGTGGGAGCTGATGCAGGTGGATGTCTGTGCTCCTTCCTCTGTGGTGTGGTGCCACAGGTAGTGCCCCAAAGCTCCTGGGGAAGTGGAGACAACCCAGGGGCAGTCCTGCATCAGCTGACTGAGGCCAGAGGGGTGAGGTTCACCAAGGCTCTCAGCCTTTCCTCCTCCCAGAGATGCTCCAGACTACCCAGCATCTTGGTAACAGTACAGCACAGGACCAGAGTACATTAGAGGGTGAAAGGAAGCTCCAGAGATCATTCAGCCCAGCCCCCTTGCCAGAGCAGGGGCACTCAGGGCAGTCTGCACAGGGGGTTGGAAAGTGTCCAGAGAAGGAGACTTCACAACCTCTCTGGGCAGCCTGCTCCAGGCTTCCAGCACCCTCACACCAAACAGCTTTCTCCTCCTGTTGAGGTGAAGCCTTCTCTGTTCCAATTTGTGTCCTTTGCTCCTCATCACTGAGCACCACCCAGAAGAGCTTGGCCCCCTCCACCTGACCCCCAGCCCTCAGCTATTGATAGACATTGGTCAGATCCCTCTCAGCCTTCTCTCCAGGCTAAACAGCCCCAGGGCTCCCAGTCTCTCTCCACAGGGCAGATGCTCAAGGCCCCAAATCCTCCTCCTGCCTCTGCTTGGACTCTCTCCAGCAGGTCTCTGTCTCTCTGGAAGTGGGGAGCCCAGAGCTGGACACAGGCTTCCAGGGGTGGTCTCAGCAGGGCAGAGCAGAGGGGGAGCAGAACCTCCCCAGCCCTGCTGGCCACACTTTGCTTGCTGCCCCCCAGGACCCCATTGGCTCTCTTGGCCACAAGGGCCCTTTGCTGTCCCATGCAGAACTTGCTGCCCAGCAGCACCCCAAGGGCTTTCTCCATGGAGCTGCTCTGCAGCAGGGCAGCCTCTAACCTGTCCTGGTGCCTGCTGTGATTCCTCCCCAGAGGCAGGACCCTGCACTTGTCCTGACTGAGCCTCAGGAAGTTACCATTGTTGGACTCCCTCCACCATGTCCAGGTCTCTCTGGCAGTGGGAACCACACAGCTAGACCTAGGGGAAGCCACTACAGAACACTGACCTGGGTGAGGGCCTGGAGGCTTCCCCAGGCAGTTTGCAGAGGACACCAAACAGAGTGGCAGTGGTGATGTGCTGGGGGGCAGGGAGGCTCTACAGAGGGCCCTGGGCAGGCTGCATCCATGAGCTGAGGCCAATGGGATGAGGTTGAACAAGGCCAAGGGCTGGGACCTGCCCTTGGGGCACAACCCCCCCAGGAAGGCGGCAGGCTGGGGGCAGAGTGTCTGGAAAGTGCCTGCTGGAAAGGGACAGGGCTCAGTCCATCAGTGCTGGCAGGTCCTGGTGCTTGTTGGCAAGAGGCCAGCTCAACACCAGGGTGCCAAGAGAGCAGCACCACCTTCTGATGAAGAGAAGGGGCTCAGCTCTGTGCTGCTCTGCTGCAGTAAGGCACTCACCAGCTTTCTTCCTCACATTCAGCTTGGTGCTCATCATGGTGGGCTCTGTTGGATGTGGGGGGTGCCCCTGGTGCCAGCCTGGCTGAGTGGGTGAGCAAGTCTTGGAGCCCATCCACCAGGGTTAGATTCCATCTCCTGAGGGTGCTGAGGAAAGGTGAGAGGAGAAGCAGGCACCAGGAACAGCTGTGTCAGGGTGTGAGGTGAGGGTGTCATGGATGAGAAGAGGGAAAGGACCCCAAGGCTGGGCAGGGCCCTGCTGGACATGGGCATGGTGCCAGGAGGAAGTGTGACTGCTGTAAGCTGTGATGCTCTCATCTCCCACCTGGAGGACCTGGGGCTCTGATTCCCCTGCTGAAATCTGAGCTGCAAAAACCTAAGCCCAAGAGGACTGTGGAGCCTTGGGAAAGCACCAGGGAGCCACTGGGCTTTGGTCGCTGTGCTGAGTCAGAACAGGCAGGGAGGAAGAGCAGAGGTGAAGGCACAGACTCCAGAAAGGCCTCATTTTACCCCAAAACCTCCAGAGCTGCTGCCTCCACCCCTGGTGGTACCCACAGGATGCTCTGTGGGCCAGGAGGGAATTGTTTGATGACGTTAGAACCCTTCCCTGGATTTTCAACACCTCTGCCTGAGCAAGGGGTGCCAGCAGGAGTCAGGTCTGTAGTGGTTGTGGTGCCAGGAAGAACCAGGGCTGTAGTGGAGGTGCCAGGAGGAACCAGGGCTGTAGTGGTGGTGCCAGCAGGAACCAGGGCTACAGAGGTGGTGCCAGGAGGAACCAGGGCTGTAGAGGTGGTGCCAGGAGGAACCAGGGCTGTAGTGGTGGTGCCAGGAGGAACCAGCTCTGTAGAGGTGGTGCCAGGAGGAACCAGGGCTGTAGTGGAGGTGCCAGGAGGAACCAGCTCTGTAATGGTGGTGGTGATGGCTAGTGGCTGGGCACCACCACCACCCCCCCAGCTCCCCAGTGCCCTCCTGATGCTGCAGTAGGTGAGGGCAGCAGTCCCACCCCACTCTTCCTGGGCCTCTGAGGTCTTTTTCCCCTGAGCTGCTGCCCAGGAGGATGATCCCCAGGGGACACCCAGGTCATGAGGAGGTGTGGGCTGTCCTAGCAGGCATGCCCTGGAGTACAGCACCAGGGCCAGCTGGGGAAGAGGGAGAGGAAATCCTCAGCTGTTGTGGCACCATTTGGAGCTACTCTTTGGAGCCAAAGGTCCACAGCTCTGAAGAGACCTCTAAGAAATCTGGGGACAGGCTTTTGAGCAGGGCCTGCTGTGCCAGGACAAGCGGGGAATGGCCACAGCAGTGCTGGCAGGGCTGGAAGCCCTCTGCTGTGAGGCCAGGGTGGGAGGCTTGGGGCTGTGCAGCCTGGAGAGGAGAAGGCTCCAGGGACACCTTCTGATGGCCTTGCAGTGCCTAAAGGCTGAGCAGAAGGCTGGGGACAGACTTTTTCTCAGGGCCTGTTGTGCCAGGACAAGGTGGGAGGGTTTGGAGTGCAAGAGGGAGAGTGAGAGTGGAGAGAAGGGAGAAATAGGTGGGGAGAGCCTGGCCCAGGGTGTCCAGAAGAGAGGTGGGAGCTGCCCCCAGGTAGCCTAGAGCTAGCAGCAAGGCAAAGCAATGGCCGCACCATTGGGTTCAGTCCTGTTCAGCACATTCAGGAGTGACCTGGAGGCTGGGACAGAGTGGCCCCTTGGCAGGTTGGGTGATGACACCCAGGTGTAAGCAGTGGCTGAGACCCCCTCAGGCTGTGCTGCCTTCCATCCTGGGCAGGTAGAGAGGTGGGGGAGAGGAGAAACTCATGAAGTTCAAGCAGGGCAAGGGTAGGATCCTGCCCCTGGGGAGGAACACCCTCCTGCAGCAGGACAGCTGAGGGGGGACCTGCTGGAGAGCAGCTCCAAGGAGAAGGACCTGGGAGTGCTGGGGGGCAGCAAGTTCCCAGGAGCCAGCAATGTGCCCTGGTGGGCAAGAAGGGTCTCCCATTCTGCATGGAGTGTGGCCAGCAGGACGAGGAAGGTTGCCCTCCCTCCTCTGCTCTGCCCTGGTGAGGCCACATCTGAAGTTCTGGGCTCCCCAGATCAGTGCAGACAGAGAGCTGCTGGAGAGAGTCCAGGGGAGGCTGGGAAGATGCTGAGGGTCCTGGAGCAGCTCTGTGAGGAGCAAAGGCTGAGAGCCCTGGGGCTGAGAGCCTGGAGCAGAGCAGCCCCAGAGGGGAGCTGAGCAATGCTCAGCAAGAGCTAAAGGAGCTGTGGGGGGCAAGAGGCTGGGGCCAGGCTCTGCTGAGTGGTGCCCAGGGACAGGCCAAGGGCCAGCAGCTGGCACCTGTCCATCATTCCTGAGACTCACAGAATCAGCCAGGCTGGAAAAGACCTCAGAGATCATCAAGTCCAACCTATTAGCTATCACCCAAGACCTCATGACTAACTAAACCGTGGCTTCAAGTGCCACATCCAATCCTTCTCTGAACACCTCCAGGCATGGTGACTCCACCACCTCCCTGGGCAGCACATTCCCATGGCAAACAACTCTTCCAGTGAAGAACTTTCTCCTCACCTCAAGCCTAAACTGCCCCTGGCATAGCTTGAGACTGTGTCCTCTTGTTCTGGTGCTGGTTGTTTGGGAGAAGAGACCAACCCCCTCCTGGCTGCAACCTCCATTCAGGTAGTTGTAGAGAGCAATGAGGTCTCCTCTGAGCCTCCTCTTCTCCAGGCTAAGCAACTCCAGCTCCCTCAGCCTCTCCTTGTAGAGCTATGCTCCAGCCCTCTCTCCAGCCCTGTGCTCCAGACCCCTCCCCAGCCATGTTGCCCTTCTCTGGACATGTTCAAGTATCTCAATGTCCTTCTTATATGGAGGAGCCCAGAACTGGACACAGTACTCAGTATTCTCCCTCATGCCACATCCTGGGCTGCATGCAGAGAAGTGTGGCCAGCAGGGCCAGGGAGGGGATTCTCCCGCTCTGCTCCACTCTGCTCACACCCCACCTGCAGCTCTGGGTCCAGGTCTGCAGCCTCTGTTCCAGGAAGGCTCTGGAGGTGCTGGAAGGGGTCCAGAGAAGGGGCCTGAGGAGGAGCAGAGGGCTGGAGCTGCTCTGCCATGGAGACAGCCTGAGAGAGGTGGGGCTGTGCAGTCTGGAGAGGAGAAGGTTCCCAGGAGAGCATCTTGTGGCCTTCCAGGTTCTGCAGGGGGCTACAGGAAAGCTGGGGAGGGACTTGTGAGGGTGTGAGGGAGTGATAGGACTGGGGGGGATGAAGCAGAACTAGAAGTGGGGAGATTGAGCTTGGCTGTGAGGAAGAAGTTGTTCCCCATGAGGGTGGTGAGAGACTGGCCCAGGTTGCCCAGGGAGGTGGTGGAAGCCTCCTGCCTGGAGGTGTTTGCAGCCAGGCTGGAGGTGGCTGTGAGCAACCTGCTGTGGCAGGGGGGCTGGGGCTGGATGAGCTCTTTGGGTCCCTTCCAGCCCCAACGGTTCTGTGCTTCTGTGACTCTATGCCCACGTCTCCTTCCCTTGCAGGCTCTCCGTACTACTACAGCGCTGCAGCCCGCGGGGCAGCCCCACCAGCAGCTGCTGCTGCCTACGACCGGCACTGACGCCGGCCCCGGCCGCGGGCAGCGCCTGGCACCGCCGCGCCGGCCACGCTGCCAGGGACGGGGCAGAGCCCCCAGGAGGGGCCTTGCTTGATGGACATTGTGCTCTTCAGGCCGGGGGAGCTGACGGCCCCGGTGCTCTGGGGCCTGCCGCCAGGCCTCTCAGACCAAGCCGAGGAAGGAGGCTCGGCGGTGGGCACCGCGCGGGCGCTCGGCGTCGTTCGCAGCTGGCTGCCTACTGCTCCAACGGCCTGCGGGTGCCACGGCTGTATCTGGGGATAAGGAAGAGGTGTGGGCAGCCCCACAGGCGTGGGGCAGCTGCCCTCTTGCTGCACACTGAAACAGGCTGTGAGGCTCAAGGCAATTTAGTTCTCTTCTGTTGCGTTGCTGTTTTCGTTTCCTTCTGGCGTGGGGCAAAGGGGAAGGAGGCTCCGCCTGCCGCCCCCCACGGCCACTGTAAATACCCACGGGGACGCGGGCAGCTGTGTCCCACCGCTGGGACCCCCACGGAGCACCTGGAGGTGTCCTCTGGAACTGGTGCACTGATTCAAAGAACTCTGAGAAGCTTTAAAGCAACTTTGACCCAGGCTGACGGCTGCCTGCCAGCTGGGTGTTCCTCCACGTCTGGCACCGCGCTGGCATCCAGGCAGCTGCAGGACGTGGGCAGAGCTGGTGTCAAGCACAGGGGCAGTGCCCTGACTTTGTGTTCCTTTGCCACTTCAACGAGCGCTGAAACCGACTCTCTGGTTCCAAGCCACCCAGGGGAGCAACACCACAGCCATGGGCTTGGCCAAACCCCATGCTGAGTAGGGGGGTGCCAGGCACAGGGGGGCAGGGGGCTGCAAGCCTCCTCTGGGGCAAACCAGAGCGTTTTGGGTCTGTGCTTTTCGATGCAGGCATCTCAGCTTCATGCCACTGCAGTCCAGATGTGTGCCATGGAGCATCTTCCCTGCCTAATTCCGTGCCTCTTCCCTCTGGCTCGGAGAGGAACCACTCACAGTGACATCTTCCTCGACCTGTGGCTTCCTGGGATAACCAAGAGTGGAGAGAGACTCCAAATGTTCTTTACTGTCATGGTGGGGAGGCACTGGCACAGGTTGCCCAAGTGGAAGCTGTGGGCATCTTGCCCCAGGAAGTGTTTGAAGCCAGGCTGGATGAGACCTTGAGCAACCTGGGCTGGTGTGAGGTGTCCCTGCACCACGGTGGGGGATTGGAACTGGATGAGCTTTGAGGTCCCTTCCAACCCTGGCAATTCTGTGATTCTGCGACAAATGATCTGCTTGGTAGCTCCAACCACCACTGCCACTTGTGGAGACAGCAGCACTGCTGGTGCCACCCTGCAGCCTCCTCTGCCCTCAGGCTGATGGGCAGCCAGCCTCAGCCATGTATGGATGATCACCACCATCATCATCACCTCATCTTCTCCTCCTGAGGGCCCTGCAGAAGCTCCCTGAGACCCTGCTGAGGTGGAGGTCAGGCTGCAGGCTCCTTGTCCCCAGCCCAGCTGCCTTCCTCCACCCAAGAGCAGTGCAGGCATTGCAGAGAGTTCCTGGTGGCCCTCACCCGTGGATGCCCCAAGGCTGCAGGAGGGTGTCCTTGGTGCTGAACCTCAGCTGGGGTCCCCTGGATGAGCATCCAAGCACAAATGCAAGCTTCCAGCTGCAGGAGCATTCTGACTTCACACCCTTCTGCCTCCCTCCTCCCCACCTCCTCCCCTGCTGTCCTTAGTGCCCAGTGGCACCTGGAGAAGCCTCCTCTCCTGCTCTGGGGGCATCCTCTCTCCCAGTGGAAATGCAACCAACTTCTCCAAGTCTTCAGGGCAGATGTCCTCATGAGCCAGGGAGGTGCCACCAGCTGGGTGATGTTTCTGCCAGATGCTCACAGAGGCAAGGTCAGGGCTGCTGGCCAGTCACAGGCTCACACAGGATGTTAGGGGTTGGAAGGGACCTCTGAAGACCATCGAGTCCGAACTCCCCTGCAGACTGTGTCCCTCACCCAGAAGGAGGCTTGGTGGCAGACTTCTCAGCGAGACCACTCCTGCTCTCCACCTCCAGCAGCCTGCTTTTACCTGGAGACCAGCAGGGACACTTCACACGGGGAAGTTGCTGGAGCACTGCTTAGGTGTTGTCCCTTTCTTGAGCACCCTGGTGAGGACCTGCAAGGAGCATTTCTGTCCCTGGGGGATGATCTCATAGAGACTACACACCAGAGCCTGGCCCAGGGAGGCATGCTGTAAGCCCAGGCACCTCCTCTGTGAGCTGGGGAAGGGATGAGAACCACCAGGGCCTTGGCTGAATAGAAAAGAGCTTGAGGGCTTTGCTGCAGACAGGGAGGGTGCAGTGATGGCTCAGCAACAGGGCTGGGCTGAGCTGCACCAGTTATTGAGACACCACCCAGGCTGACCACCAAGGAGTCCAGGGAGGGAACAGCAGCTCCCACTGATGGCTTGTGGGTCCCCCAACCACCTTCACGCTGCCCTGCCAACCAGCTTCCTCTTCTGTTTCCAAGTGACACAGCTGGTGTGATCTCTGCTGGCTCAGGTAACATGGAGAGGACCAACCACGAGACTTGGGCAGCCCTCATGTGGGTGAGATGGGCACCAGGAGGGGCAGGGTTGGCTCCTTTGGCCCAGAGGATGTGTGGATGCTGCTGGAGGAAGGGGCCTTGGCTGCTCAGAGCTGCCTGGCTAGAGGATTTCACCAGGATTCCGTGCAGCTGGCCCCCAGCCAGAGCCACCCTGCCAAGCCCAGAGCTGAGCTCCACTTGGCCCAGCAGAAGGTCCTGGCTGGAGCCATGGAGGGGAAACACCCAAACCCCCACCCCTGCACAGGCCAGGTGGGCACCTGCACCCACCGCCCCTCACAAACCATGGCTCACTGCTGTCCCCCTGAGCATCCAGGCCACAGC
The DNA here is from genome assembly GCA_011125475.1 of Melanerpes aurifrons. Classification (NCBI taxonomy): domain Eukaryota; kingdom Metazoa; phylum Chordata; class Aves; order Piciformes; family Picidae; genus Melanerpes; species Melanerpes aurifrons. Next base: position 703,027 of record WWNC01000122.1, on the reverse strand, counting down.
TCCTTCTGGGCAACTCCGCCTGGCTTCGAGGACACCTCACCTGCAGCTTGCCAACCGCCCTCCTCAGGAGCCCTGGATGTTCTCTCCATGGCCTTTGCTGAGGAAATCCTCAAGAAGCATCTCTGAGAGGCACCACCTGCTGAAGGTGGCCCTCTGGGGGTGGCACAGAGTCACCTTCTGCCATCTCCTCCTCCTCTGTTTCACATGGAGAGCTGGGAGAGCTGGGAGAGCTGGAACTGGAAGCAAGCAACCCCTTGGGACTGCAAGGAGAGGAGAGAGCAAGACCAGGACGTTGGTTTGGGATGCTCTGCCTGCCCTTGGCTCAGGGGGGGACAGCTCCTAGGGCAGGTAGTCATTACTAGGCCCCTGCAGAGGTCAGCCCCATGGGGTGTCTTCGGGCAGGTCCACCCCTGAGCTCATCTAGGTGGCATGCATCCCAGCAGCGTGTGCTCCAGCAGGGAACCCTTCCTGTGCCGGCTGAGGAATGAAGTGTGGGAGATGGAGAAGCCTTAAGACTACACCAACAAAGCCAGGGTTACCTGAGCCGACTTGAGGAGACCCTCAGCTGAGCACTGTTAGAGCGGAGATGATTCCAAACCCCACGGGTGTGAAGTTTGGTTCAGGTCTGCATCCAGAGGGTGGAGGAGTTGGACAGCTCCAAGGGCTGCAGAGCTGGGGAGGTCTGAGGATGTGGTCTGCAGACCACCAGAAACTTCAGGAACAAGCTCCAGGCCCTGGGACTCCTCCTGCTGACTGAGAGGTGCAGAGATGCCCATGCTGTGCCCTGATCCACCTGGGGACTGCTCAGGGCTTGAGGCGCTCGGGCAGGACACGGCGAGGGAAGAAACACCTCCAGGGAAAGGACCAAAAATAGAAGGCAAAAGAGGGAAAGGAAGTAGGCTGGGAGGTGGCTTTGGAAGAAAGCTTCTCTGTCCAGGGAAGGATGGACCCTGGAGCTCACTGGAGCATCCATCAGCTCCCTGTGCCCAACCCTGCTTGGCGCCTGCAGGGGACTCCCCGCACTGGGTGCTGCTGCCGAGGGCCTGGGCTGCTGAGCATGTGTCCCTTCCCTTCTTTTCTTTAATTTACCTAATTCTGCACATTCTTCAGCAAGAGGAGAGAGGAAGCCACATTATGGTGCTGCTCATTTCCAGACACCAGCTCCCACTGCTTCGGAGAGCCCAGAGTGAACTCAACTCCTGCGGTCACCACCAGCAGCTCTGTGGCTTTCACTGAGCATCCTCCCGGGGCCATGCCCTTGCCTGCAAACCTCTGCCCATGCCCGTGCCACCAGGAACGTGGGAGGCCACAGGCAGCATGGCATTGAGCTGACCCACCCAGCATATGCTGGGAAAACCTTTTTTCTTCTGGATTCGCTGAGAAAATGACCTCGGAGGGCCAGCAGCTCTTGGGCAGCCTGCCCAGCCGGGATGGTCCTGCATGGATGTTGTCAGGCAGAGCTGGGCATCTGGCAGCCACAGCTCTCAGCCATGACCACCCCTTCACCGTGCCAGTAGTGGCACAGGACTGGAAACACCAGGGGAAAGAGCCCTGTTGTGTGCCTGCTGCTGCCACAGGCCTGCAGCGTGAGGAGCAGAACTATCCAGACAGGATCTAAACCAGCTGCTGCCACTCCCCTGGCTGAGCAGAGGAGCCCCGAGATGCAGGCACCAGGGGAGATGCACAGCACAGAGGTGCCTGGTGCCAGGGCTGCTTGCTGACATCCATGTCAGGACCTCTCTGCTTGCTGGTCCAGGGCAGGAGCCAGACCACGGGGTCCTAGAGGCCGTGGCTGCGGGGATCAATGCCTGAACCCCCCCAGGCCCTGCTGGGGTGGTGGTGGTGAAGGGGTGGACCCTGGCATAGCCCTGGCCACCACCCCTGAATCCAGAGAGGATGGGAGATTGGCATCCAGACCTGTCCTGCTCAGCCCAGTGTGGGGGGAAGCCACGTCCTGGTCTTTGAAGTTCTAGTGGCCTTCGTACATCCTGACCTTACAGAAACTTCATTTCATGGCAAGAGGGGGAGGGGGTGGGGGAGGGGAAAAAACCAAACAAGCAAAAGGAAGAGAAAAAGCTTTTTTGTTGTGGTTTGGTTTTGTTTCCTAAAGAGGCAAAATGCTTTGAGAGTTAGGGACTTGTGGCATCAAAGGAAGACATTCACCTATGTGGTATCCACCAAAGCCTGCAATGGCTGTGTCAGAGCTGGGAGAGGAGGGGAAGAGGAGAGAAAAGAAACAAACAAACAAGGAACAAATAAACAGAAAAGGAACAAGCAAAGAAACAAACAAAAACCCACAAAGAAAACACAAATGGTCAAAGAAAAAAACCCAACAAGCAAAAACCAAGCAACAAATAAACAAACAGGAAGAAGAGAAATGAAAACAGACACAAAAAACCACCCAAACAAAAAAGTGAAAGCAAAGCCAAATCAACAGAAAACGAAAGCAGACCAAAAAAAAAACCAAATCAAGACCAAACCACCACCACCAAAAAACAGACAGAAAACAAACAAAAAGCAAACAGACAAAAAAAATAAAAGCCAAAACAAATGGAAAACAAACAGGGAACAAACAGGAAAAAAAGGAGGAACAAACAGGAAACAAACAGGAAACAAAAACCAGGCAAAAAAACAAACAAAAAAAACCTCCACAGAATCCCAAAACAAACAGGAAACAAACAAAAAGCCAGACAAAAACCAGACAAAAAAAAACCCACAACACCCCCAAATAAATGGAAAACAAACAGGAAACAAACAGGAAAAAAATGGGGAACAAACAGGAAACAAACAAAAACCAAACAAAAAACCCAAAACAAATGGAAAACAATCAGGAAACAAACAGGAAACAAAACCCAGGCAAAAATCAGAAAAAACCCTCTGCAGAATCCCAAAACACACAGAAAACAAACAGGAAACAAACAAAAACCAGAGAAAAACCAAGCCAAAAACCCCCGCAAAACCCCCAAACAAATGGAAATCAAACAGGAAGCAAACAGGAAAAAATGGGAAACAAACAGTAAACAAACAAAAACCCGACAAAAAAGAAACCAAAACAAATGGAAAACAATCAGGAAACAAACAGGAAACAAAACCCAGGCAAAAAACAGGTCAAAAAACCCTCCACAGAATCCCAAAGCAAACAGGAAACAAACAGGAAACAGACAAAAAGAAAAACCAGACAAAAATCAGGCAAAAAAAAAAAAAAAACACTAAACCCCCAAACAAATGGAAAACAAACATGAAAAAAGGGAAACAAAACAGGAAACAAATAAAAACCTGACAAGAAAAAAAACAACCCAACCAAAACAAATGGAAAACAATCAGGAAACAAACAGGAAAGAAAAAACCCGGAAATAAAAAATACAGGAAAATAAAACAGGCAAAAACCAGATAAAAAACACCTCCACAGAATTCCAAAACAAACAGAAAACAAACAGGAAATAAACAAAACACAGACAAAAAAACCCCCAAACAAACAAATGGAAAACAAATAGGAAACAAATAAAAAAAGTACCCAAACAAAACCAAACCAACTAAAAACAAAAAAATCACGAAAAAAAGGGAGATTAAAAATAAGGAAAAAAAAAAGGGAAATAAAAAAGGGAAAAAAAATAAAAGGAGAGAAAGAAAAAGAGAGAGAAAGAAATTCCTCCTCCTCCTCCTTCCTGGGGAAAAGAGAAAAACAAACAGAACGCCAAAACCATAAAGCACACAGAAACAAACAAGAGAGAGAGAGAGCTGTAGAGGAAGAGGAAAAACACCAAACAAGACAAAACAAGGAAAAGACAAGAAGATAAAAAAAAAAACAAACAACCAAACCCAACATCAAACTCATTAAAAAGAACACACACACACAAAAAAAAAACAAACAAAACCAAACACACATATATGTATAAAAAAAAAAACAAAGACAAAAAAAAACAAACAAACTGCTGAATTGCCTTTGAAAGTAGGGGATAACATCTGTTGAGAAACAGATGAAAAACACACACACAAAAAAAAACAAAAAAGAATAATGAAAAAAATAAAAAAGAAGTAGAATTAAAAAAAAAACCACAAAAAAAATAAATACAAGACAGGAAAATAAAAAAAAAAAAAAAGAAGAAAAAAGAAGAAGAAGAAAAAAAAAGCTTCTTAAAATGTGTATGTTTTGTAATTTTTTAAGTATTAATTTTTAATTTTTTTTTTGGTCTTTATTTTGGATTTTTCGGTTTTGATTTTTTTTTAAATATTATTAATTTTTTGGGGGGTTGGTTTTGGGGTTTGTTTTTTTTTTTAAATTATTTTTGGGGTGTGGTTTTTTTTATTATATTTTGTTGTTGTTGTTGTTGTTGTTGTTGTTGTTGATGATGATATTTCCTAGTAAGGCCCAAAAAAAAAAAAACAAAACCAGAAAAGGAGAAAAAGAAAAAGAAAAAAGGGAAAAAAAAGGAAAAAAAAAAAAAGGAAACGAGACTTGGAAAAAAGCAAAAAAAAAAAAGCAGCTTTTCCCGGGTGTGTTTAGTTCCCTTTCGTGCTGTGCGTGGCTCTGTGTGCTCCTCCTCCTCCTCCTCCTCCTCCTCACCTGAATGTAACGACAGCAGTGACGATTTGCCAAAGATGTCCAACCTGCCTGAGGGGATTCTGCCTATGGGTTGTTCGGGGGTGGGGGTGGGGGTGGGTTGGTTTATTTTGGGGTGGGGGAGGGGGAGGTTTTCCTTCTTGTTTTTTTCTCTCGGTTGTTTTTTCTCTTCGGGGTTGGGGGTATGTCCGTTTGTACTTTGTAAGGGGGTGGGCCGGGGGCTGCGTGTGCGTGTGTGTGGCGTGGGTGGGTTAGAGGGGAGGGAGCTGTTTGAACGCAGGGGAGGTTGGTTTGGTCTTCGTTTCGGTTGTTTGGAGGGGGGGGAGGGGGGGGTTCGGGCTTGGGTTTTGGTTTTGCTGCTTTGAGTATTTTTGTTCTTTTTCGTTGTTTTTGTTGGGTTTTTTTTTTTGGGCGAGGGGGTTGTGTGGGTTTTTTTGCTTTTAAATCAGGGGGTTTAGGGGGTTTTGTTTTAACTCTTCTCCCCCTACCCGTCCCCCGTCCCCCCCCCGGCCCAGTTTTTATTTGGTTTTCTGTTAGGGTTTTTTGTTTCTTTCATTTTGGTTTGGTTTGGTTTGGTTTTATTTTTGGGGGTGGGGGGTGGGGGGTGTGCGTTGTTTGTTTCGTGGAAGGAGGGTTGTGAGGTTTTTTTCCCCTTTTTTTCTTTGGGGGTGGGGCTTTGCTTTTTTTCCCATGGCAAAGTTTTTTTTTTGTTGCTTTCTTTATATTGTTTCACCTTTTTTTTGTTGTTTTGGGGTGGGTTTGTTTGTTTGTTTTTCTTTTTTCCCTGTTTTTATCTGGAGTTTTTTTTGTTGTTGTTTGCTTAGTTTCTCTTTTTTTTTTTCTGTTTTTATTTTTTCTTTTTTTCTGTTTTTAATTTTTATTATTTTTTATTTAATTTCTGCTTTTGTTTTGTTTTGGTTTTATTTTTTCTGTTTTACTTTTTTGTTTGTTTTTAATTTTTATTTTTATTTCTGGTTTGGTTTTTTTTTTCTATTTTTTCCTGTTTTTTTTTTTTATTTATTTTTTCTTTTTTTTCTTTATTTTTTCTTTATTTTTTGCTTTATTTTTTCTTTTTGTCTTTATTTTTCTTTTTTTTCTTTATTTTTTTCTTTATTTTTTCTTTTTGTCTTTATTTTTTCTTTTTTTATTTTTTCTCTTTGACTTTATTTTTTTCTCTTTTTTTTCCTCTTTTTTTCTGTTGGTTTTTTTTTTTCTTGGCTTTTTTTTTTCCCTTCTTTTTTTTCCCCCCTGTTTGTTTTTAGGGGTTTCTGGATATTTGTTTTACTTTTGGTTTGGGTTGTTTGAGGGTCATGGGGTGTTTTTTTATTGTTGTTGTTGGGTTGGGTGTTTTTTTTTGTGGGGGAGGTGTGGGGGGTGTTGTTGTGCTTTCCTAATTATTATTTTCATCTTCAGTACTGAAATTTGCAATTTCCTTATTGCCTTTCTTTTTTTTTTATATATATATATATATATAATCTTAAGTTAAAAGGTTGACTGCAAGAGGGGTTTGTGGTTCGGTTGGTTGGTTGGTTGGTTTTGGTTTTTTTTTGGTTGTTGTTGTTGTGTTTTTTTGTTTGGGTTTTTTTGTTTGGTTGGTTTGGGTTTTTTTGGTTTGTTTTTTTTTCTTAGGTTAGTTGAAGAAACATGCAATAAAATCTGGTGTAGTTCAATATCTGTTGTGTCTTTTCCTGAGGGTGACTGTTAAAACTCGTGGACAGTTTGGTTTTTATGTAACCCTTTATGATGTGAGATAATTATTTGTAAATATTTGCCATAATTTTATTGGTTCCTAAAATAAAAGTAATTTTTTTAAGTTCAAGAAAAAAAAAAGAGCAAAAAAAAAACCAACAACAAAAAAAAACAAACCCGAAAGCCTCCTTCCCTCATTCTTCTTCTTCTTCTTCTTCTTCTCACTTCCTGCCTTGGGCCCCTTGGGAGAATAACTCCTCCCTGCTCCTCCCCCCACCAACAAACCCAAGTGGTTGCATTTGAGGTTTAACCTTCACTAGCCAAAAATGTTCCACGATGACTCTTTGATGTGTTTTTGGTGGTCATAGAGTCACAGAATGGGTTGGGATGGAAGGGACCTCCAAGACCACTCAGATCCAAGCCCCTGCCATGGGCAGGGACACCTCCCACCAGCCCAGGCTGCTCAAGGCCTCATCCAGCCTGGCCCTCAACACCTCCAGGCAGGAGGCAGCCACAGCCTCCCTGGGCAACCTGTGCCAGGCTCTCCCCATCCTCACTGACAACAATTTCTTCCTCCTCTCCACTCTCAGTCTGCCCTCTCCCAGCTCCAAGCCATTGTCCCTGGTCCTGGCACTCCCAGCCCTTGCCCCAAGTCCCTCCCCAGCACCCCAGGAGACACACAGCAGGGGTTGGGTTGGAAGGCACCTCAAAGACCACCCAGCTACAAGCTCCCCTGCCATGGGCAGGGACACCTCCCACCAGCTCAGATTGCTCCAGGTCTCATCCAGCCTGGCCTTGAGCACCTCCAGGGAGAGGAGGTGCAGGGATGGGATGAAGGCAGTAGGTTGGCCATCAGTTATTCACCTTGATGGAGAAGCTGACAAAGGGAAAACCCAATAGATTCATGGAATGGGTTGGGACGGAAGGGACCCCCAAAACAATCCAGCTCCAAGCCCCTGCCATGGACAGGGACACCTCCTACCAGCCCAGGTTGCTCCAGGACTCATCCAGCCTGGCTCTGAACATCTTCATGAGCTCCCTGGACAAGGCTTCCTGAAGTCTGGAATGGGGTCTCCAGGGAGGTGTTTGAATCCCCATGCCTGGAGGGGTTTCCCACAGACAGAGCTGTGGTGCTGAGGGCCATGGTCAGCCCCAGCCTGGCCAGAGCTGAGAAGGGTTGGGCAGGAGGATCTGGAAGGGCTTTGACAACCAAAATGACTTTGTGACTCCAGGTGCAGACCTCAGCACCTCCTGGAGAAGGCAGAGGGACAGAGGAACCCTGAAGCCGTGTGAGGAGAGGCTGAGCAGAGCTGGGGCTGTGCAGCCTGGAGAGGAGAAGGCTCAGGGGAGACCTTACTGTCATGGGCCAGGTCTCAGAGGAGGCTGCCAGCAGTGGGGAGGCTCCCTTGGTACAAGGAGTGCCAGGAGCAGAGGAGGGGTGGTGGGGACAAGCTCCTGCTGGGGACATTCCCCTGGGGCTCCAGAGGGAAATGTTCCCCATGGGCACAGTCAGACACAGGAATCACCTCCCAGGGGCAGCAGTGGAGTCCCCTGCATGGGGCAGTGTGAGGGCTCAGCCTGGCAGGGGGCTGAGCCAGCTCCTTGCCACTGCACCAGCACAGAAGCATAGAATGACTGAGGCTGGAAAGGACCTCTGGGATCATCCATCCAGCTGTGGTGGGTGGTGTGACTTCCCACCACCACATCAGCTCAACCCTGGCACCTAGAAGCCTTGGACCAGGTGGTCCCTGGGGTCCCTTCCAGCCTGGCACTCTGGGACTCTGCGATGTCTTTTCCTCGCAGAGCCCGGGCTGGATGCTTAGACAGGCTTGGAGGAGATTCAGAGCACTGCAGCCAAGGGAGAGCTGTCAGGGGGTGACACTTGGAGCCGTGCTATGGCTGTCCTCTCCTTGCCAGGAGGAGCTGGTGGCAGGGGCTGCTCCTGCCTCTCTTTCTCGGCCCTGTTTGTACTTCTGCTGCCTTTGAGCCAGGCTGGGAGGAGGATCCAGGACTGGATATGAGCTGCCAGCCTGCTGGCAGCAGAGCAGTGGGATCAGACCTGACAGAAGCCTGGTGAGAAGCTGAGGATCCTTCCCTCCTCTCCAGGTGCCAGGCCCCCATGCCGCTGCCTGCCACCACGATGCCCTTCAAGGATGCAAATAGCAGCTCCAGCTCAGGGCTCCACACAAACGGCCTTTGTCTGAGATGCCCCAGGAATTGTCATTTCAGCTCCTGATGAATAGGAAATGAAGACCCTGGGCCCAGCAGAGGAAGGGCTGTAACAGGTTGTGCAGACAAGGGCAGGCTGCAGCCCAGGCAGCTGAGACTGTGCCCGTGTGGAGCTGGAGGAAGGAGAGCAGAGTGGCAGCCCCCAGGCCAGGATTCCTGCAGTGGGGCCATGGTGGCTATAAGCAGCAACATCTGGGAACAAGGCCACAGGCAGCTGGTGAGGACTTGCTGCTCCTGTCTCAGGATTTCATCACCCGTTTTCCTTCTTGGAAAATAAAACAGCTACACCACCCCAGGGACTTGAAACGCTCCCGGCAGAGAAGGAGACTCTGCCTGTGCCTTGGAGATGTTAAGAGCACTGCCTCCACCCCTGGGGCCCCCAGCACAAGAAGGACCTGGAGCTGAGGGAGAGGCTCCAGAGGAGGACACCAAGAGGAGCAGAGGGCTGCAGAACCTCCCCTGTGAGGCCAGGCTGGGAGAGTTGGGGCTGTGCAGCATGGAGAAGAGAAGGCTCCAGGAAGACCTCAGAGCAGCCTTCCAGTACCTGAAGGGGCTCCAGGAGAGCTGGGGAGGGACCTGGGACAAGGGCTGGGAGTGCCAAGACCAGGGACAGTGGCTTGGAGCTGGGAGAGGGCAGATTGAGAGTGGAGAGGAGGAAGAAATTGTTGTCAGTGAGGGTGGGGAGAGCCTGGCACAGGTTGCCCAGGGAGGCTGTGGCTGCCTCCTGCCTGGAGGTGTTGAGGGCCAGGCTGGATGAGGCCTTGAGCAGCCTGGGCTGGTGGGAGGTGTCCCTGCCCATGGTAGGAGCTTGGAGCTGGATGAGCTTGCAGGTCCCTTCCGTCCCAGCCCACCCTGTGCCTCTCTGATGATGCTGTGGGAGGGTTGCTGCAGCCACCACAGCCATCTGATGACCCTCCCAAGCCTCAGGCACCTCGCAGCGCTGCCCGAGCCTCTGCTGCTGGATTCCCTCTCCCCAACTCCCTTCAGCCTGCTTGCAAACAGCCCCCGATAACACTTTAAAATAATAGCCCATTACGGCGGCGATGCTTAATTAAGAGAGGAGCTGACAAATGGAGTCATCATGATTAATGCTGCCGGGATGGATGCAGCTGCAGCTGCCTGGCTGCCCGGCAAAGCCGCTGCTGGCTGCACGGGGCTGGAACCCTCCCTCTGAAGGAATCCTTTGCCCTAATTTAGCAGGAATTAATGTCCATCCATCACACTGCTCCACTCTCCTACCCCCCTCAGCCCCCCACCACTGCAATTTATCCACCCCCACCCGTGCAGGCGGCGGTGGACCCTTGCCTGGGAACAGCCCAGCCTTGGAGGGAGGCATCCTTGAGGAGGAAGAGGAGGAGGCACATTTGCTGTAGATCGTTAAATGCTCGGAGCTTAAGTGGCCTTTAAATTACAGCAAGTTAAATAAACTCTGCTTTAATAGATCAGTGGTAACTTCTTCATTAACAAACACATTAAGGGCCTCTTTCATTTGCATACGGTCGATGCAAGCAGATGATGCCAAAACCCTTCAATTAGTGCAGGAGGGGAAAAGAAGAAAAGAAAAGAAAAAAAGAAGAAAAAGTGTAATTCAGAGGAGCTTTGTGGTGAGGAAAGTGGGGGGGGGGAGGAGGCAGGGGCTGGGCACGACCACCTCACCCCTTCGGAGGGCTTCAGTCCAGACCTGCAGGGACTGCCACAGAATCCCAGACTGGGCTGGGTGGGAAAGGACCTCCCAAGCTCCTCCAGCCCAACCCCCTGCAGCCCCCAGGGACATCCCCAACCACAGCAGGCTGCTCACAGCCACAAACAACCTGACCCCCACTGCTGCCAGCCATGGGGCAGCTCCCACCTCTCTGGGCACCCTGGGCCAGGCTCTCCCCACCCTCAGGCTCAAACATTTCTCCCTTCCCTCCACTCTCACTCTCCCTCTTGCACTCCAAACCCTCCCACCTTGTCCTGGCACAACAGGCCCTGAGAAAAAGTCTGTCCCCAGCCTTCTGCTCAGCCTTTAGGCACTGCAAAGCCACCAGAAGGTGTCCCTGGAGCCTTCTCCTCTCCAGGCTGCACAGCCCCAACCATGCCAGCCTCAATCTCCCTCTCTGAGTCCAAACTATCCTCCCTTTTCCTGTCAAATCAAAAGCCTGTCCCCACCAATCCCATGACCAACCTCCTGCAGACCCCCTGAGCAGCACTCACATAGGCATGGGGGCTCCTGCTCATGGGCCAGCCCCTATCCTTCACAGGAGGACCAGAAGGACAGCAGAATCCTGCTGGGTCAGAGCTAGAGGGGTCCTCTCCTCCACCCATGTGATAAGCCCCCAGAGCAGCATGGTGCTGGTGTCCCCTCAGCAGCCCTCCGAGTCTTGGCTTGGGAGGATGCTCCTGAGAGGGGACTCCACAAACCACCTGCAGAGGAGTGTGTCCAGGGAGGTTCTCCTCCCCCTCTGCTCTGCCCTGCTGAGACCTCACCTGGAAGACTGCAGCCAGCTCTGGGCTCCCCAGCTCAGGAGGGACAGGGAACTGCTGCACAGAGCCCAAGGGAGGGCTACAAGGATGAGGAAGGGCCTGGAGCACTGCCTGGGGAGCAGAGGCTGAGAGCCCTGGGGCTGTTCAGTCTGCAGAGACAGAGAAGGCTGAGAGGGATCTGCTCAATGTCTCTCAAGAGCTGAGGGCTGGGGCTCAGGAGGAAGGGGACAGGCTCTGCTCAGCTGCACCCTGCCAGAGGCCAAGGGGCAGTGGCTGGAAACTGCAGCCCAGGAGGTTCCAGCTGAAGAGGAGGAGGAAGTTGTGCAGTGGGAGGCTGCCAGAGCCCTGGAGCAGGCTGCCCAGAGAGGTTGTGGAGTCTCCTTAACTCTGCCAGCCTGGCCCCACAGCAGAGCTTTTGCAGCCCTCTCAGCATCTTGCTGGCCTCCTCTGGAGCCTCTCCAGCAGCTCCAGGGCTCTCCTCTGGTGGTGTCCCCACAGCTGCACACAGCCCTGCAGGGGAGCTCTCCCCAGAGCAGAGCAGAGCAGAGGGGCAGGATCCCCTCTCTCCAGCTCTGGCCACACTGCTTTGGATGCAGCCCAGGCTGCCCTTGGCCTTCTGTGCTGCCAGTGCCCATTGCTGGCTCCTCTCCAGCTTCTGCCCCCCAGCACCCCAAGTCCTTCTCTGCAGGGCTGCTCTCAGTCTCCTCTCCCCCAGCCTGGATTGGTTTCTAGAATTGCTCAGACCCCGCTGCAGGACCTTGCCCTTGGCCTTTGCCATCTTCATCCTCAAACTCTTCCCTCTTGCTCCTCTCAGCTCTTCTTGGCTGTGCTCCTTCCACAGGCTGCCAAATGAAGCAGAAGGTGTAGGAGTCTTGGGCTCAGCCCCTGACCTGGGCTTCCTGACTTGAAATTCACTCCCTGAAGAAAGATAAACTCATTAATCACCAGGCTGTAAGAGCTGCAAAGTGAGGTCAATTTGGTGAGCCTGCCCGAGGGGACCAGGGGATGCACAACGTCTTGAGTAGCAGCCAGAGAGACCAAGGGGAGGGCAACACCTCTGGGAAGTGGAGAGTTCAGAGCAGGAGAAAGAAAAGGAATAAAGCCCTCGTGTCTGTGATCTGTGATACTTGGGAAGACCCAGCTGGGTGGGATGCCTGTGGGAGGAGCCTGCTCCCTCGAAGCCCCCTTGGCTTTTACACAGCAGGTACTCAGAGGGAGATTCCTGTCAGCTGCATCTCACCACCTCTGCCTCTGGGTCTGTCACAGGGCACCACTGGGAAGAGCTCAGGTCCCTCATCTTCGCTGCACACATCAGTGAGGTCCCCTCTGGGGCTGCTCTTCTCCAGGATCAACACCCCCAGGGCCTTTCCTCCTCACAGACATGCTCCAGAACCCCCAGCATGTTGATAACCCTTTGTTGGACTCCCTCCACCATGTCCAGGTCTCTCTGGCAGTGGGAACCACACAGCTGGACCTAGGGGAAGCCACCACAGAACACTGACCTGGGTGAAGTCTTGGAGGCTCCCCCAGGCAGTTTGCAGAGGACACCAAACTGAGGGGCAGTGATGATCTGCTAGGGGGGCAGGGAGGCTCTGCAGAGGGACCTGGGCAGGCTGCATCCATGAGCTGAGGCCAATGGGATGAGGGTGAACAAGGCCAAGGGCTGGGACCTGCCCTTGGGGCACAACCACTCCAGGAAGGCTGCAGGCTGGGGGCAGAGTGTCTGGGAAGTGGCCAGCAGGAAAGGCCCTGGGGGTGCTGGGTGTCAGCAGCTGGAGCTGAGGCAGCAGTGTCCAGGGGGGCAAGAAGGGCAGCAGCAGCCTGGGCTGGAGCAGCAATGGTGTGGGCAGCAGGAGCAGGGCAGGGCTTGTGCCCCTGGGCTGGGCACTGCTGAGGCTGCAGCTTGAGTGCTGCCTTCAGCTCTGGGCCCCTCACTGCCAGAAGGAGACTGAGGGCTGGAGCAGGGGCAGAGAAGGGCAAGAAAGGTGGGGAAGGGTCAGGAGAAGAGGGCTGTGGAGGAGCAGCTGAGGGAGCTGGGGGGGTTGGTGTGGAGCAGAGGAGGCTGAGGGAGACCTCCTTGCTCTCTGCAGCTCCCTGAGAGGAGGCTGCAGCCAGCTGGGGCTTGGGCTCTTGTTCCAAGGAACAAAAGGCAGAAGGAAAGGAAATGTCCTGAAATTGTGCCAGGGGAGGTTGAGGTTGGGCATGAGGAACAATTTCTGTGCTGCCAGAGTGGTGAGGGATTGGCACAGGCTACCCAGGGAGGTGGTGGAGTCCCCATGGCTGGAGGTGTTTCAGCAAGCTGTGGCCATGGCACTTGGGGCCAGGGTTTGGTGCCCATAGAGGGGTAAGGTTGGTGTTGGAGCGGATGATCTCTGAGGGCTTCTCTAGCCCAGAGCACTCTGTGATGGTCACTCAGGTCTGCAGAGCCACCCTGGGCACTGTGCCTCCCTCACACACAGCCCCTGCTGCGTGGTGCTGCTGGAGGTCTCCCTCAGCAGCTCCCCAGCTGGCAGCAGGTGCCAGGGGGTGGATGATTTCCCAGCACATCACCACCTCAGGCTACCATCAATAAACTTTAACTGAGCATCCCCTCTCTGGTTCCTCCAACTCCAGATCCTGCTGGTTACAGCCCCTCAAACCCAGAGCTCCAGGACACAGCCACAGCACAGCAGCAGCTGGCAGCTGCTCTCTAGTGCTTCATTACTTTTTTTAATGTGATTTGTCTCTTTTTAAGCATTCCCCTTGCAGTCCTCTGCATTTCACAGGCAGCCTATGCTGCCCTGGCTCTCCATCCCTTGCTGCACCACAACCTGAGCGCAACCTCTGTTTGTCACTGTGTCACAGAGCCCAGCGTGGTGCTGTCTGGAAGGGACCTCTGGAGCTCACCCAGCGCAAGCCCCCTGCTCCAGCAGGGCACCCACAGCAGCTTGCCCAGCAGCACAATGCCCAGGGGGGGTTGGAAGCTCCCCACACAAGGAGACTCCACAACCTCTCTGGGCAGCCTGCTCCAGGCCTCCAGCACCCTCACACCAAACAACTTTCTCCTCCTGCTCACATCCAACCTCCTGCCCTCCACTTTCTGCCCCTTGGTCTGTCCCTGGGCACCACTCAGCAGAGCCTGACCCCAGCCTCTTGCCCCCCACAGCTCCTTTAGCTCTTGCTGAGCATTGCTCAGCTCCCCTCTGGGGCTGCTCTGCTCCAGGCTCTCAGTCCCAGGGCTGTCACAGAGCTGCTCCAGGACCCTCAGCAGCTTTGGGGCCTCCCCTGGACTCTCTCCAGCAGTTCCCTGTCCCTCTGGAACTGAAGTCAAGACTGCAGCAGTGGTGTGACCAGGGCAGAGGGGCAGGAGAACCTCCCTTGCCCTGCTGCCCACACTCTTCTCCATGCCCTCTCAGGACACCTTTGGCCTTCTTGGCCATGGGGGCATATTGGTGGCTCCTGGGGCACACCCAGGTCCTTCTTGGAGGTGCTTCCCAACAGCTCCTCCTCTCCCTTGGCCAGGTGCAGCAGCACCAGACAACCAGGGCAATTTCTCCATGTCTCAGTTAAGAATTGCACCTCCCAGAGCTGCCAGGCTGAGGCTGCATCCTGCCAGGCTGAGGCTGCATCCTGCCAGGCTGCGGCTGCTCCCTGCCAGGCTGCGGCTGCTCCCTGCCAGGCTGAGGGTGCTCCCTGCCAGGCTGAGAGTACTCCCTGCCAGGCTGTGGCTGCATCATGCCAGGCTGAGGGTGCTCCCTGCCAGGCTGAGGCTGCATCCTGCCAGGCTGAGGCTGCTCCCTGCCAGGCTGCGGCTGCATCCTGCCAGGCTGAGGCTGCTCCCTGCCAGGCTGAGGGTGCTCCCTGCCAGGCTGAGAGTGCTCCCTGCCAGGCTGAGGCTGCTCCCTGCCAGGCTGAGGCTGCATCCTGCCAGGCTGAGGGTGCTGCCTGCCAGGCTGAAGGTGCTCCCTGCCAGGCTGAGGGTGCTCCCTGCCAGGCTGAGGCTGCTCCCTGCCAGGCTGAGGCTGCATCCTGCCAGGCTGAGGCTGCTCCCTGCCAGGCTGAGGGTGCTCCCTGCCAGGCTGAGGCTGCATCCTGCCAGGCTGAGGGTGCTGCCTGCCAGGCTGAAGGTGCTCCCTGCCAGGCTGAGGCTGCATCCTGCCAGGCTGAGGCTGCTCCCTGCCAGGCTGAGGCTGCATCCTGCCAGGCTGAGGCTGCTCCCTGCCAGGCTGAGGGTGCTCCCTGCCAGGCTGAGGCTGCATCCTGCCAGGCTGAGGCTGCTCCCTGCCAGGCTGAGGCTGCATCCTGCCAGGCTGAGGCTGCTCCCTGCCAGGCTGAGGCTGCTCCCTGCCAGGCTGCGGCTGCGTCCTGCCAGGCTGAGAGTGCTCCCTGCCAGGCTGAGGCTGCTCCCTGCCAGGCTGAGGGTGCTCCCTGCCAGGCTGAGGCTGCTCCCTGCCAGGCTGAGGGTGCATCCTGCCAGGCTGAGGCTGCTCCCTGCCAGGCTGAGGCTGCTCCCTGCCAGGCTGCGGCTGCATCCTGCCAGGCTGAGGCTGCTCCCTGCCAGGCTGAGGCTGCATCCTGCCAGGCTGAGGCTGCTCCCTGCCAGGCTGAGGCTGCGTCCTGCCAGGCTGAGAGTGCTCCCTGCCAGGCTGAGGGTGCTCCCTGCCAGGCTGCGGCTGCATCCTGCCAGGCTGAGGCTGCTCCCTGCCAGGCTGAGGCTGCATCCTGCCAGGCTGAGGCTGCTCCCTGCCAGGCTGCGGCTGCGTCCTGCCAGGCTGAGAGTGCTCCCTGCCAGGCTGAGGGTGCTCCCTGCCAGGCTGAGGCTGCTCCCTGCCAGGCTGAGGCTGCTCCCTGCCAGGCTGCGGCTGCATCCTGCCAGGCTGAGGCTGCTCCCTGCCAGGCTGAGGCTGCATCCTGCCAGGCTGAGGCTGCTCCCTGCCAGGCTGAGGCTGCTCCCTGCCAGGCTGAGGGTGCTCCCTGCCAGGCTGAGGCTGCATCCTGCCAGGCTGAGGGTGCTCCCTGCCAGGCTGAGGCTGCTCCCTGCCAGGCTGAGGCTGCTCCCTGCCAGGCTGCGGCTGCATCCTGCCAGGCTGAGGCTGCTCCCTGCCAGGCTGAGGGTGCTCCCTGCCAGGCTGAGGCTGCATCCTGCCAGGCTGAGGGTGCTCCCTGCCAGGCTGAGGCTGCATCCTGCCAGGCTGAGGCTGCTCCCTGCCAGGCTGAAGGTGCTCCCTGCCAGGCTGAGGCTGCTCCCTGCCAGGCTGTGGGTGCTCCCTGCCAGGCTGAGGCTGCTCCCTGCCAGGCTGAGGCTGCATCCTGCCAGGCTGAGGCTGCTCCCTGCCAGGCTGAAGGTGCTCCCTGCCAGGCTGAGGCTGCTCCCTGCCAGGCTGTGGGTGCTCCCTGCCAGGCTGAGGCTGCTCCCTGCCAGGCTGAGGGTGCTCCCTGCCAGGCTGAGGCTGCTCCCTGCCAGGCTGAGGGTGCTCCCTGCCAGGCTGAGGCTGCTCCCTGCCAGGCTGAGGGTGCTCCCTGCCAGGCTGAGGCTGCTCCCTGCCAGGCTGAGGCTGCATCCTGCCAGGCTGAGGCTGCTCCCTGCCAGGCTGAGGCTGCATCCTGCCAGGCTGAGGGTGCTCCCTGCCAGGCTGAGGCTGCATCCTGCCAGGCTGAGGCTGCATCCTGCCAGGCTGAGGGTGCTCCCTGCCAGGCTGAGGCTGCTCCCTGCCAGGCTGCGGCTGCTCCCTGCCAGGCTGCGGCTGCTCCCTGCCAGGCTGAAGGTGCTCCCTGCCAGGCTGAGGGTGTTCCCTGCCAGGCTGAGGCTGCATCCTGCCAGGCTGAGGCTGCTCCCTGCCAGGCTGAGGCTGCTCCCTGCCAGGCTGAGGCTGCATCCTGCCAGGCTGAGGCTGCTCCCTGCCAGGCTGAGGCTGCTCCCTGCCAGGCTGAGGGTGCATCCTGCCAGGCTGAGGCTGCTCCCTGCCAGGCTGAGGCTGCTCCCTGCCAGGCTGAGGGTGCTCCCTGCCAGGCTGAGGGTGCATCCTGCCAGGCTGAGGCTGCTCCCTGCCAGGCTGAGGGTGCTCCCTGCCAGGCTGAGGGTGCTCCCTGCCAGGCTGAGGGTGCATCCTGCCAGGCTGAGGCTGCTCCCTGCCAGGCTGAGGCTGCTCCCTGCCAGGCTGAGGCTGCATCCTGCCAGGCTGAGGCTGCTCCCTGCCAGGCTGAGGCTGCTCCCTGCCAGGCTGAGGGTGCATCCTGCCAGGCTGAGGCTGCTCCCTGCCAGGCTGAGGCTGCTCCCTGCCAGGCTGAGGGTGCTCCCTGCCAGGCTGAGGCTGCATCCTGCCAGGCTGAGGCTGCATCCTGCCAGGCTGAGGGTGCTCCCTGCCAGGCTGAGGCTGCATCCTGCCAGGCTGAGGCTGCTCCCTGCCAGGCTGAGGCTGCTCCCTGCCAGGCTGAGGGTGCATCCTGCCAGGCTGAGGGTGCTCCCTGCCAGGCTGAGGCTGCTCCCTGCCAGGCTGAGGGTGCATCCTGCCAGGCTGAGGCTGCTCCCTGCCAGGCTGAGGCTGCTCCCTGCCAGGCTGCGGCTGCATCCTGCCAGGCTGAGGCTGCTCCCTGCCAGACTGAAGGTGCTCCCTGCCAGGCTGAGGGTGCTCCCTGCCAGGCTGAGGCTGCATCCTGCCAGGCTGAGGGTGCTCCCTGCCAGGCTGAGGCTGCTCCCTGCCAGGCTGAGGCTGCATCCTGCCAGGCTGAGGCTGCTCCCTGCCAGGCTGAGGCTGCATCCTGCCAGGCTGAGGCTGCTCCCTGCCAGGCTGAGGCTGCTCCCTGCCAGGCTGAGGCTGCTCCCTGCCAGGCTGAGAGTGCTCCCTGCCAGGCTGAGGCTGCTCCCTGCCAGGCTGAGGCTGCATCCTGCCAGGCTGAGGGTGCTCCCTGCCAGGCTGAGGCTGCTCCCTGCCAGGCTGAGGGTGCATCCTGCCAGGCTGAGGCTGCTCCCTGCCAGGCTGAGGCTGCTCCCTGCCAGGCTGCGGCTGCATCCTGCCAGGCTGAGGGTGCTCCCTGCCAGGCTGAGGCTGCTCCCTGCCAGGCTGAGGCTGCATCCTGCCAGGCTGAGGCTGCTCCCTGCCAGGCTGAGGCTGCATCCTGCCAGGCTGAGGCTGCTCCCTGCCAGGCTGAGGCTGCATCCTGCCAGGCTGAGGCTGCTCCCTGCCAGGCTGAGGCTGCATCCTGCCAGGCTGAGGGTGCTCCCTGCCAGGCTGAGGCTGCTCCCTGCCAGGCTGAGAGTGCTCCCTGCCAGGCTGCGGCTGCTCCCTGCCAGGCTGAGGCTGCATCCTGCCAGGCTGAGGGTGCTCCCTGCCAGGCTGAGGCTGCATCCTGCCAGGCTGAGGCTGCTCCCTGCCAGGCTGCGGCTGCATCCTGCCATGCTGAGAGTGCTCCCTGCCAGGCTGAGGCTGCTCCCTGCCAGGCTGAGAGTGCTCCCTGCCAGGCTGAGGCTGCATCCTGCCAGGCTGAGGGTGCTCCCTGCCAGGCTGAGGCTGCATCCTGCCAGGCTGAGGGTGCTCCCTGCCAGGCTGAGGCTGCATCCTGCCAGGCTGAGGGTGCTCCCTGCCAGGCTGAGGCTGCATCCTGCCAGGCTGAGGGTGCTCCCTGCCAGGCTGAGGCTGCTCCCTGCCAGGCTGAGGCTGCATCCTGCCAGGCTGAGGCTGCTCCCTGCCAGGCTGAGGCTGCATCCTGCCAGGCTGAGGCTGCTCCCTGCCAGGCTGAGGCTGCTCCCTGCCAGGCTGAGGCTGCATCCTGCCAGGCTGAGGCTGCTCCCTGCCAGGCTGAGGCTGCTCCCTGCCAGGCTGAGGGTGCATCCTGCCAGGCTGAGGCTGCTCCCTGCCAGGCTGCGGCTGCATCCTGCCAGGCTGAGGCTGCATCCTGCCAGGCTGAGGGTGCTCCCTGCCAGGCTGAGGCTGCTCCCTGCCAGGCTGAGGGTGCATCCTGCCAGGCTGAGGGTGCTCCCTGCCAGGCTGAGGCTGCTCCCTGCCAGGCTGAGGGTGCTCCCTGCCAGGCTGCGGCTGCATCCTGCCAGGCTGAGGCTGCATCCTGCCAGGCTGAGGCTGCTCCCTGCCAGGCTGAGGCTGCTCCCTGCCAGGCTGAGGGTGCTCCCTGCCAGGCTGAGGCTCCTCCCTGCCAGGCTGAGGGTGCATCCTGCCAGGCTGAGGCTGCTCCCTGCCAGGCTGAGGGTGCTCCCTGCCAGGCTGCGGCTGCATCCTGCCAGGCTGAGGCTGCTCCCTGCCAGGCTGAGGCTGCTCCCTGCCAGGCTGAGGCTGCTCCCTGCCAGGCTGAGGCTGCATCCTGCCAGGCTGAGGCTGCTCCCTGCCAGGCTGAGGCTGCTCCCTGCCAGGCTGAGGCTGCTCCCTGCCAGGCTGAGGCTGCATCCTGCCAGGCTGAGGCTGCTCCCTGCCAGGCTGAGGCTGCTCCCTGCCCTGCTTGGCACCCCAGAGGGGGAAGCTGAGCACCACACAGCTGCCTCCCAGTGGGACTGGGAGGAGAAGTGGAGGGTTCACAGCGAGAGCACTGCTGGGTGGAGATAAGGAGAGTTCAGTAATTGAAATTAAATTAAATATAGCAATAACCAAAAACTGTAATGAAAAGGAAACACTACAAAAGACACACAGACACACACCAAAAAAAAAAACCACAAAAAACAAACGCCAAAAAAACCCAACAAAACCCCAAGCACAACAAAGTGATGCTCATCCAGAATGGTTGCTCAGCACCAACCATCTGGTGCCCAGCCTCATCCTGAGCAGTGGTCTCCTGCCCAGCCTTCCCCCCCTGGTTCATAACCCGAGCAATGCCAGGACCAGGGACAATGGTTTGGAGCTGGGAGAGGGCAGATTGAGAGTGGAGAGGAGGAAGAAATTGTTGTCAGTGAGGATGAGGAGAGCCTGGCACAGGTTGCCCAGGGAGGCTGTGGCTGCCTCCTCCCTGGAGGTGTTGAGGGCCAGGCTGGATGAGGCCTTGAGCAGCCTGGGCTGGTGGGAGGTGTCCCTGCCCATGGCAGGGGCTTGGAGCTGGATGAGCTTTGAGGTCCCTCCCAGCTCAAACCATTCTGTGACTCTCTGAGGCTGGCACCCACAGGCCCCAGCATCACCCAGTTCATCCCTGCCAGCAAATACTGCAGCACCTTGATGTTTATTAGTAAAAGTCCTGGGCTGGTGGGAGGTGTCCCTGCCCATGGCAGGGGTGGGAGTTGGGTGGTCTTTGAGGTCCAACCCAACCTAGTCTGTGACCCTGTGATTTAATGAATGTCTGGAACATCCTTTTGGCTCTTTGGGGTCAGTTCTCATGGCTGTACCCCCTCCCAGACCACTGTGCCCAGCAGCCTCCATGATGGCAGAGGAAGGTGAGAGGCTGAAGAAAGTAGGCACTGCTTGGCATGAACCATGCCAGCAGCCTGTGCCCAGCATTGTTCTCACCCTAACCTCAGAGCACAGCAAGACAATTAAGCTCTGTCCTAGCCCAAAACCAGGGTTCAGTGCTGGGTCCAGCCTGGTTCAACATCTTCAGTCACCTGGGTGAAGGCATAGAGGGGACCCTTGCAGCCAGTTTGCTGCTGGTGCCACCCTGGCAGGGCTGGCTGGCACCCCTCAGGCTGTGTTGCCATCCAGAGTGAGCTGCACAGGCTGAGCGCTGGGCAGGGAGAACCTCATGAGGTTCAAGCAAGGCAAGTGCAAGGTCCTGCCCTTTGGGGAGCAACAACCTCCTGCAGCAGGACAGCTGAGGAGGGACCTGCTGGGGAACAGCTCCATGGAGAAGGACCTGGAAGGTCTGGTGGAAAATAAGGTCCCCA
Organism: Melanerpes aurifrons; assembly: GCA_011125475.1. NCBI lineage: Eukaryota > Metazoa > Chordata > Aves > Piciformes > Picidae > Melanerpes > Melanerpes aurifrons. The sequence goes on along the minus strand of WWNC01000122.1, from coordinate 682,289 downwards.
TGAGCCAGCAAAGTGCCCTGGTGGGCAAGAAGGCCAAAGGTGTCCTGGGGGACATGGAGCAGAGTATGGGCAGCAGGGCAAGGGAGGTTCTCCTGCTCCTCTGCTCTGCTTTACCCTGCCATGGTCAGACCACATCTGGAGTTCTGGGGCCAGCTCTGGGCTCCCCTGTTCCAGAGGGACAGAGAACTGCTGGAGAGAGTCCAGGAGCGGCTCTGAGGATGCTGAGGGTCCTGGAGCAGCTCTGTGAGGAGCAAAGGCTGAGAGCCCTGAGGCTGAGAGCCTGGAGCAGAGCAGCCCCAGAGGGGAGCTGAGCAATGCTCAGCAAGAGTTAAAGGAGCTGTGGAGAGCAAGAGGCTGGGGCCAGGCTCTGCTGAGTGGTGCCCAGGGACAAGCCAGGGGGCATAAAGTGGAGGGCAGGAGGTTGGATGTGAGCAGGAGGAGAAAGTTGTTTGGTGTGAGGGTGCTGGAGGCCTGGAGCAGGCTGCCCAGAGAGGTTGTGGAGTCTCCTTGTGTGGAGAGCTTCCAACTCCCCCCATGGCATTGTGCTGCTGGGCAAGCTGCTGTGGGTGCCCTGCTGGAGCAGGGGGCTTGGGCTGGGTGAGCTCCAGGGATCCCTTCCAGCCTCTCCATCCTGGGGGGGTCTGTGAAACCAGGACACTTGTGCAGAGCTAACCCAACCCAGCTGAGCCTGGGCAAGTGCACACTGTCACCGAGGAGCAGCTCTGGGCATGCCACAGAGGTTTTCCCTGCTGTACAGGGGGGAAAAAAGGCTTGGGGGGGTGGGGGAGAAAAAATAATATTAACAAAATGTATGTAAATACAACAATCAGCTGCGAGGTAACCACTGAAATAACTTTTAATTGTTTTCCCTTCTCTTACATTTTCTGCTTGGCTGCCCCTGCTTGCAGCTCCCAGGAAAGGGCCAGCTCATCAGTTTCTGCTGTTAATCAAGAGCAGTAATTGTGGAAGGTGTGGAAGACAGGAGGTGGTTTCTTTGCTGAATAGGATAACAACTGCCAGAAAATGCAAACTTGTCCTTTTGATTTCCCTTTTTTTTTTTTTTTTAATTATTATTTACTCTCTCTCTCTTTTTATTATTGTTATTATTTTTTTTTACTGGTAATTTGTAAAGTGCTGCTCCCGAGCCCAGCAGGTCCCCAGGAGGGCACTGGGAAGCCAGGCTTCAGGGCTCCTGCTTGTAGCAGAAGCTGTCTCAGAAGGAGGCAGCTTGGGGCACTGTGGTTGCCTCTCTGCATCCTGCAGCTGAGGGAAGAAGGAAAACAAGTGGGAAAATCTGCCCCTGACCTCGATGCCCACCCCCATGGAGAGCTTCCAACCCACCCTGGGCATGGTGCTCCTGGGCAAGCTGCTGTGGGTGCCCTGCTGGAGCAGGGGAGCAGCCCCAGAGGTCCCTTCCAGCAGCACCATGCTGCAATAAGCATCAGGACAAGCAGCATGAGGGTGGTGTAGGGACCCCTCAGAAGGTGCCATCCATCCTTGGGGGCTGGAGCAGGGAGCAGAAGCACATCACTAGTCCTGCTGGCCTGGGAGATGAACTCCTGCCAGCTTGTGGCCCACAGACCACTTGGTCACCCTGCTTGTGCCAGCCCTGCCAGCCCAGCCAGTGTGCTTCCTCCTCCTCCTCACAGTGCAGAGTTTTGGTGACTGGGGAGCAGCTGTTGGGCTGTAGGACAGGGACAGCTTTCCAGGGTGGTGTCTTTCCAGACACCAAAGTCTTCAGGTTTCCCTGGGAAGATACCAGGAGCTGCCTCACAACCTGCTATTGGCTCCACATCAGGAGCCAGGGCTGGGATGGACACCACAGGAGCGCCAGAGGCTCTCCAGGACCTCTTCTGCTTCCCAACAGGGAAGAGAATGGGAAGAAGGGGGAGAGACTGATGGGGTGGGAAACAAACCCAGCTGGGATGGAGCAAGAGAAAAGCCATGGGATAGAGGAACAGAGACACAAACCAGCCTGGAACACAACCCCCCGAGCACCTCTCCTACAAGGCTGGCAGAGCTGGGGCTGTGCAGCCTGCAGAAGAGAAGGCTGCAGGCAGAGCTGAGAGCTGCATTTGCATCTCTGCAGGGCAGCTGCAGGCAGGCTGGGGAGGGACTGTTGAGAAGGGGCTGTGGGGCTAGGCCCAGGGGCAGTGGTTTGGCAGTGGAGCAGGGCAGGGTTAGGTTGGCCCTCAGGAGGGAGTTGTGCAGAGGGAGGGTGGGGAGAGACTGGCACAGGTTGCCCACGATTGGTGGCCTCCTCTGGAGCCTCTCCAGCAGCTCCAGGGCTCTCCTCTGGTGGTGTCCCCACAGCTGGACACAGCCCTGCAGGGGAGGTCTCCCCAGAGCAGAGCAGAGGGGCAGGATCATCATTTCCAGTCTGGATTTCCCTCTCAGGTGTCAGACAGCAGCTTTCATCTGTGCTGTGCCAGCTCTGCTTGCTGGGGTCAGGATTATTGTTTGCAGGAAGGTTTCCCAAGACAGGAACTCAGCTCCTCTCCATCCCCAGTCCTTCAGCAAGCTCAGTGCTTGGAACCTTGCAGCTTGGCAAGGAAAAGTCTCCTTTCCAGATGGAGTAATTTTTCTAACATCTCCTTGCTCTTTTTTTCTGACTAATTATCCACTGCTGAAGACCTGCTGAAGGATTCTTTCTTCCTGGAGCATCCCCAAGGGTGATTGTGGCTTCTCTGCGCTGGATTTGACAGCAGCAACATGCAGCCATCAGCACCTGGCTCTGCTGAACCTCATGAGGCTCACACAGATTCACTTCCCCATCTCATCATTCTCTCTGGATGGGTTCTGTCCCCCAGGCTCACAGAGTCAGAGAGTCACAGAGTGGTTTGGATTGGAAGAGACCTTCAAGCTCATCCAGCTCCAAGCCCCTGCCATGGGCAGGGACACCTCCCACCAGCCCAGGCTGCTCAAGGCCTCATCCAGCCTGGCCCTCAACACCTCCAGGCAGGAGGCAGCCACAGCCTCCCTGGGCAACCTGTGCCAGGCTCTCCCCACCCTCACTGACAACAATTTCTTCCTCCTCTCCAGTCTCATCAGTCTGCCCTCTCCCAGCTCCAAGCCATTGTTCCTGGTCCTGGCACTCCCAGCCCTTGTCCCAAGTCCCTCCCCAGCTCTCCTGGAGCCCCTTCAGGTACTGGGAGGCTGCTCTGAGGTCTCCCTGGAGCCTTCTCTTCTTCAGCCTCCACAGCCCCAACTCTCCCAGCCTGGCCTCACAGGGGAGGTTCTGCAGCCCTCTGCTCCTCTTGGTGGCCTCCTCTGGAGCCTCTCCAGCAGCTCCAGGTCCTTCTCGTGCTGGGGGCCCCAGAGCTGGAGGCAGTGCTGCAGGTGGGGTGTGAGCAGAGCAGAGGGGCAGAATCCCCTCCCTGTGCTGCTGCTCTCCTGCTCTGGATGCAGCTCAGCACACAGCTGCCTGCTGGGCTGCCAGGGACCATTGCTGGCTCCTGGGGAGTTTGTCACCAGCTGACCTCCCCAAGGCCTTCTCCTGCAGGCTGCTCTCAGCCACTCCTCAGCCAGCCTGGATTGGTGCTGGGGATGGCCCTGAGCCAGCTGCAGGAACCTTGCCCTTGGCCTTGGTGAACTGTAGGAGGTTGGCTTGGGCCCAGCACTGCAGCCTGTCCAGGAGCCTCTGGATGGATCCCTGCCCTCCTGCCTGTCCAGGTACCTCTGGAAGGATCCCTGCCCTCCAGCCTCATGAGGGTTGCACCACTCAGCTTGCTGCAGCCTTGCTGGGGGTGCCTCCATGCCACCACCCCAGGGCTGCTGGCAGCTCCCAGGCCCCTGGCACTTCTGGAGCTTGGTTTGTTGAAGACAAGAAGTCACCAAAGAGACTTGGAGGTGTTTCTCCTGGGGCTCCTTCCCCAGCTTTGCCAGGAGTCTGTCACCCAGCTGCAGCTCTTCACAGGCACATCATTAGGCACTGAATAGATGTTTCCTGCCAGGAGAACTGCCCTGCAAAATGAGTGAGCAAGCCAGGGCCTTCCCAAGCTGCTTGTGGTCACTTCGTAGCTAATTAATAACGAACTAATAGCTTGTATTGATTATTATATGGGCAACAATCCCCACCTCTTCTGTGGTGCAGAAGGGCCAGGCTGGATCAGGGGAATGACTGTAAAACCAGCACCAAACCAGGATGACTCTGGGTCAAACTCTTCAGTTCTCCACTGGACCTGCAAATGTCCCTCCCCAGGACTCCATGCCCTGGAACTGAAGCAGAAAGCTGCTGGGGGGTGGGTGGGACATCCAAGAGGTTTAAACCTGTCAGCTGAGTGCCCACTGTAACCAGGAGTCCCCAGGCATGCCCAGGAGTGATTGCAGCCCAGGTCCCTGAGGGGCAGGACCGGCAAAACATCCTCTGCTGAATCTTCCTGAAAAGAATCACAGAATGATCTGGGTGGGAAGGAACCTCAAAAGCTCACCCAGTCCAGCCCCCTGAAGTCAGCAGGGACAGAGCCCTGTCCAGCCTCACCTTGAATACTTCCACTACCTCCCTGGGCAACCTGTCCCAGTGCTCCATCAACCTCCTGCTAAGTGATGAACACATGGACAGTGGCACCAGCACCTTGGGGGATCCATTTCACCCCACTCCCAAGTCACAAGCAGCCCAGTGACAAGGGGGTCCAGCAGAGCCTGGCTATGAAACCACCTCACCAGAGCTTCCTGCAGGCCAGCACAGTGCTGCAGGAAGCAGGAGATGGAAGATTCCTCCCCTGCTCCCCACCCCCGGCACCCCAGCAGACTCTGCTGGGCAGAGGTTTGTTTCCCTGAGGGTGGGACAGGAGCTCAGGAGTGCTCACCAGTGGCTGGTGGACAAGGAGGGGGTGGTTTTCAACTAAAAGAGGGAGATTTAGGCAGGATACAAGGAAGACATTTTTTATGCTGAGGATGGGGAGAGCCTGGCCCATGGCTGGCACCAGCGGGGGTCAGGTTGTTTGTGGCTGTGAGCAACCTTCTCTGGTTGGGGATGTCCCTGATGGCTGCAGGGAGCTGGGCTGGAGGAGCTTGGGAGGTCCCTCCGCACCCACAGCATTCTGTAGCTCTATGAGGCTATGAATTCAACACTCCTGCTCCCTGAAAACAGGAGCCCTCACCTCTGAGGATGACCTGGAGCTGACCCACAGCAGAGCAGCAGGAGCCCACATCTGGCCATGGACTCTGTTTGAGACCCAGCTTATGGGGGAAGCCCAGGGGTGCCTCTGCTCCTGCAGAGCTGTGGTTCTCAAAGTTCAGGCAAGGAGAGGAGCACAACCAGTGGCTCCCAGTGCTCATTCCCCCTGCCTCACTTCTCTCCTCCCTTTTATCTCAGCCGGGGAGAGTTGGGGCTGTGCAGCCTGGAGGAGAGAAGGCTCCAGGGAGACCTCAGAGCAGCCTCCCAGTACCTGAAGGGGCTCCAGGAGAGCTGGGGAGGGACTTGGGACAAGGGCTGGGAGTGCCAGGACCAGGGACAATGGCTTGGAGCTGGGAGAGGGCAGACTGAGAGTGGAGAGGAGGAAGAAATTGTTGTCAGTGAGGGTGGGGAGAGCCTGGCACAGGTTGCCCAGGGAGGCTGTGGCTGCCTCCTGCCTGGAGGTGTTGAGGGCCAGGCTGGATGAGGCCTTGAGCAGCCTGGGCTGGTGGGAGGTGTCCCTGCCCATGGCAGGGGCTTGGAGCTGGATGAGCTTTGAGGTCCCTTCCATCCCAACCCCTTCTGTGACTGTGAACAATTCCTCTGGATCTCCTGCAGCAGCACCCCCTGAGCTTGCTGAGAGAGTGGAGGAGGACAGAGGAGAAGCCCTCCGGGGGTTTTGCCGGCCCAGCACAGGGCACAGGGCTGTGACTGGTACCAGATCAGGGCCAGGGCTTCCCTCTTTGTCCCATCCCTGCTGGTGGGGGGATCAAGAAGGTGCCTGGGGTGCTGCAGCCCGGGCTGTGCTGCTTGCTGCCAGAGGTAAATCAGCTGCCTGCGATCCGCTCTGCCACCAGGCTTGACACGGACCTGTGAGCTGTTTTCATTAGGGGAAGACACCAGCTGCCGAGGGCCCTCAGGAGAGTCCCAGCGCCGCGGAGGAGGGAGGGATAAATGGATTGTGTCACTTCGCAGCGCCTGGGAAAGGGACAGCGACACATCACACAGGCTGCGCCTCGGAGCGGGACTGCGGCGAGCGGAGCGGAGCGGAGCCCAGCCCCGAGCTGCCAGCGCCGCTCCCGCAGGCAGGGCATCGCCGCCCTAATTGCCATGCCAGGGACAAGCAGCACGCCCACCCCTCCGGCCCCCGCGGGATGCAGGCAGCCTCCCCTTTGGGGAGCCCTGGATGCTTTCTCCTGGTGGCTTTCAGCGTCCTGGAATGTGGGGAAGCATCTGAAGGGTTCCCGGGGTGTCAGCGTTCATCCCACCCCAGCCCAGAAGGTTTGGGGACCTCACTCCCAGAAGGACAGTGAGGGGCTGGAGAGAGTCCAGAGGGGGCAAAAAAGGTGGGGAAGGGTCTGGAGAAGAGGGCTGTGGAGGAGCAGCTGAGGGAGCTGGGGGGGTTGGTGTGGAGCAGAGGAGGCTGAGGGAGACCTCCTTGCTCTCTGCAGCTCCCTGAGAGGAGGCTGCAGCCAGGTGGGGCTTGGGCTCTGCTCCCATGGAACAAGGACAGGACAAGAGGAGATGGCCTGAGGTTGTGCCAGGAGAGGGTTAGGTTGGGCATGAGGAACAATTTCTGTGGTGCCAGAGTGGTGAGGGATTGGCACAGGCTGCCCAGGGAGGTGGTGGAGTCCCCATGGCTGGAGGTGTTGCAGCAAGCTGTGGCCATGGCACCTGGGGCCAGGGTTTGGTGCCTGTGGTGGGGTTGGGGTTGGACTGAGTGATCCTGGAGGTCTCTTCCAACCCAAACAATGCTGTGAATGAGCAGAGTTGCCCTGGAGCAGGATCTTCTCTGGCAAGGAACAGGAAGAAAACCCCAACCCCACCCTGGTCAGGCCTGCAGAGCCCACAGGCTGGTGGAGTCTCTGGCTTGGCAGATCACTCAAACCTGCAGCTGGTGCTGGTTTTAGAACACATCTTCCATGCCAGGAAATGCCTGGCAGGCACCAGCATGGAATGCTGGCAGACTTATCACAGTACCACAGCATCAGAGTACAGGAGAGGTTGAAAGGGACCTTCAGAGATCCTCCATCCCAAGCCCCCTGCCAGAGCAGGGGCACCCAGGGCAGTCTGCACAGGAATGCATCTGGGGGGGTTGGAAAGTCTCCACACAAGGAGGCTCCACAACCTCTCTGGGCAGCCTGCTCCAGGCCTCCAGCACCCTCTCCACTTTCTCCTGCTGCTCAGGTGGAACCTTCCCTGTTCCAGTTTATGTCTACTGCTCCTTTGCTTATTGCTGTACACCACCCAAAAGAGCTTGGCCCCCTCCCCTTGCCCCCCAGCCTTCAGCTATTGATAGACATTGATCAGATCCCTCTCAGCCTTCTCCTCTCCAGGCTAAACAGCCCCAGGGCTCTCAGTCTCTCTCCACAGGGCAGATGCTCAAGGCCCCAAATCCTCCTCCTGCCTCTGCTTGGACTCTCTCCAGCAGGTCTCTGTCTCTCTGGAAGTGGGGAGCCCAGAGCTGGACACAGGCTTCCAGGGGTGGTCTCAGCAGGGCAGAGCAGAGGGGGAGCAGAACCTCCCCAGCCCTGCTGGCCACACTTATAGGGAGCAGTCACATAATGTCTGGGAAGCAATGGCAGAGAACAGGACATGGGAAGGGTCAAGGTGCAGAACCAACTGAACAAGAACTGCCAGGGCCCAGCTGTGTCTGATGGACTATGGAAGGACCAGGCAGTGGAGGTGGCAAAGTGCACAGCTCCTGAGTGGAGCACAGTAAAGCACCACATCAGTGAGAGTGGGGAGAGAGTGGCACAGGCTGCCCAGGGAGGTGGTGGAGGCTCCATCCCTGCAGCCATTCAAGGTGAGGCTGGCTGTGTGCCTGGGCAGCCTGCTCTGGCTGGAGCTGTCCCTGCTGAGGGCAGGGGCTTGGACGAGACGCCCTTGGCGGGTCTCTCCCATCCCAACACACTCTGAGAAGCTGTGAATCTGTTGCAGGCACTTCTGCCTGCAACCAGCCCTGGTGAGCTTGCTGCAGGGATCAAAAGCTGCCAGCCTGAGGCCAATCCCTGACAGGATCCATCCCACATTATCACAAAAAAATAACCAAAAACTCCCAGAGTAATGCAACTCTGAGTAACAGCCACCTCAGCTAGCGCTGCAGCTCTGACTGTGACTCCCTGTGTCAGAAAAGGTGCTGGCAAATGGGAGATGGCTCAGCAGAAGTCTCCTAGAGGAATCTGGAAAGCTTCCTTGTACTGAGACACTGAGGAAGGAGCAACCCCTTTGGCCGGTCCAAGGGTCAGATCAAAATCCCCTTGACCTGCCTGGTGCTGAGGCTTTGAGCACAAACCTGGTGGAGGAAAGCTCCAGTGCTGAGCACAAGAACAGGAGTTCAGAGCAGAGCAGGCTGTGGCATCACATTGAAGCTGAGCACTGGGAACATCTTCCCTGGCAATGAAATGGGTTTGGCACTGCTGGCACTTCTCCAGAGGGGCATTTTCAGAAGGTAAAACTAAGTGCTGGTCTTCAGCTGGCTGGGAAAAGTTGAAGGTATCACAGGATCAGAGGATCAGAGGATGTTAGGGGTTGGAGGGACCTACAAAGGTCATCGAGCCCAAGCCCCCTGCCAGAGCAGGACCACAGAATCCAGCACAGGTCACATAGGAACCTCCCCTGGCACAATTTCAGGCTGTCCTAACACTTGTACCATGGGAGCAGAGCCCAAGCCCCAGCTGGCTGCAGCCTCCTCTCAGGGAGCTGCAGAGAGCAAGGAGGTCTCCCTCAGCCTCCTCTGCTCCACACCAACCCCCCCAGCTCCCTCAGATGCTCCTCCCCAGCCCTCTTCTCTAGACCCTTCCCCACCTTTCTTGCCCTTCTCTGCCCCTGCTCCAGTCCTCAGTCTCCTTCTGGCAGTGAGGGGCCCAGAGCTGAAGGCAGCACTCAAGCTGCAGCCTCAGCAGTGCCCAGCCCAGGGGCACAAGCCCTGCCCTGCTCCTGCTGCCCACACCATTGCTGCTCCTGTCGGGATTCTGTTGGTTGGGAAAAAATCCCTGAGGGTTACTGAGTACAGAATCAACCCAGAACCACAGGATCACAGAAATCACCTGGCTGGAGGAGACCTCCAAGCTCTTCCACTCAGAAGAGACCTCCCAACTCAGCCAGCCCAACCTCCGACCCTGCCCTGCAGGGTCACCACTTAACCCTGCCCCTAAGCACCAGCTCCGCGCACAGTGCTGGAAACACCTCCAGGGATGGGATCTCCGAGCACTGCCCTGGGCACCTCCAACGCCACCGTGGCCATCACAGCACAGGTGACAAACTGCTGACAATGGGAATCATCTGAATATTAAGTTAATCAAAGCAGTGCCATCAGGAGGGGACTGGGGGAAGGGGAGAGGGAGGAGGAGGAGGAGGAGGGAGGCAGGAGAGCTCTCCCCCGGCTGGTAACGAGCAATTCATGTCACTTCTTTTTTCTTTCCCCCTCCCCGTGTGTACTCCTTGCTCTGTCCCATTTGTCTAGCCGTAATCTACATTTCAAATGATTACATGGGAAGCTGAAGTGGTAGTGACAGGGATAAACGAAGCTTGTTAAACTAATAGCTGCACTAATGCCCAAATATGTGAACTTCCAGAGGCAGGCAAGCACCGGAGGCTTGCCGGAGCTGTCAGCCCTGCTCCCCCTGGGCTCGTCCGCCAGCCGCTGCCGCATGATGAATGGCCCTGTCGAGGAAATTCATCCGGGGCCCAATTAAACAGGCAGAAATGAACTGGAGCCGTCAACCAGGGAGAGAGAAGGGAGGTAGAGGGGAGCAAGGGGAGGGAAGCGGGGGGAAGGAAAAAAAAATAAAAGGGATTTAAAAAAAGGGAAAAAAGAAAAAAGAAGAAAAAATTAAGGGAAAAAAAAAAAGAAGGAAAAAAGAAGAAAAAAAAAGAAAAAAGAAGGGAAATAAAAAGGAAAAGATTTACAAAAGGGAAAGAAAAACAAAGGGAAAACAACAACAAAAGAAAACAACAACCAAAAAAACCCCACACGACACAACCAACCACCCAGCCTCGGGGGTGGGAGGGAGGAGGAGGAGGAGGAGGAGGGGGAGAGGAATCTTCCTGGCAAAGTCAAGGAAGCTCCGTCGCGCCGAAGTCATTCTGTCAGAAAATGGCCATTTAATGCTTTGCCGAGCCCGCGACAGATAAGTCATCGGAGGAAGCTTCACTGCGGTCCCAGGGCCTTTCATTTATTAATTATCAGCTCCGAGCGAAGGCGGGGGGTGGGGTGGGGTGGTCTGCAAGCCAGCCTCTCCCTCCCCCGCCTCTCTTCCTCCCCCCCGCCCCCCTACCCCCAGCCCTGCTTCCCCCGCCGGCGCTGTCAGCGCCTCGACGCCTCTCCCTTGTCAGGGCGAGGTGAGCAGGGAGAAGCAGTTGGGAGCCCTTCGTGTGTCCTCCTTCACCTTCCTCACAGGACTCACTCACAGATTGCTTCGGCTTGGAAGGGACTCTCAAAGGGCATCGTGTCCAAGCACTCTGCCAGGCTGCCCAGGGACCCCTCTAGCTACAAGAGGCTGCCCAGGAACCCCTCCAGCTACAGGAGTCTGCCCAAGGACCCCTCCAGCTACAGTAGGCTGCCCAGGGACCCCTCCAGCTACAGTAGGCTGTCCAAGGACCCCTCCAGCTAGAATAGGCTGCCCAGGGACCCCTCCAGCTAGAATAGGCTGCCCAGGGATCCCTCCAGCTGGAATAGGCTGCCCAAGGACCCCTCCAGCTAGAGTAGACTGCCCAGGGACACACACACCCCCAGCTACAGTAGGCTGCCCAGGGACCCCTCCAGCCAGAGCAGGCTGCCCAGAGGCACATCAAACCTGTTCTTGAATGTCTCTAGGGATGGAGCCTCCACCACACCCCTGGGCAGCCGGTTCCAGGTTCCCAACCATGGGCTTCACCCCAGCCTCAGTTTCTCCTTCTCCCTCCTCCTCCTCTTCCTGTGCCCCCACCTCCCAGGAAGGCCACACAATGGCCTATCCTGCCCCACCATGTCCCTTCTCTCCCCTCATGATGACCCCAGGCCCAGTGCTGTTTCAGCACTGGAAGGGTTTGCCCAGAGAGATGGTGGAAGCCCCATCCCTGGAGACCCTCCAGGTGAGGCTGGAGAGGGCTCTGAACATCTCTGCTCACAGCAGAGGGCTTAGAGATGATCTTCTAGCTCCAAGCATCCCAGGATTTCATCATGGCAGGAGAGGTCACAGCTGCTGCAGTCAGGGTAGGGGCCACCACCAAGGACAAAGCAGCCCTTGTAGGTTGTTTTCCCTTGGAAAGCAGAAAGCTGTGCTGGTTGACATCACTTCAGCACCTCCCCTGCTGCGTGGGTGACTTCACACCACCCAAACCCTCACTCTGCTCCACTTGGGCCTGGAGAAGAACAGACCCAGAGGATCACAGGATCACAGATCCCAAAATGTCAGGGGTTGGAAGGGACCTCTGGAGATCTCCCAGTGCAAGCCCCTGCCAGAGCAGGAGCATAGAATCCAGCACAGCTCACACAGGAACACATCCAGACAGGGCTGCAAAGGCTCCAGAGAAGGAGACTCCACAAACTCTCTGGGCAGCCTGCTCCAGGGCTCTGCCACCCTCCCAGAACTTTCTCCTCCTCTTCAGCTGGAACCTCCTGCGCTGCAGTTTCCAGCCACTGCCCTTCTGCCTATGGCAGAGCCTGTCCCCCAGCTGAACTCTTGAGAGACATTGATCAGATCCCTCTCAGCCTTCTCCTCTGGAGACTGAACAGCCCCAGAGCTCTCAACCTCTGCTCCCCAGACAGTGCTCCAGGCCCTTCCTCATCCTTGTATTAGAATAAACCTTTATTAGAATAAACCAAACCAGGTTGGAAGAGACCTTCAAGATCATCGTGTCTAACCCATCAACCAATCCAACCCACCCAAACAGCTAACCCATGGCACCAAGCACCACATCAAGTCTCCTCCTGAACACCTTCAATGACGGCGACTCCACCACCTCCCCGGGCAACCCATTCCAATGGGCAATCACTCTCTCTGTATAGAACTTCTTCCTAACATCCAACCTGAACCTCCCCTGGCGCAGCCTGAGGCTGTGTCCTCTTGTTTTGGTGCTGGCTGCCTGGGAGAAGAGACCATCATCAGCCTGTCTACAACCTCCCTTCAGGTAGTTGTAGAGAGTGATAAGGTCACCCCTGAGTCTCCTCTTCTCCAGGCTGAGCAACCCCAGCTCCCTCAGCCTCTCCTCACAGGGCTGTGCTCCAAACCCCTCCCCAGCTTTGTTGCTCTTCTCTGGACACCTTCCAGCAAGTCAACCTCCTTCCTAAACTGAGGGGCCCAGAATTGGACACAGGACTCAAGGTGTGGCCTAACCAGTGCAGTATACAGGGGCAGAATGACCTCCCTGCTCCTGCTGGCCACACTGTTCCTGATGCAGGCCAGGATGCCATTGGCCCTCCTGGCTGCCTGGGCACACTGCAGGCTCATGTTCAGCCTACCATCAACCAGTACCCCCAGGTCCCTCTCTGCTTGGCTGCTCTCCAGCCGCTCTGACCCCAGCCTGTAGCACTGCATGGGGTTGCTGTGGCCAATGTGCAGAACCCGGCACTTGGATGTGTTAAATCTCATGCCGTTGAACTCTGCCCATCTGTCCAGCCTGTCGAGGTCTCTCTGCAGAGCCTCTCTACCCTCCAGCAGATCAACTCCTGCCCCCAGCTTGGTGTCATCAGCAAATTTACTGATGATGGACTCAATGCCCTCATCCAGATCATCAATAAAGATGTTAAAGAGCACAGGGCCCAGCACTGATCCTTGGGGCACACCACTGGTGACTGGCTGCCAGCTGGATGTGACACCATTAACCACCACTCTCTGGGCTCGGCCATCCAGCCAGTTCCTAACCCATCACAGTGTGCTCCCTTCCAAGCCATGGGCTGACAGCTTGGCCAGGAGTTGGCTATGGGGGACGGTGTCAAAGGCCTTGCTGAGGTCCAGGTAGACTACATCCACAGGCCTCCCCACATCCACCAGGCAGTCACCTGATCATAGAAGGAGATCAGGTTGGTCAGGCAGGACCTGCCCTTCCTAAATCCATGCTGGCTAGGCCTGATCCCTTGGCCATCCTCTAAGTGCTGTGTTATTGCACTCAGGATGACCTGTTCCATGATCTTGCCTGGCACTGAGGTCAGGCTGACAGGCCTGTAATTCCCTGGCTCATCCAACCGGCCCTTCTTGTGGATGGGGACCACGTTGGCCAGCTTCCAGTCCTCTGGGACCTCGCCAGTGAGCCAGGACTGCTGGAAAATGATGGAGAGCAGCTTGGCCAGCTCCTCTGACAGCTCTCTCAGCATCCTAGGATGAATCCCATCTGGTCCCATGGACTTGTGGGGATCCAAGCTGCTAAGGAGAGTTCCAACCACCTCCTCATGGAACATAGGGAAACTGTGCAGCTCCCTGGCTCCTTCTGCCAGCTCTGCAGGCCAGCTGTCAGGAAGACGTTCTGTCCTTCTAGCAAAAATTGAGGCAAAGAAGGTGTTAAGTATCTCTGCCTTTTCCTCATCCTTTGTTACAATGTTCCCCTCCGTGTCCACCAAGGAGTGGAGGTTGTCCTTTCCCTTCCTCTTGCTATTAATGTATTTATAGAAGGACTTTTTGTTGTCCTTCACAGCACAGGCCAGTTTAAGCTCCAAGTGTGCTTTTGCCTCCCTAATTTTCTTCCTACAAGACCTAGCAACATCCTTAAACATTCTGTGGGTTGCCTCCCCTCTCTTCCATTGGTGATACACCCTCTTTTTTCCCTCAGTTCCATTAAAAGTTCATGAACCATCCAGGCTGGCCGTCTGCCCCGGCGGCTCATCTTCCGGCACATTGGCACAGCCTGTCCCTGAACCTTCAGCAATTCTTCATTGAAGTAGGACCAGCTCTCCTGGACCCCTTTGTTTTTAAGGGCTTTATCCCAAGGAATCCTCTGAATTAGTTCCTTGAGTAACCTGAAGTCTGCCCTCCGGAAGTCCAGAGTGGAGGTCTTCTTGCTGCCCCTCTTGGCTTGACCAAAACCCTCCCTTGGGCTCTGTGCAGCAGCTCCCTGTCCCTCCTGAGCTGGAGAGGCCACAGCTGGAAGCAATCTTCCAGGTGAGGTCTCACCAAGACAGAGGAGATCTGAGCAATGCTCATCAAGAGCTGAAGGAGCTGTGGGGGAAAGAGGGCTGGGGCCAGGCCCTGCTCAGTGGTGCCCAGGGACAGGCCAAGGGCCAAGGGGCAGAAAGTGGAGGGCAGGAGGTTGGATGTGAGCAGGAGGAGAAAGTTGTTTGGTGTGAGGGTGCTGGAGGCCTGGAGCAGGCTGCCCAGAGAGGTTGTGGAGTCTCCTTGTGTGGAGAGCTTCCAACCCCCCCTGGGCATTGTGCTGCTGGGCAAACTGCTGTGGGTGCCCTGCTGGAGCAGGGGGTTTGGGCTGGGTGAGCCCCAGAAGTCCCTTCCAGCATCACCTTGCTGGGATTTGGTGGTTTTGTGATTGAAGAGAGGGCAGCTAGGTGAAGTCTGTCACAGCTGGGCTGCTGAGCTGGGTGAACCCTCAGCTGGCTGCCTCTGGTGGTCTTCCTTCAGCACAGCTGCTGACAGCCAGCAGTGCCCACAGCTTCCGCTTGCACTGGCCTGGGAGCTGCTAGTGGGGGAGAGCAGATCCCCTGCTCACTCTGTCCCTGCTGTGCAGAGCATAGCTACTGTCCCTGCCCACAAACCTCTGCAGGGGGAAGGCCAAGGGCTGCTGATGGGAAGAGGGAGGGCAGGAGTAGAAGGGAGAGGGGAAGGAGGGTGGAGAGGAGGGGAGGGAGGAGAAGAGGGGAAGGGAGGGCAGGGAGGGCAGGAGGGGAAGTGGAGGAAGGGAGAGGAAGGGGGGAAGGAAGAGGAAAGGGGGAAGGAAGAGGAAAGGGGGGGAAGGAAGAGGAAAGGGGGAAGGAAAAGAAAGGGGGAAAGGGAGAGGAAGAGGGGGAAGGGAGAGGAAGAGGGGAAGGGAAGGGAGAGGAAGAGGGGGAAGGGAGAGGAAGAGGAGGAAGGGGAAGGGGGAAGGGAGAGGAAAGGGGGGAAGGAAAAGGAAGGGGGGAAAGGGAGAGAAAGGGGGAAAGGGAGAGGAAGGGAGGGAAAGGGAGAGGAAGGGGGAAAGGGAGAGGAAGGGGGAAAGGGAGAGGAAGGGAGGGCAGGAGAAGCACCCAACCCAGAAAAACCCATGGGCTCCTCTACTCTAAGAGCAGGCTGCAAGTGGACTGAGACATGAAGATGGCCTGGCTGCGATTGACCTCCGTGGGACTTCGGAGGGACCGAGCGGGGCCGTGCCCCGGGGCTGGTGTCCGGGAGGCAGGCAGCGATGGTGCCGGGGGAAACGAAACGGAGCGGGGGGAAATCGGTCGGTGCGGAGGGGAACCCAGCGGTGCGGGGCCGGGCGGAGCGGCGAGGCAGAGCCGTGCCACGGAGCTTGTGTCCGGGACGCAGGACGAGCGGAGCCGTGCCCCGTGGCCGCCTGCCGCGGAGCCCTGCAGGCGTGCAGGCACCGCCGGGAGCGGAGCGCCGCGGGGCCGTGCGGAGCAGGCAGCGCCGAGTGGCGGCGGGGCACGGGTTGGGAGAGCGAAGCCCCGCGGAGCCCAGCGCCTTCCTCCGGCGGCCCCCTGCCCCTTTCTGCTTCCCCCAAGGCTCTCCCGTGGTCTCCGCCCGCCGGCAGGGCAGACCGTGTGCGCCCCTGATCCTCCATGGCACTGTTTGAGCCAAGGGAACGCTTGGGAGTCTCCAACCCCAACCCAACCCCACCATGGGCACCAAACCCTGGCCCCAAGTGCCATGGCCACAGCTTGCTGAAACACCTCCAGCCATGGGGACTCCACCACCTCCCTGGGCAGCCTATGCCAGTCCCTCACCACTCTGGCAGCACAGAAATTGTTCCTTATGCCCAACCTCAACCTCCCCTGGCACAATTTCAGGACATTTCCTTTCCTTCTGCCTTTTGTTCCTTGGAACAAGAGCCCAAGCCCCAGCTGGCTGCAGCCTCCTCTCAGGGAGCTGCAGAGAGCAAGGAGGTCTCCCTCAGCCTCCTCTGCTCCACACCAACCCCCCACAGCTCCCTCAGTTGCTCCTCCCCAGCCCTCTTCTCCAGACCCTTCCCCACCTTTCTTGCCCTTCTCTGCCCCTGCTCCAGCCCTCAGTCTCCTTCTGGCAGTGAGGGGCCCACAGCTGAAGGCAGCACTCAAGCTGCAGCCTCAGCAGTGCCCAGCCCAGGGGCACAAGCCCTGCCCTGCTCCTGCTGCCCACACCATTGCTGCTCCAGCCCAGGCTGCTGCTGCCCTTCTTGCCCCCCTGGACACTGCTGCCTCAGCTCCAGCTGCTGCCACCCAGCACTCCCAGGGCCTTTCCTGCTGGCCACTTCCCAGACACTCTGCCCCCAGCCTGCAGCCTTCCTGGGGTGGTTGTGCCCCAAGGGCAGGTCCCAGCCCTTGGCCTTGTTCACCCTCATCCCATTGGCCTCAGCCTGCCCAGGTCCCTCTGCAGAGCCTCCCTGCTCCCCAGCAGATCACCACTGCCACCCAGTTTGGTGTCCTCTGCAAACTGCCTGGGGGAGCCTCCAAGCCCTCATCCAGACCAGTGATAAAGACATTAAAGAGCCCTGGCCCACCCTGAGGCCTGGGGGACACCAGTGGTGAGCAGCCCCCAGCTGGAGCTGTCTCCATTCCCCAGCACTCCTTAGCCCTGCCCATCCCTTGGGATAGCACAGCAGAGCATCAGGAGCAGCTGTGGAGCAGAGGTCAGGCTGTTGGTATTCTGCTGTCACTGCCAGGCTGAGGTGACAGCAGCAATGTTAGAGCCACAGGAGGTGTTGCTGGGTCCTCACCAGCAAGAACAGGACATCATCTCCGGTGGGAAAGGCTCTCCCAGCACCTTTGCTCCCTCACGTTACTGAGAAATCATTTTGCACCGAGGCCTTCCCTGAGGAAGATGTTCAAAAACAGGACTGGATGTGGCACGTGGAGCCAGGGTTTAGTTGTCAGGAGGTGTTAGGTATCAGCCAATAGGTTGGACTTGATGATCTCTGAGGCCTTTTCCAGCCTGGTTGATTCTGTGATCCTCTGGGAGGCAGAGAAAGTGGAAGGCAAAGCCTTGATCCAGGGCAGAAGCTGAAGACATTTACAGGGGAAGGTCTTGGAGGTGCCACAAGCATTTGAGTGCTTTGTTTGTTTTCTGCTGTGGTTTGCACTGCTGCAGGGCATCCCCAGGGGCCTTGTGGGGACCACTATGTGAAGAGGACTGGTGCAGCCTGAGGGGAACTCTGCCGTGTGCTGGAGAACCCCCCTACAGCCCCAGCAAAGCCTCTGGGTGCTCCTGAGTCCTCTCTAGCTCTGCAGCTGAGCAGCTCTGCCCTGGGTTCCCTCTGCCCTGTGCCAGCTGTAGCTGTGCCCCTGGCAGGCTGTGCATTGTACAGACAGAGGGGTCAGAGCTGCCAGGGGGGTCACACCCAGAGGGGAGTGGGCAGCAGTTCAGTGCCCAGGTGCACAGTGGTGAGAGGTAGTGACCCTCAGGGGTCTGTACTGGGACCAGTGCTTGTGCCTTCACCACTGGCACAGGAAATGGCACCAAGGCAGCTTCAGCAAGCCTGCAGGTGACACCAAACTGAACACTGCTGTCGACAGACCTGAGGGACTGGATCCATCCAGAGGGTCCTGGGCAAAGTGGAGGAGTGGTCCTGTGTGGACCTCATGATGTGGAGCAAGGGCAAGGCTCTGCACCTGGGTGAGAGTGGCCCCCAGTGCCAACCCAGGCTGGGACTGAAGGGCGGGAGAGCAGCACTGAGGAGAAGGACTTGGGGATCCTGGGGGTGCCAAACTTGAGAGGAGCCAGCACCAAGCACTGCTAGACCAGAGCCAGCCCTGCCCTGGGCTGATCCCCAGCAGTGTGGGCAGCAGGGGCAGGGAGGGGATTCTGCCCCTCTGCTGTGCTCTGCTGAGACCTCCCTGCAGTGCTGGGGCAGCTCTGGAGTGCTCAGCACAGACAGGGACCTGGTGGAGCAGGACCAGAGGAGGTCACAGCAGTGCTGGCAGGGCTGGAAGCCCTCTGCTGAGATGCCAGGCTGGGAGGCTTGGGGGAGTTCAGCCTGGAGAGGAGAAGGCTCCAGGGACATCTTCTGGGCACCTTGCAGTGCCTAAAGGCTGAGCAGAAAGCTGGGGACAGACTTTTTCTCAGGGCCTATTGTGCCAGGACAAGGGAGGAGAGTTTGGAGTGCAAGAGGGAGAGTGAGAGTGGAGAGAAGGGAGAAATGTTTGAGCCTGAGGGTGAGGAGAGCCTGGCCCAGGGTGCCCAGAGAGGTGGGAGCTGCCCCATGGCTGGCAGCAGTGGGGGTCAGGTTGTTTGTGGCTGTGAGCAGCCTGCTCTGGTTGGGGATGTCCCTGGGGGCTGCAGGGGTTGGGCTGGAGGAGCATGGGAGGTTCTTCCCCACCAAACCCAGTCTGGGATGCTGTGATCCCAACCCCAGCCTTAATTGCTGTGCTGTAAATTCTCCAAACCTGCTGTCACAGCAGCAATGTGATTGGGAAATCTCCAAAGCCAGACTTGACCAACTGCATCCTGACTGTCAGGTGCTGGCATTAATTGGCACTGATTTGGTGTTGCCTGCATCCAAATTTGTTTGCTTGTCTGGGGCTGAGAGCCTGGAGCAGAGCAGCCCCAGAGGGGAGCTGAGCAATGCTCAGCAAGAGCTAAAGGAGCAGTGGGGGACAAGAGGCTGGGGCCAGGCTCTGCTCAGGGGCAGGCCAAGGGCCAAGGGGCAGAAAGTGGAGGGCAGGAGGTTGGATGTGAGCAGGAGGAGAAAGTTGTTTGGTGTGAGGGTGCTGGAGGCCTGGGGCAGGCTGCCCAGAGAGGTTGTGGAGTCTCCTTGTGTGGAGAGCTTCCAACCCCCCCGGGCATTGTGCTGCTGGGCAAGCTGCTGTGGGTGCCCTGCTGGAGCAGGGGGCTTGGGCTGGGTGAGCTCCAGAAGTCCCTTGCAGCCCCTTTTGTGACTTCTGCTGGAGTTTGAGGCTCAGCAGGGCTCTGGGCAAACTGATCTGGTTGAGGATGCCTCTGCTTACTGCAGGTGGTGGCGGGGGGGAAAGGTTTGGACTGGATGACCTTTAGAGGTCCTTCCCAACCCAATCCACTCTGATTCTAGGAAGCTGAGCTCATCCTCTAGGATCAGCTGTTGGAACACCTCCCTCTGGCTGGCAGGAAGCTTTCCCCCCCACCCCCCCCTTCCTCCCCTCACTAATAAAGGTAAGAGAAGTTCATAATTTCATTTTAATAGCACAATTATTCCCTCCTCTTTTTTTAATTAAGAGCAGCATCCCACACCAAGCTGCCAGGGGGTTTCCTCTGTGCCTGTCTGAGAACACCTTGCCACCAGAGACTTCTCTCAGGGCCTCATAACCTTGGGTCTCCATTGCTTCTCTGGGAGGTCCCTCCAGGCTTTGGCACAGCCAAGCATTGAAATAAATGAAATATTACTTTCCCCCCCCCCTTTCTTTCCTTTCTTTTTTCCTTTAGAAGGATGCAAACCCTGAATTTGATTTGTTGAAAGCCTTTTTTTCCACCCCACCCCCCCCAACCCCAACCCCCCAACCCTGTGCTGAGAGGAAACCCAGGGGAACCTCCAAAGGACTGGAACAGCAGTTTCTAATCAGTGACTATCATTAGCATTTTACTGAGGAGGTTTTTTATGATAAGAACAATATTTCCACACACCCCCCTCAACTTGGACATTTTTTAGCCTGTTTAGAATCAGGCACAAGCCCTGCCCTGCTCCTGCTGCCCACACCATTGCTGCTCCAGCCCAGGCTCTGGTGCCCTTCTTGCCCACCTGGGCACCCCCAGTGCATGGGGAAAGAGCAGAAGGAGTCAGGGATGTGTGTGAGGTCAGGGGGCAATGCCAGTGCCCTGGTGGCACAGCTTAGGGGGCTGGGCTGTGGCCAGGGAGGGCTGTGTCATTCTGAGCACAGAGAGGGGACTAAGGGGAGGTTGCTCTGCACCTGAGAGAGTAACCACAGCCTGTTGAGGTCTGTCCAGGTGTGGGTGAGGGGCGAGGTGACAGCGTGGGGGTGGCACTGAAGGGGCAGGCTGGCATGGGGGACACTCCTGTGGGTGCCTGGCACAGGCAGAGGAAGCTGATGAGGCCTTCTGCAGGCAGGTGATGGCAGCTTTACAGCTCTGCTTCTCATGGGGGGGTTTGAGCTCCCTGGGCATTTGCTGGAAGACCTCCTCAGACTGCCACCCACTGCCCAGGAGGTGCCTCCAGGGCACTGATGATGACTTCTTGATGCAAAGGGTGGAGGAGGCAGCTGGGAGAGGAGCACTGCTGGGACTCACCCTCACTGACAAGGGGGTCTGTCTGGAGCAGCGAAGGTCAAAGGCAGCCTGGGCTGCAGCCAGCATGAGATGCTGGACTTGAGGGTCTGGTGTGGTAGGAACAGAGCTCCAAGCAGCATCACAAGCCTGGACTTCAGCAGGGCCAGCCTTGGCCTCTTGAAGCAGTTGCTGAGGGGGATGAAATCCCATGGGAATGATACAGAGGAAGAAGAAGACATAGACGACAAAGAAAAGGAAGACAGAGAAGAAAACAAAGAATCTGAAGAAAAAGAAGGTGAATTAAAGAGGAAGAAGAAAGGGATTCCGGGAGAGCAGGGTGGGCTTGGGGACAAGAGAGAGCTTTGGGTGGACCTGGTGGTTTCGGGGAGTCCATGGTGTGGTGCACCAGGGGAAGCAGGTGCTGGGCAGGGGGAGGGCTTGGGTAGAAATGATTCTTGTTCTCCTGCTTCTCTGTTGTCCTCTCTTGCCTCAGGGCCTTCTCCTTCTTTCCCTTTCCCTTCTCCTGTGCCCTCCTTGTCCTCCCCTTTCTGTGTTGTGCTCTTCTGCTCCCTCTCCCTTCCTTCTCTTGTGCCCTCAGTTTTGCCTCTTTGCTGCCATCCTCCTGCATCCTCCTCTTCCTCTGTGCTGCCCTCTTTGTGTCATCCTTGTCCTCTGCATCTTCCTCTTGGCACCATCCTTGTCCTTTGTGTTGTCCTTTCTGTGTTGTCCTCTTCCTCTGCATAGTGCCCTTGGTGCCATTCCCTTCCTCTGCATTCTTCCCTTGGCACCAGCCCCTCCTCTCCTACTTCTCTCTTCCCCTTCTTGTGCCTCCTCCTCTCCTGCCTTGTGCCTTCTTCTGCACTCCCCTCCTCTGCCTCCTTCCCTTCTCCTCCTTTTGTTTCATTCCCTTGGAATGAAATGCCTTCCCCTTCCTCTCCTTCCCTCTGTGTTGTCCTCTCTTCCCTTTGGACCCTTCCTCTTCTTTCCCCTTTTCCTCTTGGAGGAGAAGATTGTGGGCTTGTGGAAGAAGTGCTGGTGGGCATGGGTGGGTTTAGGAGTAACCTGGGATGGATAGAGAGGAAGAAGAAGAGAAGGAAGATGAAGAAGAGGTAGAAAAAGAAAGAAAAAGGAGAAGAAGCTGAATGAGAAGAGGGAAGAGGAAAAGGATTTGGGGAGAGCATGGTGGGATGGGAAGAAGAGGGTGGGTTTGTAGGTGAAATGATGGCCTTGGAGGTGGGCATGGTAGGCATGGGTGGGCATAAGTTTGGGGAGAATATGGGAGGGATACAGAGGAAGAAGCTGGGGATGAAGCAGAAGAAGAGACACAAGTGAATGAAACTGAGGAAGGAGGAGAAGGAGAAAGGAGGAGAAGGAGAAGGAGAAGGAGAAGGAGAAGGAGAAGGAGAAGGAGAAGGAGAAGGAGAAGGAGAAGGAGAAGGAGAAGGAGGAGAAGAAGGAGAAGGAGGAGGAGGAGGAGGAGGAGGAGGAGGAGGAGGCGGAGAAGGAGAAGGAGGAGAAGGAGGAGGAGGAGGAGGAGGAGAAGGAGGAGGAGGAGGAGAAGGAGAAGGAGAAGGAGAAGGAGAAGGAGAAGGAGAAGGAGAAGGAGAAGGAGAAGGAGAAGGAGAAGGAGAAGGAGAAGGAGAAGGAGAAGGAGAAGGAGAAGGAGAAGGAGAAGGAGAAGGAGAAGGAGAAGGAGAAGGAGAAGGAGAAGGAGAAGGAGTTCCCATGTGCCGAAAGGCAAGCCGGCGGGGAAGGTGACCGGCCTGGATGAGCAAGCAGCTCCTTGAGGATTTAAGGGGGAAGAGGAGGCTGTATCACCTTTGGAAGGAGGGGAAGGCTTCTCGAGGTATGTTCAAGGAAGTTGTTAGATTATGTCGGAATAAAATTAGGGAGGCAAAGGCCCAGCTGGAACTGAAGCTGGCCACCTCTGTCAAAGACAATAAAAAGCATTTTTACAAATGCATCAACACTAAAAAGAAGGGCAGGAAGAACCTGCACTCCTTATTGGACCTGGAGGGGAACACTGTGACTGAAGATGAGGAAAAGGCTGAGGTCCTGAACACCTTCTTTGCCTCAATGTTTAACAGCAAGGCAGGAGTTCAGGATGAGTGGCCTCCTGAGCTGGGTGATGGGGTCAGGAAGCAGTGTAGTGCCCTGGTAATCCATGAGGAATTAATTCGGGACCTGCTGAGCCACTTGGACATGTGCAAGTCCATGGGACCGGATGGGATCCATCCTAGGGTGTTGAGAGAGCTGGCAGATGAGCTGGCCAAGCCGCTCTCCATCATTTTCCTCCAGTCCTGGCTCACCAGTGAGGTCCCAGATGACTGGAAACTGGCCAGTGTGGTCCCCATCCACAAGAAGGGTCGGATGGAGGAACTTGGAAGCTCCTGGCCAGTCAGCCTGACCTCAGTGCCAGGGAAAGTGATGGAGCAGATTATCCTGGCAGCAATAACTGCGCACCTGAAGGATGGCCAAGGGCTCAGGTCCAGCCAACATGGATTTAGGAAGGGCAGGTCCTGCCTCTCCAACCTGATCTCCTTCTATGATCAGGTGACCCATCTGGTGGATGTGGGGAGGCCTGTGGATGTGGTCTACCTGGACTTCAGCAAGGCCTTTGACACCATCCCCCACAGCAAACTGCTGGCTAAGCTGTCAGCCCGTGGATTGGACCATTACACTCTGTGCTGGGTTAGGAACTGGCTGGAGGGCCGGGCCCAGAGAGTGGTAGTGAACGGTGCCACATCCAGCTGGAGGCCAGTCACCAGTGGTGTCCCCCAGGGATCAGTGCTGGGCCCTGTCCTCTTCAACATATTCATTGATGATCTGGATGAGGGGATTGAGTCAGTCATCAGCAAATTTGCAGACAACACAAAGTTAAGGGCAGATGTTAGTCAGTTAGAGGGCAGAAGGGCTCTGCAGAGGGACCTCGACCGACTGGACAGATGGGCAGAGTCCAATGGGATGGCATTCAACAAGTCCAAGTGCCGAGTGCTGCACTTTGGCTACGGCAATCCCATGCAGAGCTACAGGCTGGGGTCGGAGTGGCTGGAGAGCTCCCAAACAGAGAGGGACCTGGGGGTGCTGATCGACAGCCACCTGAATATGAGCCAGCAGTGTGCCCAGGTGGCCAGGAGGGCCAATGGCATCCTGGCCTGCATTAGGAATAGTGTGGCCAGCAGGAGCCGGGAGGTCATAGTGCCCCTGTACTCTGCTTTGGTTAGGCCGCACCTTGAGTCCTGTGTCCAGTTCTGGGCCCCTCAGGTTAAGAAGGACATCGAAACACTTGAGCGTGTCCAGAGAAGGGCAACAAGGCTGGGGAGAGGCCTTGAGCACAAGCCCTATGAGGAGAGGCTGAGGGAGCTGGGATTGTTTAGCCTGGAGAAGAGGAGGCTCAGGGGTGACCTCATTGCCCTCTACAACTACCTGAAAGGTGGTTGTAGCCGGGAGGGGGTTGGTCTCTTCTCCCAGGCAACCAGTACCAGAACAAGAGGACACAGTCTCAAGCTGCGCCAGGGGAGGTTTAGACTCGAGGTGAGGAGAAAGTTCTTCACTGAGAGAGTCGTTCATCATTGGAATGGGCTGCCCAGGGGGGTGGTGGAGTCACCATCCCTGGAGGTGTTCAAGAGGAGATTGGACGTGGCACTTGGTGCCATGGTCTAGTCATGGGGTCTGTGTTGATAGGTTGGACTCAATGCTCCTCGAGGTCTCTTCCAACTGTGGTGATACTGTGATACTGTGAGAAGGAGAAGGAGAAGGAGGAGAAGGAGAAGGAGGAGGAGAAGGAAGAGGAGGAGGAGGGGGAGGAGGAGAAGGAGAGGAAGGGGAAGGGGAAGGGGAAGAGGAAGAGGAAGAGGAAGAGGAAGAGGAAGAGGAAGAGGAAGAGGAAGAGGAAGAGGAAGAGGAAGAGGAAAGGTGCAGCTGTGGTGAGGTTTTGGCTGCTACTTGAACATCTCCATCTTTCCTGTCTGCTTCTGTAGTCAGCTAGGAGCTGGAACCCCTCAAGTACTCCTCCTGTGTCAGCCACAGCCACCTCAGTGTCCAGATGGAAAGCAGAAGGCTGCACTAAAGGTGTCCTGGGTTGCTGCAGGGAGGTTGGACAAGATGACCTTGGCAGGTTCCTTCCTTGCCAGTGCAAGCTGTGAATGTGGTGATCTTCAGGCAGCTTTGGTGCTGCAGGTCTGGGGTCATTCCCTGTTGATGTAGCACCCGAAGGTCCTCACGTGCCAGCTCTGGTAAAGTTTTCAGCAGGACACCTCCTGATGCTGGAGGCAGAGGCTAATGCACTAGTTTATCCCTTCTCAGGATACCCCTCCCTGTTTTAGGCAATTAATTAATGATTAGGCTCTTTTGTCTATTTACCTCCTGTCTTTGGAAATGCCAGAGCTGGTGGCTTGCCAACAGCCAGCAGAGAAGGCTAAACAGCAGAGTTTGAGAAGGCAGTGCCAGAACGAGGACCATGCAGTGGGCACCAGCTCCTCCCTGCCTCAGCTGGCCAAGAGGGAGCCAGGAGCCTTCTGCATCACCATCCAACACTGTCCTGTCCTTTGAAGGAGATGGGAAGAGGCTCAAAGCCTCCATCCAGCATGGAATCACAGAGTGGTTTGGGTTGGAAGAGCCCTCTGAGGTCACCCAGTCCAACTGCAACCCAACCCCACCATAGGCACCAAACCAAAGGAGCAAATCTGACCTTTGGTCAGTAGCTTTTATTTGGGTGATTGTTCTTTGATACAGAGCCAATAAAAAGCCATTGGGATTACAGCATGGCAGGGGCTGGGAGGGACCTCTGGAGAGCACCCAGCCCAAACCCCCAGCCAGAGGGACATGACCCTCCAAGAGCTGCTCTGTTAGTGGTGTGAACCTGGCTGGGGCAGAGGGACAAGCTGGTGGGAAAGGCACAGCACAGGCAGGTGACTCTCAGAGCAGAGCCAGCAGGAGCAGGGTGAGTGCTGGGAAACACACCACAGACATCCACACACCACTAGCTGTGTAAAGCAGAGCATGGCAGAGAGCTTGGGCTGGGAAGGTCCTTCTGAAGGTCATCCATTCCAACCCCCTGCAGCCAGCAGGGACATCCCCAACTGGAGCCCCAAGCAGCCTGAGCTGGGATGGTTCATAGAGCACAAACATTTGTGTTAAATAAGAAGTGCATGGGTGAGGTCCCCTGGGCTGCAGCCTCCTCTCAGGGAGCTGCAGAGAGCAAGGAGGTCTCCCTCAGCCTCCTCTGCTCCACACCAACCCCCCCAGCCCCTCAGCTGCTCCTCCCCAGCCCTCTTCTCCAGACCCTTCCCCACCTTTCTTGCCCTTCTCTGCCCCTGCTCCAGCCCTCAGTCTCCTTCTGGCAGTGAGGGGCCCAGAGCTGAAGGCAGCACTCAAGCTGCAGCCATTAGGATCCACACTGGACCCTGCCTGCTGTCCCAGCCCTCCACAGACAACTGTGGTCCTCCTCCAAGCCCAGCTGAGAGCTCTTCCCTGCAAGTTTCAAATGCCAATAGCTCTATTTGGTCCCTGAATGCCTTTTGTCATCATCATCATCAAGCTGTGCTTACTGATGATTTCCTAGGGGTTCAGCTTGAGTGGGCACCTATGGATTTTCCTTCTTTTTGGGTTAAACCTGGAGGTGTCACCGCGGGGGTGGGCTCCTGTCAGCCAGCTCTGAACCTCTCCTCCTCCTCCCTGCCCACAGCCCAGAGCTGCTGCACCAGCCTGAGGAGGTAGAAGGGCTGCAGCGGGGCAAGGGGAAGGGCTCTGCAAGGAGGCCACATGGTTGCATGCACTTCATCAAGTCCTAATTAAGCCTGGTTGGCAAATTCCAAGCCCTTCCAGCTGGAGATGATAGAGTGCCTTGGTTGGGGCTGTTTGGGCCCATAGCTGACATAGGATCACACAGGATATCAGGGGATGGAAGGGACCTCTGGAGATCTCCCAGTGCAAGCCCCTGCCAGAGCAGGAGCATAGAATCCAGCACAGCTCACACAGGAACACATCCAGACAGGGCTGCAAAGGCTCCGGAGAAGGAGACTCCACAACCTCTCTGGGCAGCCTGCTCCAGGGCTCTGGCACCCTCCCACTGCACAACTTCCTCCTCCTCTTCAGCTGGAACCTCCTGGGCTACAGTTTCCAGCCACTGCCCCTTGGCCTCTGGCAGGGTGCAGCTGAGCAGAGCCTGTCCCCTGCCTCCTGAGCCCCAGCCCTCAGCTCTTGAGAGACATTGAGCAGATCCCTCTCAGCCTTGTTCTCTGCAGACTGAACAGCCCCAGGGCTCTCAGCCTCTGCTCCCCAGGCAGTGCTCCAGGCCCTGCCTCATCCTTGTAGCCCTCCCTTGGGCTCTGTGCAGCAGCTCCCTGTCTGTCCTGAGCTGGGGAGCCCAGAGCTGGCTGCAATCTTGCAGGTGAGGTCTCAGCAGGGCAGAGCAGAGGGGGAGGAGAACCTCCCTGGCTGTGCTGGACACACTCCTCTGAATGCCCCCTCAGGACCCCCTTGTCCTTCTTGTCCCCCAGGGCACATTGCTGCACCATGCAGACCATGCTGCCCACCAGCACTCCCAGGTACTTCTCCCCAGGGCTGCTTTCTAGGGTGGGCTTGGGTTTGCCACATCTCTGCTTACCCTGAGCTTTGCTTTTGAGGTTTGGTTTGGGGTTGTATTGTGGTTTTTTTTCCCCACCTAATAAAACCAACTTTTAAACATAACTGCAAGCCTGAGTTCATTCAGATCTATGCCCAGGTCCCTGAAGAGGCAGGGAAGTGAATTATGTTCTCCCTCCTGGTCTTGTGCAGTTCCTAAATTACATTTTTAGCACCAGAAATTAGCAGCTAAGTGGAGGCTGGCAAGGGAGGGAGAAAGGGAGAGGAGATAATGAATTGTCTGAAGATGACAGGAAGGAGCTCTGCTTCTCCTGCCTGTTCTTGCTGAACCAAGGAACCAGCAGGCAGACCTCAGTCCATCAACAGCCACAGCCCAGCACTGCTGCGGCCACATCTGGAAGCCTGGGGTCAGGTGTGGGCCTTTAACTCCCAGAAGGAGGGCAGGGAGGCTCTGCAGAGGGCCCTGACAGGCTGCATCCATGGGCTGAGGCCAATGGGATGAGGGTGAACAAGGCCAAGGGCTGGGACCTGCCCTTGGGGCACAACCACCCCAGGAAGGCTGCAGGCTGGGGGCAGAGTGTCTGGGAAGTGGCCAGCAGGAAAGGCCCTGGGGGTGCTGGGTGTCAGCAGCTGGAGCTGAGGCAGCAGTGTCCAGGGGGGCAAGAAGGGCAGCAGCAGCCTGGGCTGGAGCAGCAATGGTGTGGGCAGCAGGAGCAGGGCAGGGCTTGTGCCCCTGGGCTGGGCACTGCTGAGGCTGCAGCTTGAGTGCTGCCTTCAGCTGTGGGCCCCTCACTGCCAGAAGGAGACTGAGGGCTGGAGCAGGGGCAGAGAAGGGCAAGAAAGGTGGGGAAGGGTCTGGAGAAGAGGGCTGGGGAGGAGCATCTGAGGGAGCTGGGGGGGTTGGTGTGGAGCAGAGGAGGCTGAGGGAGACCTCCTTGCTCTCTGTAGCTCCCTGAGAGGAGGCTGCAGCCAGCTGGGGCTTGGGCTCTTGTTCCAAGGAACAAAAGGCAGGAGAAAAGGAAATGTCCTGAAATGGTGCCAGGGGAGGTGGAGGTTGGGCATGCGGAACAATTTATACTCCTTGAGGTCTGTCCAGTCCTGTCCCAGGCTGCCCAGGGCAGTGTTGGAGTCCCCATGGCTGGAGAGGTTTCAGAGCTGTGTAGCTGTTGTGCCGAGGCCATGGCTTGCTGCTGCCCTGGCAGTGCCCTGGCAGTGCCAGGCTAACAGCTGGGCTGGGTGGTCTTAAGGATCTCCTCCAGCCCAAATGGTTCTGTGCCTCCATGGCTCTATGGAGCACCTGCTGTGGGTGCTGATGCCCCCAGAGTGCTGTCCTGGGATAGAAGGCTGGGAGCTGGCTACCCCCCACAGGGCTGGCAGGGCTGGGAGAGGCTGGGCAGGGGCAGACCTCAGGACAGCAGCAGTTTGTGCCATACCTGATACCAGCCAGGAGTAAGAAAACAGAGCTGGCCTGGGGAAGGAGGCTGCAGATGTCTGTGGGTGAAGCCCAGAAGGATTTCTGCTCCTCCACTCCATGTGGCCAGCACATCTCAGCTGTCAGCTGTGCTGAAGCTGCTCGCTGGGCTGTGAGCCTCCTGGAGGGACATGAAGCAGCTGTGGTGACCAAAGGCTGCTGCTGGCTCTACCTTCTGCACAAATCTCTGCCCCAGCCACCCACTTCAGCTCACTCTGGGACAGGTCCCAGGGATGCTCCTGCACTGCTGTTGGCTCACCAGGGAGGGGAGTCCACCAGAAAAGGGATTTCCATCTGAGGGAGGGTGACCACCACAGAGGAGGACACCAAGAGGAGCAGAGGGCTGCAGAACCTCCTCTGTGGAGCCAGGCTGGGAGAGTTGGGGCTGTGGAGGCTGGAGGAGAGAAGGCTCCAGGGAGAGCTCAGAGCAGCCTCCCAGGACCTTGAAGGGGCTCCAGGAGAGCTGGGGAGGGACTTGGGACAAGGGCTGGGAGTGCCAGGACCAGGGACAATGGCTTGGAGCTGGGAGAGGGGAGGCTGAGAGTGGAGATGAGGAAGAAATTGTTGAGAGTGAGGGTGGGGAGAGCCTGGCACAGGTTGCCCAGGGAGGCTGTGGCTGCCTCCTCCCTGGAGGTGTTGAGGGCCAGGCTGGATGAGGCCTTGAGCAGCCTGGGCTGGTGGGAGGTGTCGCTGCCCATGGCAGGGGCTTGGAGCTGGATGAGCTTTGAGGTCCCTTCCATCCCAACCCCTTCTGTGACTGTGATCTTCACAGAGAAGCTGAGATGACTTTCTTCAGGCTTTGCCATTTCATCCTGGCTGTTGCAGCATCTAAACTAAAGCAGCTGCAGTGGGGGAGACCTGCTCTGATGACCACAACCTGCTCCCTGCTGTGTGGGAACAGCAACACCTGACCCTAACCCAGCAAAGAAAAGGAGGGGGTGGGGAAATATATATAATAAAATAATTAAAGCAAGGGTGAAGGAGATAAAGTAAAGCCAAATAATTCAAGGAGAGCAGTTTAAACTCATCCTGGCAATAATAATGTGCACTGGTCCACATCTGATCTTCTGCTGCTTCCAAATTACACAGAGATAATCAAAAAGAAAGAGGATCTGCTGCACCTCCCCCTGCAGAGCTGTAATTAGTGAGCCCAGGCCTAGGGCTGATCAATAGTGACCCTCCCTGGCAGCTCTGGGTGGTTCTGCCAGGGAAAGGTCACTGCTGCTCTCCTCCAGCTGCAGGGGGAAGAGGAGAGAAGCTTTACCCTGTGGGTGGTGGCCCTGGCTGGTGCAGGAGTGTGGCCCAGGAGAGTTTTGTCATGAAGTGCCCATCCTGTGGCACTGAAGGATGTAGGCTGCACAGAGCCCGGCTCCTCTCAGCTGCTTCTCAGGAAGGTGCCAGCATGGCTGAGGCTGGCAGAGGCAGAACCACAGAGTGCCAGGCTGGAAGGGACCCCAGGGACCACCTGGTCCAAGGCTTCTAGGTGCCAGGGTTGAGCTGATGTGGTGGTGGGAAGTCACACCACCCACCACAGCTGGATGGATGATCCCAGAGGTCCTTTCCAGCCTCAGTCATTCTATGCTTCTGTGCTGGTGCAGTGGCAAGGAGCTGGCTCAGCCCCCTGCCAGGCTGAGCCCTCACACTGCCCCATGCAGGGGACTCCACTGCTGCCCCTGGGAGGTGATTCCTGTGTCTGACTGTGCCCATGGGGAACATTTCCCTCTGGAGCCCCAGGGGAATGTCCCCAGCAGGAGCTTGTCCCCACCACCCCTCCTCTGCTCCTGGCACTCCTTGTACCAAGGGAGCCTCCCCACTGCTGGCAGCCTCTGTGTCCTGGCCCATGGCAGTAAGGTCTCCTCTGAGCCTTCTCCTCTCCAGGCTGCACAGCCCCAGCTCTGCTCAGCCTCTCCTCACACGGCTTCAGGGTTCCTCTGCCCCTCTGCCTTCTCCAGGAGGTGCTGAGGTCTGCACCTGGAGTCACAAAGTCATTTTGGTTGTCAAAGCCCTTCCAGATCCTCCTGCCCAACCCTTCTCAGCTCTGGCCAGGCTGGGGCTGACCATGGCCCTCAGCACCACAGCTCTGCCCCCACTCTCTGCATTGGGTGCACTCAATGCCACTGTCCATGTCACTGACAAAGATGTTGAACAAGACAGGTCCCAGGACTGATCCCTGAGGGACTCCGCTTGTCACTGGCCTCCCCTGGGACATGGACCCATTGACAGCCACTCTTTGGGTGTGGCCATCAAGCCAGATCTTTATCCACTGAATGGTCCATCCATCAAACCCATTCTGCACCAGCTTGGAGACCAGGATGTGGTGCAGGACAGTGTCAAAGGCTTTCCTCAGGTCCAGGTAAATGACATCAGTCGCTCAGCCTTCACCTATTGATGTTGTGACCTTGTCACAGAAGGCCACCAGGTTTGTCAGGCAGGATTTGAGGCTATTTATTGACAGGATAAAGTGGACAGAACAGAAAAGGGGAGACAGAGAGGTGGGGAATGAAGAAAGAGAGAAGAAAGAAATTGTATTACCACCCTCCCCCCCCCCCCCAGTCCCAAGACAGTTTGGGTCTGTGGAAGGCTGCTGCTGCATCCTGGGTGGCTGTGCTATCCTCCCTGGAGGAGGGGAAGGAGTGATCCCAAAGTCCAAGTCCAAGTCCTTCTCTGAGCAGCCTCCAGCATGCTTTGTCTTCAGTCAGGAAGTCTTTTCTCCAGGAGCTGCAGCAGGCAGAACTCAGGGCAGGGAGAGAGGGTTCCTCCTGGTCTGCTGCCATCAGGCTGTGTGGTGATGTCTTTTCTCCTCTGTCCTTTTCCCTCCTTGTGTTTTCCTCTTCTCCTGAGCAGGCATTGTTCAGAAGTTCTTTTTTACAGCTTTTTCAGTCACAGTTTGTTTAGGTGTGTGTCCAGGCATTGTCCCCAGGGCATGCCAAGTGGTGAATCCATTGTATTTTCACTATCCCACTCTTTCAAGGGTAGAGATGGGTTCCAGAGGGTCCTTATCCAGTGGCTGTCCTCCCATTACACATTTCTGTTGTCTGGGGGCAAAGGTGATTTTATCTTTGTTGATTTACACGGAGAGAGAGGAGATTCAGTCTCTATCAGACAGCAGGCAGCTCCCTTAGCTCTCCTGGGTGCACCCCACCAGGCTCCACAGGCTTGGGTCTGTGCCCAGATCAGCTGCTCCCTAGCCTGATCCTCCTGCACCAAGGTGAAGTGTTGCCTGCCTTGGCTTTCCCACCAGCTTCACCACCCATAGGGAGAGGAGGAGAGGGAGAGAGAGAGGGAGAGGGAGAGGGAGAGGGAGAGAGGAGAGGGAGAGGGAGAGGGAGAGGGAGAGAGGAGAGGGGGAGAGGAGAGGAGAGGAGAGGAGAGGAGAGGAGAGAGGGAGAGGAGAGGAGAGGAGAGGAGAGGAGAGGAGAGGAGAGGAGGAGAGGAGAGGAGAGGGAGGAGAGGGAGAGGAGAGGGAGAGGAGAGGAGAGGGAGGGGGAGGGAGGGAGGGAGGGAGGGAGGAGAGGGAGGGGAGAGGAGAGGAGAGGAGAGGAGAGGAGAGGGAGAGGAGAGGAGGAGAGGAGAGGAGAGGAGAGGAGAGGGAGAGAGAGAGAGGAGAGGAGAGGAGAGGAGAGGGGAGGGAGGGAGGGGAGGAGAGGAGAGGAGAGAGGAGAGGAGAGGAGGAGAGGAGAGAGAGGGAGAGGAGAGGAGAGGGAGAGGAGAGGAGAGGAGAGGAGAGAGAGGGAGAGGAGAGGAGAGGAGAGGAGAGGAGAGGAGAGGAGAGGAGAGGAGAGGAGAGGAGAGGAGAGGAGAAGAGAGGAGAGGGAGAGAGGGAGAGGAGAGGAGAGGGAGAGGAGAGGGAGAGGGGAGAGGGGGAGGGGAGAGGAGAGGGAGGGGAGGGGAGAGGAGAGGAGAGGAGAGGGGAGAGGGAGAGGAGGGGAGGGGAGGAGTCTAAAACTGCCACATTAATGTATTTCATATTTGACATTCCAACAGCAGCACAGCTTGCTTACCAAGTGTGTCCACAGGTTCTGTCACTCGGTTCTGAGTGACACATTCCACATGTGAG
Organism: Melanerpes aurifrons; assembly: GCA_011125475.1. NCBI lineage: Eukaryota > Metazoa > Chordata > Aves > Piciformes > Picidae > Melanerpes > Melanerpes aurifrons. Next base: position 649,767 of record WWNC01000122.1, on the reverse strand, counting down.
AGCAGTTAAAGGATTTAAGCACAGGTGGGAGAATTTCCAAGCCCCTGATTCAAACTGGAAGTACAGCTGCTGTGTCCCCACAAGTGGCATTCTGTGGCAGATTAGCCTGGCACTCATGACCTGCTCCTCTCTCTGGTATCTCCCCTGATGCTGTGGGAGTTGCCCTTGGCTCAGAGAGGGCTAAGAGCCTCTCTCCTTTTGTGCCCAGTTCAGTCTGGAGCTTGCCCTTGGACAGGAGAGAGCTAAGGGCCTCTCTCTCATGTGCTCTGTCCCTGGGCTGTAGCCTTTCCTTGGCTCTTCTGGGATTCAGTTCTCTTGGAGCTTTCCCCTTTCTGCCTTGCTCCAGGTGCAAGGCCTGGATGTAATTGTTGCCTGTTAGGCCAAGTTCTTCAGCTGCTGCCCTGGCAGCAGTTGGCTCTTGTTGCTGTCTGGGTGAGATCAAGGCGAGTTGCCCAACTTCTCCTCTGCTTTAAGTACTGTCCCAAGACAGCTAACGCCCTTTGGTAACAGAGAACACTGACAGCTGGACCTATGTGATGGGGCATATCCAGACATGTCCAGGGGCACACACAGTTCACAGCTCTGTCACAAAGCTAATCACATCTGGTACAGGTTTCTTTGGACCCCAGGAACTGACCAGGTCTGCACATTCACAGCTGCTTAGCCCCTTGTCTGTGTTAGGGCATGCTCAGAGTTTCACCCTTCAGGACATCCCCATCACACCAGGACCTTGCAATGGCACAAGGACCCCTCCTTGCTCCTTGCTGGTGGGCTTCTCAGGGAGGGACTCCTGGGAGCTGGTTTCCCTGACAGGGTTGTGAGAGCTTTCCCCACAGCTCCATCAGATGGGGCCTCTCTTCTTCCTCTGGGTACCCCTGGGGTTGACCTCCTTTAGCCCTCTTTTGCTGGCTGAAAGCTGCCTCCTGGCCAATTTACCCCAAGGTCTCTGTTGCCATCATCCTGGGCTACCACTTCCTCAGCTGCTCCTGGTGGTCCTTTTCCTGCTCTGTGGATCCTAGTTTGAAGCTCTCTGTCCCAGGCTGCCCAGCCTGCTGGCAAAGGTCCCTTGGGCTGTGCTTGGTCAGGTGGATCTCTTCTCTTCCAAGGAAGCCTCAGTCTCTAGTTGTGTCTACTGGTGACAAACACCAAACTGTGCCAACATCAGAGCCACAACTAATTGTTAACCTGAAAGATCTACCTGCTCCTTCTTGTCCTCCTCCAGCCCTTGTCCCTCACTGACAGAATCAAGGAGAGAACCACCCAGACCCTCACTGACCATCTGCCCAGAGCCAATAAGTCAAACTTGATGCTTTCCAGGTCACCCTGGCAGAAACTTTGGTGCAGGTTCCAGGTCTGTTCTGGAGCAGGTGGATGGATCACAGGAATCTCAGGATGGTTTGAGATGGAAAGGAGGCAAACCTCCTTGCTTTGGACAAGGACATCCTCCACCAGGCCATCTCACCTGGCCTTGCGATGAACAGAGGGCTGGAGCTGCTCTGCCATGGAGACAGCCTGAGAGAGTTGGGGCTGTGCAGTCTGGAGAGGAGAAGGCTCCCAGGAGAGCATCTTGTGGCCTTCCAGGATCTGCAGGGGGCTACAGGAAAGCTGGGGAGGGACTTGTGAGGGTGTGAGGGAGTGATAGGACTGGGGAGGATGGAGCTGCCTTTGTCCTTCCACCTGAGTCCTGCCTCAGCCCTTCCACCTCTGCCCTGGGACTGTGGGATAGTGAACATGGGCACTGGGCAGTGTCCCTGGGCACACAGCATGGCTGGATGGGGAACATGGGCCCTGGGGGTGCTGGGTGTCAGCAGCTGGAGCTGAGGCAGCAGTGTCCAGGGCAGCAAGAAGGGCAGCAGCAGCCTGGGCTGGAGCAGCAATGGTGTGGGCAGCAGGAGCAGGGCAGGGCTTGTGCCCCTGGGCTGGGCACTGCTGAGGCTGCAGCTTGAGTGCTGCCTTCAGCTGTGGGCCCCTCACTGCCAGAAGGACACTGAGGGCTGGAGCAGGGGCAGAGAAGGGCAAGAAAGGTGGGGAAGGGTCAGGAGAAGAGGGCTGGGGAGGAGCAGCTGAGGGAGCTGGGGGGGTTGGTGTGGAGCAGAGGAGGCTGAGGGAGACCTCCTTGCTCTCTGCAGCTCCCTGAGAGGAGGCTGCAGCCAGGTGGGCCTTGGGCTCTGCTCCCTAGGAACAAGGACAGGATGAGAGGCTTCCAGTTCTGCCAGGGGAGGTTTGGGTTAGGCATGAGGAACAATTTCTGTGCTGCTAGAGTTGTCAGGGACTGTCCCAGGCTGCCCAGGGAGGTGGTGAATTCCCTGTCCCTGGAGGTGTTTAGAGGAGACAGACAAGGTGCCAAGGGCCATGCCAAGGAATGCTCAGGTTGTACATGAGGAACAATTTCTGCCCAGGAAGGGTTCCCAGGCTGCCCAGGGAGGTGGTGGAGTCCCCATCCCGGGAGGTGTTTCCAAGCCCCCTGGATGTGGTGCTGAGGAAGGTGGTGCAGTGGCAGTGGCTCAGCAGCAGTGCTGCGGTTGAGCTCTGGGTGAGCTGGAACTGGATGAGCTCCAAGGTCTCCTCCAGCCTCAACAGTTCTATGCTGCTATAATTTCAGGCAGTGTGAGCAGGACAACCTCCTGTTGCAGTTGTACCTCCTGCTCCTCAGAGGACAGTGCTCAGGTGGCAGCAAGGCAGGAGGCAGAAGCAGGAGGTGAAACTGAGGAGCAAAGAATCACAGAATCACAGAATTGTCAGGGCTGGAAGGGACCTCAAGGCTCAGCCAGTCCCAACCCCCCTGCCATGGGCAGGGACACCTCACACCACAGCAGGTTGCTCACAGCCACCTCCAGCCTGGCTGCAAACACCTCCAGGCAGGAGGCTTCCACCACCTCCCTGGGCAACCTGGGCCAGTCTCTCACCACCCTCATGGGGAACAACTTCTTCCTCACAGCCAAGCTCAATCTCCCCACTTCTAGTTGTGCTCCATCCCCCCCAGTCCTATCACTCCCTCACACCCTCACAAGTCCCTCCCCAGCTTTCCTGTAGCCCCCTGCAGATCCTGGAAGGCCACAATTAGGTCTCCTGGGAGCCTTCTCCTCTCAGTTTGAGGAGGCCCTGGCCCAGCAGCAGCAGCAGCAGCAGTGCAGGAGGTGAATCACTCTGCCAGCGTTCTGCAAGGCTAACTTTGACTTATCACAGAACTTAGCAGGTAACACCAGTAAGACCCTTCAGGGAGACTATTTTGGCAAGCAATTTGCCCTCCCTGACCTGCCTGTACTCCGTGGTGGCAACTCTCATTGCTGCAGCGCTGAGTGGGCTGGAAAAGAGACAGAAGGATAAAAAGATGTCTTGGGGAGGAAGGGAAATAAAAAGAAAACCAACAGCGAAGAGAGAGAGAGAAATCAGTGCTGCAGCAGAGAGCCTGCCACTGGCAGCCCCCAGCACAGGCAGCTGGAGGTGCTGCTGCCTGCCTGCTCCTCTGCCCTGAGGCTGTGGCACCCCTCCCACCCCCACCCTGCACCAGGTCCCCCTTGCTGCTGGGTGAAATTCCCCCCAGCAGCACCCAGCCCTGCTTCAGAAGAGCTCTGCTCCGCTTCTCTGCTTCTCCCTGCAACCTCATCCCAGCAGCTATTGCAGACCAGGCTGGACCAGGGTTTGGGTTGGACTTGATGACCTCTGGAAGTCCCTTCCAACCCCTAACATGAATCATAGAAGCGCAGAATTGTCAGGGTTGGAAAGGACCTCCAGTCTCACCCAGCCTCAATCCTCCGCCATGGCCAGGGACACCTCACACATCAGGTTGCTCACAGCCACCTCCAGCCTGGCCTTAGAAAAACATGCTGTGATCCTGTGATCCTGTGACCCTGTGACAGGGCTCTGAGCAACCTCTTCCGTCTGAAAATGTCACTGCTCAGCACAGGGCAGTTGGAGGAGAGGAGGTCTGAAGGTCCCTTCTCGCCCAGACCAGTCTGAGATTCTGTGCACCTGGGCAGGCTGCAGGAGGAGAACCTCCTGAGGGGCACCAAGGCCAAGGGCAAGGTCCTACAACTGGCTCGGGGCAGCCCTGGAGACCAATCCAGGCTGGAGGAGAGGAGACTGAGAGCAGCCCTGCAGAGAAGGACTTGGGGTGCTGGGGGGCAGAAGCTGGAGAGGAGCCAGCAATGGGCACTGGCAGCACAGAAGGCCAAGGGCAGCCTGGGCTGCATCCAAAGCAGTGTGGCCAGAGCTGGGATCCTGCCCCTCTGCTCTACTCTGGGGAGACCTCCCTACAGAGTAGCCAAGTCCCAAACTGCCCCTGCCCCCCCCATCAGAGATGAGAGATGCCTATTGCAGGGTCCTCCCTCACCAGCTGTGGACCTGGGGTCCACATGAGTTCAACCCTGTGGTGGGAGTGAGCCCTGCCCAGGGGCTCTGCCACGGCCAGGGGTGCTCCTGGACCCTCCAGTCCAACCAGGGACCTGCATGGGAGGCAGGAGGGTGATAAAGAGACTTGACCAAGCTCCAAACCACAGGGTACTGAGACACAGACAGCTCCACATGTGGTGGCACCAGGAGGGTCATATCCCCAGACACAGAGCCATGCAGAGCTGCTCCCAGCAGTGCAATAGAAGTGGGGAGATTGAGCTTGGCTGTGAGGAAGAAGTTGTTCCCCATGAGGGTGGTGAGAGACTGGCCCAGGTTGCCCAGGGAGGTGGTGGAAGCCTCCTGCCTGGAGGTGTTTGCAGCCAGGCTGGAGGTGGCTGTGAGCAACCTGCTGTGGTGTGAGGTGTCCCTGCCCATGGCAGGGGGGCTGGGGCTGGCTGAGCCTTGAGGTCCCTTCCAGTCCTGACAGTTCTGTGATCCTATGACAGTCCCAGACTGGTTTGGGTTGGGAAGGACATCTGGAGGTCACCCAGTCCAGGTCCCCTGCAGTGAGCAGGGACATCTGCAGCTGGGGCAGTTCAAATCCAACCACTAATCCCTGCCCCACCATGGGCACCAAACCCTGGTCCCAAGTGCCATGGCCACAGCTTGCTGCAACACCTCCAGCCATGGGCACTCCAGCACCTCCATGGACAGCCTGTGCCAATCCCTCACCACTCTGGCACCACGGAAATTCTCCCTCATGGCCAAACTCAACCCTGCCCTGGCACAGTTTCAGGACATTTCCCCTCCTGATGCAATCCCTCCCCCCGCCGATGGCTGTGAAGTGCTGCAGCTTCTGCAGGGTGAAACACCTGAGAAGTGTCAGCGTGGCTGCTCCACAGCCACATCACACTGTGACTAAGTGACACTTCCTTAATTACCTCCTTCTCTCCCCAAGGCAGATCAGCCACTTCAGGACACCACGAGGTTAAACAGATCTGGATCTCTTCCTTTGTCTCTTCACAATTACTGTAAAATAAAAAAAAATCAGAACTGTTTTCATTTCTCCTTTTTTTAATATATTTTTTTTTCTATCTCTTTTATCTCTTTTTTTTTTCTCTCTTTTTTTCTTTTATCTCCTTTTTTTTTTTTCTTTCACTTTTTTCCTCTTCTTTCTCTTATTTTTTAGCTCCCTCCCCCACCCCCTCCCAAACTGCCCTGGAACAAAGCTAAAGCTCTGTAGCAGTGCTCAGCCCCAGGTGGACAGTGAGGTCTGAGCTGTGCTCTGTGTGTACTGCATGGCATGGCCAGGGGTAAATTAATTACTGGAGGACAGCTAATGAGAGTTCTCCTACACTCAGCCCCCAAGCCTTGGGCTGTGCACAGGCAGCCACTACTGGTGGGGGTCCACCCAAGCCTCCTGAGACATCCCAGGGGCATCCAGCACCCTGATGGGTTCCTACCAAGGAAAAGTGGTGACCACTGGCACTGCTAGCACTGGGGGAGACTGGCAGGCAAGATGCCACCAGGCTCATGAAAGGTAGATGTGAGGTGAGGAGGAAGGAATCACAGAACCACAGCATGGCTCAGGCTGAAAGGGAGCTCAGAGCTCATCCCCTGCAGCCTCCTCACCATGCCCAGGGACACCTCTCACCTACACTCAGCTGCTCAAGGCCTTCAACACCCCCAGGCAGGAGGCAGCCACAGCCTCCCTGGGCAGCCTGTGCCAGAGTCTCACCACCCTGGCACTGCAGAACTTCTTCCTCAGCTCCAGTCTGACCCTGCTCTGCCTCAGCTCCAAACCATTTCCCCTGGTCCTGCCTCCAGACACCCTCACAGAAAAGAAGTGAGGAAGAGGAAGGGAAAGGAGCACAGGGACTGCCCACACACCACTACCCAGCTGAGCAGGCTGCTGAGGAAGTAAACCTACATTTTGTCATCTCCCTTCTGGGAAATCTGGGAAGAGCCTGCTCAGATGGGATCCCAGGCTCAGAGGATGTTAGGGGTTGGAAGGGACCTCTGGAGATCTTCCAGTGCAAGCCCCTGCCAGAGCAGGAGCATAGAATCCAGCACAGGTCACACAGGAACACATCCAGACAGGGCTGCAAAGGCTCCAGAGAAGGAGACTCCACAGCCTCTCTGGGCAGCCTGCTCCAGGGCTCTGGCAGCCTCCCACTGCACAACTTCCTCCTCCTCTTCAGCTGGAACCTCCTGGGCTGCAGTTTCCAGCCACTGCCCCTTGGCCTCTGCAGAGCCTGGCTGTGTCCTGTGGCCATCCTCACATCACAACTGTTTCTGTCATCATAAATATCTGAGGGTGTCAAACCTGGCATGAACTGACTGCAGGTGGCTCCACGCTGAGTGGTGCTGTTGGTGAGGCTGAAGGGTGGGAGTGGAACCACCCAGAGGGACGTGGGCAGGCTGCAGGGGTTCAGGAGAACCTCAGGACGTTCAACAAGGCCAAGGTGGGTCAGGGCAGCCCTGGAGACCAATCCAGGCTGGGGGAGAGGAGACTGAGAGCAGCCCTGAAGAGAAGGACTTGGGGTGCTGGGGGGCAGAAGCTGGAGAGGAGCCAGCAATGGGCACTGGCAGCACAGAAGGCCAAGGGCAGCCTGGGCTGCATCCAAAGCAGTGTGGCCAGAGCTGGAGAGAGGGGATCCTGCCCCTCTGCTCTGCTCTGCTCTGCTCTGCTCTGGGGAGAGCTCCCCTGCAGGGCTGTGCCCAGCTGTGGGGACACCACCAGAGGAGAGCCCTGGAGCTGCTGGAGAGGCTCCAGAGGAGGCCAGCAAGATGCTGAGAGGGCTGCAGGAGCTGTGCTGTGGGGCCAGGCTGGCAGAGCTGGGGCTGTGCAGGCTGCAGAAGAGAAGGCTGCAGGCAGAGCTGAGAGCTGCATTTGCATCTCTGCAGGGCAGCTGCAGGCAGGCTGGGGAGGGACTGTTGAGAAGGGGCTGTGGGGCTAGGCCCAGGGGCAGTGGTTTGGCAGTGGAGCAGGGCAGGGTTAGGTTGGCCCTCAGGAGGGAGTTGTGCAGAGGGAAGGTGGGGAGAGAGTGGCACAGGCTGCCCAGGGAGGTGGTGGAGGCTCCATCCCTGCAGCCATTCAAGGTGAGGCTGGCTGTGTGCCTGGGCAGCCTGCTCTGGCTGGAGCTGTCCTTGCTGAGTGCAGGGGGTTGGACAGGATGCCCTTGGAGGGTCCCTCCCAGCCTGATGCACTCTGTGGCTCTGTGAATTCAGGGCAGCTGAATTTGGTCAAAAATTCCCCATTCTGGGCAAGGGCAGTGCCTGGGATGAGCCAGAGGCCAGGGGCAGGCTGAGCCTGTGTCCCACAGAGCCTTGTGTCCTGTGATTGCTCTGCACCACTCACACAGTGACATCTGAACGCTGGGGAAGGGTTTGTTTCTGGCAAGTTCAATACTTTATCTCTTTCCTGTGTGTCAGAAGGGAGAATTGTGTTCAACAAACGACATCCACTGAGGCAAAACTGGGGGGAATGGGGAAGGGAAAGAGGAAAGTGTTCTTTCCTGCTTGCCTTGGAGCTGGTGGGCACTGAGGGCGTTGGTGACAGCTCTGGCTGCTGAGGGAGCTGAAGTTTGACTTGCAGAGCTTAGAGGCACAGATGCAGGATGCTGCTGACCGGCTGCAGGTGCTCCTGGGGCAGTTGTCCTCAGCTTTGTGCCCCTTGTCCTGCTGTTCACATGAAGCTGTCCTTTGCCTCGTGGGGTCTGGGGCTGCCCAGGGGCTGGAGCAGGTCCAGAAACAAAGTAACCAAGCTGGGGAAGGGTCTGGAGAAGAGGGCTGGGGAGGAGCAACTGAGGGAGCTGGGGTGGTTGGTGTGGAGTGGAGGAGGCTGAGGGAGACCTCCTTGCTCTCCGCAGCTCCCTGAGAGGAGGCTGCAGCCAGCTGGGGCTTGGGCTCTGCTCCCATGGAACAAGGACAGGACAAGAGGAGATGGCCTCAAATTGCCCCAGGGCAGGTTCAGGTTGGCCATGAGGAACAGTTTCTGCCCTTTTAGAGTTGTCCAGTCCTGTCCCAGGCTGCCCAGGGCAGTGTTGGAGTCCCCATGGCTGAAGGGGTTTCAGAGCTGTGTAGCTGCAGTGCTGAGGGCCATGGCTTGGTGCTGATCTGGCAGTGCCCTGGCAGTGCTGGGCTCAGGCTTGGACTCCATGGTCTCAAAGGTCTCTTCCAACAAAAACCATGCTATGATTTTACAGTTCTGTGGATGTGGCTTTCCCCATGACCTCTCCTCCTCTTCAGGACAGGACCCCCAGGACACCCATCCCCAGGCATTCCTGGGGCACGGTGGGGCACATCTGGTGGCTCTGCAGCTCTGTGCTGGGAGAGCCCTGATGCCTGGACAGCATCGCTGCACCCGGCAGGCTCCACCACCCCCACCTCCTGCCTGCTAATCAACCCAGCTGCAGGCACCTTGCTGCCTGATGATCTCCCCGTGGGGACACTCCGAGGCTTCTCGACTCCCAGCCCATTAAAAACCGCAGCTCTGCTCTTGTCAGGTCCTGTCGGGGAGGCAGGGAGGTGCCTGTCACCCAGGTGGAGACAACTACTGCATATTCAAGAGGTGAAACAGCTCCTGCCTCAGGGAGACGCAGGGGATGCAAAGACCTGCTGGGGGGGGGGGTGCAGAGGAGACCACCAAGATGCTCAGAGGGCTGCAGAACCTCTGCTGTAAGGCCAGGCTGGGAGGGCTGGGGCTGTGCAGCCTGGAGAGGAAGTCGTCCTCTCCAGGGACACCTTCTGGGCACCTTGCAGTGCCTAAAGGCTGAGCAGAAAGCTGGGGACAGACTTTTTCTCAGGGCCTCTTGTGCCAGGACAAGGGGGGATGGTTTGGAGTGCAAGAGGGAGAGTGAGAGTGGAGAGAAGGGAGAAATGTTTGAGCCTGAGGGTGGGGAGAGCCTGGCCCAGGGTGCCCAGAGAGGTGGGAGATGCCCCATGGCTGGCAGCAGTGGGGGTCAGGTTGTTTGTGGCTGGGAGCAGCCTGCTGTGGTTGGGGATGTCCCTGGGGGGATGCAAGGGGTTGGGCTGGAGGAGCTTGGGAGGTCCTTTCCCACCCAGCCCAATCTGGAAATCTCCTTGCAGTCAGCTCATGCAGCAGCAGGACAGCAGCCATGTGGTCTGTGCAGAAGAGCTGTCAGTGGTTTGCAGCTCCTTAGGTTCCCCTTTGGAGAGCTGAGTTGCAGGGAGGAATCCTCCAGCTTGTGGATCTGCTGTGGTTTTTGGCTCCACCACCACTCAAGAGGACCACAAAAACCCAACATCTGCTCCTGCTGGAGAGAGCATTCAGCAAACACAGGCTGCCAGCCTGGGCTGCTGCAGGCTGCTCCAGAGCTCAGCTTCTCTTTTGCCTGCATCAGTGCCTGGTACAGGAGACCCTTCCAGCACTCCACAGCAGCCCAGCATGGAGGGGCTGGAAAGGACCTCTGGAGCTCACCCAGCCCAAGCCCCCTGCTCCAGCAGGGCACCCACAGCAGCTTGCCCAGCAGCACAATGCCCAGGGGGGTTGGAAGCTCTCCACACAAGGAGACTCCACAACCTCTCTGGGCAGCCTGCTGTAGTGAAGGATGCTTATCATCAGGATTGTGCCCCAAACATTTGGGTAGGATATATTTCTGTATGTGTTAACCCTCCTTTGTCCCCCCCCTTTCTGGAGGCAGCAGGGGGAATCCTGGCGCCACTGAGTCCAGGTAAACAGCCTACCTGGGCGTGGTCTCACCCCTGCAGTACTAGAGGCAGGCTATATGTTTGCTTCCCCAAGTATAGCATATACTCAGGGCCATATTTGGTAGCTAGTAGTTCATTGGTTAATGTTTGGGTTGGCAACAGGTGCTTATTGGGCCAGTATTCACTGGGGCAAATGGTAAATAGGGGTCGTTTGGCAAATGAGCCCCCCCACCTCGGTGTTGGAGCCTGTGTGTGCGTGCGTGCCAGCCAGTGCTCTGGGAGGCCTCGTGGTCCTTTTGCCACTGTTACCCAGCTGTGTGCAGTGCCGTGGACAGCACTCCGTGGGATCAACCGCTGCGCGATCCATCGTAGGAGAAAACCTGGTAGCCCGTGTGAACCAGCGTTGCTGACCTGCCACTGCACCCTCCGAGCGAGGAATTTTGTATCCTGGGAGAGAACAGCAGAGCCACGCGGTGCGCCACGCGGCCGGCGCCATTTCCTGCCTCCTTATTACGGCACATCCGTGCCACGTTGTCTGGATTATAAACATTATTGAAGAAAGACTCCACGACTTCCTCAGCGTCTGAGTAAGCCAAGCCCTCCTTTGTAGAGCTTCGTTTAGGATAGCATTTATATTGCTCCGGGTGGAGGGTTGCCGGTCACTGACCAACCCCTCCCCGCCACTCTCTGACTCAGTTTAGATTCTAAGTTCTGTGAATCATTTTGGTTTAAATGCCCATACATAACATTCTGTAAAGATAGTTCCACTAACCGAATATTGATACCTGTGAGGGGCGATTGTAAATACCCCGTTACAGAGTTTGTATATATATAAATAAACTTATATTTTCGTTGATGGATCTGCCGCGCATTTCTGAGGGCATATCCACGACACCTGCTCCAGGCCTCCAGCACCCTCACACCAAACACCTTTCTCCTCCTGCTCACATCCAACCTCCTGCCCTCCACCTTGTGCCCCTTGGCCCTTGGCCTGTCCCTGGGCACCCCTGAGCAGAGCCTGGCCCCAGCCTCTTGCCCCCCCACAGCTCCTTTAGCTCTTGCTGAGCATTGCTCAGCTCCCCTCTGGGGCTGCTCTGCTCCAGGCTCTCAGCCCCAGGGCTCTCAGCCTTTGCTCCTCACAGAGCTGCTCCAGGACCCTCAATAGCTTCAGAGCCTCCCCTGGACTCTCTCCAGCAGTTCCCTGTCCCTCTGGAACTGGGGAGCCCGGAGCTGGACCCAGGTCTCCAGATGTAGCCTGACGAGGGCAGACTAGAGGGGAGGAGAACTTCCCTTGCCCTGCTGCCCACACTCTTCTCCATGCACCCAGGACACCTTTGGCCTTCTCGGCCATGGGGAGCACGTTGCTGGCTCCTGGGAACTTGCTGCCCCCCAGCACTCCCAGGTCATTCTTCATGGAGCTGTTCCCCAGTAAGCCCCCCATCAGCTGTCCTGCTGCAGGAGGTTGTTCCTCCCCAGGGGCAGGTCCCTGCCCTTGCCCTGCTTGAACCTCATGAGGTTCTCCCTGCCCAGCTCTCAGCCTGTGCAGCTCACTCTGGATGGCAGCACAGCCTGAGGAGTGCCATAAGGCTCACTCTGTGCCTTCACCCAGGTCAGAGAATCTTCACCTCAAGACACACATCACAAGCTCAGACCTTCAGCACTGCCCCACAGCATCCTCCTGGCTGCTCCTGGCCTGGGTGGGGGCAGCCTGCAGTGGGTTAAGAGTGGAGGGGAATGGAGACAGCTCCAGCTGGGGGCTGGTCACCACTGGTGTCCCCCAGGCCTCAGGGTGGGCCAGGGCTCTTTAATGTCTTTATCAATGGTCTGGGTGAGGGCTTGGAGGCTCCCCCAGGCAGTTTGCAGAGGACACCAAACTGGGTGGCAGTGGTGATCTGCTGGGGGGCAGGGAGGCTCTGCAGAGGGACCTGGGCAGGCTGAGGCCAATGGGATGAGGGTGAACAAGGCCAAGGGCTGGGACCTGCCCTTGGGGCACAACCACCCCAGGAAGGCTGCAGGCTGGGGGCAGAGTGTCTGGGAAGTGGCCAGCAAGAAAGGCCCTGGGGGTGCTGGGTGACAGCAGCTGGAGCTGAGGCAGCAGTGTCCAGGGCAGCAAGAAGGGCAGCAGCAGCCTGGGCTGGAGCAGCAATGGTGTGGGCAGCAGGAGCAGGGCAGGGCTTGTGTCCCTGGGCTGGGCACTGCTGAGGCTGCAGCTTGGAGTGCTGCCTTCAGCTGTGGGCCCCTCACTGCCAGAAGGAGACTGAGGGCTGGAGCAGGGGCAGAGAAGGGCAAGAAAGGTGGGGAAGGGTCAGGAGAAGAGGGCTGGGGAGGAGCAGCTGAGGGAGCTTGGGGGGTTGGTGTGGAGCAGAGGAGGCTGAGGGAGACCTCCTTGCTCTCTGCAGCTCCCTGAGAGGAGGCTGCAGCCCAGGGGACCTCACCCATGCACTTATTTGACACAAATGTTTGTGCTCTATGAACCATCCCAGCTCAGGCTGCTTGGGGCTCCAGTTGGGGATGTCCCTGCTGGCTGCAGGGGGTTGGAATGGATGACCTTCAGAAGGACCTTCCCAGCCCAAGCCCTCTGCCATGCTCTGCTTTACACAGCTAGTGGTGTGTGGATGTCTGTGGTGTGTTTCCCAGCACTCATCCTGCTCCTGCTGGCTCTGCTCTGAGAGTCACCTGCCTGTGCTGTGCCTTTCCCACCAGCTTGTCCCTCTGCCCCAGCCAGGTTCACACCACTAACAGAGCAGCTCTTGGAGGGACATCTCAGCATCTTCTAGACAGCCCTGGATGGAGTCCAGACCTCTGCAAAGCACCAAAACTGCTCCTTGCTGCTTGTACCTCACCACATGCCCTGTTCCTGCATGGTGACAAATCCTGCTCCAGGTGCAGCTCCTCAGTGGCTCTGAACCTCACGGACTGGCTCAGGTTGTGGCTGCCTTCTCCGTGGAGGTGTTCAAGGCCAGGCTGGATGAGCAACGTGGGCTGCTGGGAGGTGTCCCTGCCCATGGCAGGGGCTTGAAGCTGGATGGTCTTGAAGGTCCCTTCCAGCCCATCCCTCACTGTGTGTCCATGGCCAGCCTGGGGACGTGGCAGAGGCTTTGCTGCTCCTTAAGAGCTGCTGAAGTTGTTGTCCCAGGATGCTGATGGGGCAGAAGAGGTCTTGCAGCAGACAAGGGAAAGGACATTGGGCAAATGACTTCTGGGGGAACAAAACACTGGGATGGCTGCAGCCAGACTCAGTCCCTGTGGGAGCTTCTTTCTTGCTCATGAACCACCTCTGTTCTCTGCTGCCTCCAGCTCTCACCCAGAGGATCACAGAAGGTCTTTGCTTGGCAGAGGCCTCTGAGAGCCTTTAGTCCAACCTGCAAGGTCTGGCCGCAGAGGCGACGACCTTCTCCCTGTCTGCCACCCCACGTCCAAGGAGCAGGACCTGGCACAGGGAAGCCCAAGACCCCTGAGGCAACCTGGGGGTCGACCAACCCCCTGGAGGCCCCTGGCCTGGTGGCCCAGCCCGACCCTCTGTGCTGGCAAGCTGCCAGCCTCCCAGGAGGGACCTGGTGGCTGCAGGTCTGGCGCTTTTATCATGCACACTAAGAGGAGACATAATCAATTCCCCAGTTGGCACTTTGCACTGAATACCCACTTTTTCAGTCTGATAGCAGGACTAAATTAGTTATTTAGCAACGAGACCCTAATTTAAAGTGAGCAACTGCCCTGACAGGGATCATTGTTCAAGGCCGTCCCCCCTTTGCTTTCCGATGAGAGGCCCCCACCAGTCCCTGGAAGGTGATAAATAGACAATTAGAAAACAGATATATTTTGTTGGTTCTGCACGGCTCCCCGGCGCTGTCAGGCTCACAATGAAGGGGGCTCCAGCAAATTGGCGGGCGAGGAAAGCCAGCTGCACGGCCATCACTCCTGCAGACACCGAGCCATATGTGGCCATTTACAGGACATCCCCGGGAATGGATGGAGCCCAGCACAACCAGGGGGGAACGAAAAATACTTGACGAAGTTGGCTGCTCCTCATTTAACAAGAATAAAATGTCTAATGGAGTGTAATGGAAGCCATCAGTCACCCCCGCGCGGAGCACGGCTTCCACGCTCCACTTTTAAAGACTAATGCCAGTTTTCATTCACCAGGAACAGCCCAGGGAGGAAGGGACCCAGCCCCAGGCACAGGGGTGTGGCACGGGCATCAATGGGCAGTGCGGCCCAGGAGACACCATGGGCCTGGGACACACCATGGGCCTAGGACACACCATGGGCCTAGGAGACACCATGGGCCTAGGGCACACCATGGGCCTAGGAGACACCATGGGCCTAGGACACACCATGGGCCTGGGACACACCATGGGCCTAGGAGACACCATGGGCCTAGGACACACCATGGGCCTGGGACACACCATGGGCCTAGGGCACACCATGGGCCTAGGGCACACCATGGGCCTGGGAGACACCATGGGCCTGGGAGACACCATGGGCCTAGGGCACACCATGGGCCTGGGACACACCATGGGCCTGGGACACACCATGGGCCTAGGGCACACCATGGGCCTGGGACACACCATGGGCCTGGGACACACCATGGGCCTGGGACACACCATGGGCCTAGGGCACACCATGGGCCTGGGACACACCATGGGCCTAGGAGACACCATGGGCCTAGGGCACACCATGGGCCTAGGAGACACCATGGGCCTAGGACACACCATGGGCCTGGGACACACCATGGGCCTAGGAGACACCATGAGCCTAGGACACACCATGGGCCTGGGACACACCATGGGCCTAGGGCACACCATGGGCCTAGGGCACACCATGGGCCTGGGAGACACCATGGGCCTGGGAGACACCATGGGCCTAGGGCACACCATGGGCCTGGGACACACCATGGGCCTGGGACACACCATGGGCCTAGGGCACACCATGGGCCTAGGGCACACCATGGGCCTGGGAGACACCATGGGCCTGGGAGACACCATGGGCCTAGGGCACACCATGGGCCTGGGACACACCATGGGCCTGGGACACACCATGGGCCTAGGGCACACCATGGGCCTGGGACACACCATGGGCCTAGGGCACACCATGGGCCTGGGACACACCATGGGCCTAGGAGACACCATGGGCCTAGGGCACACCATGGGCCTAGGAGACACCATGGGCCTAGGGCACACCATGGGCCTAGGACACACCATGGGCCTGGGACACACCATGGGCCTAGGGCACACCATGGGCCTAGGGCACACCATGGGCCTGGGAGACACCATGGGCCTGGGAGACACCATGGGCCTAGGGCACACCATGGGCCTGGGACACACCATGGGCCTGGGACACACCATGGGCCTAGGGCACACCATGGGCCTGGGACACACCATGGGCCTGGGACACACCATGGGCCTGGGACACACCATGGGCCTAGGGCACACCATGGGCCTGGGACACACCATGGGCCTGGGAGACACCATGGGCCTAGGGCACACCATGGGCGTAGGAAACACCATGGGCCTAGGGCACACCATGGGCCTAGGACACACCATGGGCATAGGAAATACCATGGGCCTAGGAGACACCATGGGCCTAGGGCACACCATGGGCCTAGGACACACCATGGGCCCAGGAGACACCATGGGCCTAGGAGACACCATGGGCCTAGGGCACACCATGGGCCTGGGACACACCATGGGCGTAGGAAACACCATGGGCCTAGGGCACACCATGGGCCTAGGACACACCATGGGCCTGGGACACACCATGGGCCCAGGAGACACCATGGGCCTAGGGCACACCATGGGCCTAGGACACACCATGGGCCCAGGAGACACCATGGGCCTAGGGCACACCATGGGCCTAGGGCACACCATGGGCTTAGGACACACCATGGGCCTGGGACACACCATGGGCCTAGGAGACACCATGGGCCTAGGAGACACCATGGGCCTGGGGCACACCATGGGCCTAGGGCACACCATGGGCCTAGGGCACACCATGGGCCCAGGAGACACCATGGGCCTGGGACACACCATGGGCCTGGGACACACCATGGGCCTAGGAGACACCATGGGCCTAGGGCACACCATGGGCCTAGGGCACACCATGGGCCTGGGACACACCATGGGCCTGGGACACACCATGGGCCTGGGACACACCATGGGCCTAGGAGACACCATGGGCCTAGGGCACACCATGGGCCTAGGAGACACCATGGGCCTAGGGCACACCATGGGCCTGGGACACACCATGGGCCTAGGAGACACCATGGGCCTAGGACACACCATGGGCCTGGGACACACCATGGGCCCAGGAGACACCATGGGCCTGGGACACACCATGGGCCTGGGACACACCATGGGCCTGGGACACACCATGGGCCTAGGAGACACCATGGGCCTAGGGCACACCATGGGCCTGGGACACACCATGGGCCTAGGGCACACCATGGGCCTGGGACACACCATGGGCCTAGGAGACACCATGGGCCTAGGACACACCATGGGCCCGGGACACACCATGGGCCCAGGAGACACCATGGGCCTGGGACACACCATGGGCCTAGGACACACCATGGGCCTAGGAGACACCATGGGCCTAGGGCACACCATGGGCCTGGGACACACCATGGGCCTAGGGCACACCATGGGCCTGGGACACACCATGGGCCTAGGGCACACCATGGGCCTGGGACACACCATGGGCCTAGGGCACACCATGGGCCCAGGAGACACCATGGGCCTGGGGCACACCATGGGCCTAGGAGACACCATGGGCCTGGGACACACCATGGGCCTAGGACACACCATGGGCCTAGGAGACACCATGGGCCTGGGGCATACCATGGGCCAGGGGCACACCATGGGCCTGGGACACACCATGGGCCTGGGACACACCATGGGCCTGGGGCACACCATGGGCCTAGGAGACACCATGGGCCTGGGGCATACCATGGGCCAGGGGCACACCATGGGCCTGGGACACACCATGGGCCTGGGACACACCATGGGCCTGGGGCACACCATGGACCTAGGACACACCATGGGCCTGGGGCATACCATGGGCCAGGGGCACACCATGGGCCTGGGACACACCATGGGCCTGGGACACACCACGGGCCTGGGGCACACCATGGGCCCAGGAGACACCATGGGCCTGGGACACACCATGGGCCTAGGGCACACCATGGGCCTAGGACACACCATGGGCCTAGGGCACACCATGGGCCTGGGACACACCATGGGCCTAGGGCACACCATGGGCCTAGGACACACCATGGGCCTAGGGCACACCATGGGCCCAGGAGACACCATGGGCCTGGGGCACACCATGGGGCTAGGACACACCATGGGCCTGGGACACACCATGGGCCTGGGACACACCATGGGCCTAGGAGACACCATGGGACTAGGACACACCATGGGCCTAGGACACACCATGGGCCTAGGAGACACCATGGGCCTGGGGCATACCATGGGCCTGGAAGACACCATGGGCCCAGGAGACACCATGGGCCTAGGAGACACCATGGGCCTAGGACACACCATGGGCCTAGGGCACACCATGGGCCTAGGACACACCATGGGCCTAGGGCACACCATGGGCCTGGGGCACACCATGGGCCTAGGACACACCATGGGCCCAGGAGACACCATGGGCCTAGGAGACACCATGGGCCTAGGGCACACCATGGGCCTGGGACACACCATGGGCCTAGGACACACCATGGGCCTAGGGCACACCATGTGCCTGGGACACACCATGGACCTGGGACACACCATGGGCCTCGGAGACACCATGGGCCTAGGAGACACCATGGGCCTAGGAGACACCATGGGCCTAGGGTACACCATGGGCCTGGGACACACCACGGGCCTAGGAGACACCATGGGCCTAGGGCACACCATGGGCCTAGGAGACACCATGGGCCTAGGAGACACCATGGGCCCAGGAGACACCATGGGCCTAGGGCACACCATGGGCCTAGGGCACACCATGGGCCTAGGACACACCATGGGCCTAGGGCACACCATGGGCCAGGGGCACACCATGGGCCTAGGACACACCATGGGCCTAGGACACACCATGGGCCTAGGAGACACCATGGGCCTAGGGCACACCATGGGCCTGGGACACACCATGGGCCTAGGAGACACCATGGGCCTAGGGCACACCATGGGCCTGGGACACACCATGGACCTGGGACACACCATGGGCCTAGGAGACACCATGGGCCTAGGAGACACCATGGGCCTAGGGCACACCATGGGCCTGGGACACACCATGGGCCTAGGAGACACTATGGGCCTAGGACACACCATGGGCCCAGGAGACACCATGGGCCTGGGACACACCATGGGCCTAGGGCACACCATGGGCCTAGGACGCACCATGGGCCTAGGGCACACCATGGGCCTAGGGCACACCATGGGCCTGGGACACACCATGGGCCCAGGAGACACCATGGGCCTAGGACACACCATGGGCCTAGGGCACACCATGGACCTAGGACACACCATGGGCCTAGGGCACACCATGGGCCTGGGACACACCATGGGCCTAGGACACACCATGGGCCCAGGAGACACCATGGGCCTAGGAGACACCATGGGCCTGGGGCACACCATGGGCCTAGGGCACACCATGGGCCTGGGACACACCATGGGCCTGGGACACACCATGGGCCTAGGGCACACCATGGGCCTAGGACACACCATGGGCCTAGGGCACACCATGGGCCTAGGAGACACCATGGGCCTAGGAGACACCATGGGCCTGGGGCACACCATGGGCCTAGGAGACACCATGGGCCTGGGACACACCATGGGCCTGGGGCACACCATGGGCCCTTTCCCCAGAGTAGGTCAGAAAAAGGGAGAAAGAAGAAAGAAAGAAGTTAAAAGCAGTTTTGTGTTAATTGGAAAGGAGTCAATACAGGCCTTCCATCTTATCGGTTTCAAGGCTGAAGTCTTGGCAGAAAGCCCAGCAGAGAAAGAGTTGCTGCCCAAAGGAAAGGCGAAAGCAAGACTGACCAAGAAGTTCCCTGAGTGCCCAGGATATCTCCCAGTTCAGAGGGTGCTTCCTCCCACTTAACCAATGAAATTGTTTAGACTATTCCTTCCGTTTACCAACTTCTGTCCACCATATTCCCTTTCTTAAAGGGACACCGTCAACCGGCCACAGTCCACCCCTTCTAAACAATTTCATTGGCTGTTCACACTGTCCATCCAATCTAAAATGATAATATTTACAGTTCGTGAATAGAGTTCATAGTCCATTCCGGCTATGCTCAGATGTAGATGATTCAAAAGTCCAAGAAAATCAGAAAGTGAGAAAAATGGAAAACAGTTTATTTCTTCACCGACGAAGCGAAGAAAAAGAAAACAGGGATTCTCAGGGTCTCTTAGTTGACTCAGGGCTCTCAGGGCTCTCAGGGTTCGTGCACCGTAGATTCCTCGTTGATTCTTCTTTTGGGTGCAATGTAGCTGTACAACAGTTCGAAGTTAACCTCTTTCAGCTAAAGTTAAATTTCTTTGTGGAATACACTGAATTTCACCATTCTCTTGCATTACCCAATAAGTGTGACCCGGACCTTCAGCTGAAACCACCCCTCAGACAGGTTTAGCCAGTCCTGAGGGTGAAAATACCCAAACAGTTTTACCTAACAGATTCTTTTCTCTAACAACAGGAACTCTATCACCTTCTACTTTCTGTAGCAAATCTGAATGTGCAGGTCCAGCTCGGTTCACTGAACCTCTACTATTTACCAGCCAGGTTGCTTGTGCTAAATGTTTTTCCCAGTTTTTCAAAGATCCACCCCCCATGGCTTTAAGAGTGGTCTTCAACAAACCATTGTAGCGTTCAATCTTCCCTGAAGCTGGTGCATAGTAGGGAATGTGGAACATCCACTCAATACCGTGCTCTTTGGCCCAGTTCTTTACAAGGTTGTTCTTGAAATGAGTTCCGTTGTCTGACTCAATCCTCTCTGGAGTTCCGTGTCTCCACAGGATCTGTCTCTCCAGACCGAGAATGGTGTTGCGTGCAGTTGCATGTGGAACTGGATAAGTTTCCAACCATCCAGTGTTTGCCTCTACCATAGTAAGCACGTATTGCTTACCAGAACGAGAACGTGGTAGAGTGATATAGTCAATCTGCCAAGCTTCACCATACTTGTACTTGGACCATCTGTCACCATACCACAAGGGCTTAAGTCGTTTTGCCTGCTTAATAGCAGCACAAATGTCACAGTCATGGATGACTTGTGTGATAGCATCCATGGAAATGTCTATGGATCTGTCACGAGCCCATTGGTATGTTGCATCTCTGCCTTGATGTCCTGACGAATCGTGAGCCCACCGAGCTAAGAATATCTCACCTCGGTGTTTCCAGTCGAGATCAAGATTAGAGTCCATGTCTACTTGAGAAACTCTTGCAGCTAGATCTGCCTGATGGTTGTGTTGCTGTTCCTCAGTAGCTTTGCTCTTAGGAATGTGAGCATCGATGTGTCTCACTTTCACTGGAATTCTCTCGATTCGATCAGCAATGTCCTGCCATAGGTTGGCTGCCCAAATGGGTTTTCCTTTTCTCTGCCAACCACTCTTCTTCCAGTTCTTTAGCCAACCCCATAGAGCATTGGCTACCATCCATGAGTCAGTGTAGAGATAAAGCTTTGGCCATCTCTCACGTTCAGCTACGTCGAGAGCTAGCTGGACAGCTTTTACCTCTGCGAACTGACTGGATTCTCCTTCTCCATCTTTCGCCTCTGCAACTCGGCGTGTTGGACTCCACACTGCAGACTTCCACCTTCGCTTGTTTCCAACAAGACGTCAGGAACCGTCTGTGAACAAAGCATATTTCTTTTCATCATCAGAAAGGTCATTGTAAGGAGGAGCTTCCTCAGCACGAGTTACTTTCTCCTCTGGAGGTTTAGCACAGTTGATGCCTTCAGGCCAACTTGAGATCACCTCCACTAGACCAGGTCTTTCAAGATTTCCCATTCGAGCTCTCTGTGTTATCAGAGCCATCCACTTAGACCATGTGGAGTCTGTGGCATGATGTGGTGTGGAGCCTTTGCCTTTGAACATCCAATTCAAAACTGGTAATCTGGGAGCTAAGAGAAGTTGTGATTCAGTTCCAATCACTTCAGAAGATGCTTTTACTCCTTCATAGGCAGCTAGAATTTCTTTCTCTGTTGGAGTATAATTAGCCTCTGAACCTCTGTAACCTCGACTCCAGAAACCAAGAGGTCGTCCACGTGTCTCACCTGGAACTTTTTGCCACAAGCACCAGGTTGGACCATTGTCACTTGCAGCCGTGTACAAAATGTTCTTAATGTCTGGACCATCTCGGACAGGTCCCAGACCCATTGCTTGAACTACCTCTTGCTTTATCTGGTCAAAGGCTGCTTGTTGTTCAGGTCCCCAGTGGAAATGGTTTCTCTTTCGAGTCACATCATACAGAGGTTTCACAATCTGACTGAATCCAGGAATGTGCAGTCTCCAAAATCCCACTATCCCCAAGAAACGTAGAGTCTCTTGCTTGTTGGTGGGATTTGCCATGGTAGAGACTCTATTTACCACATCCACTGGAATGTGTCGGCGTCCATCCTGCCACCGCACTCCCAGAAACTGAATCTCTGTGGTAGGTCCTTTCACCTTGTCTCGCTTGATGGCAAAACCTGCATTCAGAAGAATGTCAATGATTTTGTTACCTTTCTCGAAGACTTCCTCAGCAGTTTTACCCCAGACGATGATATCATCGATGAACTGGATGTGTTCTGGAGCACTGCCTTTCTCCAGAGCATCGTGGATCACTGCATGACAGATGCTTGAGCTGTGGATCCAGCCCATTGGCAGTCTGTTGAAGGTGTACTGGATTCCTCTCCAGGTGAAAGCAAACTGAGGCCTGCATTCCACAGAGTGTCCTAGCTAATGGTAAGGCCCCTGATAATGGTGAGGGTTCAGCTCATGGTGAGGACTAGCAAGTGGTGAGGGCTTAGGTAACGGAGAGCGCCTACAAAGGCTGAGGATGTAGCTGATAGTGCTGGACTAGGAAACAGTGAGGGCTCAGCTGATGGTGAGGGCCTAGCTCCTGGTGAGGGCCCATATTATGGCGAGGGCCCTTACTAACAGTGATGGCCTAGCTAATGATGAGGGGCTAGGTAATGATTAGATCCTAGCCTGTGGCGACAGCACAGATGATTGTGAGGGCCTAGCAAATGGTGATGTCCTGGCTATGATCTGGTGACCCATCTGGTGGATGCGGGGAGGCCTGTAGATGTGGTCTATCTGGACTTCAGCGAGGCCTTTGGCACCGTCCCCCACAGCAAACTGCTGGCTAAGCTGTCAGCTCGTGGCTTGGGCCACTACACTCTGTGCTGGGTTAGGAACTGGCTGGAGGGCCGAGCCCAGAGAGTGGTAGTGAACGGTGCCACATCCAGCTGGAGGCCAGTCACCAGTGGTGTCCCCCAGGGATCAGTGCTGGGCCCCGTCCTCTTTAACATCTCCACTGATGATCTGGATGAGGGGGTCAAGTCAGCCATCAGCAAGTTTGCAGATGACACAAAGTTAAGGGCAGATATTAGTCAGTTAGAGGGTAGAAAGGCTCTGCAGAGGGACCTCGACCAACTGGACAGATGGGCAGAGTCCAATGGGATGGCATTCAACAAGTCCAAATGCTGAGTGCTGCACTTTGGCTACGGCAATCCCATGCAGAGCTACAGGCTGGGGTCAGAGTGGCTGGAGAGCTCCCAAACAGAGAGGGACCTGGGGGTGCTGATCAACAGCTGCCTGAATATGAGCCAGCAGTGTGCCCAGGTGGCCAGGAGGGCCAAGGGCATCCTGGCCTGCATTAGGAATAGTGTGGCCAGCAGGAGCAGGGAAGTCATCGTGCCCCTGTACTCTGCATTGGTTAGGCTGCACCTTGAGTCCTGTGTCCAGTTCTGGGCCCCTCAGTTTAAGAAGGACATCGAAACACTTGAATGTGTCCAGAGAAGGGCAACAAGGCTGGGGAGAGGCCTTGAGCACAAGCCCTATGAGGAGAGGCTGAGGGAGCTGGGATTGTTTAGCCTGGAGAAGAGGAGGCTCAGGGGTGACCTCATTGCCCTCTACAACTACCTGAAAGGTGGTTGTAGCCGGGAAGGGGTTGGTCTCTTCTCCCAGGCAACCAGCAGCAGAACAAGGGGACACAGTCTCAAGCTGTGCCAGGGGAGGTTTAAACTCGAGGTGAGGAGAAAGTTCTTCACCGAGTGAGTCGTTCATCATTGGAATGTGCTGCCCGGGGGGGGGTGGAGTCACCATCCCTGGAGGTGTTCAAGAGGAGATTGGATGTGGCACTTGGTGCCATGGTCTAGTCATGGGGTCTGTGGTGACAGGTTGGACTTGATGATCCTCAAGGTCTCTTCCAACCTAAGTGATACTGTGATTTCTGTAATGGTGAGGGCTTCAAGATGGTGTGGGCCTAGCTAGTGTTGAGGGCCTCACTAGTGGTGAGGGCCTAGCTGATGGTTAGTGCCTAGGTATTGGTGAGGGCCTAGCACATGGTGTGGGTCTTGCCAACACTGAGGGACAGTCTAATGATGAGGGCCTAGGTAGTGGTGAGAGCCTAGATAATGTTGAGGGCTTATGAAACAGACTGGACTAGACTAGACTAGAACAGAATAGAATTAACCAGGTTGGAAAAGTCCTTTGAGATCACCAAATCCAACCTATCATCCAACACCACCCAACCAACTAACCCATGCAACCAAGCACCCTATCAAGTCTCCTCCTGAACACCTCCAGAGATGGTGACTCCACCACCTCCCTGGGCAGCACATCCCAATGGGCAATCACCCTCTCTGTGTAAAACTTCCTCCTAACCTCCAGCCTAAGATGAGGGCCAAGCTAATGGTGAGGGCCTTGGTAGTGGTGAGGACCTAACTGGTGAGCTAGTAGTGAGGGCCTAGCTGGAGGCAAGGGCCTAGCAAATGGTGAAGGCTTCCCTAGTAGTGAGGGCCTAGATAATGTTGAGAGCGTAGCCAGTGGTGTGGGTCTAGCTTGTGATGAGGGCCTAGCTAGTGCTGATGGCCAAGCTAATGGTGAGGGCCTAGGAAATGTTGAGGACCTAGCTATTGGTGAGGGCCTAGATAGTGTTGAGGACCTACCAGGAGGTGAAGGCCTAATAGTGGTGTGGGCCTAGCTAGTGGTGAAGGCATCGGTGTTGAGAGTTGGGGGAAAGGCCGGGCCTTCTCCCCACCCTGTAAGTAAAGGGAAGAAAATTGAAAGGAAAAAAAACCAATGCACAGATGGATTAGCAAAGTAATGTGCTGTATTTACAAAGCAGTTTAGGGAATGCAGGGAAATGTATACAGAATTTACAGTATTTACAATATATACAGAAATATACAACAGAGTGACACAGAAATGAGATTTGCCTCCTCTGCTGAGGGGGGTTCCCCACCCCTGCTCCCCCTTTTCTCTCCCTTTCCCCAAAAGAGGGTTATAAAGAGAGAGAGAGAGCAAATGTTAATTAAAAGCAGTTCAGCAGTTATGTGTTAGAAGAGCCCTTACCTCTTCGGTCAGTCTGGCCAAAAGCCCAGAGAGCTGTGAGCTGCCGCAAGGGAGAAAGAAAGAAGTGCAGGACTGCCCAGGAGTCTCTGCTGTATTCCCAGTTCAAAGGTGCTTTCTAACCATCTACCAATGAAATTAGTTTAGATCTGTCTTTCGTTTACAAACATTCAACCACCATATTCCCTTTCTTAAGGGGACAGCCTCAAACTGTCACATTCCACCCCTTCTAAATAATTTCATTGGCTGTTCATACTGTCCATCCAATCCAAGACGGTATTTACAGTTCGTGAGTAAAGTTCATAGTCCATTCCGGCTATACTCAGATGTAGATGATTCAAAAGTCCAAGAAAATCAGAAAGTGAGAAAAATGGAAAACAGTTTGTTTCTTCGTTGGCTCAGTTGACTCAGGGCTCTCAGGGTTCTCAGGGTTCGTGCACCGTAGATTCCTCGTTGATTCTTCTTTTGGGTGCAATGTAGCTGTACAACAGTTCGAAGTTAACCTCTTTCAGCTAAAGTTAAATTTCTTTGTGGAATACACTGAATTTCACCATTCTCTTGCATTACCCAATAAGTGTGACCCGGACCTTCAGCTGAAACCACCCCTCGGACAGGTCTAGCCTCTCCTGAGGGAGAAAATACCCAAACAGTTTTACCTAACAGATTATTTTCTCTAACAACAGGAACTCTATCACCTTCTACTTTCCGTAGCAGATCAGAATGTGCAGGTCCAGCTCAGTTCACTTAACCTCTGCTATTTACCAGCCAGGTTGCTTGTGCTAAATGTTTTTCCCAGTTTTTCAAAGATCCACCCCCCATGGCTTTGAGAGTGGTCTTCAACAAACCGTTGTAGCGTTCAATCTTCCCTGAAGCTGGTGCATAGTAGGGAATGTGGAATATCCACTCAATACCGTGCTCTTTTGCCCAGTTCTTTACAAGGTTGTTCTTGAAATGAGTTCCGTTGTCTGACTCAATTCTCTCTGGAGTTCTGTGTCTCCACAGGATCTGTCTCTCCAGACCGAGAATGGTGTTGTGTGCAGTTGCATGTGGAACTGGATAAGTTTCCAACCATCCAGTGTTTGCCTCTACCATAGTAAGCACATATTGCTTACCAGAACGAGAACGTGGTAGAGTGATGTAGTCAATCTGCCAAGCTTCACCATACTTGTACTTGGACCATCTGTCACCATACCACAAGGGCTTAAGTCGTTTTGCCTGCTTAATAGCAGCACAAATGTCACAATCATGGATGACTTGTGTGATAGAATCCATGGAAATGTCTATGGATCTGTCACAAGCCCATTGGTATGTTGCATCTCTGCCTTGATGTCCTGACGAATCATGAGCCCACCAAGCTAAGAATATCTCACCTTGGTGTTTCCAGTTGAGATCAAGATTAGAGTCCATGTCTACTTGAGAAACTCTTGCAGCCAGATCTGCCTGATGGTTGTGTTGCTGTTCCTCAGCAGCTTTGCTCTTAGGAATGTGAGCATCGATGTGTCTCACTGTAATGGGTTGGGGCAGACCCCCTCCCCACCACGCGCAGAAATGACGACTCAGACAAACGGATTGCAAAAGTGATGAAAAGTTTAAATAGAACAGTGAGTGCGTGCAGAGAACTAGAAACACAGTGACAAGAGAGAAACCCAAAACAGACCCAGAGAAATCCCATCCCCCACCTGAGGGTACACCCAAACCCTCAGGGCTCCTCCTTCCCCCCCCACTGCTAGGCTAGTCTCAGCTGGCCAGATCTGAGACTGCCCATCCCCCCGTGGCCTTGGGCCTAACCAGGCCCATGGCCGGGAGATCTTCTCCCCAGTTACCAGGCGGCGAGGAGGAAGGAAAGAGGAAGTGCCAGACCCTGCCGTGAGACTTATAGTGGTGCAAGGGATCATGGTAGGAAATAACCTAATTTCCTGTGTCCACCCACTGGGCTGGACTTCTGGACACAGGAAACACCCCTGTAGCAGAGGGCACCCAGCCCAAACTACGACAAAGGCCACCCCTTTATTTCCTATCATGGTCCCTGCACCCAAACACATCATCAAATCAGAAAACTGATGACATGTCCGGCGAAGTCCGTGTCTTCATCTGGGCGTCCACTCAATCTCTCAGTCATGCTCAAGTGTCTGTCCATTCCAGTTCTTCCTCCTTCATCCAGTGGAACCTCCCGCGATGCACAGCTCATTCTCCTGCGGTGCAAGTTCTCCATGGATCTGTTGGGCATCCTGGTCACCTGGAAAAGCCTCACGACTTCTCAGCCAAGCCTCTACTTTTCACCTATGATCACTTGGCGGCATATTCTCCACCCCTGGGGCAGGTCAGTCGAAACAATCCAACCCACGACTGCCTTTTTCAATCCATCCAGGGTGCCGCAATCAACCGCTCCCAACTGCGGTCCAAAACTACACAGATGCCTGTCCGAGGTACGCCGCCCCCCACTAGGCGTACCCGTGCCAAAGCCAAGACAGCATCCGGCTGCACACCCTCCGAAAAGGGCGGGCTGCACCACAGCTCACTGAGACGAAGAGAGGTGGAGCCAGGTGCTCGGCGCCATTTTCGGAACTCGTCCCGAAAAGTCGGGAAGAGACTAGGGCCGGCCCCACCGCAGCCCGAGCGCACGGCCGGGTCCGCCGCCGCCGCTCGCCACGCAGCAGCGCTCCGCCCACCTCTGCCGCCGCGGCGCAGAATCAAAGTCACCTCCACCCTCGGACACTCAAACGGCTTCTCCAGCGAAAGCCATACGTGTGTTCTCAGAGCCCTTGAAAACGGCTTTCCAGCGGAGTCCCCGCGGCCCCCGGGGCTTCGGGAGCTGGCTCGCCGCCGCAGCGGCTGGCTCTATCCCCGCAGCGAACGGACCTGACTCTGATCTGCTCGCCGCTGCCCCTCCCCCACTTCGCTTCCCGCCGCGGAGGAGGGGCAGGTTCTGCGTTCTCAAGTGGTACCCCGATGCCGATGGTCGAGAACCACCCCTGCTTGAAATAGCAGAGGGTCCGTGCCACCGGCAGCGCACCAGTTATCCCCCCACAATCCACAAGAACTCACACGGTCGCCCCGGCAACATCACTTGAGCCCCCAACTGCCAAACCCAAACTGACGCCCAGAACTAAATTTAAACTCTCCATCCTTTGCAATCGATCTGCAGAGTGGGCACAACAGCCAGCCCCACGTTGGTGCGCCAAAATGTAATGGGTTGGGGCAGACCCCCTCCCCACCACGCGCAGAAATGACGACTCAGACAAACGGATTGCAAAAGTGATGAAAAGTTTAAATAGAACAGTGAGTGCGTGCAGAGAACTAGAAACACAGTGACAAGAGAGAAACCCAAAACAGACCCAGAGAAATCCCATCCCCCACCTGAGGGTACACCCAAACCCTCAGGGCTCCTCCTTCCCCCCCACTGCTAGGCTAGTCTCAGCTGGCCAGATCTGAGACTGCCCATCCCCCCGTGGCCTTGGGCCTAACCAGGCCCATGGCCGGGAGATCTTCTCCCCAGTTACCAGGCGGTGAGGAGGAAGGAAAGAGGAAGTGCCAGACCCCGCCGTGAGACTTATAGTGGTGCAAGGGATCATGGTAGGAAATAACCTAATTTCCTGTGTCCACCCACTGGGCTGGACTTCTGGACACAGGAAACACCCCTGTAGCAGAGGGCACCCAGCCCAAACTACGACACTCACCTTCACTGGAATTCTCTCGATTCGATCAGCAATGTCCTGCCATAGGTTGGCTGCCCAAATGGGTTTTCCTTTCCTCTGCCAACCACTCTTCTTCCAGTTCTTTAGCCAACTCCATAGAGCATTGGCTACCATCCATGAGTCGGTGTAGAGATAAAGCTTTGGCCATCTCTCATGTTCAGCCACATTGAGAGCTAGCTGGACAGCTTTTACCTCTGCGAACTGACTGGATTCTCCTTCTCCATCTTTCGCCTCTGCAACTCGACGTGTTGGACTCCACACTGCAGACTTCCACCTTCGCTTGTTCCCAACAAGACGACAGGAACCATCTGTGAACAAAGCATATTTCTTTTCATCATCAGAAAGGTCATTGTAAGGAGGAGCTTCCTCAGCACGAGTTACTTTCTCCTCTGGAGGTTTAGCACAGTTGATGCCTTCAGGCCAACTTGAGATCACCTCCACTAGGCCAGGTCTTTCAAGATTTCCCATTCGAGCTCTCTGTGTTATCAGAGCCATCCACTTAGACCATGTGGAGTCTGTGGCATGATGTGGTGTGGAGCCTTTGCCTTTGAACATCCAATTCAAAACTGGTAATCTGGGAGCTAAGAGAAGTTGTGATTCAGTTCCAATCACTTCAGAAGATGCTTTTACTCCTTCATAGGCAGCTGGAATCTCTTTCTCTGTTGGAGTATAATTAGCCTCTGAACCTCTGTAACCTCGACTCCAGAAACCAAGAGGTCGTCCACGTGTCTCACCTGGAACTTTTTGCCACAAGCACCAGGTTGGACCATTGTCACTTGCAGCCGTGTACAAAATGTTCTTAATGTCTGGACCATCTCGGACAGGTCCCAGACCCATTGCTTGAACTACCTCTTGCTTTATCTGGTCAAAGGCTGCTTGTTGTTCAGGTCCCCAGTGGAAATGGTTTCTCTTTCGAGTCACATCATACAGAGGTTCAGAAATTAGTTTAGATCTGTCTTTCATTTATAAACATTCAGCCACAATGTCCCCTTTCTGAAAGGGACAGCCCCAAACGGTCACAATCAGAAAGGGTGAGGGCCCAGCTAGTGGAGAGGGACCAGAAAATGCTGAGGGCCTGGCAAGTGGTGAGGGCCTAGATAGTTGAAGGCCTAGCTAGTGGTGAGGGAGTAGATAATGGTGTGGGCCTAGGAAATGGTGAGGGCCTATCAAATGTCAAGGGCCTAGCTAGTGGTTAGGGAATAACTGGTGGTGAGGGCCTAGGTAGTGGTGAGGGCCTAGAAAATTGAAAGAGCCTAGCTTGTAGTGAGGGCCTAGCAAATGGTGAGGGCAGAGCCAGTGGTGAGGGCCTGGCTAGTTTTTAGGTCCAAGCAAATAGTGAGGGCCGAGGAAATGGCAAGTGATGGTGATGGCCCAGCTGATGGTGAGGGCCTGATCAGTGGTGATGGAGCAGCTCATGGTGTGGGCCTTGCTAGTGGTGAGGGCCTAGCTGGTGGTGAAGGAATAGCTAATGGTGAAGGCCATTTGTGAGGGTCCAGCTAATGGTGAGGGCCTCAGTAATTATTAGGCCCTACCCAATGGTGAGGGCCTGGCTAACTGTGAGGGCCTAGCACATTGTGAGTGAGCAAGTGCAGGGTCCTGCATCTGGGTCGAGGCAATCCCAGGCACAAATCCAGACTGGGCAGTGACTGGCTGCAAAGTAGCCCTGAGGAGAGAGACTTGGAGGTGCTGGTGGACAAAAAGCTCAACATGAGCTCTCAATGTGCACTTGCAGCCCGCAAAGCCAATCAGATCCTGGGCTGCATCAGAAGTGTGGCTAGCAGGTTGAGGGAGGTGATCCTCCCCCTCTACTCAGCCCTGGTGAGACCCCACCTGGAGTACTGCCTCCAGTTCTGGAGCCCCTATTACAAGAGGGATGTGGAGGTGCTGGAAGGTGTCCAGAGAAGGGCCACGAGGATGATCAGAGGGCTGGAGCACCTCTCCTATGAGGACAGACTGAAGGAGTTGGGGCTGTTCAGTCTGCAGAAGAGAAGGCTCCCAGGTGACCTAATTGTGGCCTTCCAGTATCTGAAGGGGGCCTACAGGAAGGCTGGGGAGGGACTTCTCAGGATCTCAGGTAGTGATAGGACTAGGGGGAATGGAATGAAGCTGGAGGTGGGGAGATTCAGGCTGGGTGTGAGGAGGAGGTTCTTCCCCATGAGAGTGGTGAAGCCCTGGAATGGGCTGTTCAGGGAGGTGGTCGAGGCCCCGTCCCTGGAGGTGTTTAAGCCCAGGCTGGATGAGGCTCTGTCCAGCCTGATCTAGTGTGGGGTGTCCCTGCCCATGGCAGGGGGGTTGGAACTAGATGATCCTTGTGGTCCCTTCCAACCCTGACTGACACTGTGATACTATGATACTGTGATACTATGGTGTCGGCCCAGCTAGAGCTGAGGGGCTGGTGAGTGGTGATGGAGCAGCTGATGGTGAGGGCCTGGCTAGTGGTGAGGGCCTAGCACATTGTGAGTGACTAACAAATGGTGCAGGCCCAGCTAGAGCTGAGGGCCTGGCTAGTGGTGAGGGCCTAGCACATTGTGAGTGACTAACAAATGGTGCAGGCCCAGCTAGAGCTGAGGGCCTGGCTAGCGGTGAGGCCGTAGCTGGTGGTGACGGACCAGCTGATGGTGTGGGCCTGGCCTGTGGTGAGGGCATTGGAAGTGGTAAGGGCTCAGCTAACGATGAGGCCCCAGCTAGTGGTGAAGGCCTAGCCTGTGGTGAGGGCATTGGAAGTGGTAAGGGCTCAGCTAACGATGAGGCCCCAGCTAGTGGTGAAGGCCTAGCTAGTGGTGAGGGCTGATCTGGTGGTGAGGGCCTAGAAAACGGCAAGGTTCCAGGTACCTGTGATGGCCTAGCTCATGGCGAGGGCCTGGACCATGGTGAGGGCCCAGGCAGTAGTGAGGGCTTAGCTAGTGGTGAGGGCAAACCAGACGGTGAGGGCCTAGCAAAAGGTGAGGGCCTGGCTGGTGGTGAGGGCCCAGCAAGGGGTGGGGGCTTAGGTAATAGTGAGGGGCTAGCTAGTGGTGAGGGTCCAGCTAATGGTGAGGCCTAGGTGGTGGTGAGGGAACAGGTCATGGCGAGGGCCTAGCACAGTGTCGGCCTGGCTGGTGGTTAGGGCACAGGCAGTGCTGCAGGCCTAGCTTCTGGGGAGTGCCCGTCTAGCAGTGAGGGCCCAGTGGTGGGTGACGGCCCAGCAAACCGAGAGGGCCCAGCACACGGTGCCGGCACAGCGAGTGGAGACTGCCCGGCAGCTGGCGAGAGCCTAGCCGAGGGCGAGGGCCTAGCTGGGGGAGAGGGCCTGGGGAGCGCCGAGGGCGTAGCTGGGCTGAGCGCCTGTCACACTGCCAGGGCCCAGCGCGCTGCGCAGGCGCAGCAGCGCCGACTGCTGGTAGGCAAACCGAGAGACAGAGGCGTGAGAGCCATCGGCACAAGAGGGCAGAGAAGCGGAGAAGCGATCCGGCTGGAACGGACCTCAAAGGTCATCCAGCTCCAAGCCCCTGCCATGGGCAGGGACACCTCCCACCAGCCCAGGCTGCTCAAGGCCTCATCCAGCCTGGCCCTCAACACCTCCAGGCAGGAGGCAGCCACAGCCTCCCTGGGCAACCTGTGCCAGGCTCTCCCCACTCTCACTGACAACAATTTCTTCCTCCTCTCCACTCTCAGTCTCCCCTCTCCCAGCTCCAAGCCATTGTCCCTGGTCCTGGCACTCCCAGCCCTTGTCCCAAGTCCCCCCCAGCTCTCCTGGAGCCCCTGCAGGTAATGAGAGGCTGCTCTGAGGTCTCCCTGGAGCCTTCTCTTCTCCATCCTGCACAGCCCCAGCTCTCCCAGCCTGGCCGCACCGGGGAGGTTCTGCAGCCTCTGGCGGAGCCCTGAGGAGAGGAAGCCACAGATCAGCAAGCTCGGGGTGTCCGGACCCCGCCCCGCCCAGCCCCGTCCTTGCAGGCAGGTATAGGTGGCATATGCTGCAAGGTGGCTGCCTGCTCTCCCCTGCCTATTTTTAGCTGCTTTTGCAGGACAGGAGCTGTAATTTATGTTGCAGGACACCAAATGTCAGATCCTGTGAGCACTGTGTTGTGCAGGACGCAGTCCCCAAGCGGGGGAAGAGTGACCTTCCATAATGGAAGTGTCCTATAGAACTAATAGGAAATGATAACCCACAGGTTTTAGCAGGTAATTAGATCCCTCTTCTAGAACAGCTGTAGAAGCCAAGGACGTCTCTCTGCCTCCACAAGGTTCTGCACTTCAGCCTCCTTTCACTGGGGGCCTTTGATGCTTCTTTCTTCCTTTCTTTTTCAATCCCATTAGAGCCCAAATCCCTTCAACCTCTGCCCACCCCCAGGGAAATTCACATTGGTACTGGCAGGAATTCAGAGGTGAGGCTTTACCCCTTTCACTCTCAGCAAGTGGTCTGTCCTGCAGGCTTACAAGACCTGCAGTGCCCCAAATCCTGCTTAAATGACCTTAAATCTGCTATGTTTTATTGCCAGGGGGACTGATGCCTGCAGGATGCATATGGACACCTCTGTGGATGGCCACACTTGAGAGCAGCCCTGGGACCTCCTCTGCAGCTCTGAGCTGCCTGAAAGAGTTGGGGCTGTGCAGGATGGAGAAGAGAAGGCTCCAGGGAGACCTCAGAGCAGCCTCCCAGTACCTGAAGGGGCTCCAGGAGAGCTGGGGAGGGACTTGGGACAAGGGCTGGGAGTGCCAGGACCAGGGACAATGGCTTGGAGCTGGCAGAGGGCAGACTGAGAGTGGAGAGGAGGAAGAAATCGGTGAGAGTGAGGGTGGGGAAAGCCTGGCACAGGTTGCCCAGGGAGGCTGTGGCTGCCTCCTGCCTGGAGGTGTTGAGGGCCAGGCTGGATGAGGCCTTGAGCAGCCTGGGCTGGTGGGAGGTGTCCCTGCCCATGGCAGGGGCTTGGAGCTGGATGAGTTTTGTGGTCCCTTCCAACCCAACCCTCTCCCCTCCCTTCCTCCCCTCCCTTCCTCCCCTCCCTTCCTCCCCTCCCCTTCTCTCCCTCTCCTCCTCCTCTTCCCTCTCCTCCTCTTCTCTACTCTTCCCTCTTCTCCTCTCCCCTCCTCTCTCCCCTCTCTCCCAATCTCTCCTCTCTGAGCGTCTCCTCCTCCTTCTCTTCTCTTCTCTTCTCTTCTCTTCTCTTCTCTTCTTTCTCTTCTTCTCTTCTCTTCTCTTCTCTTCTCTTCTCTTCTCTTCTCTTCTCTTCTTCTCTCTCTCTTCTCTTCTCTCTCTTCTCTTCTCTTCTCTTCTCTTCTCTCCCTCTCCTCTCCTCTCTCTCTCTCCTCCCTCTCTCTCTCTCTCCTCTCCTCTCCTCTCCTCCTCTCTCTCCCTCTCCTCTCCTCTCCTCTCCTCCCTCTCCTCTCTCTCCTCTCCCTCTCCTCTCCTCTCCTCTCCTCTCCTCCTCTCCCTCCTCCTCTCCTCTCCTCTCTCCTCCCTCCCTCTCCTCCTCTCCCTCCTCCCCTCCTCTCCTCTCCCTCCTCTCCTCTCTCCTCTCCCTCTCCTCTCCTCTCCTCTCCTCTCCTCTCCTCTCTCTCCTCCTCTCCTCTCCTCTCCCTCTCTCTCTCTCTCCCTCTCCTCTCCTCTCCCTCTCCCTCCCTCTCCTCTCCTCTCCTCTCCCCCTCTCCTCCCTCTCCTCTCCCTCTCCTCCTCCTCCTCCTCCCTCCTCTCTCCTCATTCCCTCTCTCTCTTCTGCACTTTGTTTACATTTGGTGGAATATATTGAGGCCGTGGTGGTGCTAATTGTGACCCTGCCAGAGACATGATTCAGGATCTCAGCCCTACCCTTCTTGACTGGAATTGCCCACAGAGGTAATTGCTTTCCAGGAGGAGCTTCTGCTCATTTAGATGATTATGATTTGTTGATTATCTTTCTTTCTTATTCTTTTTTGCCCCCCCTCCTTCTTCCTGTGCTGTGCATAGTAAGCAGGATCTTCCCCTTCTGTAACTTCATCATTTTAATAAACCTTGGCATGCCAGCAGCCACCCAGAGATCATCCTGACCTGCCTGTGACCACCTGAGCCCTACTTCATCACCTTAATTAATTTACCTTACACAAGTCCTTTATCAACTTAAATCAACTCTGTTTGATATGAGCCCCCCAAAAATCAACAGGGGGCCACTCTCCTTACCTTCTGTGGGGTGTGGGAGGTTGCCCAAGCTCCTGGGTTTCGGGCCATGGCTAAATGAAGTCACAGGAGCACAGAACTGTCAGGGTTGGAAGGGACCTCAAGGTTCATCCAGTCCCAGCCCCCCTGCCATGGACAGGGACACCTCACACCACAGCAGGTTGCTCACAGCCACCTCCAGCCTGGCCTTGAACACCTCCAGGGGTGAGGCACATGCAGATGAGAAGCAGTTAGAGTAACTCAGAATCGCTGAGTTAATGTTAGGGGTTGGAAGGGACCCCTGGAGATCATCCACTCCAAGCTTCCTGCTCAGCCAGGGGCACCCAGAGCAGCTTGCCCAGGACCATGGAATCACAGAACCACAGCATGGCTCAGGCTGGAAGGGAGCTCAGAGCTCATCCCCTGCAGCCTTCCCACCATGCCCAGGGACACCTTTCACCCACACTCAGCTGCTCAAGGCCTTCAACAACCCCAGGCAGGAGGCAGCCACAGCCTCCCTGGGCAGCCTGTGCCAGAGTCTCACCTCCCTGGCACTGCAGAACTTCTTCCTCAGCTCCAGTCTGACCCTGCTCTGCCTCAGCTCCAAACCATTGCCCCTGGTCCTGTCTCAGACACCCTCATGAGAAGTCTCTCTGCAGCCTTCCTGCAGGATCCCTTCAGGTCCTGGCAGGCAGCTCTGAGGTCCCCCTGGAGCCTTCTCCTCTCCAGGCTGCACACCCCCAGCTCCCTCAGCCTGGGCTCACAGCAGAGCAGCTCCAGCCCTTGGATCATCTTTTTGGCCTCCTCTGGCCTCTCTCCAGCAGCTCTGTGTCCTTCTCCTGCTGGGGACACCAGAGCTGGAGGCAGGACTGGAGGTGAAGTCTCAGCAGAGCAGAGCCCAGGGGCAGAATCCCCTCTCCCACCCTCTGCCCACACTCCTCTGGCTGCAGCCCAGCACACAGCTGCCTGCTGGGCTGCAGGAGGCCACTGATGGCTCCTGGGGAGCTGCTCAGCACCCAGCACCCCCAAGCCTCTTTCTTCAGGGCTGCTCCCAAGCCACTCAGCACCTAGCCTGGATTTGTGCCTGGGGCTGCCCCAACCCAGCTGCAGCTCCCTGCACTGTGACTTCTTGACCCTCCTGCAGTAGGCACTGGACCCTTCTCAAGGCTGCCAAGCCCCTACTGGATGGATCCCTGCCCTCCAGTGAGTCCATGGCACCACACAGCTTGGTGCCACCCCCAAACCTGCTGAGGATGCCTTAATACCACAGCCCAGGAGTACCATGGGCAGGGTGGGAGTTGGAAGCTCTCCACACAAGGAGACTCCACAACCTCTCTGGGCAGCCTGCTCCAGGCCTCCAGCACCCTCACACCAAAGTTTTCCTCAGCTTCTCCAAGCAAAGGCAAAATCCAGGAGCAGCCAGGGAGGTCCATGCAGCCCCTCTGGGAGTGAGCAGTGTCGAAGGAGGAGAACAGCAAAATAGAAATCCCTTTGTTGAGCTTTTACCTCAATGTTTTCCCACTCAGTAATGGTTTGGAGCTCATGAGGCATCTCCTTTGTCCACCTGAGGAGCACAGGGGAGGGCAATGGAGCACCACATCCATCCTCAAGTTTGTAAACTGGATGCAGAAAAAGAAGAGGGAGAAAACAAGGGGGGAAAAAAAAGAAAGGAACAAAAGGATGAAAAGTTGACTTACAGCTTCAGATTTGGTCAAAAAATGCAAACTCTTGGCACACTGGGAAAAGCACAGAGGGACACAGGGCTCAAAAGCAGCTTGGGACACCAAGGCACCACCATCCCTGGCAGCCTGGGATGTGCTGTCCCCAAAATGACTGAGTGGAGCCTCAGCAGCTCTGCAGATGGCTCCAGGCTGAGTGATGCTGTTGGTGAGGCTCAAGGGTGGGAGGGGAAGCATCCAGAGGGACCTGGGCAGCCTGCAGGGGCTCAGGAGAACCTCAGGACGTTCAACAAGGCCAAGGGCAAGGTCCTGCAGCTGGGTCAGGGCAGCCCTGGAGACCAATCCAGGCTGGGGGAGAGGAGACTGAGAGCAGCCCTGCAGAGAAGGACTTGGGGTGCTGGGGGGCAGAAGCTGGAGAGGAGGCAGCAATGGGCACTGGCAGCACAGAAGGCCAAGGGCAGCCTGGGCTGCATCCAAAGCAGTGTGGCCAGAGCTGGAGAGAGGGGATCCTGCCCCTCTCTCTGCTCTGCTCTGCTCTGGGGAGAGCTCCCCTGCAGGGCTGTGTCCAGCTGTGGGGACACCACCAGAGGAGAGCCCTGGAGCTGCTGGAGAGGCTCCAGAGGAGGCCAGCAAGATGCTGAGAGGGCTGCAGAAGCTCTGCTGTGGGGCCAGGCTGATGTCCTAGAGGCTGCAGAAAATCTTAAGGGTCATGGAGTCCAATGACTGCCAGATCAGCACCAAGCCATGGCCTCAGCACCACAGCTACACAGCTCTGAAACCCCTCCAGCCATGGGGACTCCAACACTGCCCTGGGCAGCCTGGGACAGGACTGGACAGACCTCAAGGGGAAGAAATTATTCCTCATGGCCAATCTCAACCTGCCCTAGGGCATCCTGAGGCCATCTCCTCTCATCCTGTCCTTGTTCCATGGGAGCAGAACCCAAGCCCCAGCTGGCTGCAGCCTCCTCTCAGGGAGCTGCAGAGAGCAAGGAGGTCTCCCTCAGCCTCCTCTGCTCCACACCAACCCCCCCAGCTCCCTCAGCTGCTCCTCCACAGCCCTCTTCTCCAGACCCTTCCCCACCTTTCTTGCCCTTCTCTGCCCCTGCTCCAGTCCTCAGTCTCCTTCTGGCAGTGAGGGGCCCAGAGCTGAAGGCAGCACTCAAGCTGCAGCCTCAGCAGTGCCCAGCCCAGGGACACAAGCCCTGCCCTGCTCCTGCTGATCCAAGCCAGGATTGCTGTAGGCCTGAGCCATGCTGAGACTCACCCCAAGGCCTCTTCTCTAATGGACAGATGGGCAGAGTCCAATGGCATGAGATTTAACACACCCAAGTGCCGGGTTCTGCACATTGGCCACAACAACCCCATGC
The DNA here is from genome assembly GCA_011125475.1 of Melanerpes aurifrons. Taxonomy (NCBI): domain Eukaryota; kingdom Metazoa; phylum Chordata; class Aves; order Piciformes; family Picidae; genus Melanerpes; species Melanerpes aurifrons. Next base: position 612,372 of record WWNC01000122.1, on the reverse strand, counting down.
AGTGCTACAGGCTGGGGTCAGAGTGGCTGGAGAGTAGCCAGACAGAGAGGGACCTGGGGGTACTGGTTGATGGTAGGCTGAACATGAGCCTGCAGTGTGCCCAGGTGGCCAAGAAGGCCAAGGGCATCCTGGCCTGCATCAGGAACAGTGTGGCCAGCAGGAGCAGGGAGGTGATTCTGCCCCTGTACACTGCACTGGTTAGGCCACACCTTGAGTCCTGTGTCCAGTTCTGGGCCCCTCAGTTTAGGAAGGAGGTTGACTTGCTGGAATGTGTCCAGAGAAGGGCAACAAAGCTGGGGAGGGGTTTGGAGCACAGCCCTGTGAGGAGAAGCTGAGGGAGCTGGGATTGCTTAGCCTGGAGGAGACTCAGGGGTGACCTTATCACTCTCTACAACTACCTGAAGGGAGGCTGTAGACAGGCAGAGGTTGGTCTCTTCTCCCAGGCAGCCAGCACCAGAACAGGAGGACACAGTCTCAAGCTGTGCCAGGGGAGGTTTAGGCTGTAGATCAGGAGGAAGTTCTACACAGACAGAGTGATTGCCCATTGGAATGGGCTGCCCAGGGAGGTTGTGGAGTCACCATCACCGGAGGTGTTCAGGAGGAGACTTGATGGGGTGCTTGGTTGCATGGGTTAGTTGGTTGGGTGGTGTTGGATGATAGGTTGGACATGATGATCTTGAAGGTCTCTTCCAACCTGGTTTATTCTGTTCTCTGCAGAGGGCTTTGCAGGTCAGAGGATGCTGAGCAGCTCCTGACAGAGCTCCAACCATGGAAATTAACTAAATTAATTATTTGGATGTCACTGGAGGTAACTCAGGTCTGCTCCAGCTGCAGCAGCTCCATCCCAGCACTCCCTGAGCCCTCCTGGTGTTGCCCCAGGGCTGTGCTTGGGTAGAGAACCTCCAACACCACCTCTGTCACTCCTGGGCTGATCATCCTGGGGGTGTTTTAACCACTTATCAGGGATGATATAATCATCTTAGGGGTGTTTAAATGTAATGGGGTGGGGGTGTTTTAATCACTTTTTGGGGTGTTTAAATCACACAAGTGTTTAAACTATATTTGGGGTGTTTTAGTCACATATCAGGGGTGCTCAAACCCCAGTTTGGGGTTTAAATCACCTTTTGAGGTGTTTTAATCTCCTATTTGGGCTGCTTTAGTCACAGTTTGGGGTTTAAATCACTTTAGGTGTGCTTCAAACACCCATTTGGGGTGTTTTAGTCACAGTTTGGGGTTTAAATCAGCTTTTGGGGTGTTTTAATCACTCATCTGGGCTGTTTTAGTCACAGTTTGGGGTTTAAAATCACCTTTTGGGGTGTTTTAATCTCCTATCTGGGCTGTTTTAGCCACATTTGGGGATGCTTCAGTCACACATCAGGGCTATTTTAACCATTTCAGGGGTGTTTCAATCACATTTGGGGGGAGGGTTAATCATAGCAGGAGTGCTTTCAGTCACATACCCTCGTTTTTAAATCATACTAGGGCTGTTTCAATCATCCTAGGGCTGTTTCCCAGCCCAGAATTCTCCACTTCCCTCATCCCTGAGTTATTTATGGTGCTCCTAACCAGCTTGCCTTCCCTTTTCCCCCCCCATAGGAAGCTCCATTTAACCTCTCTCCTATTTTTTCGTGTGTGTGACAGCAGAGAGATGTTAGTGTATTATTATTATTATGACTTTTAATTCTATTTTGGGTTTAGTTAGGCTACAAAATAGTTTACCAATGTTAATTTAAATTGAAATGAGTTGTGTGATGGTTGGACAAATCAGCCTCAGCTCCCTAGAGCTCTTCATTGTCATTCTCCCATTGTTTCCCATGCATAAATTTCTCTCCCTCCCACCCCCAACCCCCTTTTTATTTAGTTCCAAGTGCTGGTGAGAGAAATGTTAATTTTTACTCTCCCCCCCCCCCCCCCCAGTGCTCTTCTATTCATTTAATATTATTTTCCCTTTATGCTTAACAACTCCATGATTAAAGTTTAATGTTAAAGACAAAGGGTGGAAATGCACCCAGCACAAAGACCCTCTTCAAGGGGGTGGTGTCTGGGGATAAAGGAATTCATCCCTGGGGGTGCACAAGGGTAGCTTGGATGAGGCCTTGAGCAACCCAAGACCTGGAAGTGGATGATCTTCCAGGTCCGTCCCAACCCAACCCATCCTATGGATCCAGGAAGCTTCCAGCTCCCTTCCAACCCATTCTATGGATCCAGGAAGCTTCCAGGTCCCTCCCAACCCAACCCATTCTATGGATCCAGGAAACTTCCAGGTCCCTCCCAACCCAACCCAACCCATTCTATGGATCCAGGAAGCTTCCAGGTCCCTCCCAACCCAACCCATTCTATGGATCCAGGAAACTTCCAGGTCCCTCCCAACCCAACCCATTCTATGGATCCAGGAAGCTTCCAGCTCCCTCCCAACCCAACCCATTCTATGGATCCAGGAAGCTTCCAGGTCCCTCCCAACCCAACCCAACCCATTCTATGGATCCAGGAAGCTTCCAGCTCCCTTCCAACCCAACCCATTCTGTGATTCTGTGAATCCATGAACTTCTTTTTGTGGAAGTGAAGGGTGAAAGCCAAACTCTCTGAGAGCTATGAGCAGACCTCGTGGTGTTTCCTCAGCAGAGGAGCAGTGATCAAGCTTTTGGAAGCAGCTCTTCCTCATCAGGGGTAGGGAAGTGGTTGTCCACTGGTGCTTGGGCACTGCTGAGGCTGCAGCTTGAGTGCTGCCTTCAGCTCTGGGCCCCTCACTGCCAGAAGGAGACTGAGGGCTGGAGCAGGGGCAGAGAAGGGCAAGAAAGGTGGGGAAGGGTCAGGAGAAGAGGGCTGGGGAGGAGCAGCTGAGGGAGCTGCGGGGGTTGGTGTGGAGCAGAGGAGGCTGAGGGAGACCTCCTTGCTCTCTGTAGCTCCCTGAGAGGAGGCTGCAGCCAGCTGGGGCTTGGGCTCTGCTCCCATGGAACAAGGACAGGACAAGAGGAAATGGCCTCAAGCTGCCCCAGGGTCAGTTTCAGGTTGGCCATGAGGAACAATTTCTACCCCTTGAGGGCTGTCCAGGTCTGTCCCAGGGTGCCCAGGGCAGTGCTGGAGTCCCCATGGCTGGAGGGGTTTCAGAGCTGTGTAGCTGAGAGCCATGGCTTGGTGCTGCCCTGGCACTGCTGGGCTGGGCTCCATCTTCTTGAGGCTCTCTCCCAAGCCTAACCCCTCTGTGGCTTCATGACTGTGTTATCACTAACACCAACCCTCACCAGTGCTGGTCAGACACTGCTGGAACCCCCTGCCCTCTGTGGGCATCACCACTGACAGCAGCCCTGTGGCTGCCTCCCCTAGCAGAGGCACAGCCATGGATCACCCAAGCTCCAACCTGGCTCTTCTGCCCCCCTATAACCCTGAGCTAGACCCTGGCCCTGCCAGAAGTCCTTTGTTTAGTGGCCACCAACCCCCTCCAGCACTGTGGAGCCTCAGGTTTGCAGCCTCAGCCCCTGCAACTCCCCCAGGACAACAGCTGAGCAGGGCTGCTTGTTGGCTGCCCACCAGGCTTGTGTCCCTCTTCCTCAGGGCCCTATTCAGAGAGGTCCTGTGCCAGATGTCCCCTCAAGGCTGAACTTGATCACCTTCCACTCACCCCCACCAGGGGATGTGACCTTGGTTCTCAGGACAGCCTCTCAGCCATGCTCCTGCCAAGCTCTTCCTCATGGTGTCCTCTTCTCTTGCTCTCCACTTCTGCATCTCAAAGGTTTCATCACCAAGAGCACTTCAATGAGCAGCAGCTCCCTCCTTGCACACAGCCCTGGGGACACTTTTACCCTTCTGGAGCCTTCAGTAGAAGTGTTCCTTGGAACTGAGGAGCAGCAGAGTGACAGCTTGGCATTGGAAAGAGCAAGCTACCACCTTGGCTGGTAGCTGCCTGGACAAACAAAGCCTTCCAGGCACTGCACTGAAGAGCAGGGGGGCAGAGAAGAGAGCAAGACCCAGGGGGCAACCATTGTAGAGGGCCCCAAAGCTGCTGAGGGTCCTGGAGCATCTCCTGGGATGCATGGAGAAGAGTGTGGGCAGCAGGGCAAGGGAGGTTTTCCTCCCCTTCTGCTCAGCTTTCATTTGGAGTCCTGCAACCATCTCTGGGCTCCCCAGTTCAGTACAGACAGGGAACTGCTGGAGAGAGTCCAGGGCAGACTGTGAGGATGCTGAGGGTCCTGGAGCAGCTCTGTGAGGAGCAAAGGCTGAGAGCCCTGGGGCTGAGAGCCTGGAGCAGAGCAGCCCCAGAGGGGAGCTGAGCAATGCTCAGCAAGAGCTAAAGGAGCTGTGGGGGGCAAGAGGCTGGGGCCAGGCTCTGCTCAGTGGTGCCCAGGGGCAGGCCAAGGAGCACAAAGTTGAGGGCAGGAGGTTGGATGTGAGCAGGAGGAGAAAGTTGTTTGGTGTGAGGGTGCTGGAGGCCTGGAGCAGGCTGCCCAGAGAGGTTGTGGAGTCTCCTACAGAGACTTTCCAGCCCTCTGTCTATTGTGTTCCTGAGTGTCCTGCCCTGGGTGCCCCTGCCCTGGCAGGGGGCTGGGCTGGGTGATCTCTGGAGGTCCCTTCCAACCAGCTCTGTAGTTCTCCTGAGGTGAACCCCTCCACCCCATCCCCCACCTCACTTGCTAGCCCCTCTGTATGCCACATTTTATGTCTAGTGCCTGGGTTGTGTCCCAAGGAAGATGAAGGCCACTCTGAGCTCCTCCTGGCAGTCAGGGCCACCCAAGTCCCCTCCTTTCACAGCACCTCCAAGGTGCTATGGATTTGAGGGAGTTTGATCAGCACCAGTGAGGCTTCTTCATGAGATACAGCTTCAGTCCTGGCTGCCCTCACACCTGCTGTGCACACCAGAGACCAGCTCTGGGAACCACAGCTGTGACCTCCTTACTCCTCTCCATAAATCCCAGGTGGGACCAGGAGAGTTCTGCAAATGACTGCTGCTGGCAGCTGGCAACTGAAGGCAACCAACAATCCTCTGAAGCACCCACACAGCAGCACTCAGACACAGAGGGGTTTGGGTTGGAAGAGACTTCAAAGGTCACCCAGTCCAACCCCCTGCACTCAGCAGGGACATCCTCCACCAGAGCAGGTTACTCAGAGCCCTGTCCAGCCTCACCTTGAATGGCTGCAGGGATGGAGCCTCCACCACCTCCCTGGGCAGCCTGTGCCACTCTCTCCCCACCCTCCCTCTGCACAACTCCCTCCTGAGGGCCAACCTAACCCTGCCCTGCTCCACTGCCAAACCACTGCCCCTGGGCCTAGCCCCACAGCCCCTTCTCAACAGTCCCTCCCCAGCCTGCCTGCAGCTGCCCTGCAGAGATGCAAATGCAGCTCTCAGCTCTGCCTGCAGCCTTCTCTTCTGCAGGCTGCACAGCCCCAGCTCTGCCAGCCTGGCCCCACAGCACAGCTTCTGCAGCCCTCTCAGCATCTTGCTGGCCTCCTCTAGAGCCTCTCCAGCAGCTCCAGGACTCTCCTCTGGTGGTGTCCCCACAGCTGGACACAGCCCTGCAGGGGAGCTCTCCCCAGAGCAGAGCAGAGCAGAGGGGCAGGATCCCCTCTCTCCAGCTCTGGCCACACTGCATTGGATGCAGCCCAGGCTGCCCTTGGCCTTCTGTGCTGCCAGTGCCCATTGCTGGCTCCTCTCCAGCTTCTGCCCCCCAGCACCCCAAGTCCTTCTCTGCAGGGCTGCTCTCAGTCTCCTCTCCCCCAGCCTGGATTGGTCTCCAGGGCTGCCCTGACCCAGCTGCAGGACCTTGCCCTTGGCCTTGTTGAACGTCCTGAGGTTCTCCTGAACCCCTGCAGGCTGCCCAGGTCCCTCTGGATGCTTCCCCTCCCACCCCTGAGCCTCACCAACAGCACCACTCAGCCTGGAGCCATCTGCAGAGTTGCTGAGGGTCCTCAGTCTCTGTGTCATTGATGGAGATGTTGAGCAGCACTGCTGCCAGGTCAGACCCTTGAGGGCCCCCACTTGTCCCCCATCCCCACCTAGACACAGAGCCATTGACCACCACCCTCTGGCTGTGACCACCCAGCCCCTTCCTCACCCCCCTGGCCAGCCCCCCCCAGCCCAGCTCCATTGCTGCAGCTGGGAGGGAAGGCTGCTGTGGGGCTGTGCCCATGGCTGGGCAGCACTGCTGCAGCTGATGTTGGTGACAGCAGTCTCGAGTGGGGAGCAGGCACAGGGCTTGTTCCAGAAGGGCTGAAGTCACAGAACCTTTATTACAAGCAGGAAGGAGCTGCCCAGAGGGCAGAGCAAGATAAGGTTAAAATATCCCCAAGCAGCAGCAGCTGCACTCCAAGGGCCACTGCCAGCATGGCACAGTCCCTTCACCTGTGGGGGTGAGGGCAGCTGGCAGCCCCAGCAGTCAGAGCTGGCAGCTGGAGAGGATGTCTTCCACCAGCCTCTTGTAGAGCCAGGCGTCCCCCTTCAGGCGGCGGCGGCGGACGCCCACGGCACCGGCGGTGCCCAGCTGGCACACCTCCAGCTCGAACACCAGGGACACCCTGCCCTGCTCCCACTGCCACTGGCACCGCAGGCTGTACCTGAGCACAGAGGGGAGACACAACAGAGTCACTCCCCTCACACCAGCACAGCCTGCTGGGGGGGGAGGAACCCCTGCAGACCACCCAGACCCACCCCCCGCTATGCCAAAGCAAGGGGCACCCAGGGCATGGGAACACAGCCAGGGGGGTGGGGAGGGCTCCAGAGAAGGAGACTCCCCCAGGCCCTCTCTGTGTGGTTTGGGATTACCACTTCACAGCTGCTGAAGCCACAGCTGGAGTCCTGGGGCCAGTTCTGGGCTCCCCAGGTCCAGAGGGACAGGGAACTGCTGGAGGGAGCCCAGGGGAGGCTGGGAAGATGCTGAGGGTCCTGGAGCAGCTCTGTGAGGAGCAAAGGCTGAGAGCCCTGGGGCTGAGAGCCTGGAGCAGAGCAGAGGGGATGTGAAGAGCTAAAGGAGCTATGGAGGGCAAGAGACTGGAGCCAGGCTCTGCTCAGTGTTGCCCAGGGACAGGGCAAGGGGCACAATCTGGACCCCAGGAGCTCCCCCCAGCTCCCTCAGCTGCTCCTCCCCAGCCCTCTTCTCCAGACCCTTCCCCACCTTTCTTGCCCTTCTCTGCCCCTGCTCCAGCCCTCAGTCTCCTTCTGGCAGTGAGGGGCCCACAGCTGAAGGCAGCACTCAAGCTGCAGCCTCAGCAGTGCCCAGCCCAGGGGCACAAGCCCTGCCCTGCTCCTGCTGATCCAAGCCAGGATTGCTGTAGGCAGTGAACCTGCTCTGAGCCATCCCTGGAGGTGTTCCAGGGGAGGTTGGATAAGGCCTGGAGCAACTTGGTCTTGAAGATCACCCAGTTCCAAACCCCTGCCATGGGCAGAGCCCATGGCAGGGGGGTTGGAACTGGGTGATCTTCAAGGAGGGTTGAAACTGGATGACCTCCAAGGTCCCTCCCCAACCAGAGGGAGCTGTGTGTGGGCAGCCTGAAGCCACCACACTTCCTACTCACCCACTGAGGACATACTCCACGTGCTTCTGGGTCAGCACAGCCATGATGTCACTCAAGACTTGGTCTGGGTTGAGGAGCTGAGTGGTGGTGACGTTGTAGTGTGCCTGGCAAGAGGGTCCCAGAGCAGCCAAGATGTGGGGGGGTAGAGGAAGAAGGGAACACACAAACAGAAGAAGAAGAAGAAACAAACATCACAAAAACCCTTTCACCCCTCCTGGAACTCAAAAAAACAACACACAGAGGGAAATGAATGAAAGAAAGCTAACAAAGCAGAGAGGAACTGGAGAACATCCAACCAGGCTGACCAAAAAATCACCTCCAGAGCTTCTCAACACTGAGAACACAACCAGCAGCTGCTGGGCAGCTTAACACCAAAGCAGCTCCAACACAGGAACCATCCTCAGATCCAAAGCAGAAGGGATGGGGCCAGGGCAGCGTGGAGGCTGTCAGCAGCCAGGGGCTGAGCCCCTGGAGAGGGCAAGAGAAGACAGGAGCATGGTGGAGGTGGTGGTGGTGCTCAGGGCAGCTTCCTGGGCACACCCCACAGCTGAGACTGGGCACTGCTGACACTGAGGGGCAGGCATGGCACCAAGTGGCTTCCCAGGGACCTAAGGAGCTTCCCAGGGACCTTAGTGGCTTTCTGGGGATCTAAGGGGCTTCTTATGGACCTTAGTGGCTTCTCAGGGACCTCACTGGCCTCCCAGGGACTTGAGTGGTTTCTTGTGGACCTAAGAGGACTCCCAGGGACCTCAGGGGCCTCACCATGTTAGCAGCAAAACAGCAGCTCCTGAGCTGGCTGCTGCAGGGGGTCTGCATCACACCTATGGCTGGATGGAATGAGTTCTCCACTGAGTGAATTCCTGGACAGCTTTCAGAGGCCATGAGGCAACTGTGCCACTACTGTACCAGGCCATGAGTGCTCCACCAAGCTCCTGAAGTGCCAGAGGCAGATGAGAGGAAGAGCAGGCCACCATGAGAAATGAAGAGAGGCTGAGGGTGCTCAGGGGGAGCAGAAACTCCCTTCAGAGCCACATGGGCCCTGCCATGAGTGCTGCAAGGCTGTGGAAAGCAAGGTCCACCTCCCTCTGTCCTGCTCCAGGGTGGCTAAAACAGGAGGCACTCATTCTGCCTGTGCTAGGGGGAAAAGAAAGGGAAGCTGCTGCTGAAGGGATCAACTCTTGGAGACACTCAGAGCTAGCTCCTGAATGACCTGCAGCCAGGACTCTGCTGCAGTCCCACGAGCTGGTCAGGGTCTGCAGCCCAACAAACTGCCCTGAGCTCCACTGGCTGCCACTTTGCCTCTGGCAAGGGCCTCCTGGACAAGCTTCCAGCTGCACTGCAGGAGCTGAGGTCCATTTACACAGGCTGCAAAAACACAAAGGGCTTCTTTTTACTGGGTGGGCAGCTCCCTGCCCACCTGCAGGTGTCCTGGCAGCTCCAGCAGGCAGCCAGCTGAAGGGGCACAGCACTGACTGCCATGGAGCTGCTGTAGCCTCCCTGCCAGCCTGGCCTCTTCCATGCTGCTCCTGTGCCCCAAGCACAGCACAGAGATTCAGGTGCAAGGTTCCTCCTGGAGTGGCTTCTGAAGAGCACTGGATGATCCTGAGTGCTGCATGCACAGCACCAGAGTGCACAGAGCCATGGGATGGCATGGAAGGCACCTCCAAGGGTCACCCAGTCCAACCCCCTACACTCAGCAGGGACAGTTCCAGCCAGAGCAGGCTGCCCAGGCACACAGCCAGCCTCACCTTGAATGGCTGCAGGGATGGAGCCTCCACCACCTCCCTGGGCAGCCTGTGCCAGTCTCTCCCCACCCTCCCTCTGCACAACTCCCTCCTGAGGGCCAGCCTAACCCTGCCCTGCTCCACTGCCAAAGCACTGCCCCTGGGCCTAGCCCCACAGCCCCTTCTCAACAGTCCCTCCCCAGCCTGCCTGCAGCTGCCCTGCAGAGATGCAAATGCAGCTCTCAGCTCTGCCTGCAGCCTTCTCTTCTGCAGGCTGCACAGCCCCAGCTCTGCCAGCCTGGCCCCACAGCACAGCTTCTGCAGCCCTCTCAGCATCTTGCTGGCCTCCTCTGGAGCCTCTCCAGCAGCTCCAGGGCTCTCCTCTGGTGGTGTCCATGGCAGGGGGCTTGGAACTGGATGATCTTCAAGGTTCCTTCCAACCCAAACCATTCCATGAACCCTGGACCACAGAAACCTGAGCCCAGAGCCCTACAGCCATACCTTGAGTTTCCTTGGGCCATCCCTGGTGCACCTCCTCTTCTTGCCTGGTGTCAGCATTGTGATCACCTTATCCAGGCCTCTTTCAAGGCTTCCAAAGATCTTGGCTTTCCTTTTCTTCTGGCTGCTGCCCACCTGAACTGGGGGGAGGTCTGAATCCACTCCAAGGCTCCTGTGGAAATGACCAAATTTAGTTTTTGTTACTCATAAGGGTGGAGGTCAATGGCTCTGTGTCCAGGTGGGGATGGGGGACAAGTGGGGACTCTCAGGGGTCTGCCCTGGCAGCAGTGCTGCTCAACATCTCCATCAATGACACAGAGACTGAGGACCCTCAGCAACTCTGCAGATGGCTCCAGGCTGAGTGATGCTGTTGGTGAGGCTCAAGGGTGGGAGGGGAAGCATCCAGAGGGACCTGGGCAGCCTGCAGGGGTTCAGGAGAACCTCAGGACGTTCAACAAGGCCAAGGGCAAGGTCCTGCAGCTGGGTCAGGGCAGCCCTGGAGACCAATCCAGGCTGGGGGAGAGGAGACTGAGAGCAGCCCTGCAGAGAAGGACTTGGGGTGCTGGGGGGCAGAAGCTGGAGAGGAGGCAGCAATGGGCACTGGCAGCACAGAAGGCCAAGGGCAGCCTGGGCTGCATCCAAAGCAGTGTGGCCAGAGCTGGAGAGAGGGGATCCTGCCCCTCTGCTCTGCTCTGCTCTGCTCTGGGGAGAGCTCCCCTGCAGGGCTGTGTCCAGCTGTGGGGACACCACCAGAGGAGAGCCCTGGAGCTGCTGGAGAGGCTCCAGAGGAGGCCAGCAAGATGCTGAGAGGGCTGCAGAAGCTGTGCTGTGGGGCCAGGCTGGCAGAGCTGGGGCTGTGCAGCCTGCAGGCTCCCAGTGCCTGAAGGGACTACAAGAAGACTGCAGAGGAACTGTTCCCAGAGGCCTGCAGGACCAGGGGCAGTGGTTTGAAATGAGAGCAGAGTAGATGGAGATTGGATGTGAGGAACAAGTTCTGCACCAGGAGGCTGGTGGAACACTGGCACAGGCTGCCCAGGCAGGTGGTCAAGCTCCATCCCTGGAGACATTGAAGGTGAGGCTGGGCAGGGCTCTGGGCAACCTGATCCAGCTGGGGATCCAGGGGGTTGGACTGGGTGAGCTTTGGAGGTCCTTTCCCACCCTAACCATTCTATGTCTCCAAGTGCAGTGTAAGAGGTTCTGTGTGAGTCAGCTGAGGTCCAAGCCCAGAGATGTGCCCAGAAGCTGCAGCTCCCTGTGGCCACTGGAGCAAGAAGCAGCTCACACAAAGGCATACAGCAATGTGCTCTGAGGATAACTTTCTAAAGAAACCCTAAAAGCTTGAAAACTAAAAGCACTTCTGCACCTGTTCTCTGCCTTCAGAGCTTCCCAGCAAATGTCAGAGAAGGCTTGTGGAAGGACTTCTACCAGAAAAATGGAAACAAGGAGCCTGCTGTTGTCAGAAGGCTGCCCAGGCAGTGGTTGGATCCCAGGCTCAGAGGAAGTCAGGGGTTGGAAGAGACCTCTGGAGATCTCCCAGTGCAAGCCCCTGCCAGAGCAGGAGCACAGAATCCAGCACAGCTCACACAGGAACACATCCAGACAGGGCTGCAAAGGCTCCAGAGAAGGAGACTCCACAACCTCTCTGGGCAGCCTGCTCCAGGGCTCTGGCAGCCTCCCACTGCACAACTTCCTCCTCCTCTTCAGCTGGAACCTCCTGGGCTGCAGTTTCCAGCCACTGCCCCTTGGCCTCTGGCAGGGTGCAGCTGAGCAGAGCCTGTCCCCTGCCTCCTGAGCCCCAGCCCTCAGCTCTTGAGAGACATTGAGCAGATCCCTCTCAGCCTTCTCTGTCTCTGCAGACTGAACAGCCCCAGGGCTCTCAGCCTCTGCTCCCCAGGCAGTGCTCCAGGCCCTTCCTCATCCTTGTAGCCCTCCCTTGGGCTCTGTGCAGCAGCTCCCTGTCCCTCCTGAGCTGGGGAGCCCAGAGCTGGCTGCAATCTTGCAGGTGAGGTCTCAGCAGGGCAGAGCAGAGGGGGAGGAGAACCTCCCTGGCTGTGCTGGACACACTCCTCTGAATGCCCCTCAGGACCCCCTTGTCTTTCTTGGCCCCCAGGGCACATTGCTGTGCCATGCAGACCTTGCTGCCCACCAGCACTCCCAGGTCCCTCTCCCCAGGCTGCTCTCCAGCAGTTCCCCTCCCAACCTGTGCTGCTGCAGTTTGTTCTTCCTGCCCAGCTGCAGGACTCTGCTCTCATCCTTGTTGAGCCTCAGCAGGTTCCTCTCTGCCAGCTCTCAGCCTGTCCGAGTCTCTGAATGGCCTCACAGCCTTCAGGTGTCTCAGCCAAGCCTCCCAGGTTGGTAGCATCAGCAAACCTGCAATGACCTCACCAGTGTCATTGATGAAGATGCTGAAGAGGAAGGCCAGCCCTGCTCTGAGACATAAGTGCAACACCAACACCTGGACCTTTACCTTGCTTGCTGCAGAACCTCAGCTCCTCTGCCTCCCTCTGCCTCTGTGGGACTTGCAGGCCTCTCCCTCAGGGTGGCAGCAGGGATGTGGCGCTCTGCAAGACAAGTAGCCAAGCCACAGGCAGCTTGGTTGATGCACAGAGGGTTTCAGGAAGGATTTCTCATCATCAACTACCAGCCCAGATCCCTTCTGTTGTTTTAATAGAGACTTAAAATCAGATTGGGTGAGGCCTTGAGCAGCCTGGGATGGAGCTGGAGGATCTTCAAGGAGGAATGGAGCTGGATTGACCTTCAAGATCCAGGCTGTATTCCCCTTGGCATTCACAACCATTCCCAAGCAAAGCTCCCAACATACCTGTGCAGGTCTGGAAGGGAGTGTTTGGCACCTGTGCCTCCAGCTGCTGCCTCTTTGGGAAGGGAGTCCCTGGAGAAGGCAGCACCAGGGGCACCACCTTCCTCCCAGCTGGCTGTGTGTCAGTGTTCTCTTTGTTCTCATCCTGCTTGGAGGACACTTTCCTGGTGACTGGAGTGGATGGTGGGAGTTCCCTGTCCTCCAGCTCAGCAGCATGGCTTGAGGGCTGCAAGAGATGTGACCAGAGGCAGACATGGAACCATGGAACCAGCCACACAGCAGTCACAGCATGGTCTGGGCAAAACTGAAGGCAACCAAAAACCCAAATACTACAACTCAGAGACCCACAGAGGGGTTTGGGTTGGAAGGGATCTCCAGGGCTCACCCAGCCCAACCCCCTGCACTCAGCAGGGACATCCTCCACTGGATCAAGTTGCCCAGAGCCCTGTCCAGCCTCACCTTGAGTATCTCCAGGGATGGAGCCTCAACCACCTCCCTGGGCAATCTGTTGCAGTGTTGCAGCAGCCTCCTGGTGCAGAGCTCGTTCCTCACATCCAATCTCCATCTGCTCTGCTCTCATTTCAAACCATTGCCTGTTGGTTACTGAGCAAAATGCCCCAGAAGCTTTCCAGGACTTCCCATGCCCTCCAGAACAACCACCAGCAATCTGGCATCTCTTTATCTGCTCTTCCAAACCCTTCAGCTTCCACATTTTAGGGCAGATTTGCATTGGACATCAGGAGGAAGTTCTGCACAGTGAGGGTGGGGGAGACACTGAAACAGGCTGTGGATGCTTCCCCCCCGGAGGTGTTCCAGGGCAGGTTGGGTGAGGCCTTGAGCAACGTTGGCTTGAGGGTGATCTTCAAGGAGGTTTGGAACTGGGTGGTCTTAAGGTCCCTTCCAACTTCAAAGCCTTACCAAGCTCTAGCCCAGCTCCAAGATCTTGTTTATAGAACCACAGCATTGCTCAGGCTGGAAGGGAGCTCAGAGCTCATCCCCTGCAGCCTCCCCACCATGCCCAGGGACACCTCTCACCCACACTCAGCTGCTCAAGGCCTTCAACACCCCCAGGCAGGAGGCAGCCACAGCCTCCCTGGGCAGCCTGTGCCAGAGTCTCACCACCCTGGCACTGCAGAACTTCTTCCTCAGCTCCAGTCTGACCCTGCTCTGCCTCAGCTCCAAACCATTGCCCCTGGTCCTGTCTCAGACACCCTCATGAGAAGCCTCTCTGCAGCCTTCCTGCAGGATCCCTTCAGGTCCTTGCAGGCAGCTCTGAGGTCCCCCTGGAGCCTTCTCCTCTCCAGGCTGCACAGCCCCAGCTCCCTCAGCCTGGCCTCAGAGCAGAGCTGCTCCAGCCCTTGACCCCCTGTGTGTGCTGTACCTTATCCTTCCCTTCTCGCTGCCTCATCCTCCCGAGGCTGGTTTCATGCACATCAAGAAGTCAAAGCTCAAGCTCTCACCCCATGAACCATGGCCTGGGAGGAACCTACAATTGTTTTGTTCAGCTAATTAATTTCTCTCCTCAGTTTGTGACTCCCCTTGGCCAGGGTGAACCACACCTCTAAATATAGCATTATTCCTCACACCCCTTCCCCCCTCCCCCCCAGTGAGAGTAACAGCTTCTGGGCTCAGGGCTTATTTTGGAAGGGATTAGTTACTTGTTCCTCAAAATACCTGCTTTTTCTTGTGAGCTTTTAGGATAAATCTTTCTGGTGGAGACTCTTCAGGTGCTGAAGATGCAGCAGGAAACTCCATGGACCCAAATACAGTTGGCAGCTGACTGCAGCCTGGCATCTCTCCCTGGGTCACAGCTTGGTCAGGCTGGAAAGGAAAAGATTCAGCTGAGGTTCAACTATCCAAAGCAAGGTTTCAATCAGGAAAGCTTCATTAAAGTCTTAAGCCTTAATTGTTTTTTAAGCTGCTAATTGATTGCTGGCAGCTCATGGAGGTTTCAGCTGTTTGGGGGCCCAAGTTTTATGCTGTGTCTCTAACATTGCCATTGTTGATTTGCCCTTTGAGGTTTAGGATGGACACAAAGGAAAAGGGACAGAAGAGGAAATGGACTCAAACTGCTCCAGCAGAGCTTAGAGGAAGTATTTCTGCCCCAAAAGGGCTGTCTAAGGCCTGTCCCAGGCTGCCCAGGGCAGTGGTGCAGTCCCCATGGCTGGAGGGGTTTCAGAGCTGTGGAGCTGTGGTGCTGAGGGCCATGGCTTGGTGCTGCCCTGGGGCAGTGCTGGGCTCAGGGTTGGACTCCATGACCTGAAAAGTCTCTTCCAACCAAGACAGTTCTGTGATTGTGTGAAATTACCCCCAGATCACCACCAGCAAGGCATCACTCATCACTTGTGTCAAGAAGGGAAGCAACTGATGACTGAACAGTATCAGTCCAGGCTGGGGGTGATGAGACTGGGACTTAGTCCTGGTGTGAGGGGCTCCTGCCTATACATTTAGACCTTTCTTGCTTTGTGGTGCATAAAAACCCAACCAACAGCCACTGAAAGGTGGATTTTGAGCTTCTGAGGTTATTCAGCACAGTGCACTCGTGATTGTGTCACAAGTGGGGGCCCCAGGGGTCTGCCCTGGCAGCAGTGCTGCTCAACATCTCCATCAATGACACAGAGACTGAGGACCCTCAGCAACTCTGCAGATGGCTCCAGGCTGAGTGGTGCTGTTGGTGAGGCTGAAGGGTGGGAAGGGAAGCATCCAGAGGGACCTGGGCAGCCTGCAGGGGTTCAGGAGAACCTCAGGACGTTCAACAAGGCCAAGGGCAAGGTCCTGCAGCTGGGTCAGGGCAGCCCTGGAGACCAATCCAGGCTGGGGGAGAGGAGACTGAGAGCAGCCCTGCAGAGAAGGACTTGGGGTGCTGGGGGGCAGAAGCTGGAGAGGAGCCAGCAATGGGCACTGGCAGCACAGAAGGCCAAGGGCAGCCTGGGCTGCATCCAAAGCAGTGTGGCCAGAGCTGGAGAGAGGGGATCCTGCCCCTCTCTCTGCTCTGCTCTGCTCTGGGGAGAGCTCCCCTGCAGGGCTGTGTCCAGCTGTGGGGACACCACCAGAGGAGAGCCCTGGAGCTGCTGGAGAGGCTCCAGAGGAGGCCAGCAAGATGCTGAGAGGGCTGCAGAAGCTGTGCTGTGGGGCCAGGCTGGCAGAACTGGGGCTGTGCAGCCTGCAGAAGAGAAGGCTGCAGGCAGAGCTGCTCCAGCCCTGGATCATCTTTGTGGCCTCCTCTGGACTCTCTCCAGCAGCTCTGTGTCCTTCTCTTGCTGGGGACAGCAGAACTGGAGGCAGGACTGGAGGTGAGTTCTGAGCAGAGCAGAGCCCAGGGGCAGAATCCCCTCTGCTGCCCTGCTGCCCACACTCCTCTGGCTGCTGGTGTGGAGCTGCTGCTTGGAGGCTGAGCAGGGCTTTGGCTTGAGTGCACAGCAGCCAGGGCAGCACTGCACCAGCCTTGCCCTGCTGAATTCCAAAGCCTTACCTCGAGGACTGCAGGTGGTGTGGTGCTGCCATGGCCCTTCAGAGGTGGAGGAGCCCTCAAGGAAACTCCTTTGCCACGAGCCTTCTTGGACTGGAGCAAGAGGTAGGTGGCTGAGATTTGGTCATACTTCCACTGGGAAGAGAACAAAACAAAAACCAAACCCCAACTCTTTTCATCAAGCACAAAGCAAACTCAGCCTCCAGAAAACTTGTGAGCCACTGCAGGTTGCTCTACCTGATAGGCACCCCTGATGCTGGAGCATCTCAGTGCTGAAAGGAGCTGGGTGATGGGTGGGGGAACAAAGGGACAGAAGAGGAAAGAGCCTCAGGTTGCACCAGGGGAGTTTTAGGTTGGATAGCAGAAGAAACTTCTTCCTTTAAAGGGTTCTCAAAGCCTGGCCCAGGCCTGCCCAGGGAGCTGTTTGATTCCCTGTCCTTGGAGGAGTTTCCCAGAGGCAGAGCTGTGGTGCTGAGGGCCATGGTTGGGCTGGAGGACCTGGAAGGGCTTCTCCAGCCAAAATTATTCTGCCCAGAGTGGCTCTAGAGAGCTTCCAACCCCACTTGGATGCATTCCTGTGTGCCCTGCTCTGGCAGGGATGTTGGGCTGGCTGATCTCTGGAGGTCTCTGCTAACCCCTAAGATTCTCTGGTTCTCTACATTCAATGTCACTTTGATCACCCAAGTGTCACTGCAGAGGATCCTCACTATGTGCCTGAGCTCTGGCTGCTCTTGGCCAGTTCAGGATGTAGGGGGGACAGACCAGCCTGAAAACTGAGGCTGGGGCCAGACTCCATCACCTGCAGTGAGCTGCAGAGCTCTCCACTCAACTTCAGTCACAATTTCACCCAAACTGAGGCTTTTTGGAAGGCCTTCCCCATTCTTCTTGGGTGAAGAGTACCTGGGTGAGGTTTGCTGGAGTAGTTGCAAGGGATTTGAAGTCCTCAAGCACCTCCATGCAGGTGCCACAAACCTCTTTTTTGCCCTGTGCAGATCACTCAAGACTGTCCTGTAGCTGCAGAACAGGGAACATTAACCCTGCACAAACCCACCCTGAGCACCACTCACTTGAAAAACTCTGCTGCTGCTGCTCTCATCTTGAAGAGAATTTGCCAAAGCCAAGAACTAGGTCACTGCCACCACCCATGCTGGGCTGCAGCCAGAGGAGTGTGGGCAGAGGGCAGGAGAGGGGATTCAGCCCCTGGGCTCTGCCCAGACCTACAGTTCTGCCTACAGTTCTGCCATCCCCAGCAGAATAAGGACACAAAGCTGCTGGAGAGAGGCCAGAGGAGGCCACAAACATGATCCAAGGGCTGGAGCAGCTCTGCTCTGAGGCCAGGCTGAGGGAGCTGGGGGTGTGCAGCCTGGAGAGGAGAAGGCTCCAGGAGGACCTCAGAGCTGCCTGCCAGGACCTGAAGGGATCCTGCAGGAAGGCTGCAGAGAGGCTTCTCATGAGGGTGTCTGAGACAGGACCAGGGGCAATGGTTTGGAGCTGAGGCAGAGCAGGGTCAGACTGGAGCTGAGGAAGAAGTTCTGCAGTGCCAGGGAGGTGAGACTCTGGCACAGGCTGCCCAGAGAGGCTGTGGCTGCCTCCTGCCTGGGGGTGTTCCAGGCCAGGCTGGATGAGGCCCTGAGCAAGCTGGGCTGGTGGGAGCTGTCCTTGCCCATGGCAGGGGGGGTTGGACCTGGATGAGCTTTGAGACCCTTCCCAACCCAAACCATTCTGTGACTCTATGCACAGAGAAGCAGCAGAAAGTTCAGTCTGAAGTGAGACTTTTCAGAGCAAGTTTAAAGCTTTAAGGGCCTTCTATAGCCCACAAGGTCACTGCTAACACTGAGGTTGGATTCTGGGAGCAGTCAGGTCCAGGTTTCGCTAACTCAGAAGGGACTTGGTTCCAGTTTTCTATCTGTGAACAGTAGCACCAATAAAACCCCACCAAAAATAGACCCAAAGGCATTCTTTTTTTGCCTGGGAGATGCTCTGTTACTTTTGTCTTGTCTCTTTTTCCTCCCTCTCTAATTATTGAACCACTTCAGAGCCAAGTGGCAGCCCAGCAGGCAGCACCTGGTCTTCAGCTGTATGTTACTGGAAGCCTTTTTTGACTCCTAAGGGATTCAGAAGGATTTTCATCTGGTAGTGGAGGGGGGGTGGCAATAAATCAGAGGTTTGCTTTTATTATTCTAGTAATATTCCAGGGAAATAGCAGTAAGCAAACACTGTAATGGAAACACTGCAAATGCAGTAGTAAAAATCATTACCAGCACAATTAGAGGAAGAAACAGGGCACAACCCCCAAGGCCAAAGCCAAAAGCAACCCAACCCAACCCAATTTCGACTCCAGAGCAGTAGCTATAAGCTAACAAATTCTGGAGATCTGCAGGAGAGCCTTCAACCTCAGAAGGATTTGGAAATTGATAGCAGAAAGTCAGTCAGCAGCAGTCTGTACACAGCAGATGCCACACCAGGGTGGTGTCTGATCATTCATCCTTACCTGTGAGATCAGCTCCAGCATACTCTCCCTGCTCTGCTGATGGAACACAGAGAGCTCTGCCACACAGTCCTCATCAAGGTGTCCCAGCTGCAACAACACAGTCACAGAAACATGGAATGGTTTGGGTTGGCAGAGCCCTCCAAGCTCACCCAGTCCAGCCCCAACCTCAACCCCACCATGGGCACCAAACCCTGGCCCCAAGTGCCATGGCCACATCTTGCTGCAATACCTCCAGCCATGGGGACTCCACCACCTCCCTGGGCAGCCTGTGCCAATCCCTCACCACTCTGGCACCACAGAAATTGTTCCTCATGCCCAACCTCAACCTCCCCTGGCACAATTTCAGGGCATTTCCTCTCCCTCTCTCACCTGAGACTACAAAGCAGAGCCCTAAGCCCCAGCTGGCTGCAGCCTCCTCTCAGGGAGCTGCAGAGAGCAAGGAGGTCTCCCTCAGCCTCCTCTGCTCCACACCAACCCCCCCAGCTCCCTCAGCTGCTCCTCCCCAGCCCTCTTCTCCACACCCTTCCCCACCTTTCTTGCCCTTCTCTGCCCCTGCTCCAGCCCTCAGTCTCCTTCTGGCAGTGAGGGGCCCAGAGCTGAAGGCAGCACTCAAGCTGCAGCCTCAGCAGTGCCCAGCCCAGGGGCACAAGCCCTGCCCTGCTTCTGCTGCCCACACCATTGCCGCTCCAGCCCAGGATGGGTACTGAAGCCTGAGGCTTTCAAGGGGTCCCACAGTCCATATCAGCCTAGAAAATACTAAGTCCATCACCCATGCTTTTACACCCTGCATTTTAAACAGCAGCACCAAACCTAACCCTTGCAGGGATCAGACTAGAACAGTCAAACCACTTCACCAAGTCCACAGCCTGCCCCTTCCTGGGTGAGAGGCTACAGATGCAGGAAAGCTGACAGCAGAGGACATTTGTCAGCAGAGTGGAAGCCACCCTTTCATCTCACCATAAACCTCCCCAGCTGCCAGAGCTGCTCACCACTTCCAGAGGCAGTGGGGAGGGAAGCTGGCAGCAGAGGGAAGCTGCTCCTTAGCTGGAGGAACAGTGGCATCCAGTGGCCACAGGGAAGCAGAGCTGCAGAGCTGCTCACCACCTGCCAGGACAGCTGGGTGAGGGTTTTGACACCTCCAGGCTACCTGAGCCTCCCACACAAGTACAACACAGGACAGAGGCAGGAACAGCATTCCTGAGGATGCCTCAGTCCCTCTGTCAGTGCTGCTGACCAAGCTGTTCAACAGCACTGGTGCCTCAGGGGTGGGTACTGGGAACAGTGCTGATGAACAGCTTTGTGAGTGACAAGGGCAGGGCCACTGAGGCTCCCTCAGACTCAATTCCATCCCTTTGGGGGTCACACCAAGCTGTGTGGCCTTGTTGAGAGGCTGGAGGGCAGGGATCCACCCAGAGGCTCCTGGACAGGCAGCCCAGCAGGCAGCTGTGTGCTGAGCTGCATCCAGAGCAGGAGAGCAGCAGCACAGGGAGGGGATTCTGCCCCTCTGCTCTGCTCACACCCCACCTGCAGCACTGCCTCCAGCTCTGGGGCCCCCAGCACGAGAAGGACCTGGAGCTGCTGGAGAGGCTCCAGAGGAGGCCACCAAGAGGAGCAGAGGGCTGCAGAACCTCTGCTGTAGGGACAGGCTGGGAGAGTTGGGGCTGTGGAGGCTGGAGAAGAGAAGGCTCCAGGGAGACCTCAGAGCAGCCTCTCAGTACCTGAAGGGGCTCCAGGAGAGCTGGGGAGGGACCTGGGACAAGGGCTGGTGTGAGAGACTAAATCTTGCCTCTCTTGATGTGACTCAACAAAGATAAAGTCACCTTTACTGCTTGCCCAGACAATAACTGATGTATAGTGGGCAGATACACATTGGCCACTGGATAAGGACTCTCTGGAATGTGCACAAACAAAATCATCTCTACCCATCAGCTACCCTGGAAAGGGAGAATGGTGCAAAGATTGCTCACAGGCTGCAGCTGCCCTGGAAACAATGGGCAGAGGCCACTGCTGTCCATACCCTCTGGAATATGCATAGTCACTACCTGGACACATCCCTAAACATCTCTATCAAAGACCTGAGCAACTACTGGCTGGGGAGAAGGAAAAGACCTGGGCAATGCTGCTGTGAAGAAAAGGACAGAGACAGGAGAAGACATCACCATGGAGCCTGGGGGCAACAGAGCAGGAGGAGGTTTAGGCTGGAGGTTAGGAAGAAGTTCTTCACAGAAAGAGATTGGCCATTGGGATGTGCTGCCCAGGGAGGTGGTGGAGTCACCATCACTGGAGGTGTTTAGGAGGAGACTGGATGAGGCATTTGGTGCCATGGTTTAGTTGATTAGATGGTGTTGGGTGATAGGTTGGACTTGATGATCGCCAAGGTCTCTTCCAACCTGGTTAATTCTATTCTAAGTTCCACCTGCTGCAACTCCTGGGGCTGAAGAGGCTGCTCAGAGAAGGGCTTGGACTTGGACTTTGGGATCTCTCCCTCCCCTCCTCCACTAGAGGACAGCACAGCCAACCAGGATGAGCTCTCCTCCAGGCCAGAGCTGCAGCAGCCTTCCTCACAGACCCAAACTGTCTTGGGGAGTGAGGGTGTGGTAATAGAATTCCCTTCCTCTGCTCTCTCCTGATCTCTTCTCTATTTTCTCTCTCTCTCCTGATCCATCCACTTGATTCTGTTCATAAGTAGTCTCAGGGGCTGTTGATGTGTTGTGCCTCGTTTGTGCCTCTAGTTTCACAACACAGAATGTTCAAAAGATCTGAGTCTCTTTCCCTCGCTGGACCGAGACAGCAGGGACTGCCAGGACCAGGGACAATGGTTCGGAGCTGGGAGAGGGGAGACTGAGAGTGGAGAGGAGGAAGAAATTGTTGAGAGTGGGGGTGGGGAGAGCCTGGCACAGGTTGCCCAGGGAGGCTGTGGCTGCCTCCTGCCTGGAGGTGTTGAGGGCCAGGCTGGATGAGGCCTTGAGCAGCCTGGGCTGGTGGGAGGTGTCCCTGCCCATGGCAGGGGGGTTGAAGTGGATGGTCTTGGAGGTCCCTTCCTATTCTGTATCCCTACCATTCTGTAGTTCCATAATCATCTGCTTTCTACACCCTCCAGCACTGAGCAAGCAGCCTGCAGAACCAGCTGGTCATTACCTGAAGAAAGAGTTCATGACCTGATGAGGGGTCAGGGGTTTTGCAAACTAAGTTGCAGAATAAAAATAAGGAAAGAAACCCCAACAACAACAACAACAACAAAATACCTAACAACCAACCACACAAACCCCAACAAGATCCACATTTTAAATCCCTTCTTCAGAAAAATCAGCAGAGAGGAATAACATTTTGGCACCAAGAGGAATCACAGCATGGAGGGACTGGAAGAGACCCCTGGAGCTCAACCCCCCTGCTCCAGCAGGGCACCCACAGCAGCTTGCCCAGCAGCACAAGGCCCAGGGGGGGTTGGAAGCTCTCCACACAAGGAGACTCCACAACCTCTCTGGGCAGCCTGCTCCAGGCCTCCAGCACCCTCACACCAAACAACATCCAACCTCCTGGCCTCCACTTTGTGCTCCTTGGCCCTTGGCCTGTCCCTGGGCACCACTCAGCAGAGCCTGGCCCCAGCCTCTTGCCCCCCACAGCTCCTTCAGCTCTTGCTGAGCATTGCTCAGCTCCCCTCTGGGGCTGCTCTGCTCCAGGCTCTCAGCCCCAGGGCTCTCAGCCTTTGCTCCTCACAGAGATGCTCCAGGATCCTCAGCAGCCTTGTGGCCAGGAATCATCCAGGACCACCTCAAAGCCCACCTCTGGAGAGTTGTTTTCACTCCTCCATGGAGAGAGGACAGTAAGCAGAATGTCACAAATTCACTTACTGTGTATTTGCTCTGCCACTGGACAGCTTCAGAATAACCTTGCATCAGCCAGGGGTGGCTCAGGAGATGCTTGACTGTGATCCTCTTTTTGGGGTTCCACCTGGGGGACAATGAGAACTAAGTGAATCCTTCAGTGGTTGAAGAAGGCTGATGGAACCATGTGTCTGTTGCTCACAACATCAGGGTGGACAGAAGCTCACTGCAACTGCTCCACAGCTTCCACCAAAAGGAATGTCAAACCCATGGCCTGTGGGCAGCAGTTCCAGAAGCTGCTGTTACATGAGGACCTGGGAGGATTGAGGTTGGGCATAAGGAACAATTTGTGTGGTGCCAGAGTGGTGAGGGATTGGCACAGGCTGCCCAGGGAGGTGGTGGAGTCCCCATGGCTGGAGGTGTTGCAGCAAGCTGTGGCCATGGCACTTGGGGCCAGGGTTTGGTGCCCATGGTGGGGTTGGGTTGGATTGGATGAGCTCAGAGGGCTTCTCCAACCCAGACCAGTCTGTGGTTCTGAGACTTGTGTCCCAGGAATACAGAGCATGGTCTTGGTCACTCAGATGCAGCCCAAATCCATATTTGATGCTACCTTCATTTATTGAGGAAGCTTTTAGTTAGAGAGCAGAGTCAGGAGCAAACAACTTCTGGCTGCCTGAAGTCCTTGTTTAACACTTTCAAGCACACCAAATCACACTTCTGAAAGCATTTTCAGCAGCAGACAGCACCAACCTTCCCATCAATGAAGTATTCTACAAAAAAAATCACAGACTGGTTTGGCTTGGAAAAGGCCTCTGAGCTCACCCACTCCAACCCCAACCCCACCAAGGGCATCAAACCCTGGCCCCAAGTGCCATGGCCACAGCTTGCTGCAACACCTCCAGCCATGGGGACTCCACCACCTCCCTGGGCAGCCTGTGCCAGTCCCTCACCACTCTGGCACCACACAAATTGTTCCTCATACCCAACCTCAACCTCCCCTGGCACAATTTCAGGGCATTTCCTCTCCCTCTCTCACCTGAGACTACAAAGCAGGGCCCAAGCCCCAGCTGGCTGCAGCCTCCTCTCAGGGAGCTGCAGAGAGCAAGGAGGTCTCCCTCAGCTTCCTCTGCTCCACACCAACCCCCCCAGCTCCCTCAGTTGCTCCTCCCCAGCCCTCTTCTCCAGACCCTTCCCCACCTTTCTTGCCCTTCTCTGCCCCTGCTCCAGCCCTCAGTCTCCTTCTGGCAGTGAGGGGCCCAGAGCTGAAGGCAGCACTCAAGCTGCAGCCTCAGCAGTGCCCAGCCCAGGGGCACAAGCCCTGCCCTGCTCCTGCTGCCCACACCATTGCTGCTCCAGCCCAGGCTGCTGCTGCCCTTCTTGCCCCCCTGGACACTGCTGCCTCAGCTCCAGCTGCTGCCACCCAACACCCCCAGGGTCTTTCCTGCTGGCCACTTCCCAAACACTCTGCCCCAGCCTGCAGCCTTCCTGGGGTGGTCGTGCCCCAAGGGCAGGTCCCAGCCCTTGGCCTTGTTCACCCTCATCCCATTGGCCTCAGCCCATGGATGCAGCCTGCTCAGGTGTGATTCAGTCACCAGCAGCAGCATCTTTACCTGCAACATCTGGCTGAGCAGCAGAGCACTGCTTGGAGACAGCCACTTTGGGACACTGTATTTTCCTTTCTGCAAGAAAGAAGGGGATGCAAGGTGAGCCTTGAGCAGATGCAGCACCTGGGTGATTGAGACTCCTTGTCCAGGCAGGAGGGGCAGACACCTGCAGGCTTAGCTTTGGGAATGAAGAAGTTCAACAGCAAGCACAAACCCAGCTCTTTTGGCACAGAACCACAGAACTGTTGGGGCTGGAAGGGACCTCAAGGCTCATCCAGCCCCAACCCCCCTGCCATGGG
Organism: Melanerpes aurifrons; assembly: GCA_011125475.1. NCBI lineage: Eukaryota > Metazoa > Chordata > Aves > Piciformes > Picidae > Melanerpes > Melanerpes aurifrons. The sequence continues at coordinate 588,142 of WWNC01000122.1, read as the reverse complement.
CAGGGACACCTCACACCACAGCAGGTTGCTCACAGCCACCTCCTCCAGCCTGGCTGCAAACACCTCCAGGCAGGAGGCTTCCACCACCTCCCTGGGCAACCTGTGCCAGTCTCTCACCACCCTCATGGGGAACAACTTCTTCCTCACAGCCAAGCTCAATCTCCCCACTTCTAGTTCTGTTCCATTCCCCCCAGTCCTATCACTCCCTCACACCCTCACAAGTCCCTCCCCAGCTTTCCTGTAGCCCCCTGCAGATCCTGGAAGGCCACAAGATGCTCTCCTGGGAGCCTTCTCCTCTCCAGACTGCACAGCCCCAACTCTCTCAGGCTGTCTCCATGGCAGAGCAGCTCCAGCCCTCTGCTCCTCCTCGGGGCCTTTCTCTGGACCCCTTCCAGCACCTCCAGAGCCTTCCTGGAACAGAGGCTGCAGACCTGGACCCAGAGCTGCAGGTGGGGTGTGAGCAGAGTGGAGCAGAGGGGGAGAATCCCCTCCCTGGCCCTGCTGGCCACACTTCTCTGCATGCAGCCCAGGACACAATGCAGTTACAGCACAGACAGAGCCCACAGGTCCTTACCACAATCTTCCTGTACACCCCCATGACATTGTCATCATCAAAGGGCAGGAAGCCACACAGCAGAGCATACAGTAGCACTCCCATGCTCCAGATATCTGCCTGCAGAAGAGAAAAGCAACAGGAAAATCACCAAGCCTTGCTTGCAGAGCCCACACACAGCTCATGGCCACCAGGCTCCTTCCAGACACCACTGCTCTGTCCCAAGGGAAAGCACTCTACCTACATTCAATTGTCAATGCACTCAAGCAGGAACACTCATGACAGCAATGTCCTCTCCCCAGGTCACCAAACTGCTGCATTGCCTCCAGCCTACAAGGATTTCACTGGCAGGAAGGGAACCAAGCTCACCGCCAGGGATTTCCTACATCTGACTGACTGCAGCAGCTCCCAGCACAGCTATCAGTGACTTAAAAGCCCTGAAATGGCCTCAGATTGTACCAGGGAGAGTTAGGTTGGCCATGAGGAACAATTTCTGTGCTGCCAGAGTGGTCAGGGGCTGGCACAGGCTGCCCAGGGAGGTGGTGGAGACCCCATGGCTGGAGGTGCTGCAGCAAGCTGTGGCCATGGCACCTGGAGCCAGGGTTTGGTGCCCATGCTGGGGCTGGAGTTGAACTGGGTGAGCTCAGACAGCTTTTCCAACCCAAACACTGCCATGGTTGTGTGCCTGCCCAGGCACAGCAAGCTCTACATGCCTGGTACCAGCTCATGCTGTCATTCCCACTTAGGCCATGAGGGAGAAGCAGGCTTGGAAATCACAGAACCTCAGAATGTAAGAGGTTAGAAGCAATCTCTGGAGATCCTCCAGGATCACTCAGGGCAGGGCACACAGCAACACTTCTAGGGGGGGCTCTGAATCTCTCCAGAGAAGGAGACTCCACAGCCTCTGTGGGCAGGCTGCTCCAGGGCTCTGCCACCCTCACAGTGACAGAGTCTTTCCTATATGGAACCTCCTCTGCTCCAGCTTGCACTGGACTCCATGAGCTGGGCTCCACTGGGCTTCAAGGACAACAACAAAGCAGGAGTAAGAAGCCAAGGACAATGAAGGAAGAGAAGACACTGAGACCCTCCAGCAGCACAGCAATTCCAGAAGCTTGAGAGGATGGCAGCTGTGGCATTTTGAGTTAATTAGATGGTGTGGGGTGATAGGCTGGACTCAATAATCTCAAAGGTCTTCTCCAACCTGGTTAATTCTATTCTATTTGGGGTGGAGTGATGGAGGCAAGCAGTAGGTCTTGGGGCCTGGAATGATGAACACCAGGTTGGAAGGGACCCAGGGATCACAGAATCACAGAACTGTCAGGGCTGGAAGGGACCTCAAGGCTCATCCAGTCCCAGTCCCCCTGCCATGGGCAGGGACACCTCACACCACAGCAGGTTGCTCACAGCCACCTCCAGCCTGGCTGCAAACACCTCCAGGGGTGAGGCTTCCACCACCTCCCTGGGCAATCTGTGCCAGTGTCTGGTCCAACCTTTCTAGGTGAGACAAAAATCAGCAGCAAGAGTGGGTGGCCTGATTTGGGCTGGGACAGAGATTATTTTCCTTCTCAATAGCTACAGGAAGTGTTTGGGATCCAGGATGGGATCTGGTGTGAGAAGAATGTTGGCCAGAAATTGGTGTGTGGGTAATCAGCAGAATAAATTAGGAGATGGAGTGAACAGCCACAGGGTTTGGGGTCTCAGCAGTTGAAGGCAGAGCTGGAAGCCCTCTGCTGTGAGGCCAGGCTGGGAGGGCTGGGGCTGTGCAGCCTGGAGAGGACAAGGCTCCAGGAACACCTTCTGGTGGCCTTGCAGTGCCTAAAGGCTGAGCAGAAGGCTGGGGACAGACTTTTTCTCAGGGCCTCTTGTGCCAGGACAAGGGGGGAGGGTTTGGAGTGCAAGAGGGAGAGTGAGAGTGGAGAGAAGGGAGAAATGTTTGAGCCTGAGGGTGAGGAGAGCCTGGCCCAGGGTGCCCAGAGAGGTGGGAGCTGCCCCATGGCTGGCAGCAGTGGGGGTCAGGTTGTTTGTGGCTGGGAGCAGCCTGCTGTGGTTGGGGATGTCCCTGGGGGCTGCACGGTGAGGACTGGGCTGGAGAAGCTTGGAAGGTCCTTTCCCACCCAAACCCTTCTGTGATTTGTGACCCCTCAGCTATCCCCAGGACTGCTGAGGTTGGCCACACAGCTTCTGAGCACCACCTGGGCCCAGGTGTCCCAGAGGCACTTCAGAGAGAGATCACAATGAGCATATTCGTTGATGATCTGGATGAAGGGGTAGAGTCAGTCATCAGCAAGTTTGCAGATGACACCAAGTTAGGGGCAGATGTTAGTCAGTTAGAGGGCAGAAGGGCTCTGCAGAGGGACCTTGACTGACTGGACAGATGGGCAGAGTCCAATGGGATGGCATTTAACAAGTCCAAGTGCCGAGTGCTGCACTTTGGCTACGGCAATCCCATGCAGAGCTATAGGCTGGGGTCGGAGTGGCTGGAGAGCTCCCAAACAGAGAGGGACCTGGGTGTGCTGATCGACAGCCACCTGAATATGAGCCAGCAGTGTGCCCAGGTGGCCAGGAGGGCCAATGGCATCCCAGCCTGCATTAGGAATAGTGTGGCCAGCAGGAGCAGGGAGGTCATAGTGCCCCTGTACTCTGCTTTGGTTAGGCTGCACCTTGAGTCCTGTGTCCAGTTCTGGGCCCCTCAGTTTAAGAAGGACATCGAAACACTTGAGCGTGTCCAGAGAAGGGCAACAAGGCTGGGGAGAGGCCTTGAACACAAGCCCTATGAGGAGAGGCTGAGGGAGCTGGGATTGTTTAGCCTGGAGAAGAGGAGGCTCAGGGGTGACCTCATTGCCCTCTACAACTACCTGAAGGGTGGTTGTAGCCAGGAGGGGGTTGGCCTCTTCTCCCAGGCAACCAGCACCAGAACGAGGGGACACAGTCTCAAGCTGTGCCAGGGGAGGTTCAGACTCGAGGTGAGGAGAAAGTTCTTCACCAAGTGAGTCGTTCATCATTGGAATGTGCTGCCCAGGGGGGTGGTTGAGTCATCGACCCTGGAGGCGTTCAAGGGGAGATTGGACGTGGCACTTGGTGCCATGGTCTAGGCATGGGGTCTGTGTTGATAGGTTGGACTCGATGATCCCCGAGGTCCTTTCCAACCTAAGTGATACTGTGATACTGTGATACCTCCAAAGAGAGCTCTCTGAGCCCCAAAGCTGTCACCTACCTCAGAGCCAATGTAAGCTTTGCCCTGGATCAGCTCTGGTGCTGCATAGGCTGGGCTCCCACAGCAGGTGCTCAGGCAGTAATCAAGGCCACCCTGCAAAGGAAGAGACACAGAGGAAAGGTCACAGTGGAGCACTGCCTCCAGCACAGCTCAGGTTTTCTGCCCATGACACAACAGAGGCCTCCTTCTCTCTGCTGGGTATCCACATCCAGCTCTTATTTGGGTTGGGTAATAAATATCCAGGCAGATGGTGTAAGACTAGGAGCAGCCTACAGCAGCTGAGACCCCAAGCTGTTCATTCAGCTGTGAAGCCAGCAGCCCCCTCCCCTCCTCTCCACTTGCATCTCTCTTCACAGGTAGAAAGGGAAGAGAGTGCTCTGTGAGCTCCTGAGCAAGAGGCTACCTGGGGAACTGTCCCAGTGTTGCACAGACTGATGGAATGGTTTTGGTGAGAAGTGACCATAGAATTGCCAGGGTTGGAAGGGACTCAAGGTTCACAGGATCCCAGGATGTTAGGGGTTGGAGGGGACCTGCCAGAGCAGGAGCATAGAATCCAGCACAGCTCACACAGGAACAAATCCAGACAGGGCTGCAAAGGCTCCAGAGAAGGAGACTCCACAACCTCTCTGGGCAGCCTGCTCCAGGGCTCTGGCACCCTCCCACTGCACAACTTCCTCCTCCTCTTCAGCTGGAACCTCCTGGGCTGCAGTTTCCAGCCACTGCCCCTTGGCCTCTGGCAGGGTGCAGCTGAGCAGAGCCTGTCCCCTGCCTCCTGAGCCCCAGCCCTCAGCTCTTGAGAGACATTGAGCAGATCCCTCTCAGCCTTCTCTGTCTCTGCAGACTGAACAGCCCCAGGGCTCTCAGCCCCTGCTCCCCAGGCAGTGCTCCAGGCCCTTCCTCATCCTTGTAGCCCTCCCTTGGGCTCTGTGCAGCAGCTCCCTGTCCCTCCTGAGCAGGGGAGCCCAGACCAGGACAGAACACTCCAGATGTGGCCTCACCAGGGCAGACCTGAGGAGGAGAACCTGCCTTGCCCTGCTGCCCACACTCTTCTTCATGCACTTCAGGATGCCACTGCCCTTCTTAGCCCCCAGGGCATATTGCTGCCCTGTGGAGAACTTGGGACAAGTTATGTGGGGCCTCCAAGATGCTCTGAGTGCAGTAAAATGCTCCCAGGACAAGGACCTTTGGCTCAGTCAGACCTTCCTCCCACTGAACTGCTTAACAGCACCCACTTGGAGGTGAAGCTGAGAAGCTCCTAGGAGCTGAAGTGTAGGCTCAGGGAACTGCTGAGGGCACACAGGAGCAGGGCTGTGACTGGCAGCATTGTGAGTGTGCAGCAGCTGACTCAGGCCCAGTCTGTGGCAGCTCTTACCTTGGGCTTTGCACAAAGTCCAAAGTCTATCAGCTTCAGGTTATGGTCCCCATCAATCAGCAGATTTTCCTGGAGGAAGACAAAGTGCTGAGGGCTCCCTCCTGTCACCCCAGCAGCCAGAAAGCCACATCTGCATTCACCTCATCTCCTCCAGCCATTAGCAGCTGCTCACAGAATCCCAGACTGGGCTGGGTGGGAAAGGACCTCCCAAGCTCCTCCAGCCCAACCCCTTGCATCCCCCCAGGGACATCCCCAACCAGAGCAGGCTGCTCCCAGCCACAAACAGCCTGACCCCCACTGCTGCCAGCCATGGGGCAGCTCCCACCTCTCTGGGCACCCTGGGCCAGGCTCTCCCCACCCTCAGGCTCAAACATTTCTCCCTTCTCTCCACTCTCACTCTCCCTCTTGCACTCCAAACCATCCCCCCTTGTCCTGCCACAACAGGCCCTGAGAAAAAGTCTGTCCCCAGCTTTCTGCTCAGCCTTTAGGCACTGCAAGGCCACCAGAAGGTGTCCCTGGAGCCTTCTCCTCTCCAGGCTGCACAGCCCCAGCCCTCCCAGCCTGGCCTCACAGCAGAGGGCTTCCAGCCCTGCCAGCACTGCTGTGGCCTCCTCTGGCCCTGCTCCACCAGGTCCCTGTCTGTGCTGAGCACTCCAGAGCTGCCCCAGCACTGCAGGGAGGTCTCAGCAGAGGGGCAGAATCCCCTCCCTTTCCTGAAGCTCAGAGGATGGCCACCAGTTTGCTTTCTCAGTGAGGAGAGGCTGAGGGAAAGCATCTTTCAGCCTGCAGTGAATAAAGCCTCAGGGGAGAGCTCATGAGAAGCTTCTAATACCTACAAGGAGGGCACAGCAGAGTGGCCCCACAAAGTCTGTTCCCCAGTAAAGCTGCTGCAAAGGGGAAAAAACAGAGGTCCCTGCAGCACTGCAGCTCAGATCCCTGCCTCTGCTCCACTGCCAGCTGCAGTCTGATGTTCAGAGGAAGCTCCTTCCTCAGACACAGCCACAACAACACAGCTCAGCTGGGAGGAGTTGAGGATAAGGAATTGGCTGGGTGGCTGCACCCAGAGAGTTGCAGCCCATGGCTCAGTGTTGAAACAGAGAGCAGTGATAAGGTCAAACCTCAGAGGCGGGGGTTGGACTTGATAATGCTGAGGTTCTTTTCCAACCTGAATGTTTCTGTGATTGATTCTGTACTGGGACCAGTGCTGCTGAACAGCTTTGTGGCTGACAAGGGCAGGGCCACTGAGGCTCCCTCAGACCCCATTGGGGGGACACCAAGCTTTGTGGCCTTGTTGAGAGGCTGGAGGGCAGGGATCCACCCAGAGGCTCCTGGACAGGCTGCAGTGCTGGGCCCAAGCCAACCTCATGCAGTTCACCAAGGCCAAGGGCAAGGTTCCTGCAGCTGGCTCAGGGCCATCCCCAGCACCAGTCCAGCCTGGCTGAGGAGTGGCTGAGAGCAGCCTGCAGGAGAAGGCCTTGGGGGGTCAGCTGGTGACAAACTCCCCAGGAGCCAGCAATGGTCCCTGGCAGCCCAGCAGGCAGCTGTGTGCTGAGCTGCATCCAGAGCAGGAGAGCAGCAGCACAGGGAGGGGATTCTGCCCCTCTGCTCTGCTCACACCCCACCTGCAGCACTGCCTCCAGCTCTGGGGCCCCCAGCACGAGAAGGACCTGGAGCTGCTGAAGAGGCTCCAGAGGAGGCCACCAAGAGGAGCAGAGGGCTGCAGAACCTCCCCTGTGGGGACAGGATGGGAGAGTTGGGGCTGTGGAGGCTGAAGAAGAGAAGGCTCCAGGGAGACCTCAGAGCAGCCTTGCAGTACCTGAAGGGGCTCCAGGAGAGCTGGGGAGGGACTTGGGACAAGGGCTGGGAGTGCCAGGACCAGGGACAATGGCTTGGAGCTGGGAGAGGGCAGACTGAGAGTGGAGATGAGGAAGAAATTGTTGAGAGTGAAGGTGGGGAGAGCCTGGCACAGGTTGCCCAGGGAGGCTGTGGCTGCAGGTGGCTCTCTGGAGGTGTTGAGGGCCAGGCTGGATGAGGCCTTGAGCAGCCTGGGCTGGTGGGAGGTGTCCCTGCCCATGGCAGGGGCTTGGAGCTGGATGACCTTTGAGGTCCCTTCCATCCCAACCCATTCTGTGATTCTCTGACTCTAGGAAAGCAGCAGCAAGCAGCAGAGATCCTGCTTCAGAGCATGCAGGCACAGAGCCCTAAGCACAGGAAGGCAGAGGGCATTGGTGGCTCTGACTTCTGGTGTGGAGGTGGAGTTGTCAGTTAAACCACAGAACCAACCAGGTTGGAAGAGACCTCCAGGATCACCAAGTCCAACCTCTCACCCCACACCAACTCACCAACCAGACCATGGCTCTGAGTGCCTCATCCAAGCTCTCCTGAAACACCTCCAGGGATGGGGACTCCAGCCCCTCCCTGGGCAGCCCATCCCAAGGGCAATCCCTCTCTCTGTCAAGAACTTCTGTCGAAGACCAAAGCCTAAACCTCCCTCTGCACAGCGCGAGGCTGTGGCCTCTCTTCTGTGCTGGGTGCCTGGGACAAGAGACCAACCCCCACCAGGCTGCAACCTCCCTTCAGGAAGATGTACGCAGCAATATGGTTGCCCCTGAGCCTCCTCTTCTCCAGGCTGAACACCCCCAGCTCCCTCAGCCTCTCCTTCACAGCTTTGTGCTCCAGACCCCTCCCCAGCTTTCTTGCCCTGCTCTGGACACCTTCCAGCATCTCAACATCTTTCTGGCACAGAGGGGCCCAGAACTGGACACAGCACTCAAGGAGTGGCCTCACCAGTGCTGAGCACAGGGCAGCATGACCTCCCTGCTCCTGCTGGCCACGCTGGTCCTGACCCAGGCCAAGATGCCCTTGGCCTTCTTGGCCACCTGGGCACACTGCTGGCTCATCTTTAGCTGCTGCCAACCACTACCCCCAGGTCCCTCTCTGCCTGCCTGCTCTCCTGCCACTCTGACCCCAGCCGGTAGGGCTGCCTGGGCTTGCTGTGGGCAGCATGGGGCTGGGGCTGCCCAGGGCAGCGTGTGGGGAGCGCTGAGGCTTACTGGCTTGAGGTCCCTGTGGGCATAGCCCTGGCTGTGGACATAGGCCATGGCCGAGACGATCTGCCGGAAGAAGCTGCGAGTCTCCTGCTCCGACAGCCGGTCCTTGGAGATGATGTAGTCAAACAGCTCTCCCCCGGGGCAGTACTGCAGGGGCAGAGGGACACAGACAGCTGCAGCACGCACACAGGGCACAGGGACAGCTGCAGGAGCCCTGGGCAGCAGCTGCACCACAGCTGCAGCTGCCTCTGCTCCACCGTGGCAGGCCCTGGGCTGGGGCTGAGGCAAAGTGAGGAGTGGCAGAGGGGAAGGGGTCTCTGGAGGCCACCTCCTGCAGTCCCCTCCAGAGCAGGGGCACACAGACCCAACCACACAGGAACACATCCAGGGGGGTTGGAAGCTCTCCACACAAGGAGACTCCACAACCTCTCTGGGCAGCCTGCTCCAGGCCTCCAGCACCCTCACACCAAACAACTTTCTCCTCCTGCTCACATCCAACCTCCTGCCCTCCACTTTCTGCCCCTTGGCCCTTGGCCTGTCCCTGGCCACCACTCAGCAGAGCCTGGCCACATCCCTCCAGAGAAGGAAGCTCCACCACCTCTCAGGCTGCTACCCAGGGCTGTGTCCCCCCTGGCCAGCGTAACTCTCACCTCCAGGACCATGAATATCTTCTTTCTTGTCTCTACCACATGATAGAGCTGGCAGATGTGCTGGTGGCTCAGGTTCTTCAGGGCCTCAATCTCCACCTTCACACGGGGCAGGTCGTCCTAGGAGACAACCACCACAGCAAGCTGCGGCCCTGGGGGATGCTCTGGGGGGTGGCACACAGCACCAGGCTGGGGTGGCACGCAGCACAGTGCCACAGCAGCTCCGTGGCATCCAAGAACCCCCAGGCAGCTCAGCAACCCCCTCAGCTGCTGCTGCTGCTGCTGCCCCTGCCCGGCCGGCAGGTTGGGTAGCAAGGCCCCAGAGCAGCAGATGCGAAAGAGCTGCTGGCTGCTCCCCTCAGCTGTGGCACTTTTAGGCTGTGCCCCTGGAACATGTTCCACAGGCCTTGAGCAGAGAGGGGGAGAATGCAGATAAATTACCATTGGCTGTCCAAACCAAGCCACAACACAGGAGAACAAGGACAAGATCTAAAGCACTCCTTTGGTCTGACCTTTAGTGAGCTGAGGGGGAAGCTGTGGGGCACCCCCTGCTTCTGCCCAGGGGAGGTTCTTGTGCTGCTTACAGACTGTAAATGTCTGTACATAACCTTTACTTTGTGCACAGTCAATGCATTCCAGTGCAGTTCTCCTTGCAAAGGGAGCTTCCTTTGCTTCCAGCTGAGTTGGTCTGGCAAGGGTATGATGCAGGGGGGGCAAATTTCCAACCCACATCACCGCAGCAGTGTCCTGCACGGACTGCTGGAAAAGCCTTCAATTCCTCCCTCTTGCAGCCCTCCCACAAGAGGATTCCACAGAGCCACAGAGTGCTAGGGGTGGGGAGGGACCTCCAGAGATCACCCAGCCCAAGCCCTGCCAGGGCACACAGGAGCACATCCAGGGGGGCTGGAAGCTCTCCACACAAGGAGGCTCCACAACCTCTCTGGGCACCCTCACACTGACAAAGTTTTCCCTCCTGTTCCCCTGGCACCTCCTCTGCTCCACCTGGCCCCCAGTGCCCCTTCTGCTCTCCTGGGACATCCCTGAGCAGAGCCTGGCTCCAGCCCTGCACATCTTTATCCCCAGCCACGAGGGCAGCCCTCAGGCTCCTCTGCTCCGAGCAGCCCCACAGCTGCCTCAGCCTGGCCCCACAGGAGAGGTTCCACTGCCTGCAGCAGCTCTGTGCCTCGGCCAGGGACTCTCTCCAGCACTTCCCTGAGCTCCTTCTGGAACGGAGGGCCCAGAACTGGACACCAGGGTCCAGAGGTGGCCTCGGCAGGCCAGAGCACAGGGGCAGGAGAACCTCTCTCACCTACTCCCCTCAGCCCTTCTCATGCCCCCAGGATGCCCTTGGCCTCCTGGGCCGCCAGGGCACCTTGCTGCCTCAGGGGCATCCTGCTGGCCACCAGGACCCCCAGCTCCCTCTCCTCTGCACTGCTCTCCCCAGCTCAGTCCCCAGCCTCCCCTGCTCCCTGGGGCTGTTCTCTCCCAGCTGCCAGGCTCTGCCCTTGCCCTTCTTGGCTTTCATGCCCTTTCTGCCCACCCAGCTCTGCAGCCTGCCCAGCTCTGGCTGCATGGCAGCACAGCCTGAGGGCTCTCCCCACTGCTCCCAGCCTGGTGCCACCAGCAAACTGGCTGGCAGTGCCCTCTGGGCCCTCAGCCAGGTCCTTGGTGAAGACATTGAACAGCTCTGGTCCCAGTACTGACCCCTGAGGGACCCCACAAGGCACAGGCCTCCAGCTGGACCCTGTCCCACTGACCACAGTCCCCTGAGGGACCTCACCCAAGAAGGCAGAAGCTCTGTGGCCTTCTGTTGAACTCCCTGGGGCCCCTCCAGTCAATACCCCAGAGAAGCAGCAAGCAGCAGGCCTCCTGTGGCTCCCCATGGACTGGGGAGCAGCAGAGGAAGCTGCAGACCTGGAGGCCTCCTTTTGGCTTACCCCTAGGGCAACTTTGTCCATGATTTTGATTGCCACTTTTTCACCTGTGAGATGATGTCTTGCAAGCTTCACCTTGGCAAACCCTCCTGGAAGTCAAGAAGCAGGCAGGCAGTCAGAGCTCAGGCTGGGGATGTGTTCTGTCCCCTGCAACCTCACAGCTGCTCTGCAGTGTGCACAGCCTGCAAGGGGCTAAGCTGGGGTAAGAAAGCACAACTGACACCAGCTTCCAGGACAGAGCTCTGTCCCCCACAGCAAACACTTGAAACAGAGAATCACAGAAGGGTTTGGGTGGGAAAGGACCTCCCAGGCTCCTCCAGCCCAACCCTCACCATACAGCCCCCTGGGACATCCCCAACCACAGCAGGTTGTTCCCAGCCACAAACAACCTGACCCCCACTGCTGCCAGCCATGGGGCAGCTCCCACCTCTCTGGGCACCCTGGGCCAGGCTCTCCTCACCCTCAGGCTCAAACATTTCTCCCTTCCCTCCACTCTCACTCTCCCTCTTGCACTCCAAACCCTCCCCCCTTGTCCTGGCACTAGAGGCCCTGAGAAAAAGTCTGTCCCCAGCTTTCTGCTCAGCCTTTAGGCACTGCAAGGCCACCAGAAGGTGTCCCTGGAGCCTTCTCCTCTCCAGGCTGAACTCCCCCAACCCTCCCAGCCTGGCCTCACAGCAGAGGGCTTCCAGCCCTGCCAGCACTGCTGTGGCCTCCTCTGGCCCTGCTCCACCAGGTCCCTGTCTGTGCTGAGCACTCCAGAGCTGCTCCAGCACTGCAGGAAGGTCTCAGCAGAGCACAGCAGAGGGGCAGAATCCCTTCCCTGCCCCTGCTTCGTGTCAAGCCATAGACTCTGCTGTAAAGAGCTAATCAAAAGTCCGGTAAGCTAGCCCCAGGTAAGGAAGTCACACAGCTGCACACATCTGTCTGCAGCCACAGGTGAAGCTTACCTGTTCCAATGGTCTCATGCAGTTCATAGTACTTGAGAATTTCTTCATAGTCACTCAGAGCCATTCTCAGGGGGGCAAGGATCTGCAATTCCTCTCAGCACCTGCCAGGAGAAAGCAGAGCCAGGGTTCACCCCTGGCCACACTGAGCAGACTCCTGGACATTTGCTGCAGCTCTGCTTGGGGAGGGTCAACTGATGAGCAGCTTTCAGAGTAGTCTTGGTTGGAAGAGACTTTTAAGGTCATGGAGTCCAACCCTGAGCCCAGCACTGCCAGGGCAGCACCAAGCCATGGCCCTCAGCACCACAGCTCCACAGCTCTGAAACCCCTCCAGCCATGGGGACTCCAACACTGCCCTGGGCAGCCTGGGACAGGCCTGGACAATCCTTTGGGGGCAGAAATTTTTCACAGGATGGTAGGGGCTGGAAGGGACCTCCAGAGATCATCCAGTCCACCACCCCCTGCCAGAGCAGGGTCACCCAGAGCAGGGCACACAGGAACACACCCAGGCAGGTTTCGAGTATCTCCAGAGAGGGAGACTCCACAACCCCCCTGGGCAGCCTGCTCTAGGGCTCTGCCACCCTCACAGGGAAATAATTCTTCCTCCTGTTTCCAGGGAACTTCCTATGCCTCAGCTTCCACCACTGCCCCTTGTGCTGGCACTGGGCATCACCCAGCAGAGCCTGGCTCCAGCCTCTGGGCATCACCCTGCACAGCTTTGTCAGCAGCAATGAGGTCACCCGCAGGCTCCTCCTCTCCAAGCTACAGAGCCCTCAGCTGCCTCAGGCTCTCCTCATGAGGAAGATCTTCCACTGCCTGCAGCAGCTCTGTGGCTCTGTGCTGAGCTCTTTCAAGCTGAGGTTCTTCTGGAACTAAGGGGTCCAGAAGTGGACACAATATTCCAGATGTGGCCTCAGCAGGGCAGAGTAGAGGGGGAGGAGAACCTCTCTGACCTACTGACCACAGCACTTCTAATGCACCCCAGGATGGTGTTGCCCTTCCTGGCCACAGGAGCACACAGCTGCCTCGTTCTTCCTTGTGTCCAACCTAAATCTCCCCGGGAGCAACTCGAGGCAGTTTCATAGAACCACAGAACGGTTTGTGTCGGAAGAGACCTCCAAGCTCACCCAGCTCCAGCCCTCTGCCATGAGCAGGGACACCTCCCACCAGCCCAGGCTGCTCAAGGCCTCATCCAGCCTGGCCCTCAACACCTCCAGGGAGGAGGCAGCCACAGCCTCCCTGGGCAACCTGTGCCAGGCTCTCCCCACCCTCACTGTCAGTTTCCTAGAGACCAGGACCCTAAGGCTGCCTCCATAAGGCGACAGCTTCCTCCTCCACAGGACGAATATCGCGACGCAGAAAGACGCCGCAGGGCCCGGCCCGGCCCAACCTTCCCCCTCCCCCTCCTTTCCTTACCTCTCCTCCTCCCCCGGCTGTCCGCAGCTTGGCTCCCGCGCCGACCGTACCCCTAAGGCACTACACGGCGAGGGCCCGAGTTTAGACTCCGGCTTCCCCAGGGCCTTACCGCAGGGTGCACAGGGAGAGGGCCACCGGCCGCGGGCAGCAGCGGCACAGTCGCTGGTTCTGTCGCGGGGAAGAGGCGGCGGCCGCAGTCGCAGGGGGCGGCAGGGGGCGGCGGCGGGGGCGGCAGGGGGCGGCAGGGGGCGGCGGCGGGGCGGCAGGGGGGCGGCAGGGGGGCGGCAGGGGGGCGGCAGGGGGGCGGCGGCGGGGGCGGCCGGGACGGCAGGGGGCGGGGGCAGTAGTTACAGGCGCGGCGACGCCCCCAGCGCGGACGTTGCCGTTCAAATCTCCCGGCCGCCGAGCCGCTTCCGGCCAGGCCTCCCCGGAAACCAATCCCCGCGCAGGGTCTGACCGGAAGAGGCGGGGACGCGCTGCCCGTGATGGGAAGGAGGTCGATGCGGCCATGATGGAAGGGTCACGGCTGCCCTCTATTTGCCGGCGGGGACGCGCTGCCCATGATGGGAAGGAGGTCGATGCGGCCATGATGGAAGGGTCACGGCTGCCCTCTATTTGCCGGCGGGGACGCGCTGCTCATGATGGGAAGGAGGTCGATGCGGCCATGATGGAAGGGTCACGGCTGCCCTCTATTTGCCGGCGGGGACGCGCTGCTCATGATGGGAAGGAGGTCGATGCGGCCATGATGGAAGGGTCACGGCTGCCCTCTATTTGCCGGCGGGGACGCGCTGCCCATGATGGGAAGGAGGTCGATGCGGCCATGACGGAAGGGTCACGGCTGCCCTCTCTTTGCCGGCGGGACCAGCCTCGGCTGTGGCCGCTCTCCATGTAGATGGGAAGCAGCACGGGCTCTCACCGGGAAGCTCGTGGTCTCCATCAACCCGCACACACCGCCGGGAGCCCTGCCCCGCCGGGTGTGCCGCCACGCACAAGATGGCGTGCGGGGCGGGGCGGGGCCGGACTGCGGCTGCCGGCGGACTCGGCCGGCCCTGCGCCTCTCGCGTCCAGTGCCCGCAGCGCGGCGCCGCTGCAGCCCGGGCCCCGTGAAGAGCGGGCACAGTAGCACAGGGCTGCCTGTGCCAAGGCTGGGATCGAAGGTCAGCCTTGGCTGCAGCTGGCTGCTCCCTTGCAGCCTTTACTTTCCGTGATCTCGGCCGGAAGCCACAGGCCGAGAAACAAAGGGGAAGAACACACGTTTCTTCAAATGCCTGGCAGATCTCTCTTTCTGGGAAGAACTTCTTCCTGACATCAGCCTAACCCTTCCCTGGCACAGCCTGAGAGTGTGTCTTCTTGTTCTGGTGCTGGTTGCGTGGGAGAAGAGACCAACCCCCACCTGTCTACAACCTCCCTTGAGGTAGTTGTAGAGAGCAATAAGATCTCCCCTGAGTCTCCTCTTCTCCAGGCTAAGCAACCCCAGCTCCCTCAGCCTCTCCTCATAGGGCTTGTGTTCCAAACCCCTCACCAGCTTTGTTGCCCTTCTCTGGACTCGTTCCAGCAAGTCAACCTCCTTCCTAAACTGAGGGGCCCAGAACTGGACACAGGACTCAAGGTGTGGCCTAACCAGTGCAGTGTACAGGGGCAGAATGACCTCCCTGCTCCTGCTGGCCACACTGTTCCTGATGCAGGCCAGGATGACACTGGCCACTGGACACACTGCAGGCTCATGTTCAGCCTACCATCGACCAGTACCCCCAGGTCCCTCTCTGTCTGGCTGCTCTCCAGCCACTCTGACCCCAGCCTGTAGCACTGCATGGGGTTGCTGTGGCCAATGTGCAGAACCCAGCACTTGGACTTGTTAAATGTCATCATGTTGGACTCTGCCCATCTGTCCAGCCTGTCAGGGTCCCTCTGCAGAGCCTCTCCTACCCTCTAACAGATCAACTCCTGCCCCCAGCTTGGTGTCCTCTGCAAACTTACTGCTGATGGACTCAATCCCTTCATCCAGATCATCAGTGAAGATACTGAACAGGATGGGGCCCACTCCTGTACATATTTATCCATTTAGTCTGATACACACACCTAATACCTATCCTCATACTAACACCTAGTCTAATACATATATTTATCTAATCTGATCTGATCTAATCTAATCTAATGCTTTGTGGAGCCATCCCCTTGCACCCAGCACCACAAATAAACAGACCTGCTTTATAGCTCTCTAGTAAGAGTTGGAGAGTTTGTTTCCACACATCAAAAGAAGCCCTCAAACAGCACTTAAAGTCCTTCTGCCTCTTTACCAATGCCATAGCTGTGCCCAGGCCTATGCAGGGTGGTTCCTTCCTGACCAGATCACCGTGGCACCTGGCTGCTCCTCAGGCTCCATGGCACACCCATGGGAGCTGCGAGCCTTGGCCCACCTGGCCTCTGCCCCTTGGGCCATGGCCACCTCTGTCCCCTAGCTCTTCCCATGGCTGGGAAGGAGGCAGGAGCACCAGCACCACCCATCAGAAGAGTGTGGTGATCCTACCCCCCTGCTCTGCCCTGCTGAGGCCATATCTGGAGTCCAGTTCTGGGCTCCCCATTTCAAAAGGGTCAGGGAACTTCTGGAGATTTTCCGCCTCCTGAGGGGAAGGGGCACCCAGGTTACCCCCCACCAGTGGTGAATCTCACAGATGAAGAGTGCCCACCTGGCAGAGCTCTTCTGCCAACTGCTGATGTTCCAAGAGGAGCTCAACAGGCAGTGCAGCAGCTGGGAAGATGCCAGCATGGCTGGGTGGCACTGCACAACATCCCAGCGTGAGCCTCAGCCCTGCCTGAAGGCTGCACAAGTGGAAGCTTGGCCTCAATTCAAACCTGACAAAGGCACCCTTAGGGTGAAGGAGGCTGCACCCTTGTCTGTGCATACTCCAGCACCAAGGCTTTAGTTGGCATGGTCCTGTCTTTCAACAGAAGGCCACAGAGCTTCTGCCTTCTTGGGTGAGGTCCCTTAGGGGACTGTGGTCAGTGGGACAGGGTCCAGCTGGAGGCCTGTGCCTTGTGGGGTCCCTCAGGGGTCAGTACTGGGACCAGAGCTGTTCAATGTCTTCACCAAGGACCTGACTGAGGGCCCAGAGGGCACTGCCAGCCAGTTTGCTGGTGGCACCAGGCTGGGAGCAGTGGGGAGAGCCCTCAGGCTGTGCTGCCATGCAGCCAGAGCTGGGCAGGCTGCAGAGCTGGGTGGGCAGAAAGGGCATGAAAGCCAAGAAGGGCAAGGGCAGAGCCTGGCAGCTGGGAGAGAACAGCCCCAGGGAGCAGGGGAGGCTGGGGACTGAGCTGGGGAGAGCAGTGCAGAGGAGAGGGAGCTGGGGGTCCTGGTGGCCAGCAGGATGCCCCTGAGGCAGCAAGGTGCCCTGGCGGCCCAGGAGGCCAAGGGCATCCTGGGGGCATGAGAAGGGCTGAGGGGAGTAGGTGAGAGAGGTTCTCCTGCCCCTGTGCTCTGGCCTGCCGAGGCCACCTCTGGACCCTGGTGTCCAGTTCTGGGCCCTCCGTTCCAGAAGGAGCTCAGGGAAGTGCTGGAGAGAGTCCCTGGCCGAGGCACAGAGCTGCTGCAGGCAGTGGAACCTCTCCTGTGGGGCCAGGCTGAGGCAGCTGTGGGGCTGCTCGGAGCAGAGGAGCCTGAGGGCTGCCCTCGTGGCTGGGGATAAAGATGTGCAGGGCTGGAGCCAGGCTCTGCTCAGGGATGTCCCAGGAGAGCAGAAGGGGCACTGGGGGCCAGGTGGAGCAGAGGAGGTGCCAGGGGAACAGGAGGGAAAACTTTGTCAGTGTGAGGGTGCCCAGAGAGGTTGTGGAGCCTCCTTGTGTGGAGAGCTTCCAGCCCCCCTGGATGTGCTCCTGTGTGCCCTGGCAGGGCTTGGGCTGGGTGATCTCTGGAGGTCCCTCCCACCCCCTAGCACTCTGTGGCTCTGTGGAATCCTCTTGTGGGAGGGCTGCAAGAGGGAGGAATTGAAGGCTTTTCCAGCAGTCCGTGCAGGACACTGCTGCGGTGATGTGGGTTGGAAATTTGCCCCCCCTGCATCATACCCTTGCCAGACCAACTCAGCTGGAAGCAAAGGAAGCTCCCTTTGCAAGGAGAACTGCACTGGAATGCATTGACTGTGCACAAAGTAAAGGTTATGTACAGACATTTACAGTCTGTAAGCAGCACAAGAACCTCCCCTGGGCAGAAGCAGGGGGTGCCCCACAGCTTCCCCCTCAGCTCACTAAAGGTCAGACCAAAGGAGTGCTTTAGATCTTGTCCTTGTTCTCCTGTGTTGTGGCTTGGTTTGGACAGCCAATGGTAATTTATCTGCATTCTCCCCCTCTCTGCTCAAGGCCTGTGGAACATGTTCCAGGGGCACAGCCTAAAAGTGCCACAGCTGAGGGGAGCAGCCAGCAGCTCTTTCGCATCTGCTGCTCTGGGGCCTTGCTACCCAACCTGCCGGCCGGGCAGGGCAGCAGCAGCAGCAGCAGCAGCTGAGGGGGTTGCTGAGCTGCCTGGGGGTTCTTGGATGCCACGGAGCTGCTGTGGCACTGTGCTGCGTGCCACCCCAGCCTGGTGCTGTGTGCCACCCCCCAGAGCATCCCCCAGGGCCGCAGCTTGCTGTGGTGGTTGTCTCCTAGGACGACCTGCCCCGTGTGAAGGTGGAGATTGAGGCCCTGAAGAACCTGAGCCACCAGCACATCTGCCAGCTCTATCATGTGGTAGAGACAAGAAAGAAGATATTCATGGTCCTGGAGGTGAGAGTTACGCTGGCCAGGGGGGACACAGCCCTGGGTAGCAGCCTGAGAGGTGGTGGAGCTTCCTTCTCTGGAGGGATGTGGCCAGGCTCTGCTGAGTGGTGGCCAGGGACAGGCCAAGGGCCAAGGGGCAGAAAGTGGAGGGCAGGAGGTTGGATGTGAGCAGGAGGAGAAAGTTGTTTGGTGTGAGGGTGCTGGAGGCCTGGAGCAGGCTGCCCAGAGAGGTTGTGGAGTCTCCTTGTGTGGAGAGCTTCCAACCCCCCTGGATGTGTTCCTGTGTGCCATGCCCTCGGTGCCCCTGCTCAGGCATGGCCTGGGCTAGGTGATCTCCAGAGGTGCCTCCTGACCCCTAATGTTCTGTGGCTCTGTAATGCTTGCCCATTCCATAGAAACTCTAACATTCACACCCTTGGATGTCAGAGGATCGTCACATTGTTTTGGTTGGAGGAGATCTTTAAGTCCAACCCTGAGCCCAGCACTGCTAGGGCACCACCAAGCCATGGCTCTCAGCACCACAGCTATGTAGCCTGAGACCCCTCTGGGGATGGGGACTCCACCACTGGGGAGCATTCCCTGCCCTGGGGGGGACAAGTCCTCAGCCCAGAGACAAGATGCAGCTGCAAGCACCCTCAGCTCATCACCACCTCCCTCTCTTTGGCTGGGGGTGCCAGGAGCCTTTGTCCTGCAGCCTCTGGCATGGGACAAGATGATGCAGGAGAGACACAGGGTGGTGCAGGGTGCCCCAGGGATTCATCTCAGAGTGGCTTTAGTTGGGAGAGGCCTTTGAGATCATGGAGTCCAAGCATCAACGAGGGCAGCACCAAGCCATGGCCTCAGCACCACAGCTACACAGCTCTGAAACCCCTCCAGCCATGGGGACTCCAACATTGCCCTGGGCACCCTGGGACAGGACTGGACAGACCTCAAGGGGAAGAAATTATTGCTCATGGCCAATCTCAACCTGCCCTGGGACATCTTGAAGCCATCTCCTCTTGTCCTGTCCTTGTTCCATGGGAGCAGAGCCCAAGCCCCAGCTGGCTGCAGCCTCCTCTCAGGGAGCTGCAGAGAGCAAGGAGGTCTCCCTCAGCCTCCTCTGCTCCACACCAACCCCCCCAGCTCCCTCAGCTGCTCCTCCCCAGCCTTCTTCTCCAGACCCTTCCCCACCTTTCTTGCCCTTCTCTGCCCCTGCTCCAGCCTTCAGTGTCCTTACAGTGATCCCCACCCCCCCGCTCCCGGCTGGCCCCGGCTCAGCGCCCCGGAGCCGCTGCCTCTCCACCCGCGGCGGCGCTTCCGGGGCGGGCTCCCCGCACCCTGCGCTGCACCGCAGCGCTTTCGCTTTCGCTTTCCCGTCGGGGTCGGCGGTGGCGGTGGCGCGGCAGGGACCGGGGTCCGGCGGCAGGTACCGCGGAGGCTGAGGGGAGCCGGGGTCTGGCCGGAGGTACCGGAGAGGCTGAGGGGAGCCGGGGTCCGGCGGGGATACCAGAGAGGCTGAGGGGCCAAGTTCAGGCACCGGTCGGGCTGAACGGAGCTGTCTGTCTCAGGCTCCATCCCGGCGGCTCGGTCCCCGCGGTTCGCTTCCATCCTCTGTCCCGTCCGAGATGGCCTGCCCGCGGCTGTGCGGACGCGTTTCGGCCCCGCTGTCGGCGCCGGTGCCCGCGGCGCTGCTGGCGCTGCTGTGCGGTGCCTGGGCTCTGTCCGCCGCCCCGGAGAGCGCCGAGTTCCCCTGGTCGGCGGTGAGGCTGCCCACCGACGTGGTGCCGCTGCACTACCGGCTGCTCATCCACCCCAACCTCACCACGCTGACCTTCGCCGGCACCGCCGACATCCAGGTGCTGTCCGCCCGGCAGACCGGCGCCGTCATCCTGCACGGCAAGCGGCTCAACATCAGTGAGGCCACCCTGGCCGAGGACGCCGCAGGCGAGGTGGCCGCGGGGCTGGCGCTGAGGGTGCTGCAAGAGCCCAGCCGGGAGCAGGTGGCTCTGCTGGCGCCGCGGCCGCTGCTCCCCGGGCGCCGCTACACCATCCGCATCCGCTACCGGGCGCGTCTCTCGCAGTCCTTCCATGGCTTTTACAACAGCAGCTACCGGACCCGGCAGGGAGAGCTCAGGTAATGCTGCTTGGGAGCAGAGCCTTCAGCAAGGACAAGTGCCAGCGCCGGCACTAGGGGCACAACGGCCCCGAGCAGTGCTGCAGGCTTGGGGCAGTGTGGCTGCAAAACTGCTAGCAGAAAGGGCCCTGGGGGTGTGTTTGGGGCTGCAAAGATGCTGAGGGGACTGGAGTGTCTCTATCCTGCCCTAGTCAGCCCACAGCTGCAGTCCTGGGGTCAGTTCTGGGCTCCCCAGGTCAAGAGGGACAGGGAAATCCTGAAGAGAGAGTCCAGGGGAGGCTGGGAAGGTGCTGAGGGTCCTGGAGCAGCTCTGTGAGGAGCAAAGGCTGAGAGCCCTGGGGCTGAGAGCCTGGAGCAGAGCAGCCCCAGAGGGCAGCTGAGCAATGCTCAGCAAGAGCTGAAGGAGCTGTGGGGGGCAAGAGGCTGGGGCCAGGCTCTGCTGAGTGGTGCCCAGGGACAGGCCAAGGGCCAAAGGGCATAAAGTTGAGGGCAGGAGGTTGGATGTGAGCAGGAGGAGAAAGTTGTTTGGTGTGAGGGTGCTGGAGGCCTGGAGCAGGCTGCCCAGAGAGGTTGTGGAGTCTCCTTGTATGGAGAGCTTCCAACCCCCCCTGGGCATTGTGCTGCTGGGCAAGCTGCTGTGGGTGCCCTGCTGGAGCAGGGGGCTTGGGCTGGGTGAGCTCCAGAGGTCCCTTCCAGCACCACCATGCTGTGGTTCTGGAATCACAACACAGTCTCAGGCTCCCTGCACTGACATTTCCCTGTCAGCCACACTCACAAACAGAGGCTGTTCCCTGTGGCACTTTCCCTGCTCTACAGCAAGCTCCAAACTCCTCATTTCAGTTTGGTGCTGTGCAGGAAGTTGGCACTGAGCTGCTCCAACAGCTCAGCCAACAGCTTGCACTGCTGTGTGCTCTGCAAGGCCAGAAGGTTCCAGAGCTCCCTCGAGCTGGTGAGAGAGCAGCAGCAGAGCACAGGACTGGGTGCCAGCCACCCAGAGCCACCCAGAGCTGCTGAGCTCAGCCAGGGTTGGTGCCACTTGCCCTGCGCTATCACCCACAGGTCCCTTCCAACCTCCACCGTGCTCTTGGGCAGCAGGGAGGAGAGCATTGCAGGTGTGAGCAGAGCTCTCTTTTGTCCCTTGGCTCAGGGTGCTGGCAGTGACACAGTTTGAGCCCACAGCTGCCCGGATGGCCTTCCCCTGCTTCGACGAGCCAGCCTTCAAAGCCACCTTCTCCATCCGGATCCGCAGGGACCCCGAGCACCTCGCCCTCTCCAACATGCCCATTGTAGGTGGATGCTTCTCACCACCTGCTGCTGGCCTGTGTGACCTCTGAGATGAGAGCAGAGTGTGGGAATGGGATCTGAATGCTCCTGGAGTTCTTCTTATGAGTGTGTGGTGCTGTGGAGGTGATCCTGGCACAGGGCTGGAGAGAAATGAAGGAGATAATGCACCCTGCAGGGTGCTGCTTCCCAGCAGGGGGGTAGCAAAGATCAGCACAGTGCAGGCTCCATAGCCTTTATCTTGCTCACAAGGTGCTTGGAGGGCTGTGAAGATGATCAGAGGGCTGCAGAATCTCCCCTGTGGGGACAGGCTGGGACAGCTTCAGCCTGGAGAAGGGAAGGCTCCAGGGAGACCTCAGATCAGCCTCTCAGTACCTGAAGGGGCTCCAGGAGAGCTGGGGAGGGACTTGGGACAAGGGCTGGGAGTGCCAGGACCAGGGACAATGGCTTGGAGCTGGGAGAGAGCAGACTGAGAGTGGGGAGGAGGAAGAAATTGTTGAGAGGGAGAGTGGGGAGGGACTGGCACAGGTTGCCCAGGGAGGCTGTGGCTGCCTCCTGCCTGGAGGTATTCAGGGCCAGGCTGGATGAGGCCTTGAGCAGCCTGGGCTGGTGGGAGGTGTCCCTGCCCATGGCAGGGGCTTGGAGCTGGATGACCTTTGAGGTCTCTTCCAATCCAAACCATTCTGTGTCTCTCTGGACCTCTGAAAGTTAAACCTTCACCATGCAATGCAGCCTCTGTAAAAGGCAGCAGCTCCCAACTGCCAGGCCCTTGAAAGATAGCACCAGGAGAATTGTGACAGGTGCTGGGCTACAGATCCTCTACCACCATCCCTCCCAGCTGAAGGTGATGAACTCTGGTGGCCTTTCAGGTGAAGTCTGTGACTCTGTCTCCCTGGCTGGTCGAGGACCACTTTGATACCACAGTCAGGATGAGCACCTACCTGGTGGCCTTCATTGTTTCAGACTTCAAATCCATCAGCAAAATGAGCAGCCATGGTGTGAAGGTAACTCTGATCTCCCTTCCTGAGAGCTTTTCAAGCCTCTGTGAATTCATAAATGGTTGACTTCTCACTTGAATTGCTGGATTTGTGTATCTCAATGTTTTACAGGGGAGAAGGAAATGTGGTTTGCAGTGGGATGAGTGCTTTGCATCCTGAGCTGTGGTGGCTTCAGACATTTTTGTCAATGGCCTTGGGTTTTGTACAGTTCTATGCATGGGTGTCAGAGTTTGTTTCATGCCATGCAGAGGGACCTGGGCAGGCTGCAGAGGTGGCTGAGGAGAGCCTCAGGAGGTTCAATAATGCCAGGGGCAAGGTCCTGCAGCTGGCTCAGGGCAATCCTTGTTATCAGCCTAGGCTGGGGGAGATAAGACTGAGAGCAGCCCTGCAGAGAAGGACTTGGGGTGCTGGGGGGCAGAAGCTGGAGAGGAGGCAGCAATGGGCACTGGCAGCACAGAAGGCCAAGGGCAGCCTGGGCTGCATCCAAAGCAGTGTGGCCAGAGCTGGAGAGAGGGGATCCTGCCCCTCTGCTCTGCTCTGCTCTGGGGAGAGCTCCCCTGCAGGGCTGTGCCCAGCTGTGGGGACACCACCAGAGGAGAGCCCTGGAGCTGCTGGAGAGGCTCCAGAGGAGGCCAGCAAGATGCTGAGAGGGCTGCAGAAGCTCTGCTGTGGGGTGTAATGGGTTGGGGCAAACCCCCTCCCCACCACGGGCAGAAACAACGACTCAGACAAAGGGATTGCAAAAGTGATGGAAAGTTTAAATAGGAAAACAATTTAAAAAAAAAACAAACACCAATGAAAGCTTTACAGAGAACCACAAGCACCGTGACAAAGAGAGAGATCCCAGAAACATACTCAAGAACATCCCATCCCCACCTGGGCTACACCCAAACCCCCCCAGCGCTCTTTCCTCCCCCCCAACCCAGCCTTGGGCCTGGGCAGGCCCAAGGGAGGCGGCTCACGCCATTTTACCTAGGCTGCAGCTGGGGACAAAAGAGAGAGTGGAGACCCCGCATGGGCATTTTATAGGGGAGCAGGGCATTATGGGATTGAATACCTGCCTGTGACCACCCCCTGGGCTGGGCCCACCCCTTGGGACCTCCCAGGTGTGTTCTGTGCAGTGGCAGCCGGGCCAGCACCCAGCCTAAACCACCACATGGGGCCAGGCTGGCAGAGCTGGGGCTGTGCAGCCTGCAGAAGAGAAGGCTGCAGGCAGAGCTGAGAGCTGCATTTGCATCTCTGCAGGGCAGCTGCAGGCAGGCTGGGGAGGGACTGTTGAGAAGGGGCTGTGGGGCTAGGCCCAGGGGCAGTGGTTTGGCAGTGGAGCAGGGCAGGGTTAGGTTGGCCCTCAGGAGGGAGTTGTGCAGAGGGAGGGTGGGGAGAGAGTGGCACAGGCTGCCCAGGGAGGTGGTGGAGGCTCCATCCCTGCAGCCATTCAAGGTGAGGCTGGCTGTGTGCCTGGGCAGCCTGCTCTGGCTGGAACTGTCCCTGCTGAGTGCAGGGGGTTGGTCTGGGTGACCTTTGGAGGTGCCTTCCACCCCAGTGCAATCTGTGACAGTGATTCTGTGATTCAGAGCAAATGAAATGGAGAATCAGCAGCAGAGCACACCCGTTTCAGCTGAGTGCCTCTGGCAGGGTGGGGTGGAAGCTGCAGAAGCTTCTGCAGGAACATGGCAGTTGTGGTGAGCAACTTTCACCACCTTCATCCCAGTTCTGCTAATGTTTTCCTCCAGATGTTTTTGTGGATGTTGCAGAGCAGGGTTAGATGTTGGCTTTGGTGCCCCTTTTAGTGTTTATCCTGTGTTAAGGAGCCACCTGTGTGAGCTGGCTGTGGAGTGCTGCCTGCTGTTGTGCTGCAGGTCTCTGTCTACTCGGTGCCAGAGAAGATCAGCCAAGCTGAGTATGCCCTGGAGGCAGCAGTGAAGCTCCTGGACTTCTATGAGGACTACTTTGGGATTCCATACCCTCTACCTAAGCAGGGTGAGTGGCAAGTATTTGTTGGTTGTACTCAAGGACATTAAGCATGGAGAGTAAAAGAGCACAAAATCAGTAACTTAGAGAATTAAGATAGGGCTGGAGCAGCTCTGCTGTGAGGCCAGGCTGAGGGAGCTGGGGGTGTGCAGCCTGGAGAGGAGAAGGCTCCAGGGGGACCTCAGAGCTGCCTGCCAGGACCTGGAGGGATCCTGCAGGAAGGCTGCAGAGAGACTTCTCATGAGGGTGTCTGAGACAGGACCAGGGGGAATGGTTTGGAGCTGAGGCAGAGCAGGGTCAGACTGGAGCTGAGGAAGAAGTTCTGCAGTGCCAGGGTGGTGAGACTCTGGCACAGGCTGCCCAGGGAGGCTGTGGCTGCCTCCTGCCTGGGGTGTTGAAGGCCTTGAGCATCTGAGTAGAATAGAATAGAATAGAATAGAATAGAATAGAATAGAATAGAATAGGAATTAACCAGGTTGGAAAAGATCTTTGAGATCATCAAGTCCAACCCTATCAACCAACACCAAGCAACTAAACCATGGCACCAAGTGCCTCATCCAGGCTCTTCCTAAACACCTCCAGTGATGGTGACTCCACCACCTCCCTGGGCAGCACATTCCAATGGCCAGTCTCTCTTTCTTGAAGAACTTCTTCCTAACATCCAGCCTAAACCTCCCCTGGCACAGCCTGAGACAGTGTCCTCTTGTTCTGGTGCTGGCTGCCTGGGAGAAGAGACCAACCCCCACCTGGCTACAACCTCCCTTCAGGTAGTTGTAGACAGCAATAAGGTCTCCCCTGAGTCTCCTCTTCTCCAGGCTAAGCATCCCCAGCTCCCTCAGCCTCTCCTCATAGGGCTGTGCTCCATGCCCCTCACCAATGTAGCTGAGAGGTGTCCCTGGGGATAGTAGGGAGGATGGAGAGGATGAGATCTGAGCTCCCTTCCACTCTGAGCCAGTTTAGGACTCTGTGGGACAGAGCCAAGCTGAGCTTACAGGTTTTCACCTGGCTGCCTCAGAACTGAGGGCACAGCTCCCCTGGCAGCTGAAAATCCTCCTCCTCTGTGCAGAGCTATTCTTCAAATTACAGTTTGTGATTGCATTGAAGACAGCCCTTAGAAGAACTCCTTTTAGAGAGCTGTAGAGAGCCAGAAGGTTTCCCCTCAGCCTCTTCTTCTCCAGGCTAAACAACCCCAGCTCAAAGAGTCATGGGTTGGGTTGGAAGGGACCTGGAAGCTCATCCAGTTCCAGCCCCCTGTGGTGGACAAGGACACCTCCCACCAGCCCAGGCTGCTGATGGTGATGAAGTGACTGTGTGGATGAGTTCTTTCCTGACTCACCTGGATCCAGCACTGTCTGAATGTTCCCTTTCCCTCTCCCCCCACCAGATTTGGCAGCTATCCCTGATTTTCAGTCTGGTGCTATGGAGAACTGGGGGCTGACCACGTACCGGGAGTCAGCCTTGCTGTATGACCCTGAGAAGTCCTCCTCATCCTCTAAACTGTGGATCACCATGGTGATAGCCCATGAGCTGGCCCATCAGGTGAGCCTGGGGGGGAAGGGGGAGCTGGAGCAGCCTGCAGAGGGCTTGGTGCTGAGGGAGGGCTTGGTGCTGAGGGGTGCTGTGTGGATGGGAGCATCTTGGAGCTATGGAATCACAGAACACAGAGCTGCTGAGGCTGGAGCAGACCTTTGAGATTCAGGTTGGAGAAGGTGATCCTTCAATCATAGAATCACAGAGCTGTCAGGGTTGGAAGGGACCCAAAGGCTCACCCAGCCCCAGCCCCCCTGCCATGGGCAGGGACACCTCACACCACAGCAGGTTGCTCACAGCCACCTCCAGCCTGGCTGCAAACACCTTCAGGGGAGAGGCTTCCACCACCTCCCTGGGCAACCTGGGCCAGTCTCTCACCACCCTCATGGTCCCTTCCCACCTGGTGTTCTATGAACCTGTGAGTCTGTGAATCATCCAACCCCAGCACTGCTGCTGAGCCACTGCCACTGAACCACCTCCCTCAGCCACATCCATGATGCTCTTGGACCCCTCCAGGGATGGGGACTGCACCACCTCCCTGGCAGCCTGGGCCAGTGCCTGACCACCCTTGCTGGGAAGAATTTGTTCCTTGCATCCAACCTGAACCTCCCCTGCCACAACTGTCAACCCAGCACTGCCAGGGCAGCACCAAGCCATGGCCCTCAGCACCACATCTCCACAGCTCTGAAACCCCTCCAGCCATGAGGACTGCACCACTGCCCTGGGCAGCCTGGGACAGGACTGGAGAACCCTCAAGGGGACATAATTGTTCCTCACATCCCACCTGAACCTGTCCTGGCACAGTTTCAGGTCATTTCTTCTCCTTCTATCACCTGAGACTAGGGAGCAGAGCCCAACGCCCACCTGGCTGCAGCCTCCTCTCAGGGAGGCTCCACAGCCTCCTCTTCCCCACACCAAACACCCCCAGCTCCCTCAGCTGCTCCTAATAGCTATTGCTTTGACCCTGAGGTTGCTCCAGTGTGAATCTCAAGGACAGTTCTGGCTGAAGGCTGCGTGGATGTGGGGAACTGCAGACAAATGTGTTCAGCTCAGCAGCTCCAGAGCTGCCAGGACTTTTCCACCCCTGAAGTGAACTGCAGGCTACCAGAAGGTGTCTGGCAGAAAGGGGACCTGGGGTTGCTGATGGACAAGCAGCTGAAGAGGAGGCAGCAGTGCCCAGGTGGCACAGAAAGCCAAAGGCATCCTGGCTGGGATCAGAAGTGCTGTGCCCAGCAGGAGCAGGGAGGGGACTGTGCCCTGGGACTCAGCTCTGGGGAGGCCACACCTCGAGTGCTGTCTCCAGTTTGGGGCACTCAGCACAAGAGAGATGTGGAGGTGCTGGAGCCAGGGCAGAGCAGGGCAAGGGAGCTGGGAAGGGCCTGGAGAAGAAATGTGATGAGGAGAGGCTGAAGGAGCTGGGGCTGGTTAGTGTGAAGCAGAGCAGGCTGAGGGCAGAGCTGATGGCTGTCTCCAGCTCCCTGAAAGGAGGTTGTGGAGAGGTTGGTGCTGGCCTCTGCTCCCAGGGAATTAGTGACAGGACAAGAGGGAAGAGCCTCAAGCTGCCAGTGGGCAGCTTCAGACTGGACAGGAGGAAAGATTTAGTGCCAGCAGGAGTGGTCAGGGACTGGAATGTGCTGCCCAGGGAGGTGGTGGAGTCCCCACTAGGGTGGAGGTGTTTCAAGGTGGTTTGGATGTGGTGCTTGGGGCTCTGGTTTAGGGGTGACCCTTGGAGAGTAAGGTGAGGAGTTGGACTTGGTGCTCCTGAAGTTCTGCTCCAGCCTGAACCTTGCTGTGAGTCTGTGGAAAGAGGCAGGTGGAGGCTTTGAAGGGTTCACAGTTTGGTGTGTGGCTCTCCTGGCACATCTGGCTTCTTTACAAGGCTTCCCAGCAGGTGAGTGGAAGCCACACAGGAGATGGGGTGTGAAGGGGCCAGTGCAAGCTGTGTCACTGACAGCAGGCTCCTCTGAGCTCAGTACTTTACTGATACATTCTATCTTTACTTCTTTTTCCCCCCTCTTTTTTTGTTCCCCCACAGTGGTTTGGCAACCTGGTGACCATGGAGTGGTGGAATGACCTGTGGCTGAATGAAGGCTTTGCCAAGTTCATGGAGTTTGTGTCAGTCAGTGTCACCCACCCAGAGCTCAGAGTTGTAAGCTGCACTTGCTCTCTTTGGTTTCATAGCCACTGCCTTCTAAACACAGTATGGGTAGCACCCAGGGGTGCTGAGGCACTGCTAGGCCACTCTCCATCACCTGTGGTGAGTCCTGGGAACAGGAGAAGAGAACGTGGAGAAGAGAAGGCTCCAGGCAGATCTCAGAGCAGCCTTCCAGTGCCTGAAGGGGCTACAAGAAGGCCTGGAGGGACAGGAGCAGGGGTAATGGCTTCAAAATAGGGCAGAGCAGATTTACAGGAACAGGTTCTGCATCAGGAGGGTGGTGCAACACTACAACAGGTTGCCCAGGGAGGTTGTGGAGGCTCCATCCCTGGAGATATTCAAGGTGAGGCTCAACAAGGCTCTGGGCAACCTGATCTAGCTGAGAATGTCCCTGCTGACTGCAGGGGGTTGGACTGGGTGAGCTTTGGAGGTCCCTTCCAACCCAAACCATTCTATGATTGCCAGGCCACCTTTGGCAAGAGGAGAGGAACCTGGGAGCAGCAGGGCCGAGAGCTGGGGGAAAGGAAAGCTCCCTGCAGGCTTCAAAGAGGGCAAGCAGGAGGAGCTGGGTAGGCACAGAGCAGTCAGCCTCACCCCCATCCAGGTGCTGGAGCAGCTTCTCCTTGGTGCTGTCTGCAGGCACACCGAGGATCAAAGGCTCCTTGGCAGAAGCCAGCATGGTTTTAGCAAGGGGCACTCCTGTTTGGCCAGCCTGACAGCCTTGGGTGAGGACATTGGCAGGTGGATGGATGGTGGTTGTGACAGTTTTAGGCTGTCACTACCACAGTGGTGGAACAGTGGATGTGGTTGGTCTTGATCTCAGCAGGAAAGCCTCTGCCAGCCTCTGCCACAGCATCCTGACAGCCACACTGAGGGAGGGCAGGCTGAGGGGTGGGCAGGGAGCTGGGTGTCAGCTGGTGGAAGGACAGAAGTCAGAGAGCTGTGGTCAGTGGGACAGGGTCCAGCTGGAGGCCTGTGCCTTGTGGGGTCCCTCAGGGGTCAGTACTGGGACCAGAGCTGTTCAATGTCTTCACCAAGGACCTGGCTGAGGGCCCAGAGGGCACTGCCAGCCAGTTTGCTGGTGGCACCAAGCTGGGAGCAGTGGGGAGAGCCCTCAGGCTGTGCTACCATGCAGCCAGAGCTGGGCAGGCTGCAGAGCTGGGTGGGCAAAAAGGGAATGAAAGCCAAGAAGGGCAGGGCAGAGTCTGGCAGCTGGGAGAGAACAGCCCCAGGGAGCAGGGGAGGCTGGGGACTGTCATGGGTGGGGAGGGACCTTTCAAGGTCAACCAGTCCAGACAGCAGCTACAGCAACTCTGAGGTAGCTAGAGAGTCACAGGAGTCACAGAATGGCTTTGGTTGGAAGAAGCCTTCAGGATCATGAAGTCCAACCCTGAGCCCAGCACTGCCAGGGCAGCACCAAGCCATGGCCCTCAGCACCACAGCTACACAGCTCTGACACCCCTCCAGCCATGGGGACACTGCCCTGGGCAGCCTGGGACAGGCCTGGACAGCCCTTCTGGGGGAGAAATTGTTCCTCATGGCCAACCTGAACCTCCCCTGGGGTAACTTGAGGCCATTTCCTCTTGTCCTATCCTGTTCCTTGGGAGCAGAGCCCAAGCCCCAGCTGGCTGCAGCCTCCTCTCAGGGAGCTGTGTAGAGCCAGAAGGTCTCTCTTTAGCCTCCTTTTCTCCAGGCTGAACACCCCCAGTTCTCTCAGAGGGTCTCTGTAGTTTTCTCCTTGTTCTCCAGACCCTTCCCCAGCTCTGTTGTCCTGCTCTGGACCTGCTCCAGCCTCTCAAGTGTCCTTCTTGGAATGAGTGGCCCAGAGCTGGACACAATATTCCAACAGCTGTTGGGTGGCAAGTCCCCTGCCCTACAGCTGCCCCTCAGAGCAGTGGGGACTGGTCCCTCAGGCTGTGATCTTGCAGTGGGAACAGCAGAAGTCATCTGTCTGTCTGCCTGTGTTTCTGTCTGGGGTGTCCCTTATGTTCTGGAGCAACAACAAATGGATGTTTTGCTCTCTGGGTGTGATTCCAGGCACACCTGGAGTGGACCTGGAAAGGGCATTCAGTGGTCACTGAGCAGAACTTAAACCAGCACTGTTTGTTGTTTTGCCTTCCTCTTAGGAAGACTATTTCCTGAGGAGGTGCTTTGATGCCATGGCAGTGGATGCTTTGAATTCCTCCCACCCTGTATCTACTCCTGTGGAAGACCCAGCTGCCATCCTGGAGATGTTTGATGAAGTTTCTTATGTCAAGGTAAAGCACCAGGCTGCTGCTGCTGCTTCCAGCTGTGTGGTTCCACTCATCTCAGCCCTGCACAGCAGACATCCCTGGCACGTGGTGCTGAGGGCTTTTGGGGCTTGTCCAAAGCACTGAGGTGGATGCAAATCACAGGAGGGCTTGGGTTAGAAAGGGCCTTAATGGAAGGTCATCTCCTTCACACCCATGGGGCTGTTGCCTTTCCCAGGACAAAGCCTTTGCATTTGCACGCCCAGAAACAACACTGGCACAGGTTGCCCAGGGAGGTGGTGGAAGCCTCCTGCCTGGAGGTGTTTGCAGCCAGGCTGGAGGTGGCTGTGAGCAACCTGCTGTGGTGTGAGGTGTCCCTGCCCATGGCAGGGGGGTTGGGGCTGGATGAGCCTTGAGGTCCCTTCCAACCCTGAGTTCTGTGATCCTATGATTCTATTTCCTCTCATTTAATGAGACCTAACCCCCCTGAAATCCTCCCACTGCCTTTAGGAGGGGTCCTGAGAGATGCCATTTTCTACCACAGTGAGGTGAGTGATGGCACCTGGGAGGAGTTTGGCCACCCCTAAGGGTGAAGTTCACCATTGCAAGTGGAAGTCTGCTCCCTTACCAACACAGTCTCCAACCATGGCTTGGTGTTCTTAACCCAGGGAGCTCTCTGCCCCCGGAGCATGGTGTTAGCAAACCAGCAGCGCACCTCAGTGTGCAAGGGGCATGGCCAGGCAACAGGCAGCACTGCTCCAGGGTGCATCAAACACAACCATTCTGCAGTCAGAGAGGTGTTCAGAGCTCAGCTCCTGGGCATCTTGCTGACGTTTCTCTGCCAGCTGAGTGCCAGCTTGGCAGGGACCCCAAGGCACCTTCCTAGGTGATGGTGGAGTTGGCATGAGCTGGCCCAGCACCCTGGCAGGGTGAGAGGGTGAGGGGAAGTCCTCTTTTAAACACCTTGTCTCTATTTTTTTGCCTTTTCAGGGGTCTTGTATACTGAATATGCTGAGGGACTACCTGACTGCTGATGTGTTCAAAGCTGGGCTGGTGCACTACCTGCAGAAATACAGCTACCAGAACACCAAAAATGAGGACCTGTGGGACAGCCTGGCAAATGCAAGTGTTCTTTGTTCACAGCATCATAGCTTTGGGGTGGAAGGGACCTCCAAAGGTCACCCAGTCCAACCCCCTGTACTCAGCTGGGACATGCTCCACCAGAGGGAAGAGGGTTCTAGGGAGGGAGTTGGCAGGTCTCATGGACAGGGCTTTAAACTAGGTTTGAAGGGGAAGGGGCTGAAACTAGTCCCCTCAGGCAGGAGTCTGGGAGTGATAAGCCAGAGCCAGAGGTGAAACCAGCAGCCCAGCTGAAGTGCATGTACACTAATGCATGAAGCATGGGCAACAAACAAGAGGAGCTGGAAGCCTTGCTGCAGCAGGAAAGTTATGATGTAGTTGCCATCACAGAGATGTGGTGGGACGACTCACATGACTGGAGTGCTGCAATTGATGGCTACAGGCTCTTCAGGAGAGACAGGCAAGCAACAAGGGGTGGAAGGTGGCCAAGAGGGCCAATGGCATCCTGGCCTGCATCATGAATAGTGTGGCCAGCAGGGAATTCATTATGCCCCTGCACTCAGCACGGTTAGGCCACACCTCAAGTCCTGTGTCCAGTTCTGGGCCCCTCAGTTTAGGAAGGACATAGAAACTCTTGAATGTGTCAGAGAAGGGCAACAAGGCTGGAGAGAGGGCTTGAACACAAGCCCTATGAGGAGAGGCTGAGGGAGCTGGGATTGTTTAGCCTGGAGAAGAGGAGGCTCAGGGGAGACCTTACTGCTCTCTACAGCTACCTGAAGGGAGGCTGTAGACAGGCAGAGGTTGGTCTCTTCTCCCAGGCAACCAGCACCAGAACAAGAGGACACAGTCTCAAGTTGTCTCAAGCTCAGGGACAGGCTGTGCCAATGTGCCGGAAGATGAGCCGCCGGGGCAGATGAGCAGCCTGGATGGCTAATGAACTTTTAATGGAACTAAGGGAAAAAAAGAGGGTGTATCACCAATGGAAGAGAGGGGAGGCAACCCACAGAATGTTTAAGGATGTTGCTAGATCATGTAGGAAGAAAATTAGGGAGGCAGAAGCACACTTGGAGCTTAAACTGGCCTCTACTGTGAAAGACAACAAAAAGTCCTTCTATAAATACATTAATAGCAAGAGGAAGGGAAAGGACAACCTCCACTCCTTGGTGGACACGGAGGGGAACATTGTAACAAAGGATGAGGAAAAGGCAGAGATACTTAACACCTTCTTTGCCTCAATTTTTACTAGCAGGACAGAATGTCTTCCTGACAGCTGGCCTGCAGAGCTGGCAGAAGGAGCCAGGGAGCTGCACAGTTTCCCTATGTTCCATGAGGAGGTGGTTGGAACTCTCCTCAGCAGCTTGGATCCCCACAAGTCCATGGGACCAGATGGGATTCATCCTAGGATGCTGAGAGAGCTGGCAGACGAGCTGGCCAAGCCACTCTCCATAATTTTCCAGCAGTCCTGGCTCACTGGCGAGGTCCCAGAGGACTGGAAGCTGGCCAACGTGGTGCCCATCCACAAGAAGGGCCGGTTGGATGAGCCAGGGAATTACAGGCCTGTCAGCCTGACCTCAGTGCCAGGCAAGATCATGGAACAGGTCATCCTGAGTGCAATAACACAGCACTTAGAGGATGGCCAAGGGATCAGGCCTAGCCAGCATGGATTTAGGAAGGGCAGGTCCTGCCTGACCAACCTGATCTTCTATGATCAGGTGACTGCCTGGTGGATGTGGGGAGGCCTGTGGATGTGGTCTACGTGGGCCTCAGCAAGGCCTTTGACACTGTCCCCCATAGCAAACTGCTGGCCAAGCTGTCAGCCCATGGCTTGGACGGGAGCACACTGTACTGGGTTAGGAACTGGCTGGATGGCCGAGCCCAGAGAGTGGTGGTGAATGGTGCCACATCCAGCTGGCAGCCAGTCACCAGTGGTGTGCCCCAAGGATCAGTGCTGGGCCCTGTGCTCTTTAACATCTTTATTGATGATCTGGATGAGGGCATTGAGTCCATCAGCAGTAAATTTGCTGACAACACCAAGCTGGGGGCAGGAGTTGATCTGCTGGAGGGTAGAGAGGCTCTGCAGAGAGACCTCGACAGGCTGGACAGATGGGCAGAGTCCAAGGGCATGAGATTTAACACATCCAAGTGCCAGGTTCTGCACATTGGCCACAACAACCCCATGCAGTGCTACAGGCTGGGGTCAGAGTGGCTGGAGAGCAGCCAGGCAGAGAGGGACCTGGGGGTGCTGGTCGATGGCAGGCTGAACATGAGCCTGCAGTGTGCCCAGGCAGCTAGGAGGGCCAATGGCATCCTGGCCTGCATCAGGAACAGTGTGGCCAGCAGGAGCAGGGAGGTGATTCTGCCCCTGTACACTGCACTGGTTAGGCCACACCTTGAGTCCTGTGTCCAGTTCTGGGCCCCTCAGTTTAGGAAAGAGGTTGACTTGCTGGAACGAGTCCAGAGAAGAGCAACAAAGTTGGTGAGGGGCTTGGAACACAAGCCCTATGAGGAAAGACTGAGGGAGCTGGGGTTGCTCAGCCTGGAGAAGAGGAGACTCAGGGGTGACCTTATCACTCTCTACAACTACCTGAAGGGAGGTTGTAGACAGGCAGAGGTTGGTCTCTTCTCCCAGGCACCCAGTACCAGAACAAGAGGACACAGTCTCAGGCTGCGCTGGGGGAGGTTCAGGCTGGATGTTAGGAAGAAGTTCTACACAGAAAGAGAGATTGGCCATTGGAATGTGCTGCCCAGGGAGGTGGTGGAGTCACCATCACTGGAGGTGTTTAGGAAGAGCCTGGATGAGGCACTTGGGGCCACGGTTTAGTAGTCATGAGGTGTTGGGTGACAGGCTGGACTTGATGACCTCTGAGGTTTTTTCCAACCTTATTGAATCTTCTCTTCCTCTTCTTTTCCCTTCCCTTCCCTTCCCTTCCCTTCCCTTCCCTTCCCTTCCCTTCCCTTCCCTTCCCTTCCCTTCCCTTCCCTTCCCTTCCCTTCCCTTCCCTTCCCTTCCCTTCCCTTCCCTTCCCTTCCCAAACCTTCCCAAACCTTCCCAAACCTTCCCAAACCTTCCCTTCCCAAACCTTCCCAAACCTTCCCAAACCTTCCCAAACCTTCCCTTCCCTTCCCAAACCTTCCCTTCCTTCCCAAACCTTCCTTCCCAAACCTTCCCTTCCCAAACCTTCCCAAACCTTCCCAAACCTTCCCTTCCCTTCCCAAACCTTCCCTTCCCTTCCCAAACCTTCCCTTCCCTTCCCAAACCTTCCCTTCCCAAACCTTCCTTCCCAAACCTTCCCTTCCCAAACCTTCCCTTCCCAAACCTTCCCTTCCCAAACCTTCCCAAACCTTCCCTTCCCAAACCTTCCCAAACCTTCCCTTCCCAAACCTTCCCTTCCCAAACCTTCCCTTCCCAAACCTTCCCTTCCCAAACCTTCCCTTCCCAAACCTTCCCTTCCCAAACCTTCCCTTCCCAAACCTTCCCAAACCTTCCTTCCCAAACCTTCCCAAACCTTCCCAAACCTTCCCTTCCCTTCCCAAACCTTCCCTTCCTTCCCAAACCTTCCCTTCCCTTCCCAAACCTTCCCTTCCCTTCCCAAACCTTCCCTTCCCTTCCCAAACCTTCCTTCCCAAACCTTCCCTTCCCAAACCTTCCCTTCCCAAACCTTCCCTTACCTTCCCTTCCCAAACCTTCCCTTACCTTCCCTTCCCAAACCTTCCCTTCCCTTCCCTTCCCTTCCCAAACCTTCCCAAACCTTCCCAAACCTTCCCAAACCTTCCCTTCCCAAACCTTCCCAAACCTTCCCAAACCTTCCCTTCCCAAACCTTCCCAAACCTTCCCCGAACCTCTGCTCTCCAGCAGCTCCAGGGCTCTCCTCTGGTGGTGTCCCCACAGCTGGACACAGCCCTGCAGGGGAGCTCTCCCCAGAGCAGAGCAGAGCAGAGCAGAGCAGAGGGGCAGGATCCCCTCTCTCCAACTCTGGCCACACTGCTTTGGATGCAGCCCAGGCTGCCCTTGGCCTTCTGTGCTGCCAGTGCCCATTGCTGCCTCCTCTCCAGCTTCTGCCCCCCAGCACCCCAAGTCCTTCTCTGCAGGGCTGCTCTCAGTCTCCTCTCCCCCAGCCTGCACTGGTCTCCAGGGCTGCCCTGACCCAGCTGCTGGACGTTGCCCTTGGCCTTGTTGAATGTCCTGAGGTTCTCCTGAAGCCCTGCAGCCTGCCCAGGTCCCTCTGGGTGGTTCCCCTCCCACCCTTCAGCCTCACCAACAGCATCACTTGGTTCACTTTAGTTCCAATTCTGTATCTTCTCCTGAGCATTCTGTTTCTCTAATGCACTCCTGAAGGCTGTGAGCAGTGCTCATGACTGTGACACCTACAGGAGGTGACCCCAAGGTTCTTTTCCCTTGCAGGTTTGCCCTACAGGAGGTGCTGAGAAGAATGAACTACAAGGGTTTTGCAGAAGAGGCCAACAGCCTTCTTTAAGTGCAGTAAGCAATCTTAGTTCCTTACCCATCAATATTTAGGAGCTGGACACCTCCCTGTGTCCTCTCAGGTCACTCTTCTGTGCCATGGCATTGACAGATGCCCCTTGCAGAGGTCATTATTCTAGAGAGAGGGTTCATGAGATTCACAGAATGGGTTGGGATGGAAGGGACCTCAAAGCTCATCCAGCTCCAACCCCCTGCCACAGGCAGGGACACCTCCCACCAGCCCAGGCTGCTCAAGGCAGTGTCCTGCATGGGATGGAAATGTCCACAAGCAGACCACCTGGAGATGTCATGGCCCCCAGACTCATCAGGCTCAAGTGCAGACACCTCTGTGCCACCATCACTCTGCTCTTCCATCCTCCTCCTCTTCTTAACCTGCCTTCTTTTTACCCCGTCCAGCACTGGACTCAAGGAGAGACTCTTGATGTGAAGGCAATGATGGACACTTGGACACTGCAGAAAGGTTTTCCCCTGGTGACAGTCACAGTGAGAGGAAAACATGTCCACCTGCAGCAGGAGCACTACATGAAGGGAGTAAAACCTTCCACATCCACAGGGTAAACCTCAGCATGCAGAACAAAAGACCTGATGTGGAGGACAGCAGGAGCTGTGCACAGACCCAGAGCATGGAGGGGCTGCCCCCCCAGCTCCTTTAGCTCTTGCTGAGCATTGCTCAGCTCCCCTCTGGGGCTGCTCTGCTCCAGGCTCTCAGCCCCAGGGCTCTCAGCCTTTGCTCCTCACAGAGCTGCTCCAGGACTCTCAGCCTCTTCCCAGCTTCCCCTGATCCCTGTCTCTTGACCTGGGGAGCCCAGAACTGACCCCAGGACTCCAGCTGTGGCCTCCCCAGGGCAGAGCAGAGAGGCAGGATAACCTCCCTCACCCTGCTGGCCACACTGTCCATGGTGCACCCCAGGAGGCCCTTGGCCCTCTTGTGCCTGAGGGCAAGGTGCTGTGCCACAGGTGGCAAGCAGACCCTGCCTGAGCTGTGAGCCTCTCCCTACAGCTCAGGATCAGCACCATCTGTGGGTTCGGCTGGCCTGGCTCAGGGGCCTGTGGCTGCAGAGCTGCAGTGGGCTCTGGGTGAGCCTGTGCTGAGGATGTGCTGGTGGGACTGGACTGGAAAGTTCAGTGCTGCAGCTCCAGGGCTAATGAGGAGAAACCTGGCCAGAGGTAGGTGGCTCTGCACCGAGCTCAGGTTAACAGAGTCACAGACTGGTTTGGATTGGAAGAGACCTCAAGGCTCATCCAGCCCCAGCCCCCCTGCCATGGGCAGGGACACTTCACACCACAGCAGGTTGCTCACAGCCACCTCCAGCCTGGCTGCAAACACCTCCAGGCAGGAGGCTTCCACCACCTCCCTGGGCAACCTGGGCCAGGCTCTCACCACCCTCATGGAGAACAACTTCTTCCTCACAGCCAAGCTCAATCTCCCCACTTCTAGTTCTGCTCCATCCCCCCCAGTCCTATCACTCCCTCACACCCTCACAAGTCCCTCCCCAGCTTTCCTGTAGCCCCCTGCAGATCCTGGAAGGCCACAAGAAGCTCTCCTGGGAGCCTTCTCCTCTCCAGACTTCACAGCCCCAACTCTCTCAGGCTGTCTCCATGGCAGAGCAGCTCCAGCCCTCTGCTCCTCCTTGGGGCCCTTCTCTGGGCACCTTCCAGCACCTCCAGAACCTTCCTGGAACAGAACTGGACACAGTTCTCAGCAGAGTGGGGCAGAGGGGGAGAATCCCCTCCCTGGCCCTGCTGGCCACACTTCTCTGCATGCAGCCCAGGCTCTGCTTGGCTCTCTGGGCTGGGACAAGCTGGAGAAGCTTTGGCAAAGTTCTTCCAGTGATCAAACTCCTTCTGTTCTGCAACAGGTCCCTGTGGCACATCCCCCTGACCTACATCACCAGCAAATCTGACACAGTCCAGAGGTTCCTGATGACAACCAGAGCAGGTAATTGCCTTCCCCAATTCAT
Source organism: Melanerpes aurifrons (assembly GCA_011125475.1). Classification (NCBI taxonomy): domain Eukaryota; kingdom Metazoa; phylum Chordata; class Aves; order Piciformes; family Picidae; genus Melanerpes; species Melanerpes aurifrons. The sequence continues at coordinate 550,460 of WWNC01000122.1, read as the reverse complement.
AGAACCACAGAATACTAGGGCCTGGAAGGGACCTCTGGAGATCACTGAGTGCCAGCACAGGGCACCCAGGGCAGGGCACACAGGAACACAGCCAGTGGGGGTTGGAAGCTCTCCACACAAGGAGACTCCACAACCTCTCTGGGCAGCCTGCTCCAGGCCTCCAGCACCCTCACACCAAACAACTTTCTCCTCCTGCTCATATCCAACCTCCTGGCCTCCACTTTGTGCTCCTTGGCCCTTGGCCTGTCCCTGGGCACCACTCAGCAGAGCCTGGCCCCAACCTCTTGCCCCCCACAGCTCCTTCCAGTGTTTGTAAAGATGAACTCAAGGTCTGCAGCCTTCTGCTTCTGCAGGGCTGTTTCAGAATGGAGACCTGGACCTGCTGGTAGCAACCTGGTGTCCCTTTACTGTTGCCACTGCAGTGACCCCTCCACCTGCTCAGCAGCTGAGCCACTGTGTGCCTTACACCACTGGTGCAGGATCTATGCAAGGAGGCTGCTGAGGGGTGTGGAGAGCAGGTCTCATAAATGGAATCATGGACTGGGCTGGAAGGGACCTCCAAGGTTCACCCAGTCCAAGCCCCTGCACTCAGCAGGGACATCCCCCACCAGATCAGGTTGCCAGGGCCCTGCCCAGCCTCACCTTGAATATCTCCTGGGATGGAGCCTCAACCACCTCCCTGGGCAGCCTGTGCCAGTGTTCCAGCAGCCTCCTGGTGCAGAACTTGTTCCTCACATCTAATATCAATCTACTCTTCTGCAGTTAGAAGAGCAGTAGAGGCTGAGGGACTTGGGAGTGTTCAGCCTGAAGAGGAGGAGGCTGAGGGAAGCCTTCATGGCTCTCTACAGCCCTATGAGAGGAGGCTGCAATGGGGTGGGGGTTGGGCTTCTCTCTCTAGGAACTAAGCACAGAAGGAAAAAGGCTCAAGCTGCACTGGCAGAGCTTTAGTCTGGAGATGAGGAACAATTTCTTTGCTGCTGAGTGGTCAGGGGCTGGCACAGGCTGTCCAGAGAGGTGGTGGAGTCCCCATGGCGGAGGTGTTGCAGCAAGGAGTAGATGTGTCACCTGAGGATGTGATCTGGTGGCCATGGAGGTGTTAGGGACAATCACTGATCTCAAGAGGCCCTTCCAGCCTCAGTGGTTCTGTGCTGTGCCTGCAGCAGTGAGGCCATATGGTGGGTTGGATTTTCCCCTCCCCAGCATTCAGTTTGGCAGAGCAGCTCAGCTGGCAGCAAGTGAAAGCTGTGTTTACAAGCAGAACTACAATCTGCAATGGAATGCACTGAATGTGTACCACATCTACAGGATGGACAACATCTACAGGGATTTACAACTAATGAACAGCACAAGAACCCCCCTGGGCAAGCTGCCAGCTTCTCCCTCTCTGCCTCCCCCTTAGCTCCCTGGACAAAAGGCATGAGAGAAAGGAGCAGAGAAAGGAGGCCCTCAGGAAAGCTGGGGAGGGACTTGTGAGAGTGTCACGGAGTGATAGGACTGGGGGGGATGGAGCAGAACTAGAAGTGGGGAGATTGAGCTTGGCTGTGAGGAAGAAGTTGTTCCCCATGAGGGTGGTGAGAGCCTGGCCCAGGTTGCCCAGGGAGGTGGTGGAAGCCTCCTGCCTGGAGGTGTTTGCAGCCAGGCTGGAGGTGGCTGTGAGCAACCTGCTGTGGTGTGAGGTGTCCCTGCCCATGGCAGGGAGGCTGGGGCTGGGTGAGCCTCAAGATCCCTTCCAACCCTGACAGTTCTGTGATCCTATGACTCTGTGACAGGTTAATAGCAGTCACCACCACAGCAGTGCAGCCAAGGTCAAGCAGAAGCAGTTAGTATCTCCCAGCCTGAGGAAGAGAGGGGAAATTGCTCACACTCCCAGCTGGCGTTCCCTGTCTCTCCAGTGCACTGTTCAGAGTTACCTTTACCTCCCTTTTCATACCCAGTGGTGAGGTATGCACATCCTGTCTGCTTGTTTGTGAAAAGCTTTAGAAGGCATAGCCTAAAACCACCACAGGCCCAAGGTGATGAGTGCTGTGTGTCTGTGTGTCTGCAGATGTCCTGCTCCTGCCAGAGGAGGTGGAGTGGATCAAGTTCAACGTGGACATGAAGGGCTTCTACCTAGTGCACTATGCTGGGGGGATGTGGGACCCCCTGATCAGCCTCCTGAGGGGCAGCCACACCCTGCTGAGCAGCAGTGACAGAGCCAACCTCATCAACAATGTGTTCCAGATGGTCAGGTGAGGCCTCTCTCCTCCTCTGGCAAGGACACACAGCTGCTGGTGGCCTGCCTGCTGCTCACTGCAGCCAGAGTTCCATCCCATGGCGTGGGCCAGAAGGGACCTGAAAGACCACCCAGTTCCAACCGCCTGCTGTGGGCAGGAACACCTCACTGGGGTGACTTTGGCATGTGAGATGAGATGCTGAAGGGCCTGGAGCACTGCCTGGGGAGCAGAGGCTGAGAGCCCTGGGGCTGTTCAGTCTGCAGAGACAGAGAAGGCTGAGAGGGATCTGCTCAATGTCTCTCAAGAGCTGAGGGCTGGGGCTCAGGAGGCAGGGGACAGGCTCTGCTCAGCTGCACCCTGCCAGAGGCCAAGGGGCAGTGGCTGGAAACTGCAGCCCAGGAGGTTCCAGCTGAAGAGGAGGAGGAAGTTGTGCAGTGGGAGGGTGCCAGAGCCCTGGAGCAGGCTGCCCAGAGAGGTTGTGGAGTCTCCTTCTCTGGAGCCTTTGCAGCCCTGTCTGGATGTGTTCCTGTGTGAGCTGTGCTGGATTCTATGCTCCTGCTCTGACAGGGGCTTGCACTGGGAGATCTCCAGAGGTCTCTTCCAACCCCTGACATCCTCTGATGCTGTGAGATGGAGCCTTCAATGGTCCTTCTGTTCAAGTGCCTCACAGCTCCTCTCTTGCTGCAGAGGTCAAACAGGAGGTCTCCTGCCTCAGGGGATGAAGCAGGAGCTCAGGTAGCTGCCCAGAAACATCTCACCCCCAGAAAACCAAAGTGAGAAGGGGGTTGGAATGGGAGGGCTTGGGAGGGACCTCTGGAGATCGTCAGATCAACCTTGAAATGCCTTCAGGATTTTGCTGTTTGTTTGGTTTTATGGAGGGCCTTTGGAGGACTTTCTGAAGAGCCTTCTGAAGGACCTTGCAAAGAGGCTGGCTGGGATTCTGCTGCTCCCTTCACCTTCTCACTGTAGCTGTAACTGTTCTCCTGCCTCTTCCCTGCCCCCTCCAGCATCAAGCAGCTGCCCATCTCCAAAGCTTTGGACCTGACTCTGTACCTGCAGCAGGAGACTGAGGTCCTGCCTGTCCTGCAGGGCCTGCATGAGCTGATCCCCATCTACAGGCTGATGGAGACCAGGGGGGTTGATGGCACCACCCAGCAGCTGCAGGTCAGATTCTCAGTGCCCAGTCCCCCTCCTTTAGAGCTCTGTCTGTGCCCTGTGAACTGCCCTCTTTCAACCAGAGGTGCTTTTGCTGCCCCTTCTTCCAGGAGCACCTGGTCAGGCTCTTCAGGGAGCTGATTGACCACCAGTCCTGGAGCGATGAGGGGTCGGTGTCCCAGCGGCTGCTGAGGAGCTCCCTGCTGCTCTTTGCCTGCCTGCACCACTACCAGCCCTGCCTGGACAAGGCCTCCAGGCACTTCACACAGTGGCAGCAGTCCAATGGAACTCTCAGGTCTGCTCTTGGCCGGGTGGGTTGGGTTGGAAGGCAGCTTGAAGGTCATCCAAGGCTCAGACCGTGGTTGTCTCAGTTAGATTTGTGGATTCCTGGAGTGGTTTGGGTTGGAAGGGACATGGAAGGTCATCCAGGTCCAACCTTCCTTGAAGGTCATCCAGGTCCAACCTTCCTTGAAGACCATCCAGTTCCAAGCCCCCTGCCATGGGCAGAGCCCATGGCAAGGGGCTTGGAACTGGATGATCTTCAAGCCCTGGATGATCTTTAAGCCGTCATCCAGCCTCCCCTTCAACACCTCCAGGGACTCCACATCCACAACCTACCCCTGTGTCTCAATCTCCCCTCAAACATGCCCCCCAGGGGCCTCCTGTGCCAGCCTGACCCTCTGGTGGTGGGCTGGCAGAGCCTGGGCAGTAACTCCTGGCCCCCAACCTTCTTGCAGCTTGCCAGCAGATGTGAAGTCAGCTGTGTACGCCGTGGGGGCTCAGACAGCAGAGGGTTGGGAGTTCCTCCTCAGCAGGTACCAGCTGCCTGCCTTCAGCACAGAGAGGGAGGACATGGAGATAGCCCTCAGCCTCAGCAGAAGCCAGGAGAGGCTTCAGTGGTGAGTTCTGACAGCAGGGACAGGGGCTGGAACCTGTTCTGGGGGGAGGTTCATGGAGTCCCAGAAGCATAGAATCGTCAGGGACCTCAAGGATCATCCAGTTCCAACCCCCCTACCAACCTCAGGCACCTCATCCACATTGAGAAAGGGCACAAAAAGGTCCCCCAGAGCCTCCACTGCATGGCTTTTGGACTTCATGGTGTGAGGCATGCTCTGCAGAGCTGCTGTGGGCAGCAGGAAGGGGCTGGGCTGGTGGGAGGTGTCCCTGCCCATGGCAGGGGGTTGGAGCTGGAGGGTCTTTGAGGTCCCTTCCAACCCAACCTATTCCATGAATCTGGGTTCAGTCTGCAGCAGAGGAGGCTGAGGAAGACCTCCTTGCTCTCTGCAGCTCCCTGAGAGGAGGCTGCAGCCAGCTGGGGCTTGGGCTCTGCTCCCTAGGAACAAGTGACAGGATGAGAGGAGATGGCCTGAAATGGTGCCAGGGGAGGTTGAGGTTGGGCATGAGGAACAATTTGTGTGGTGCCAGAGTGGTTAGGGACTGGCACAGGCTGCCCAGGGAGGTGGTGGAGTCCCCATGGCTGGAGGTGTTGCAGCAAGCTGTGGCCATGGCACTTGGGGCCAGGGTTTGGTGCCCATGGTGGGGTTGGGTTGGGGTTGGGCTGGGTGAGCTCAGAGGTCTCTGCCAACCCAAACAGCTCTGTGGTTGTGAATCCCCAGGGCATAGTCAGTTGTCAGCTTTCTCCACAGCCACAGCTGAGGTTTCTGCTCTGGTTCCTCAGGCTGATGGACCAAGGTCTGCATGGGGACATCATCAGGACCCAGGACCTGCCCTCCCTTCTTGTCTTCATCGCCAGGAACCCCTCCGGCCGTGACCTGGCCTGGGCCTTCCTGAAAGCCAACTGGGACCAGATCATAGCAAAGTGAGGCACAGCAGCTGCTTCCCCCTCTGCCCCCAGCTCTCCCCTCCAGACCTCCCCTGAGCCCAGGTCCCTCTGTTTGCCAGGTTTGAGCTGGGCTCCAGCTCCATGGCACAGATGGTGACAGGAGTGACCAGGAGGTACTCGACACGGGCACAGCTGGCACAGGTGAGGCACACAGCTGCTGCTGGCATCACTGGGCACCTGGAGCAAGGGCTGGCCTGGGCACAGGGTGGCCATGAAGGGGTGGCCTGGGCACAGGGTGACCAGCAAGGGCTGGCCTGGGCACAGGGTGGCCATGAAGGGGTGGCCTGGGCACAGGGTGACTAGCAAGGGGTGGCCTGGGCACAGGGTGGCCATGAAGGGGTGGCCTGGGCACAGGGTGGCTAGCAAAGGGAGGCCTGGGCACAGGGTGGCTAGCAAAGGGAGGTCTGGGCACAGAGTGGCCAGCAAAGGGTGACCTGGGCACAGGGTGGCCAGCGAGGGGTGACCTGGGCACAGGGTGGCCATGAAGGGGTGGCCTGGGAACAGGGTGACCAGCAAGGGCTGGCCTGGGCACAGGGTGGCCATGAAGGGGTGGCCTGGGCACAGGGTGGCCAGCAAAGGGAGGCCTGGGCACAGGGTGGCCAGCAAGGGGTGACCTGGGCACAGGGTGGCCATGAAGGGGTGGCCTGGGAACAGGGTGACCAGCAAGGGCTGGCCTGGGCACAGGGTGGCCATGAAGGGGTGGCCTGGGCACAGGGTGGCCAGCAAAGGGAGGCCTGGGCACAGGGTGGCCAGCAAGGGGTGACCTGGGCACAGGGTGGCCATGAAGGGGTGGCCTGGGAACAGGGTGACCAGCAAGGGCTGGCCTGGGCACAGGGTGGCCATGAAGGGGTGGCCTGGGCACAGGGTGGCCAGCAAAGGGAGGCCTGGGCACAGGGTGGCCAGCAAAGGGAGGCCTGGGCACAGGGTGGCCAGCAAAGGGTGACCTGGGCACAGGGTGACCAGCAAAGGGAGGCCTGGGCACAGGGTGGCCAGCAAAGGGAGGCCTGGGCACAGGGTGGCCAGCAAAGGGTGACCTGGGCACAGGGTGGCCAGCAAAGGGAGGCCTGGGCACAGGGTGGCCAGCAAAGGGAGGCCTGGGCATGGGCTGGATCCACCAGGGCACCTTCAGGCTGTGGAACCAGTGGGTGGTGTGGGCACAGGGAGAGCCTCAGGCCAGAGCCAGCAGGAAGGAGTTGGTGTCAGCACTGGAGCTGCAGTGTGGAGGCCCAAGGGCCACCTGCCCCAGGTGGTGTTTGGCACCCAGCCTGGCAAGGTCCCAGCAGGGCTTGGCACTGAGCAGGCAGGAGGAGGGTGCTGGAGCAGTGCCACCTCCTGTGGGGCAGCTCCTGCACTCCATCAAAGCACCTTTTTGTCTGCTGGTTCCACAGCCTCCATGGGTGGCAGGGCCCCCAGGCTGTGCCACAGTGCCTGGCACCCCAGCCAGTTGCTGCCCAGGAGCTTTGGTTGCCAGTGCAGAACTTCTGGTGCAGGACAGACCACAGCCAGCACCACCTGACCCGGGCTGTGAGGGGAGACAGCACAGGGAGCAGCGTCCTGCGTGGTGCTGAGCTCATCCCTGCACACCTGGGGCTGGGTTGGGGCCCTCTGGATGTCCTTCCACCCAGGACCTCTGCTTCTGTGCCTGAGGGGCTCTCTCCATCTGCTCCTGGCAGCATCCTGGCTGCTAGCACAGCCTCTGGGGACATTTCTGCTCTGCTCAGTGCTGCCCAGGGACAGGGCAAGGGGCAAGGGGCACAAACTGCAACCCAGGAGAGCCCTGGGGCTGAGAGCCTGGAGCAGAGCAGCCCCAGAGGGCAGCTGAGCAATGCTCAGCAAGAGCTAAAGGAGCTGTGGGGGGCAAGAGGCTGGGGCCAGGCTCTGGATGTGTTCCTGTGAGCCCTGCCCCAGGTGATGCTGCTGTGGCAGGGGCTTGGGCTGGATGGTCTGTGGAGGTCCCTTCCAGTCGCTGCCATGCTGTGATTCTGAGATCTCCTGTGTGAGGACTCAGGAGACTTCATGCAGAGCCTGAGCACAAAGTCAGTGTCAGGGTGAGAGGGGAACCCCAGCATCTCCCCTCCCTGTGCCCTCTGTGTGCTGTTACACACAAGGGTTTGCGTCCTGTGGATTCAGCTGTCAGCAACCCCAGAATCCAGCAGGGTGAGGCTGGAAGGGACTCTGGAGCTCACCCAGCCCAACCCCCCTGCTCCAGCAGGGCACCCACAGCAGCTTGCCCAGCAGCACAATGCCCAGGGGGCGTTGGAAGCTCTCCACACAAGGAGACTCCACAACCTCTCTGGGCAGCCTGCTCCAGGCCTCCAGCACCCTCACACCAAACAACTTTCTCCTCCAGCTCACATCCAACCTCCTGCCCTCCACTTTGTGCCCCTTGGCCCTTGGCCTGTCCCCGGGCACCACTCAGCAGAGCCTGGCCCCAGCCTCTTGCCCCCCACCCTTTGGATACTGCTGAGCATTGCTCAGCTCCCCTCTGGGGCCAGTGCCAGCAGGGCCCCTCCCGTGTGCACAGCCTGAGGTGTCCAGCAGAGCTGAGCTGCAGGCTGTGGGGCAGAGCAGAGCCTGCTCTCTCTCTCCCTGCTGATGTCCTCCCTCCCAGGCTGCCCTCCTGCCCCTGGTGCCACAGTGCCAAGCCCCCAGGGTCTGCTGAATGGGCAGGACCTGGCTGGCCTCCCCCTGGCATCTCCTCCCTCTCCATGCTGGTGCCATCAGCCTGGGCTGCCCTTACCCTCCTCTGCCGAGGTGCAGACACCGCCAAAGGGGCTGGGAGGCTCCAGGGCAGGTTCTGGTGCCGCAGATGTCCTGCTGGGCTCCTTGGGCACCTCAGAGATGCTGCTGCTGCCTCCTCACCAGCTGCTCTGCCCCCTTTCTGCTCCCCAGGTGGAGGAGTTCTTCAGCTCCCTGGAGGAGAAGGGCTCCCAGCTGCGCTGTGTGCAGCAGGCCATGGAAACCATCCAGGACAACATCCAGTGGATGGACAGCAACCTGGAGCAGCTCAGGAGGTGGCTGCACAACCACCGCCACCACAAGGGCCCTGGGGGTGGCCCTTGGTCAGGAATGACTGAAAGGGCTGAAGAGCTCTGAAAACTCAGGGCTGGAGGTGGCTCAGGGGTGGGGTTTTCCGAGCAGGAGCTGCAGGCCAGCATCAGGGACTCACTCTGGATGGAGAACAACTCCAAGGCCATGGAAAGCAGCAGCTGACCTCACCCTGACAAGTCCACCCCTAAGCCATGGCCCTCAGCACCACAGCTCCATGGCTTTTGAACCCCTCTAGTCATCAGGACTCCACCACTGCCCTGGGCAACCCTTTTGGCGCAGAAATTGTTCCTCCTGTCCAACCTGAACCTCCCCTGGAGCCCCCTGAGGCCATCTCCTCTTGTCCTGTGCCTTGTTCTTCAGGAGAAGGCTCTGGCAGTGCTGTTCCCTCTGGTGGTGTGCACCAGTGCCTTATCTCTGCCACCAGGCTCCTTATCAAAGGAGCTCTGCACAAGGGCTTGGCCTCCAGGAACCTTTGGCTGTGGGACAGCAGAAGATGCTGGGAGACAACCAGCCAAGAGCAGCTGTCCCCTGGAGGAGATCCTGCCAGCACCTTCCTGCAGGGCTGAGGGGCACTGAAGCTCTGGAGCAAGGCCCCCTCTGCCTGTGGCCCCATCCTCCTGGGCTGTGTCTCCAGGAGATGAATCCTCACCTCCTGAACCCCAGAGCAAGCACCACAGAGCTGCAGCTCTCCTGGACTCTGTGTGGTGCCTGCCATGAGATCTCTGGTGGCCTCTCAGGTGCTGCAGATGCTGCTCAGGATGGTGCTGAGCCCCTGCTGCCAGGGCTCCTGCACTGGAAATGCCCTTCCAGGTGCCTTCAGGAAGGGTGGGCACCCTGGGTGGGCCCAGGAGGAGTTTGGTTCAGCTTTGGCAGGAATTGCTGCTTTCAGCCAGCCCTTGGCCACCTCCCTGCCAGCTGTGGCCCCCTGGCATGTGGAGTGACTCCTGATGGTCCTCATCTGCCCCTCTGGGTGATGCCCAGCTCCAGCGGAGTGCCCTGAGCAGAGGACAGCTCCTGCAGGACGCAGTCTGAGCCTCTGGGGTGCTGTTTGGGTGCAGGGTTTGGGCTTTCACCACTCAGCTGCACAGGGCTGCCTCTGGCTGGCTGCAGGAAGCTTCTCTTCTGGACACAGCCTTGGAAGCCACAAAAGGCTCCCAGCTGCTGGCATCCCAGCTCGTTTCCTGATCTCTGCTCTCAGAGGCCTGCCCTGGCACAGCCCCTGTGGTGCCCACAGCCCTCTGGTCCTCACAGCTTCCTCAGGCAGGGAGAGGCTGCAGCAGCCATGTGTCTGTGAAGGGCTCAGGGCAGGAGGAAGCCCCTGGGGCTGTGCCTGGACTGGCTTCTGCTCTCCCAACAGTGACCTCAGCTGCCCAGGGGGCTGCAGCCTGCTCCACCTGAGCTCAGAGAGGCTGCTGAGCACAAAGAGCTGCCCAGGGCTGCTGCCAGGCCCTCTGGCTCCAGCTCTCCTAGGGCACAGGCAGCACCCTGAGCTCAAGGAGGGAGCAGGGACCCTGGGCAGGGGCTCCATCCCCTGGGCAGTGTTCTGTGGTGTTGGCTCCCAGGCTGCCAGGGAGCTCTGACAGCAAATAAACTTCATTGGTGTGAGGTGCTGGAGCTTTTTGAGGCCAGGCTGGATGTGGCCCTGAGCAGCATGTGAGGTGTGCCTGCCCATGGCAGGGGGGCTGGCACTGGATGAGCCTGGAGGTCCCTTCCAACCCTGACACTTCTGTGACCCTGTGGGAAGCTCTGCCCGTGTCCCTCCCTGGGCCCCTGTGAGCAGCGTTCCCATGGCTGCACTGCTGCTGCTCTCCTTGATGCAGGGAACCAGAGCAGGACTGCTTGTGGAGAGCCTCCTAGATCCTCTAGTCCAACCCTTCCCCAGCCACCAGGGCTGGTGCTAAGCCATGTCTCCTGCCCTGTGTTCCAGCCACATCCCAGAGATCAAACCTGTCCTGCTGCAGCAGACCCCTGGTTGTGCCCAGCATAACACCAGGCAGATGCCCCCTGGCCCTCAGGAGGGGATGAGGGTGAACAAGGCCAAGGGCTGGGACCTGCCCTTGGGGCACAACCACCCCAGGAAGGCTGCAGGCTGGGGGCAGAGTGTCTGGAAGTGCCAGCAGGAAAGGCCCTGGGGGTGCTGGGTGTCAGCAGCTGGAGCTGAGGCAGCAGTGTCCAGGGGGGCAAGAAGAGCAGCAGCAGCCTGGGCTGGAGCAGCAATGGTGTGGGCAGCAGGAGCAGGGCAGGGCTTGTGGCCCTGGGCTGGGCACTGCTGAGGCTGCAGCTTGAGTGCTGCCTTCAGCTCTGGGCCCCTCACTGCCAGAAGGAGACTGAGGGCTGGAGCAGGGGCAGAGAAGGGCAAGAAAGGTGGGGAAGGGTGTGGAGAAGAGGGCTGGGGAGGAGCAGCTGAGGGAGCTGGGGGGGTTGGTGTGGAGCAGAGGAAGCTGCCAACTCCACAATCTCTCTGGGCTGGGAGAGTTGGTGCTGTGCAGCCTGGAGAAGAGAAGGCTCCAGGGAGACCTCAGAGCAGCCTCCCAGTACCTGAAGGGGCTCCAGGAGAGCTGGGGAGGGACTTGGGACAAGGGCTGGGAGTGCCAGGACCAGGGACAATGGCTTGGAGCTGGGAGAGGGGAGACTGAGAGTGGAGAGGAGGAAGAAATTGTTGAGAGTGAGGGTGGGGAGAGTCTGGCACAGGTTGCCCAGGGAGGCTGTGGCTGCCTCCTGCCTGGAGGTGTTGAGGGCCAGGCTGGATGAGGCCTTGAGCAGCCTGGGCTGGTGGGAGGTGTCCCTGCCCATGGCAGGGCTTGGAGCTGGATGAGCTTTGAGGTCCCTCTGAACCTGTTCCATTCTGTGAGCAGCCAAAGGAAAGGGGAAGAGGTGGAGCTGGACTTGGCTGAGGCTGTGAGGGCCTCCATGCCCAGCAGTGCCCAGGGGTCTGTCCAAAGTCTGGGGGCTGGGGGTGGTCTGTTCAGAGCCCAGCAGCAGTCAGTGAGGGAAGTTCCCAACAGCTCTGTGCATTGTTAAAAACTTTATTGTTAGTGTGAGAGGCTCTCAGCTCAGGCTGCCCAGGACAGGGCCAAGGCTCAATATCCCCAACTCAGATGCCCCGTCTGCCCCTGGCACTGCTCCCTGCTGCACCCAGCCTGCCGTGGCCCTCCTGCAGCCCCTGCCCAGCTGAGGCTGTGCCAGGGCTGGGGAGGCAGGAGAGCACTGGGAGGCCCTGGGCACAGCAGGCTCCTGCCAGGTGCCCATCCTGTGGCAGAGCAGGGGGGCAGCAGAGTGCCCCTGCCCTGGCCAGCTTCTGGAGCAGGAGGAAGAGAGAAGCAAAGAGATGGAGACAGTGCAAAGTAAAACCCCAGTCCCAGGTCCTGTTGGCCTGGACTTGCCTTTGCCCTCTGCTCAGGCACCTTCTGTGCCCTGCCCTGGCACCACTGCCACCCAGGCTGGGGTTGGCCCTGTGCTCAGCCCAGGAGCAGCCTGGCAGCAGGAGAAAGCAGTGCAGATAGGATTGGAAAGACCAAACCCAGCCCCAAAGAGCCCCTGCAGGGTGAGGAGGGGTGGAGGGGGCTTGGCTCTTCCACTACAGCTCAAGCAGCATCCAAAACACCTCTGTCTTCTCTTTTTTACCACTAAAATGAAGCAACTTTAGGTTTCTTTAGTTTTATTTTTTATCCCCTTTGGTTTTTTTGTGTTTCCTCCACTCTTCAGCTGCCCACAGCCTAACCTCAGGCTCCCCTGCCAGCAACTGGGTGAGGAAAGCTCTGCTGGGTGGGCTGGGGGGCAGCTGAAAGGTTGGCTGGTGGTGGTGGTGGTGGTCCAGAGGCTAAAAGTTGGCAGCAGACAGAGGATCCTTCTGAGGCTGCCAGGCACTGCCTGGAGATGATGTGCAAAGGTCCTGCAGGGTTTCCCTTTCCCTCCCTCCCTCTCTGTGGCATTGATACTTCTTTAGCAAAGACTTTTGGTTTTGGTTTTGCTCTTCCTGGCTAACACAAAAGGCTTTCTGTTTCTCTGAAAAACCTGAGTAAACAAAACCCCCCTAAAAAACCAGCAAACCAAACCCAACCTGAACCAAACCAATCCCCAAACCACCTAAACAAGACAAAACAGGACTGAAAATGAGAGGAGAAGAAAAACCAAAACCAAGCCACCCCCACAACAAAACATCCCTAGAAGTCTGCTACAGGGAGAAGAAGGGAAGAGGAAGGCAGCCCAGCAAGGGCCACTGTGCAGAAACCACTCAGAGCAACCACAGGCTTTGTGCATCAGCTTTGGTTCTTCAGCAGCAGTCATCCACCCACAGGAGAAGGCACCGGAGCAAGGCACTGGGAGGGACAAGAAGTGAGAGGGTGAGTCAAGAGGTGCTGGGGAAGGCACAAAGCCACCTGGGGAGGAGTCCTCACACACCTGGGGCTGTGCTGACAGAAAGCATCAGAGCCACACTGCAATGGTTTGGGTTGGAGGAGACCTCCAGGGTCCTGCTCAACCCTTCCTGGCTCTGCCCAGGCTGGGGCTGGGCCATGGCCCTCAGCACCACAGCTCTGCCTCTGAGAAACTACCCCAGGGATGGGGGCTCCCAGCACCTCCCTGGGCAGCCTGTGCCAGGCTGTGAGAGCCTTTCCAGGGAGGAAGTTTCTGCTGCAGCCCAACCTAAACCTGCCCTGGGTTGAGGCCACTGCCTCCTGTCCCAAATGCTACCAGAGATGAGGTGGTGCTGGGACCTGATGCTGCAGCCCACTGCAGACAGGCAGCTGCCACACATCTCTCTGCTGCTCACTGGAAGTCAGATGGCAAATCCCAGCCCCTCAGCATGGTGGTGCTGGAAGGGACCCCTGGAGCTCACCCAGCCCAAGCTCCCTGGCTCCAGCAGGGCACCCACAGCAGCTTGCCCAGCAGCACAATGCCCAGGGGGGTTGGAAGCTCTCCACACAAGGAGACTCCACAACCTCTCTGGGCAGCCTGCTCCAGGCCTCCAGCACCCTCACACCAAACAACTTTCTCCTCCTGCTCACATCCAACCTCCTGCCCTCCACTTTCTGCCCCTTGGTCTGTCCCTGGGCACCACTCAGCAGAGCCTGGCCCCAGCCTCTTGCCCCCCACAGCTCCTTCAGCTCTTGCTGAGCATTGCTCAGCTCCCCTCTGGGGCTGCTCTGCTCCAGGCTCTCAGCCCCAGGGCTCTCAGCCTTTGCTCCTCACAGAGCTGCACCAGGACCCTCAGCATCTTCCCAGCCTCCCCTGGACTCTCTCCAGCAGTTCTCTCTCTCTACTGAACTGGGGAGCCCAGAGCTGCACCATCCAGCAGCTGGATTCCTGCAGCTGATCCAGGACCAGCCCAGCTTCACCCAGAACAGGGAACTAGGTGGGCAGCCATGGGGGCAGTGGGAAGCCAGGGGGGGAGCCAGGGGTGCAATGTGGAGCTGCTGTGGTGCCCAGCAGGTTGGGAGGGCCTTTGCAGGTCACCTACCCCCAGCTCCACATCAGGCACAGCAGGGAGGGTGAAAGGGCTGCCTCAGGCTGCACCTCAATGCTTCCTTCTTTGCCTGGTGATTGAGATCCTGCTGCCCCTGGAGATGTTCAGGTGTGGTGCTGAGGGCCTGGTGCTGCCCTTGGCAGGGCTGGATGAGGGCTCAGAGACTCACAGAATGGTTTGGGTTGAAGGCAGCTTCAAGCTCCAACCCCTGTGCCACAGGACTGGGAGATAGCTCCCACCAGACCAAGCTGCTCCAGGCCTCATCATCCAGCCTGGCCTTGGTGGTCTTGGAGACCTTTTCCCAGGCCCGGTTCCCAACATTCCAGGAGATCTCTCTCCCATGATGCTTCCCAGTGGTTCCTGAGCAGTTCCCTGAACAAGAGCTATGAAAGAAACCAAAGGGAAGCCTCTGGAACTGGAGCTGAAAGCCCTCCCAAGGGCTGCACCCTTCCCTCAGCACCTCCAACCATGCCTGGGTGCAGCCCAGAGCCTCTCAGCACCAGGCTGTGTTGGCTCAGAGAGGAGAGAGAGAGAGAAGAACTCACCCTGTGGTATCAGTGCTTAGCTTGTTTTCTGCTTCTCAGGTTTGCTGCTGGAGGACTGTCCCCTGGCCTGCAGGGCAGGAGAAGCAGCAAATGGTTATAGAAAGAAAGGGAATTCAGCTCCAATCTGACACAAAGCAGCGACAGGAACCCCTCAGGAGTCACAGCCTGGGCCTGCAGACCACCTACAGTTGGTGCCCCCTGTGGTCTGGTTTTCCACCACCACTCACACCAGTGTGGGCCACAGAGGGCTGGGGGTGACCTCTCCAGGTCCTATTGCTCTCCAGGCTCTGACCTGCACTGATGACCCAGCACAGCAGACAAGGCACCCCTCAGACCCTCCCCTGATGGGCATGGGAGGGTTAAAGGCCTGACAGGGGTCCAGAAAGGGCTACAGGCAAAGCCCACAAGGGGCTGCAGGGGGTGCCCTGGGATTTCACAGATGTGACTCTGAAACCTTCCAGACCCCCACCAGGCATTCCACAGGAGCCCTTCCCCTCTCTAAGTGCTTCCAGAAACAGATCCAACTCCAGCCCTGGACTTGACATTCTTGCAAAGCCTTCTCCACCTGAACCCAGATCCCCCCTGGGTGCACCCTGCAGGCTGGCAGGGCCTGGTGGGCACCAATGGCAGGTGGTGGCAGGGGTGTGGGGGAGGTTGTACCTTTTTAGGGTCTTTGGGCTTCCCCTTCTCCTTGGGCGTGGGTTTGGAGCTGGTGGCTTCCTTCCCACTGCTGTCCTACACTCCAGAGAGGGAAGAAGGATCACATTTACAACAGGAGCAGAGGCTGGCAGGCCCCTGCTTGGCCACCTGCCATGGCACCTCCCCTGAGGGTGCTCAGCTGGCAGGAGGCACAAGGGCAGGACACAGAGTCACAGAACTGTCAGGGCTGGAAGGGACCCAAAGGCTCACCCAGCCCCAGCCCCCCTGCCATGGGCAGGGACACCTCACACCACAGCAGGTTGCTCAAGGCCTCATCCAGCCTGGTTGCAAACACCTCCAGGCAGGAGGCTTCCACCACCTCCCTGGACAACCTGGGCCAGTCTCTCACCACCCTCATGGGGAACAACTTCTTCCTCACAGCCAAGCTCAGTCTCCCCACTTCTAGTTGTGCTCCATCCCCCCCAGTCCTATCACTCCCTCACACCCTCACAAGTCCCTCCCCAGCTTTCCTGTAGCCCCCTGCAGATCCTGGAAGGCCACAAGGTGTTGTTCACAGATTGCATTGAGACCCTCCAAGGGCATCCAGCTCCAACCCCGTGCACTCAGCAGGGACAGCTCCAGCCAGAGCAGGCTGCCCAGGCACACAGCCAGCCTCACCTTGAATGGCTGCAGGGATGGAGCCTCCACCACCTCCCTGCGCAGCCTGTGCCACTCTCTCCCCACCCTCACTGACAACAATTTCTTCCACCTCTCCACTCTCAGTCTCCCCTCTCCCAGCTCCAAGCCATTGGCCCTGGTCCTGGCACTCCCAGCCCTTGTCCCAAGTCCCTCCCCAGCTCTCCTGGAGCCCCTTCAGGTACTGCAAGGCTGCTCTGAGGTCTCCCTGGAGCCTTCTCTCCTCCAGGCTGCACAGCCCCAACTCTCCCAGCCTGTCCCCACAGGGGAGGTTCTGCAGCCTCTGATCACAGCATCACAGAATGATCCAGGTTGGAGCAGACCCTCAGGAGCATCAAGTCCAACCCTTGACCTTACTCTCCAAGGGTCACCCCTAAACCAGAGCCCCAAGCACCACATCCAAACCACCTTGAAACACCTCCACCCTAGTGGGGACTCCACCACCTCCCTGGGCAGCACATTCCAGTCCCTGACCACTCCTGCTGGCACTAAATGTTTCCTCCTGTCCAGTCTGAAGCTGCCCAGTGGCAGCTTGGGGCTGTTCCCTCTTGTCCTGTCACTAATTCCCTGGGAGCAGAGGCCAGCACCAACCTCTCCACAACCTCCTTTCAGGGAGCTGGAGACAGCCATCAGCTCTGCCCTCAGCCTGCTCTGCTTCACACTAACCAGCCCCAGCTCCTTCAGCCTCTCCTCATCACATTTCTTCCCCAGGCCCTTCCCAGCTCCCTTGCCCTGCTCTGCCCTGGCTCCAGCACCTCCACATCTCTCTTGTGCTGAGTGCCCCAAACTGGAGACAGCACTCGAGGTGTGGCCTCCCCAGAGCTTGGTGGCCTCCTCTGGACCTGCTTCTGGTCACTCCAGAGCTGCCCCAGCACTGCAGAGAGGTCTCAGCAGAGCACAGCAGAGAATCCCCTCCCTGCCCCTGCTGCTGAGGACCAGCCCAGGGCAGGGCTGGCTCTGTGCTGGCAGTTCTAGGTGCCTGCCCTGCCAGGTGGTGCCACAAAGCTGTGGCAGCAGCTTGCTGCAGAGCTCTGACAGCTGTTTGCCAGCTGTGTTCCAGGTGTGACAAAAGGAACCCTCTGGTCTATTCCTCACTCATCTTTCTTCTCCCTGGCATTTCTCAGCCTCTTTTCTCCCCTTGCACTTCTCTCTGGTAAGCCCTCCTGACCTCCTCACAGAGTGCCAGGTTGGAAGGGACCCCAGGGACCACCTGGCCCAAGGTTTGCAGGCAGTGGTGGCAAGGAACTGGCTCAGCACCCTGCCAGGCTGAGCCTTCACTGCTGCCCCTGGGAGGTGATTCCTGTGTCTGACTGTGCCCATGGGGAACATTTCCCTCTGGAGCCCCAGGGGAATGTCCCCAGCAGGAGCTTGTCCCCACCACCCCTCCTCTGCTCCTGGCACTCCTTGTACCAAGGGAGCCTCCCCACTGCTGGCAGCCTCCTCTGTGTCCTGGCCCATGGCAGTAAGGTCTCCTCTGAGCCTTCTCCTCTCCAGGCTGCACAGCCCCAGCTCTGCTCAGCCTCTCCTCACATGGCAGAGGGCCTCCAGTCCTCTGAGCACTCTCCTGGCCCTCTGTTCCTCAGTTCCACGGCTGCTGGGTGCTGCATGCAAGCAGGGAAGGGAGATTCCTCTGCCCCTCTGCAAGGCTTGGACACTGACCACAGCTCCCCTCATTCCACAGGCCTGTCCTGCCTCTCCAAAAGGCTCTAAATATCAGAAACAGAACCATGGAGTGGCTGGGGTTGGAGAAGCCCCCTGAGATCATCCAACCCAACCCCACCATGGCTGCCCAACCCTGGCCCCAAGTGCCATGGCCACAGCTTGCTGCAACACCTCCAGCCATGGGGACTCCACCACCTCCCTGGGCAGCCTGTGACACTTTCCCTCTCCCAGATAGTTCCTACACAGCAGGACAGATGCACCTCCCATTGTCTGTGCAACAATCACAGACTTGGGTTGGAAGGGAGCTTCCAGGGTCATGGAAGCATAGAATGGATTGGAAGGGACCTTCAGGGTCATGGGATGGGTTGGGGTGGAAGGGACCTTCAGGGTCATGGAATCATGGAATGGGTTGGGAGGGACCTTCAGGGTCATAGAACCACAGAATGGGTTGGGTTGGAAGAGACCTGGAAGCTCACCCAGCTCCAAGCCCCTGCCATGGGCAGGGACACCTCTCACCAGCCCAGGCTGCTCAAGGCCTGATCCTGACAGCTGGAGAGCAGCTTCCAAGGAGGCTGAGGGGATGCAGGGTGAGGAACTCCCACAGAGCTCTACTTGATTTTGTGTTTCCAGGAGGCAGTGTCCTACCTTTGGGGTGGCAGCAGCCTGGGCACAGCTATCGAAGTCCCCTGCCAGGGCGTCGATAGCAGCCGTGGCCTCGGCAGCCTTCTGCAAGGGAGGCAGTTGTGTGTCACACAGGGTGCAGGGACCCCACACCACACACCTGATAGGCCACAGATGTCTTCTTGAGGCTTCACAGCAGCCCAATCATGGTGTAGGCTGAAGGGACCCCTGGAGCTCACCCAGCCCAGCCCCCTGCTCCAGCAGGGCACCCACAGCAGCTTGCCCAGCAGCACAATGCCCAGGGCGGGTTGGAAGCTCTCCACACAAGGAGACTCCACAATCGCTCTGGGCAGCCTGCTCCAGGCCTCCAGCACCCTCACACCAAACAACTTTCTCCTCCTGCTCACATCCAACCTCCTGCCCTCCACTTTCTGCCCCTGGGCCCTTGGCCTGTCCCTGGGCACCACTCAGCAGAGCCTGGCCCCAGCCTCTTGCCCCCCACAGCTCCTTTAGCTCTTGCTGAGCATTGCTCAGCTCCCCTCTGGGGCTGCTCTGCTCCAGGCTCTCAGCCCCAGGGCTTTCAGCCTTTGCTCCTCACAGAGCTGCACCAGGATCCTCAGCCTCTTCACAGCCTCCCCTGGACTCTCCCCAGCAGCTCCTTGTCCCTCTGGAACAGGGGAGCCCAGAGCTGGCCCCAGGACTCCAGCTGTGGCCTCCCCAGGGCAGAGTTACCTTTTTTCCTTTGTGTTTGTCACCTTGCTTTGCTGCTGCCTTTCCTGACTTGCCCTTGGGAAAGAAGAAAGGTCACAGAGATCACATCCTGGATCTCAGCTGCTCAGATACATTCCAGGTATGAAACTGGGAGCTTGCAGATCAATTCCTGGCCCTCAGAACAAGATCTTTCAGAGCAGAATGAGGTTTTTGGGTGGATCACCAAGTTCTGTACCTGTTGTGCCCAGGCCTGGAGGAGGTTTGGGGACAACAGGTATTGATCTTTGTGGTGTTGGAATGTTGGACCACCTGGCACTCTGATTGCCTCAAAACACTGAGCCACAGCAATTCAATCTCCAGGATGCTGATGGAGTGCTGCTGAGTGATTCCAAGGAGTCTCTGTTTAGATTCCACACAAAAAACCCAAACCCCTCAAGCCCACCCTCCCTCTGCACAACTCCCTCCTGAGGGCCAACCTAACCCTGCCCTGCTCCACTGCCAAACCACTGCCCCTGGGCCTAGCCCCACAGCCCCTTCTCAACAGTCCCTCCCCAGCCTGCCTGCAGCTGCCCTCCAGAGATGCAAATGCAGCTCTCAGCTCTGCCTGCAGCCTTCTCTTCTGCAGGCTGCACAGCCCCAGCTCTGCCAGCCTGGCCCCACAGCACAGCTTCTGCAGCCCTCTCAGCATCTTGCTGGCCTCCTCTGGAGCCTCTCCAGCAGCTCCAGGACTCTCCTCTGGTGGTGTCCCCACAGCTGATCACAGCCCTGCAGGAGAGGTCTCCCCAGAGCAGAGCAGAGGGGCAGGATCCCCTCTCTCCAGCTCTGGCCACACTGCTTTGGATGCAGCCCAGGCTGCCCTTGGCCTTCTGTGCTGCCAGTGCCCATTGCTGCCTCCTCTCCAGCTTCTGCCCCCCAGCACCCCAAGTCCTTCTCTGCAGGGCCGCTCTCAGTCTCCTCTCCCCCAGCCTGCACTGGTCTCCAGGGCTGCCCTGACCCAGCAGCAGGACCTTGCTCTTGGCCTTGGTGCCCCTCATGAGGCCCTCCTATGTCCAGAGCTACCCCAAGCAGAGGATTTCTGCATGTCTAACCCTACTGCATTCATCTACTCAATTAACAACTTACTCAGCAATTCCCTCACTCACCTCTCCATCTGCTCACCTCTCCTCCTGGCTCCAGGAGGACGCCACAGGCTGACCTGCACCGAGTTCTGCTGTTGGGGGATGGGGGGGAGGTTGAAAACTAATCAAAAGCTTTTCCTTACCTGCTCACCTGACTCCATGAGTTTCCTGTAGTCAGGGGGAATGGTCTCCTCTTTCTCTCCAAGCTTCTCTCTCTGCTCAGATTTAGCTTTTTCCTGTAAAATGTGTGGAATGGGTTTTTTTTTTGGAGGGGGTTGGGGGGGACAACAAGTTCTTCCCCATAAGAGTGGTGAAGCCCTGGAATGGGTTGTCCAGGGAGGTGGTTGAGGCCCCATCCCTGGAGGTGTTTAAGCCCAGGCTGGATGAGGCTCTGTCCAGCCTGATCTAGTGTGGGGTGTCCCTGCCCATGGCAGGGGGGTTGGAACTAGATGATCCTTGTGGTCCCTTCCAACCCTGAATGATTCTATGATACTGTGATATTTAGGTTAGCAAATGGCAGCAGCAAAGAGTTAAGCTGAGGGCTCCTTACAGTCAAGGAAGATGTGGGCTGTTTTAAGTAACACTTAACACCTCAAAACTAGGTAAAAACATAAACCTAGTTCACCAATTAAGTGTTTCCCATCTCTTGACTTACTTCTCCCCCTGAGAGTCACCTGGCAGAGGCCCCTGGGAGCAAACCAAAGCCAGTGTGATACAAAACAACTCAGAAGGCAGGGAAATAGCTCAGATTTGGGTCTTCTTCTGTTCTTCCCCCCAGAGTGCAGAAGCCTCAGTGTTTCCTCTCTCACCTTTACTTTATCCACAACTGCTTTGCCCTCGTCTGGGTCAGGCTCCCTCTGCCCCAGGGAATCAGACAGCAGATCCAAGGCTTCATCCATCTCCTTTCCTCCCTGGTAAAGGATTCAACACCTCCATGAGAGCCAGCCTGCTGCAGGAGTCATTTAGCTCAATCCACACCAATTAACAGCACTGACTAACGAGCTGCCAGCTTGGGTCAGCCGTGAGCCATCAGCTCTGCCTTTGTTAATTACATTCTGCTGTGGTGCAACAGCTTGGGGTGGCGAGGGAGGGGAAGTGCAGGGTACTCACACCTACAAAAACTTATCCTAATCTCAAGAGAAGGTTATGAAATGTATTGGAATGGCCTTTCCCCCCCCCCCTGTTGATGGGGTTGGGTTTTTTGAGTGGGCTGAGCTGCTGAGCAAGCACGAAGCTGCATGGCATCTGACTGAGAGCTTAACCTTTTCTGATCTGCACGTTAAAACCTTTTTAATTGGCGTTTTAAACCCTCCCAATCATCATGTAACCTTTCCAACCGGCCCTTCAGCCCTTTTGAACTGGCATTCCAATCCTTTCAGGAGCTCCAGCTTCACTGAAACCACCGGTTCAGGACAGCAAAAAGGTCAGGAATCAGCTGAAACCCAGGTGGGAAGAGCTTCCCAGCCCCTTTCAGGACCAGGCTGGCAGCACTAGAGGGAGCTGCCTGTGCATGGATGGACCTGGAGCCGGGCAGGGCCGCGGAGCTGGCTGGCCACAAACCCACTGATGTTCCACAAGCGGCCTGCAGCTGGAGAAAGAGCTCCGTGGATCAGTGCAGGCTGGGGGATGATGTAGCTGCAGAGCAGCTCTGGCAAAAGGGAACTGGGAGTGCTGGGGGATAAAAGTTCTCCATGAGCCAGCACTGTGCCCCCGGGGCCAAGGGTCTCCTGTGGTGCAGCAGGGCAAAGGAGGTTCTCCTGCACTTGACCCTGCCCTGGTCAGGCCACAGCTGGAGCTCTTGGTCCAGCTCTGGGCTCCACAGTGCCAGAGGGACAGGGAACTGCTGGAGAGAGTCCAGTGGACGCTGGGAAGATGCTGAGGGTCCTGGAGCAGCTCTGTGAGGAGCAAAGGCTGAGAGCCCTGGGGCTGAGAGCCTGGAGCAGAGCAGCCCCAGAGGGCAGCTGAGCAATGCTCAGCAAGAGCTAAAGGAGCTGTGGGGGGCAAGAGGCTGGGGCCAGGCTCTGCTGAGTGGTGCCCAGGGACAGGCCAAGGGCCCAGGGGCAGAAAGTGGAGGGCAGGAGGTTGGATGTGAGCAAGAGGAGAAAGTTGTTTGGTGTGAGGGTGCTGGAGGCCTGGAGCAGGCTGCCCAGAGAGGTTGTGGAGTCTCCTTGTGTGGAGAGCTTCCAACCCCCCCTGGGCATTGTGCTGCTGGGCAAGCTGCTGTGGGTGCCCTGCTGGAGCAGGGGGGTTGAGCTGGGTGAGCTCCAGAGGTCCCTTCTGACCTCTACCATCCTGTGAGTTTGGCTGAACACCAGGATGGGAAGGTCTCCTGGCACTGTTATTAAAAGCAGGTCATGAGGCTGCAGGTCCCTCCATCATCCTGGAGCTGCTGCTTTTATAGGCTGATGGCTTTATGGCAGTGACTGCACAATGACTGTTTTAAATGCTCTCATGAGGTAACCAGGCAGAGAGAGGAGTGGCTCAGCTAAAGGCCCAAGCCCCAGAATGAAGCAACCTGAAGAGGGGTAACCACCTGCACTGACCCACAGCAAGGACATGCTCCCAGCCTCTGCCATCCTCTGCAGCATAGGACAGGGCACTCCACCTCCCAGCACAGTGAAGGAGGTTCCCAAGGCAGACTGGCAGCAGGAGAAGGGCAGGGCTTGTGCCCCTGGGCTGGGCACTGCTGAGGCTGCAGCTTGAGTGCTGCCTTCAGCTCTGGGCCCCTCACTGCCAGAAGGACACTGAGGGCTGGAGCAGGGGCAGAGAAGGGCAAGAAAGGTGGGGAAGGGTGTGGAGAAGAGGGCTGTGGAGGAGCAGCTGAGGGAGCTGGGGGGGTTGGTGTGGAGCAGAGGAGGCTGAGGGAGACCTCCTTGCTCTCTGCAGCTCCCTGAGAGGAGGCTGCAGCCAGCTGGGGCTTGAGCTCTGCTCCCTAGGAACAAGGACAGGACTAGAGGAAATGGCCTCAAGCTGCCCCAGGGAGGTTCAGGTTGGCCATGAGGAACAATTTCTGTTCCTTGAGGTCTGTCCAGGCCTGTTCTGGACTGCTCAGGGTAGTGCTTGAGTCCCCATCCCTGGAAGGGTTTCAGAGCTATGTAGCTGTGGTGCTGAGGGCCATGGCTTGGTGCTGACCTGGCAGTGCCAGTCTAACAGCTGGACTCTGATCCTGGAGATGTCTCCCAGCCATAGTGTTTCTAAGATTCTATGAGCAGGGCTGCAGCCAGCTGAGCACAAAGCGTCCATCAGCCCAACACTTCTCCTTCCACCCAGGAGCAGCAACTCCCCTCCCCAGCAGCAACAGCTCCACCAGTAACTGTCAGGATCAGAGGATGTTGGAAGGGACCTCTGGAGATCTCCCAGTGCAAGCCCCTGCCAGAGCAGGAGCATAGAATCCAGCACAGCTCACA
The DNA here is from genome assembly GCA_011125475.1 of Melanerpes aurifrons. NCBI lineage: Eukaryota > Metazoa > Chordata > Aves > Piciformes > Picidae > Melanerpes > Melanerpes aurifrons. Next base: position 527,335 of record WWNC01000122.1, on the reverse strand, counting down.
CAGGAACACATCCAGACAGGGCTGCAAAGGCTCCAGAGAAGGAGACTCCACAACCTCTCTGGGCAGCCTGCTCCAGGGCTCTGGCAGCTCCACTGCACAACTTTCTCCTCCTCTTCAGCTGGAACCTCCTGGGCTGCAGTTTCCAGCCACTGCCCCTTGGCCTCTGGCAGGGTGCAGCTGAGCAGAGCTTGTCCCCTGCCTCCTGAGCCCCAGCCCTCAGCTCTTGAGAGACATTGAGCAGATCCCTCTCAGCCTTCTCTGTCTCTGCAGACTGAACAGCTCTCAGCCTCTGCTCCCCAGGCAGTGCTCCAGGCCCTTCCTCATCCTTGTAGCCCTCCCTTGGGCTCTATGCAGCAGCTCCCTGTCCCTCCTGAGCTGGGGAGCCCAGAGCTGGCTGCAATCTTGCAGGTGAGGTCTCAGCAGGGCAGAGCAGAGGGGGAGGACAACCTCCCTGGCTGCGATGGACACACTCCTCTGAATGCCTCCTGAGCTGCCTGTGCACCACTCTGCAGGGACAGAGCTGGCAGCCCAGTGCCAGCTGGGGGAAGGGCTGAGAGCAGAGTCTGCTTACCGAGGCAGGAGCTGCAGGAGCTGCTGAGTGCACTGAGGAAGCTGCAGCAGCAGAGATCACCTCCGAGGAACCTGCAGGCTCTGCTCCTCTCTTGCCTTTCTGCAAGGAGAAAGAGAGAGAGCAGCATCAGGCACAGCTGCACAGCAGCAGCTTCAAGCAGGCTGAAGCTGCAGGCTTGGCCTCCCCCGGGGTTGGTTTCTCCTGCAAGCTCCAAGGACCAACCAGAGGCAGTCTCTCAGGGTAACCTGGGCGCAGGCAGGACTGCACCAGCCCCACCCAAGGCTCCCAAGCTGCTCCTGTAATTGATTAGCACTTTAATTAGTGCAGAGCAGCACCTGGGCCAGGGGCTGCCACCAAGAGACAACTTACTGATCAGTTGTGTTCAAGCCTTAATTAATTAGTTAAAGCCTTAATTTGTTCATTGAAGTATTGATTGGTCTTAAAAGCATTAATTCATTAAGTCTAAATACATTAACAGTTCTATGAAAAAACTAACAGGAGTATCAATAAAGTAATATTAATACATTAGTACTTAGCAAATTAATCAATAAATAGGTACCTTAATAAATCATTACTGACCTTATAAACAGCATTTACCTTCATTAATCAATAAATTGATGCCAATACTGATATCTTAATATTTATCTTAATAATTATTGATCTTAATACACTAATACATATCACAGAATCACCAAGGTTGGAAGAGACCTCAAAGATCACCAAGTCCAATTAACTAATTATTGCTTATCCCAATAAATACCTTCAGAGAATATTTGTCTTAGTAAATCACTATTGATCAAGATAGCATTTAATTGATTTATGTTTATCTTAATAAATTAGTATTTACCTTAATAAACCAGTCAATGTTTACCTTTATAAGTCATTATTGATCTCAAGCCATTAATTATCTTAATAAATTAATAAAGTGACGTTTATCCTCATAAATATTTGTCTTATAGTTATTAAGATCAATAATGATATATTAAGATAAACTAATACTTACCTTAATATATTAATACTGACATTCATCTTACTTAGTGTTTATCTACAATAAATTAGTCAGCATCTCTCTTAATAAATCATTATTGACCTTAACCTAATATTTATCTTCCTAAAGTGGCCAATTGCTGTTTACTTTCCTAAGTATCAATAAATATTTGCGTTAATCAATCATTATTGCTCTTAATAAACTAAATGGTTATCTTCATTAATTAATATTGATGGGTAGCTTAATAAATTAGGATTACCTTTAAAAAATCAATTAATGAATTAACACCCATCTTAATGTGTTAATTAATACACATCTTGGTGTATTATTGTGTACCTTAGACTACTGTGTATCTTGGAACCTTAATATCCATCTTAATATTTATCTTAATAAATCTTTACATTAACAAATGAAGACTTAATAGATTGTCAGACTCACACTTCAATTAGTATTTATCTTAATAAATCATTATTTATGTTAACAAATTAAGACTTATTTAATGAACTGACAAGTGGACATTTGTCTCAATATTTATCTTAACAAATCCTTATTTACATTAACCAATTAAGAGCTATGTAATAAACTGTCACATTCACATTTATCTTAAATGAATATTGCTCTTAAAATGTTCACCTTCATAATTTAATCATTATCTTAATAATTTAACAGTCACCTTAATAATTTAATATCACCTTAATAATTTAATGTTCACCTTAATAATTTAATGTTCACCTTAACAATTCAATGTTTACCTTAATAATATTCACCTTAACAATTCAATATTCACCTTAACAATTCAATATTCACCTTAACAATTCAATACTCACCTTAACAATTCAATATTCACCTTAATAATATTCACCTTAACAATTCAATATTCACCTTAACAATTCAATATTCACCTTAACAATTCAATACTCACCTTAACAATTCAATACTCACCTTAACAATTCAATGTTTACCTTAATAATATTCACCTTAACAATTCAATATTCACCTTAACAATTCAATACTCACCTTAACAATTCAATATTCACCTTAATAATATTCACCTTAACAATTCAATATTCACCTTAACAATTCCATATTCACCTTAACAATTCAATACTCACCTTAACAATTCAATATTCACCTTAATAATATTCACCTTAACAATTCAATATTCATCTTAACAATTCAATATTACCTTAGTAATTCAATATTCACCCTAATAATTCAATATTCACCTTAACAATTCAGTATTACCTTAATAAGTCAATATTCACCTTAGTAATTCAATATTCACCTCAATAATTCAATATTCACCTTAGTAATTCAATGTTTGCCTTAAGAGTTCAATGTTTCTCTTAATAAGCTGACAAAATTCACCTTTCTCTTAGGTATTTATCTCTCTCAGCCATTTGATGTCCACCTCAAGAAATGAAGGCTCAATAAATCAATATCTAATAACTTCAGGCTTTTAAGACCTAATCAATAAAATTGCAAAGAGGATTTTGCCCTTTTTTCAGTTACTGAAGGGAGGTCAGAGAAAAGAGAAGGACTCAAGGGTGCTGAAAGCAGCACAGTTCCAGGTTTCCAGAGCTCACCTTACTGACTGCAGGAGGTGGTGCAGGTGGGGAGGAGGCAAACCCTGCACTCAGGCCCTCCAGGAGATCATTTTCACTCATGGGCTGTCAGGGAAAAAAAGAATAAATCAACAAATAATTAAGATAAAATTAAAGTAAAGTAAAATAAAATAAAATAAAATAAAATTAAATTAAATAAAATTAAATTAAATTATGAAATAAAATAGAGAAAAATAGCATAAAATAAAATAGAATAAAATAAAATAAAGAAAAATAGAGTAAAATAAATAAAATAAAATAAAATAGAATAAAATAAAATAGAATAAAATAAAATAGAATAAAATAGAATAGAATAAAACAAAACAGAATAAAATAGGCTTAAATTAAACAAGCCAACAAACAAAATTTCTTTAAAGCTTCTCAGCTGCAGGCAGCTGCAGCCTTCCCTGGAGAATGATGGAAAGGATGCAACTTTTTATCTAAAAAAATTAAAATTCACTTCGTTTTTTCTCTTTACCTGGGACTTCTCTTCTGGTTTGGGCAAGAGAGGTTTTCCATCCTGGTCCTGAAAAAGGAAAATCCTCTCACATTAAACCGGGCTCCTCCCCAGCCCTCTTTTCCAGACCCTTCCCCACCTTTCTTGCCCTTCTCTGCCCCTGCTCCAGCCCTCAGTCTCCTTCTGGCAGTGAGGGGCCCAGAGCTGAAGGCAGCACTCAAGCTGCAGCCTCAGCAGTGCCCAGCCCAGGGCCACAAGCCCTGCCCTGCTCCTGCTGCCCACACCATTGCTGCTCCAGCCCAGGCTGCTGCTGCCCTTCTTGCTGCCCTGGACACTGCTGCCTCAGCTCCAGCTGCTGTCACCCAGCACCCCCAGGGCCTTTCCTGCTGGCCACTTCCCAGACACTCTGCCCCCAGCCTGCAGCCTTCTTGGGGTGGTTGTGCCCCAGGGCCAGGTCTCAGCCCTTGGCCTTGTTCAACCTCATCCCATTGGCCTCAGCCCACGGATGCAGCCCACCCATGGCCCTCTGCAGAGCCTCTCTGCCCCCCAGCAGATCACCACTGCTATCCAGTTTTGTGTCCTCTGCAAACTGCCTGGGGGAGCCTCCAAGCCCTCACCCAGGCCATTGATAAAGACGTTAAAGAGCCCTGGGGGACACCAGTGGTGAGCAGCCCCTTTGGCGCCATCTGCACTGCTAGCCTCCTCCTGCACTGTCAGCACCCAGCTCAGTGTCTCAGGGCACAGGATGCTTTCTGCTGTGCTCAGCCTGGGTGTCCAACACTTCTGCCTCTCAGACTCCTCAGCACAGATGAGAGCTGCTCCTTCCCAACCAGATAATTTCTGTAATATCTATGATTGAATCCCAGTAATAGCTAAAGACAGACTCCCACTGCACTCAGCCACAACTACTCCTGGGTAGGTATTTAGGACCTAAACCACTTCTGTGCCTCTGCAGGCATCTCACCATAGATGCCAGGCACTCAGGGAACTACAAACCTGCATTTTTCCAGCAGAAAAATGGCTGAACTGAGCACCAAGCCTTCAACACTCAAGTGGTGTCCCAAGGCTCACAGAGATAACTCAGAGGAAGGCAAGGAAAAGAAGCCTGAGCACATCAAATGAATTACTTTGGCTGCTGTCAGTCTGTAGTCTGGGGGGATGGACTCTTCCTCTTCACCCAGCTTTTTGTGCTGCTCCTGTTTGCTTTTCTCCTGGGGAGGCAAAACAATAAAAGCAGGATTATGAAAAGGGAGCAACTGCAGCCCAGCAGAGGAGTATCTGAGAGAGCTCTCAAAGCCTCCAGCCTACTGATTCCAATCAGTCTGCTTCAATCTCAACCTCCTCCTCAGGAGGTCTGAGGTTTCCCTCCTCTTTTCAACAGCTCTTCATGCCTCCAGCTGCCTTTATGCTGCCTCTCATCTGCCAGCTAGTCCTGCCTTGGCTCAGCAGCAAGACACCAAAAAAATGCAGCTTTCAGAAGCTGAGCTGCACCAAAATTGGGCAGAATTTCCATAGAAAACTCCCTGCCTGTGCCCAAAGGCTGCCAGGACTTCCCCAGCAGAAGACAGATGCTGTGGCAAGCACCTGGGGGTTTGTACAGCAGGGAGAATGGGATATGCAAAGCTGTTTCTGGACTGAGGAAATCACAGTTCAGAGATTGGGTTGGGAGGGACCTTCAAGACCATCCAGCTCCAAGCCCCTGCCATGGGCAGGGACACCTCCCACCAGCCCAGGCTGCTCAAGGCCTCATCCAGCCTGGCCTTCAACACCTCCAGGGAGGAGGCAGCCACAGCCTCCCTGGGCAACCTGTACCAGGCTCTCCCCACCCTCACTGACAACAATTTCTTCCTCCTCTCCACTCTCAGTCTGCCCTCTCCCAGCTCCAAGCCATTGTCCCTGGTCCTGGCACTCCCAGCCCTTGTCCAAAGTCCCTCCCCAGCTCTCCTGGAGCCCCTTCAGGTCCTGGGAGGCTGCTTTGAGGTCTCCCTGGAGTCTTCTCTTCTCCAGCCTCCACAGCCCCAACTCTCCCAGCCTGGCCCCACAGGAGAGGTTCTGCAGCCCTCTGCTCCTCTTGGTGGCCTCCTCTGGAGCCTCTCCAGCAGCTCCAGCTCCTTCTCGTGCTGGGGGTCCCAGAGCTGGAGGCAGTGCTGCAGGTGGGGTGTGAGCAGAGCAGAGGGGCAGAATTCCCTCCCTGTGCTGCTGCTCACAGCTACAGTGAGCACAACTTCATCAGCAGGTTTTTGGTTTTTTTTTTTTTGAGGCTGGGCTGTTTCTCTACCTTAACTTTGTCCACAGCAGGTTTCTGTTCCTCAGGATCAGGCTCCCTCTTTCCCAGGCTGCTGGACAAGGCTTCCAGGGCTTCATCTGCCACGTGACCAACCTGCAGGGGTAATGCCCTGGTGTAAGCTAGAGCAGAATCCAATTCTTATTCATGGGTTTTCATTTCTCAGCCCCTGAAAAGCCACAGCCACAGCTGGTAGCAAATGCAGTCAGAATCAATTCTTAGTTTTCTTAGCCAGGAGCTCAGCTGCAGCAACATCCTCTTCTACCACCACTGCCAGCCACACAGGACTGAGGTGAAAACTGAGCAGAGAACTCAAAAGATTTCTCCCCTGAAGACAGAGAGAGAACTGGGAGAGATAATTCTCTCCCCAGCTGTCTTCACATCTGGGATCTGCTGAGGACAAGGCACAAGGCAGCTCTGACAGAGGTTGCTCTGTGGGGAGGCTGCTCCCTTCCCAAGGCTCACAGTTGCAGGGGGGAAAGTTGTGTGGTTTGGTCTCTAGCAGAGGCAGAGCTCTCCTGAGAAAGGATGGATGAAAGTCAGCTCTCAAAGTGGCTTCCTGAAACACTCAGTAGGACCATGGTGGGTTTTTTTTGGGTGGAATTTGTCTTTTCCTGCTGTTCACAAGCAGGATCCTCTTTGGAACAGTTGAGACCTCTCAGTCTGATTCCCTCTGCAGAGGTTTCTGCCTTCCCTATTCAATTTGGGCTGGAGATGATTTTTTTCCCATTGGATGTGCAAAGCACCCAAGGCTTTTGTTGGCTCACCCCTCAGGGAGAAAGGAGGGACAGAGCTGCAACCAGCAGCCTGACAACATCCTGCAGCACTACAGGAGCTCAGCACTCAGCTCTACAGCAGGTCCAGCCAAAACTACTCACTGAAAGCACAGACGAGGGAGCTGAAGACTGCAGGGTGCAAGCTGAGGCACGAGGAACTGCTGCATCCTCAAGGGGCTTGGCAGCTGAGGGCTTCTGGAACACAACAATCACAGAGAGGCACAACACTGGGATCCCCAAAGGACATCTTGCCCAACCACCTGCACTCAGCAGGGACAGCTCCAGCCAGAGCAGGCTGCCCAGGCACACAGCCAGCCTCACCTTGAATGGCTGCAGGGATGGAGCCTCCACCACCTCCCTGGGCAGCCTGTGCCACTCTCTCCCCACCCTCCCCCTGCACAATTCCCCCCTGAGGGCCAACCTAACCCTGCCCTGCTCCACTGCCAAACCACTGCCCCTGGGCCTAGCCCCACAGCCCCTTCTCAACAGTCCCTCCCCAGCCTGCCTGCAGCTGCCCTGCAGAGATGCAAATGCAGCTCTCAGCTCTGCCTGCAGCCTTCTCTTCTGCAGGCTGCACAGCCCCAGCTCTGCCAGCCTGGCCCCACAGCACAGCTTCTGCAGCCCTCTCAGCATCGTGCTGGCCTCCTCTGGAGCCTCTCCAGCAGCTCCAGAAGCTGCAGACTGAACAACTCCAGGGCTCTCAGCCTCTGCTCCCCAGGCAGTGCTCCAGGCCCTTCCTCATCCTTGCAGCCGTCCCTTGGGCTCTGTGCAGCAGCTCCCTGTCCCTCCTGAGCTGGGGAGCCCAGAGCTGGCTGCAATCTTGCAGGTGAGGTCTCAGCAGGGCAGAGCAGAGGGGGAGGAGAACCTCCCTGGCTGTGCTGGACACACTCCTCTGAATGGCCCCCAGGAGACCCTTGTCCTTCTTGTCCCCCAGGGCACATTGCTGATCCATTCCTTATCAAACTTATCAGCTGCAGGGCTTCCAGGGGACTCAGAGAGCCATACTTTGGAAGTGCTGCTGGGCTTTTCTGGCTTGGTTTGTGCTGCAGGCTGTGCAGGACAGAAGTCTTTGGAGAATGCATCCACCAGATCAGATTCACTGAGAGGCTGCAGGAGAGAAACACAACAACAACACAGACAGAAGGTGTCAGAGGTGAGTGATGGCCTGGGTTTGATTCCTTCAATCAAGGAAGGATTTCTGTTCCTGACTCTCAGGAAAGCAGGGGAAGCTTTGCAGCCTGGACTGAAATAACCTTTCCTACCTGTGTGGAACACAGCAGTGTGGATTGGCAGTGCCACAGAATTGTCAGGGTTGGAAGGGACCCAAAGCTCATCCAGCTCCAAGCCCCTGCCATGAGCAGGGACACCTCCCACCAGCCCAGGCTGCTCAAGGCCTCATCCAGCCTGGCCCTCAACACCTCCAGGCAGGAGGCAGCCACAGCCTCCCTGGGCAACCTGTGCCAGGCTCTACTCACCCTTACTCTCCACAATTTCTTCCTCCTCTCCACTCTCAATCTGCCCTCTCCCAGCTCCAAGCCATTGTCCCTGGTCCTGGCACTCCCAGCCCTTGTCCCAAGTCCCCCCCAAGCCCTCCTGGAGCCCTTCAGGTACTGGAAGGCTGCTTTGAGGTCTCCCTGGAGCCTTCTCTTCTCCCTGTCCAAACTCCTCTGGGCAGCCTGTGCCAGAGTCTCACCTCCCTGGCACTGCAGAACTTCTTCCTCAGCTCCAGTCTGACCCTGCTCTGCCTCAGCTCCAAACCATTGCCCCTGGTCCTGTCTCAGACACCCTCATGAGAAGTCCTTCTGCAGCCTTACTGCAGGATGCCTTCAGGTCCTGGCAGACAGCTCTGAGGTCCCCCTGGAGCCTTCTCCTCTCCAGGCTGCACACCCCCAGCTCCCTCAGCCTGGCCTCACAGCAGAGCTGCTCCAGCCCTTGGATCATGTTTGTGGCCTCCTCTGGCCTCTCTCCAGCAGCTCTGTGTCCTTCTCCTGCTGGGGACACCAGAGCTGGAGGCAGGACTGGAGGTGAAGTCTCAGCAGAGCAGAGCCCAGGGGCAGTATCCCCTCTCCTGCCCTCTGCCCACACTCCTCTGGCTGCAGCCCAGCACACAGCTGCCTGCTGGGCTGCAGGAGGCCACTGCTGGCTCCTGGGGAGCTGCTCAGCACCCAGCACCCCAAGCCTCCTTCTTCAGGGCTGCTCCCCACCCACTCTAACCTTTCTCTTCCTATTGAGTCAGTGAATTTCATCCCAAACCCTTCCCAGCTGACACCAGACCAGCAGGCTCTGTGCATGGAGGCAAAGGCAGCAGCAGGAGAAGGAACTTCCATCAGGGCACAGGGAGAGGAGAGGGCAGAGAGGGTGGGGGGAGGTCATGGGTGGTCTATTCACACTCCTCCCACACTGTGAGGTTCCTAACCTTTGGCTGCTCCTCAGGCTTTGGCAGTATTGGTTTTCCATCTTTATCCTGAAAGTAAAAAGAGGAATTATTTGCTTTGGTTTTCTTTTTTTTCCCACCACCACTGCATAACCACAGCAGAACACCAGGAGAGAAACCACAGGCACCAAGATCAAACCAAGTGACCCAGGGACAGCAACTCCTCTCTCAGACTGAATCCTTAAGGAGTGGATTAAAAAAACCTCAACCAAACAAAACCACCAAAGTGAGTGGACTGAAAACAAACAAACAAAAACAACAACCAAAGCACAACACAAATGCTCCAAAAGACCAAGAGCTGCTGGTTTCTATCAGTGTGCAGCAGGAATGGATGGAATGGAAATCCAGGAGCCCACCCAGGGGTAAAAGGAAGGAGTGAAGGATTAAATCCCAGCTCTGCAGCCTCAGGCAGCCTTCAAACACCCTCCAGAGAGGGCTGGAACTGATCCTTGTAGGCAGATGAATCTTTCTGCATGCAGAGAAGTGTGGCCAGCAGGGCCAGGGAGGAGATTCTCCCCCTCTGCTCCACTCTGCTCACACCCCACCTGCAGCTCTGGGTCCAGGTCTGCAGCCTCTGTTCCAGGAAGGCTCTGGAGGTGCTGGAAGGGGTCCAGAGAAGGGCCCCGAGGAGGAGCAGAGGGCTGGAGCTGCTCTGCCATGGAGACAGCCTGAGAGAGTTGGGGCTGTGCAGTCTGGAGAGGAGAAGGCTCCCAGGAGAGCTTCTTGTGGCCTTCCAGGATCTGCAGGGGGCTACAGGAAAGCTGGGGAGGGACTTGTGAGGGTGTGAGGGAGTGATAGGACTGGGGGGGATGGAGCAGAACTAGAAGTGGGGAGATTGAGCTTGGCTGTGAGGAAGAAGTTGTTCCCCATGAGGGTGGTGAGAGCCTGGCCCAGGTTGCCCAGGGAGGTGGTGGAAGCCTCCTGCCTGGAGGTGTTTGCAGCCAGGCTGGAGGTGGCTGTGAGCAACCTGCTGTGGTGTGAGGTGTCCCTGCCCATGGCAGGGGGGCTGGGGCTGGGTGAGCCTCGAGATTCCTTCCAACCCTGACAGTTCTGTGGTTCTCTGCTCACCTCCAGCCCATGGAGCAGCCTTGCATGGGAGATGTGCTGCAAGCACTGCCAAATCTGAGCTGCAGGGCAAGTAGAGCTCAGCCCTGGGATGGCTCTGCTGAACCTTCAGCAGGCCTCCACCACCTGCAGTGGCAGCAGGGAGCAATGGGGATGCATTTTTCACTCCCATTCCACAGGAATGCTCCAAGGTTAGGTTAGGTTTGATGCCCAGGAGCAGCTCTGCTGCAAGGGGGTGGATTGCACAGCACTGAGGTTTTCCCTCTCTTGGTGCAGGAATGTGAGACCTTGGAAGGTCAGATCCTTGCTCAGGATGACTGAAACAACCCTGAAATGACCAGGAAGGGGGAAAGGAAAGGGATGGGGAAGCTGATGGTTAAATCCTGCTTTGGCTTCCTCTCCTCATGCTCCTTTCCTCCCCATGAACAGCAACCAGAGACCCAAAGGGTCAGACATAGCACCCAGAGGGTCAGACACAGCACCCAATGACCCAAGGTCCTAGATACAGCACCCAAGGACCCTGACACAGCACCCAAGGGGTCAGACACAGCACCCAAGGGGTCAGACACAGCACCCAAGGGGTGGGGACTCACCAGCTCTGGCTTTAACCTGTACTCTGGGGGTATGGTCTCCTCTCGTTCCCCAAGCTTCTCCTCCTTCTTCTCTTTGGCTTTTGCCTTAGGAAAAAAGAATAAAACACCCCCCCCAAAAAAAGTTACCCAGAAAAAACCAAAATCACTTAGGGAAGATGTCAACAAACTCTCAGCAGAAAGTGAACTTCACTACCAAGGTCCCCCAGGTTTGAAAAGTGCTGGCCCCAGGCACCCAGCAAGGTGCTGAACTTCCTCACTCTATTCCCATCAAATTCCTGAGGCAGAGCCCTGAGGCTCTGGGGACTGATGAGGATCAGTGCCACACCTGAAGCAATTCACCCCCAGAGTTATCTAAAGCTCCAAATGCACTAAATATGCCCTTTTTTTTGAGGGGGGGTGGTGTCAGCATTGATCCCAAACCTCTCCTCACAGCAGGTCTTCAACAAAGAGGTCTTGGGATTGAAGAGCAGAGACAGGAAGATGCTGTAGGAAGGAGCAAGAGTCTACCTCTGACACCTCTACCACAGGGGTGAGATCAGGCTCAGGTTCAGGCTCAGGTCCCCCGAGAGTATCCAGAAGAGCTTCCATGGCATCCTCTTTCATTTCCTGTGTTGACCAAAATAAATGAACAAATAAAAGCCACAATTTGATGACTTACTGCCAGCTGCCACAGCTTTCACCTGACTGAGCTTTTATGCTCTGGATAGGAAGCAAGCAGCCAGCACCAGACTGGTCAGGCCCAGGGAGGTGGTGGAGGGCCCTGGAGATATTCAAGGTGAGGCTGGACAGGGCCCTGGGCAACTCGATCTAATGGAGGATGTCCCTGATGACTGCAGGGGTTTGGGCTGAGTGAGCTCTGGAGGTCTCTTCCACTCAAGCCCCTCTGTGATTCTGTGACTTCTGTTTGCTTTACCTGAGTGGCTTAGATATGGCAAATTAGGTGATAAGATTAGAACAGCCTGATCACCTCTGACACAGAGCAGGTAAAAAGGGGTAAAAAAAAACCCCAAAAGGCAAGAGTATCACTGGCACAGCTGCCATGTGCTGTGATGTGGCAAACTCAACACTGCCAGGTAACAGAGGAGAGACAAAGGTTGGTAAGGCAGGAGGGATTGGACTCACCTCACAGAATCATGGAATCACAGAATGGGTTAGGTTGGAAGGGACCCAAAGGCTCATCCAGCCCCAGCCGCCCTGCCATGGGCACGGACACCTCACACCACAGCAGGTTGCTCACAGCCACCTCCAGCCTGGCTGCAAACACCTCCAGGCAGGAGGCTTCCACCACCTCCCTGGGCAACCTGGGCCAGGCTCTCACCACCCTCATGGGGAACAACTTCTTCCTCACAGCCAAGCTCAATCTCCCCACTTCTAGTTCTGCTCCATCCCCCCCAGTCCTATCACTCCCTCACACCCTCACAAGTCCCTCCCCAGCTTTCCTGTAGCCCCCTGCAGATCCTGGAAGGCCACAAGAAGCTCTCCTGGGAGCCTTCTCCTCTCCAGACTGCACAGCCCCAACTCTCTCAGGCTGTCTCCATGGCAGAGCAGCTCCAGCCCTCTGCTCCTCCTCGGGGCCCTTCTCTGGACCCCTTCCAGCACCTCCAGAGCCTTCCTGGAACAGAGGCTGCAGACCTGGACCCAGAGCTGCAGGTGGGGTCTGAGCAGAGTGGAGCAGAGGGGGAGAATCCCCTCCCTGGCCCTGCTGGCCACACTTCTCTGCATACAGCCCAGGCTCTGCTTGGCTCTCTGGGCTGCCAGTGCACACTGGGGGCTCAGGGTGAGCTTCTCCTCCACCAGCACCCCCAAGGCCTCTTCTCCAGGGCTGCTCTCCAGCCAGTTCCTGCCCAGCCTGTGTCAGTGCTTGGGATTGCCCGGACCAGGATGCAGCATCTCCAAGGTGTAGGATCACAGAATGCAACATCTGAGCCTGAATCCCTGATCAGGAGTCAGCCACATGTGGCTGTGCCTACCTCTTCTGCCTTTGCTGTCTTCTCCTTGGGAGGAGCTGAGGTCTTGACTGATGTTGCTGCTTGTGCCTTTACTACTTCTCCTTCCTCACCTGGCTTCTGTGAGACATTACAGGGAAATTAGCAAAAAAGAAGGGGAAAATGGTCAAGAATATTTTAAGTGGAACTTTGAGGTAATAATGGCAATGGTTGGCTGCTATCAAGGCAACAGAATCACAGAATGGGTTGGGAGAGAAGAGACCTCAAAGCTCATCCAGCTCCAAGCCTCTGCCATGGGCAGGGACACCTCCCACCAGCCCAGGCTGCTCAAGGCCTCATCCAGCCTGGCCCTCAACACCTCCAGGGAGAAGGCAGCCACAGCCTCCCTGGGCAACCTGTGCCAGGCTCTCCCCACTCTCCCTCTCAACAATTTCTTCCTCCTCCCCACTCTCAGTCTGCCCTCTTCCAGCTCCAAGCCATTGTCCCTGGTCCTGGCACTCCCAGCCCTTGTCCCACATGCCTCCCCAGCTCTCCTGGAGCCCCTTCAAGTACTGAGAGGCTGCTCTGAGGTCTCCCTGGAGCCTTCTCTTCTCCAGGCTGCACAGCCCCAACTCTCCCAGCTTGGCCCCACAGGGGAGGTTCTGCAGCCCTCTGCTCCTCTTGGTGGCCTCCTCTGGAGCCTCTCCAGCAGCTCCAGGTCCTTCTCGTGCTGGGGGCCCCAGAGCTGGAGGCAGTGCTGCAGGTGGGGTGTGAGCAGAGCAGAGGGGCAGAATCCCCTCCCTGTGCTGCTGCTCTCCTGCTCTGGATGCAGCTCAGCACACAGCTGCCTGCTGGGCTGCCAGGGACCATTGCTGGCTCCTGGGGAGTTTGTCACCAGCTGACCCCCCAAGGCCTTCTCCTGCAGGCTGCTCTCAGCCACTCCTCAGCCAGGCTGGACTGGTGCTGGGGATGGCCCTGAGCCAGCTGCAGGAACCTTGCCCTTGGCCTTGGTGAACTGTAGGAGGTTGGCTTGGGCCCAGCTCTGCAGCCTGTCCAGGAGCCTCTGGCTGGATCCCTGCCCTCCAGTCTGTCCAGGTACCTCTGGATGGATCCCTCCAGCCTGGCAACCACCCCCTGTAGGGACCAAATCTCTCCATACCTGTGCCAAAGCTGTCTCCTTCCCTCCAGCAGCAGTATAAGTACAGGTGAAGCCAGAGGACAGAGCCTCTGCAAGCTCATCCTCTGTCATGGGTTTCTGAGCAAGAAATGGTTGTGATGGTTAGAAGTCCAAGTGTCCACCCTGGCAAACTGGGTCTAAGACCCAGGCTGACCCCACCAAGCCCTCACCAGCTGCTGCCACAGAAAGGAAATTCCTCCCCCCCCAAAACTATTTTAACCTCCCTGCTGATTCACCCTTCAGACAAGCTCTTTGTTTTGCTTGATCTAAAGCTACCCACAGCAAAACTGAGCTGGCTGACAGAACTCTCTTGCCAGGCAAACAATTCTCAAGGAGCTTTTGCTGAGGGCTTCCTGCAGGCACTTCTGCTTCTCCCCATGGCATTATGGCACCCTGTGCCTCCATGAGCATTCCTTTGTCCTGTGCCAGACTCAGTGCCTTGGAAGTTTTCTGGCACCTCTCCCACCTCCTGAATGACAGCAGCACTCAAATCTCCCCCTAGGAGTCCAAGGACAAGTGGATTATGTTCACGTTCCAGTAGATAGAATCACAGAACTGTCAGGGGCTGGAAGGGACCCAAAGGCTCATCCAGCCCCAGCCCCCCTGCCATGGGCAGGGACACCTCACACCACAGCAGGTTGCTCACAGCCACCTCCAGCCTGGCTGCAAACACCTCCAGGCAGGAGGCTTCCACCACCTCCCTGGGCAACCTGGGCCAGTCTCTCACCACCCTCATGGGGAACAACTTCTTCCTCACAGCCAAGCTCCATCTCCCCACTTCTAGTTCTGCTCCATCCCCCCCAGTCCTATCACTCCCTCACACCCTCACAAGTCCCTCCCCAGCTTTCCTGTAGTCCCCTGCAGATCCTGGAAGGCCTCAAGAAGCTCTCCTGGGAGCCTTCTCCTCTCCAGACTGCACAGCCCCAACTCTCTCAGGCTGTCTCCATGGCAGAGCAGCTCCAGCCCTCTGCTCCTCCTCGGGGCCCTTCTCTGGACCCCTTCCAGCACCTCCAGAGCCTTCCTGGAACAGAGGCTGCAGACCTGGACCCAGAGCTGCAGGTGGGGTCTGAGCAGAGTGGGGCAGAGGGGGAGAATCCCCTCCCTGGCCCTGCTGGCCACACTTCTCTGCATACAGCCCAGGCTCTGCTTGGCTCTCTGGGCTGCCAGTGCACACTGGGGGCTCAGGGTGAGCTTCTCCTCCACCAGCACCCCCAAGGCCTTCTTCCTAAAGCTGCTCTCCAGCCAGTTCCTGCCCAGCCTATAGTGATGCTTGGACAACCTGTGCCTGTGTCTCAACACCCTCCTGCTGATGAATTTAATCCTGACATCCCATCTGAATCTCCCTACCTCCAGAGACATAAAAAAACAGCTCTTACTTCATCCTGCTCAGCTGCCTTTGGAGGGACTCCACCTCTGCCAGGCACTTTGCTCTAAAACAAGAAGTTGGTTCTGTAGTGAATGGGAAGGGAAAAAAAAAAGGAAAAAAGGAAGAAAAAGAGGAATGGCAGAGAAGGAGGATGAGGAGGGTTTGGCTCTCACTTACCTTCAGCAGCTTCAGGTACTCTGGGGGCAGGCTGCCCTCCCGCTTGCCCAGCTCCTCCAAGTACCTTGAGGAGATGTCCTCCTGCCAGGAGGAAGCACAGGAGGGGTGTCTGAGGTCCTCTTCCTCATGGAAATGGATTTCTAATAGAGTGCTACCCACAGGAATGCCTCTGCAAGGACCACCTGAGGGGTGTCTGGGTCAGGGGAAGTCCTGGACTGACTCTGGAGATTCTTTCAGGACCTAGTAGCAAGCACCCTGCTCCTTGCCTGCCCTCAGGTGGTCCAGCACAGTTCTGCTCAGAACCATGGAATGGTTTGGCTTGGAAAAGGCCTCTGGGATCATCCGATCCAACCACCAGACCAACCCCACCATGGGCACCAAACCCTGGCCCCAAGTGCCATGGCCACAGCTTGCTGCAACACCTCCAGCCATGGGCACTCCATCACCTCCCTGGGCAGCCTGTGCCAATCCCTCACCACTCTGGCACCACAGAAATTGTTCCTCATGCCCAACCTCAACTTACCCTGGCACAATTTCAGGATATTTCCTCTCTTTCCATCACTTGAGATTAAGGAGCAGAGCCCAAGCCCCAGCTGGCTGCAGCCTCCTCTCAGGGAGCTGCAGAGAGCAAGGAGGTCTCCCTCAGCCTCCTCTGCTCCACACCAACCCCCCCAGCTCCCTCAGCTGCTCCTCCCCAGCCCTCTTCTCCACACCCTTCCCCACCTTTCTTGCCCTTCTCTGCCCCTGCTCCAGCCCTCAGTCTCCTTCTGGCAGTGAGGGGCCCAGAGCTGAAGGCAGCACTCAAGCTGCAGCCTCAGCAGTGCCCAGCCCAGGGCCACAAGCCCTGCCCTGCTCCTGCTGCCCACACCATTGCTGCTCCAGCCCAGGCTGCTGCTGCCCTTCTTGCCCCCCTGGACACTGCTGCCTCAGCTCCAGCTGCTGACACCCAGCACCCCCAGGGCCTTTCCTGCTGGCCACTTCCCAGACACTCTATCACAGTATCACAGAATCACCAAGGTTGGAAGAGACCTCCAAGATCATCAAGTCCAACCTGTCACCACAGACCTCATGACCAGACCATGGCACCAAGTGCCACGTCCAATCTGCCCCCAGCCTGCAGCCTTATTGGGGTGGTTATGCCCCAAGGGCAGGTCCCAGCCCTTGGCTTTGTTCACCCTCATCCCATTGGCCTCAGCTCATGGATGCAGCCTGCCCAGGTCCCTCTGCAGAGCCTCCCTGCCCCACAGCAGATCACCACTGCCACCAAGTTTGATGTCC
Source organism: Melanerpes aurifrons (assembly GCA_011125475.1). Classification (NCBI taxonomy): domain Eukaryota; kingdom Metazoa; phylum Chordata; class Aves; order Piciformes; family Picidae; genus Melanerpes; species Melanerpes aurifrons. The sequence goes on along the minus strand of WWNC01000122.1, from coordinate 510,640 downwards.
TCTGCACTGCACTTCCACTGCTAGCCTCCTCCTGCACTCTCAGCACCCAGCTCAGTGTCTCAGGGCACAGGATGATTTCTACTGTGCCCAGACTGGGTGCCCAACACCTCTGCCTCCCAAACTCCTCACCACAGATGAGAGCTGCTCATCATCTTACCCCTCCTTATGCTACCCTCCCAGTCTCATCCAGAGAACTCTGCATTTCCCACACCCCCCAGGTCCTCTGCTTTCCTCAAGCAGCAATGCAACCCCCAGGGCTGTTGATGCTCTCTTCCACCTCCTCTGAGGCATCCACTGGAGACCATGCTGGGAAGTCACCCCAAAAAAGCACCCAGCTGTGGTGTTTTGTGCTGCTGGCCATGGCTGCGCCACTCCTGTCCTGCTGAAGGCAGATACTGGATCAAGGCAGCAGTGAGCAGCTAGAGAGATGACCTAGAGATCAATCCCCTAAGACATCAGAGCAGTGGAATAGTGAAGTACCAGAACTTCTGGACCAGTGTAAACAGGACTAGGAGGCACATCATCTTCAGGCCCACCCAGGGTGTCCACGAGGCTGTCCAGGGCTGACTCATCCATGCCAGGCTGAAAAGCAAGCAGAGCATCAGAGAAGCCACCAGAGGAAGTGTTTTGCTGCCCCAAAGCAAAGAGGATTCTCTGAATCCTCTGCTGGGTTTGTACAGAGCTGCTGCAAAAAAACCCAAAACCTTTTCCTGCAGCAGGCCCTGCATTTGCCAAGCCTTTCACTGCCCTTCAGCTCCTTCCCCTCTGCCACTAGCAAGATCACAAAGCAATGCTGCAAGCCCTCTGCTGTGAGGCCAGGCTCGGAGGGCTGGGGCTGTGCAGCCTGGAGAGGAGAAGGCTCCAGGGACAGCTTCTGGTGGCCTTGCAGTGCCTAAAGGCTGAGCAGAAGGCTGGGGACAGACTTTTTCTCAGGGCCTCTAGTGCCAGGAAAAGCGGGGAGGGTTTGGAGTGCAAGAGGGAGAGTGAGAGTGGAGAGAAGGGAGGAATGTTTGAGCCTGAGGGTGTGGAGAGCCTGCCTCAGGGTGCCCAGAGAGGTGGGAGCTGCCCCATGGCTGGCAGCAGTGGGGGTCAGGTTGTTTGTGGCTGGGAGCAGCCTGCTGTGGTTGGGGATGTCCCTGGGGGCTGCAGGGGGCTGAAACAGATCACAGAGCCTCAGAGTGCATTGGGCTGGGAGGGACTCTCCAAGGGTATCTTGTCCAACCCCTCTGCAGGCACCACAGACACCTCCAACTCAGGTGGGGACAGAGTGACACAGCCAGCCTCACCTTGAATGGCTGCAGGGGTGGAGCCTCCACCACCTCCCTGGGCAGCCTGTGCCACTCTCTCCCCACCCTCCCTCTGCACAACTCCCTCCTGAGGGCCAACCTAACCCTGCCCTGCTCCACTGCCAAACCACTGCCCCTGGGCCTAGCCCCACAGCCCCTTCTCAACAGTCCCTCCCCAGCCTGCCTGCAGCTGCCCTGCAGAGATGCAAATGCAGCTCTCAGCTCTGCCTGCAGCCTTCTCTTCTGCAGGCTGCACAGCCCCAGCTCTGCCAGCCTGGCCCCACAGCACAGCTTCTGCAGCCTCTCAGCATCTTGCTGGCCTCCTCTGGAGCCTCTCCAGCAGCTCCAGGGCTCTCCTCTGGTGGTGTCCCCACAGCTGGGCACAGCCCTGCAGGGGAGGTCTCCCCAGAGCAGAGCAGAGCTGTCTGCAGTTAAACAGCCACTCAGCTGTGGTCAGAAGGCACAACTCTCTGCTGGCTGTGGTGAAAGTCACTCTGGCTCAGTGCTACCTGACACTGGTTTGGTCACTTTCCCCCAGGCAGTCCTTCACCATCATTCCCAACCAGCTTCAGCTGTTACCAGTTCTCCTTTTCTGATGTGTTTGAGAGGGATCCCCCCAGGGGCAGCATTTGTGTGTGGCTCTTTACCTACCTCAGCACTCATCTCATCAGCTGCAGCAACCAGGCTGGGACTGGCTGTGGCTGCACCAGCTGCACCAGCAGCTGTGGAGAGCTTCTCTGTCTTGGGCTGGAGGAAGAAGAGAAAACAGATTAAGGCCCCAAACCCAAAATCCAAAGCAGTAGAGGCAAACCACAGCACATCAATGGTGCTCTGCTCAGGACTGAACAGCTGCTGTCCCCCTGCAGCTGCTCTTCCCATGAGCATGAGAAGCTTGATCCAGATCAGAGCTCTGGGTGTAGCTACAGCTGGTGTGGTGCTGAGCTCCAGCACCTCAAGGGCCTCCAGGAGAGCTGGGGAGGGACTTGGGACAAGGGCTGGGGGTGCCAGGACCAGGGACAATGGCTTGGAGCTGGGAGAGGGCAGACTGACAGTGGAGGGGAGGAAGAAATTGTTGTCAGTGAGGGTGGGGAGAGCCTGGCACAGGTTGCCCAGGGAGGCTGTGGCTGCCTCCTCCCTGGAGGTGTTGAGGGTCAGGCTGGATGAGGCCTTGAGCAACCTGGGCTGGTGGGAAGTGTCCCTGCCCATGGCAGGGGCTTGGAGCTGGATGGTCTTGAAGGTCCCTTCCACCCCAAACCCTTCTGTGAGTCTGTGATTCCATGAATCCAACCCTGAGTTCACAGATCCTCTCCTGACCTGCACAGTGCCCAGAGGCTGGGCAGGGGGAGCAGCACCCCCCTGCAGTGCCATGGGGCCATGCTGCCTGCACTGGCACTCTGACGGCCCAAGCCAACGCTCTTCACTGCTCCACCTCCTGCTTCTCCTTGGCCAGTCAGAGAAGTCTGCAGGGCAGGGACTCTGAGGCCCTTTTCAAGCCTCCCTGGAGAGCTTTCATCCAGAACCATAGCTCAGAACCAGAGGATGCTCTCTGTTGGTAGGGACCTTCCAAGCTTGTCCAGCCCAACCCCTGCAGCCCCCAGGACATCCCCAAACAGTCTCAGTCTCACTTCACAATATGGAGCCTAGGAACCCTGTCCTGATGTGGGTTTCTGAGCCCTACCAGGAGAGAAACCACCCAGGCTGGGGCTGTGCTGTGCCACACCTGTGCTGTGCCTGGGGAGGCTGCTGGTGGAGGCTGCCCAGCTCCAGCTGCCGTCACTGCTGCTGCACTCTTGGGGTCAGAAGCTGCTGTCACTGGAGGGGAGCTTTGGCTCTTCTCCTGGGCAGAGGGAAAACGATGGTGAGGCAGGGGAAAAACGCTCCTGGGATGGCTGAGGTGGGGTTGGGATCTTGGCTTGACTTTAACATAAATATGCAAGGGAGGGGGAGGAGAAGGGAAAGGAGGAAGAGGGAAGGGGAAAGAGGGGGAAGGGGAAAGAGGGGGAAGGGGAAAATGAAAGAGAAGGAGAAGGGAAAGGAAAAGGGGAAGAAGGGTAAAGGGAAGACATTAAATGGAAATTGGAAGAGGGAAAAGGGGGAAGGGGAAAGGGAAGGGGAAGCCATCAAAATCCCCCCCTTAATGGAAAACAAAGGAATTTCCCAGCTTACCCCAGTGGCTTCCTTCCCCCTCTCTTCAGGCAGCTGCTTGCTTTGGGAGTCCTTTGGCTGTCAGACAACAGAGATGGAGAGGATCACCCCAGGCCACCACACAGTACTGTGCAGCATGACCTGCTCTGGCTCCAGCAGGCACCAGTCAGCTTCAGGGGTGGCTCACAGGACCCTTCCCAAGCTGCTGTGAAGCAGTAAAGCTGCCTGACAGCTCCCCCAGACCCTGCACTCCCACCCCTGCCAGCTGCCTGCCCCCCTGGCACGCTGCTGTGCCCTCCAACACAGCTCCCTGGGGCAGCTCTCTGCAGCAGCCAAGTGCTTCATCTCTTTTCCTTTCAGAGGTGGTCAAAGTGCAGAGTCCAAACTGTGGCCACCAGGGATAGGTCAGTCCTTACCTTGGGGGTCTCTGTGCTCTTTCCAGGCTCCATCTGGGGGGCTGCTGCTGCAGGCTGAAAGGGTAAGCAAGGAGATTTCAGTCAGAGATCACTGTGCTGGGCTGCTGCTGAGGGGTGAGGGTCTGCAGGGAACACCACCAGACAGGTTCAGACCTAGAATCACAGAACCATGGAACTCTTTGGGTTGGCAGAGACCTCCCAAGCTCACCCAGTCCAACCCCAACCCAACCCCACCTTGGGCACCAAACCCTGGCCCCAAGTGCCATGGCCACAGCTTGCTGAAACACCTCCAGCCATGGGCACTCCACCACCTCCCTGGGCAGCCTGTGCCAATCCCTCACCACTCTGGCACCACAGAAATTGTTCCTCGTGCCCAATCTCAACCCCCCCGGCACCATTTCAGGATATTTCCTCTCCCTCTCTCACCTGAGACTAGAAAGCAGAGCCCAAGCCCCAGCTGGCTGCAGCCTCCTCTCAGGGAGCTGCAGAGAGCAAGGAGGTCTCCCTCAGCCTCCTCTGCTCCACACCAACCCCCCCAGCTTCCTCAGCTGCTCCTCCCCAGCCCTCTTCTCCAGACCCTTCCCCACCTTTCTTGCCCTTCTCTGCCCCTGCTCCAGCCCTCAGTGTCCCTGGACACTGCTGCCTCAGCTCCAGCTGCTGACACCCAGCACCCCCAGGGCCTTTCCTGCTGGCCACTTCCCAGACACTCTGTCCCCAGCCTGCAGCCTTCCTGGGGTGGCTGTACCCCAAGGACAGGTCCCAGCCCTTGGCCTTGTTCACCCTCATCCCATTGGCCTCAGCCCCTGGATGCAGCCTGCCCAGGGCCCTCTGCAGAGCCTCCCTGCCGTCTTGCTGCTTCAGCTGTGCTGTGATTAGCACAGAAAGACCCAAAGTTGCTACTGGACAGTCAAACCAGAGTTTGTTGTTTATGGGGTATTTTTTTCCTTTCCTGAGGGCTCTTGAAACTGGATGAAAGACCAAAATATCCTTAACCAACCCCCAGAACCCCATTAGGTGTTAATTTCAACATTTCCATTGCTTTGTCATGCTTTAATTTCAGCCTCCAAACACGGACTACCACAGCAGAGAGCAGAACGCCAGACCCCAGGGACTCCCAACAGGTGAAACACTGACAGGGAGTGAAGGCAAACAACCCCCAGAGTCCAAATTTAAGGTGAAACAAGAGAAAAATTACCATTATAAAACCCACAAAACCTCTTGGATTGCCTCCTGATGTCTACCCTGGCTAAAGCACTTCTCATAGAACCCTAGAATCACAGAATGTTAGAGGCTGGAAGGGACCCCTGGAGCTCAACCCCCCTGCTCCAGCAGGGCACCCACAGCAGCTTGCCCAGCAGCACAAGGCCCAGGGGGCGTTGGAAGCTCTCCACACAAGGAGACTCCACAACCTCTCTGAACAGCCTGCTCCAGGCCTCCAGCACCCTCACACCAAACAACTTGCTCCTCCTGCTCACATCCAGCCTCCTGCCCTCCACTTTCTGCCCCTTGGCCCTTGGCCTGTCCCTGGGCACCACTCAGCAGAGCCTGGCCCCAGCCTCTTGCCCCCCACAGCTCCTTTAGCTCTTGCTGAGCATTGCTCAGCTGCCCTCTGGGGCTGCTCTGCTCCAGGCTCTCAGCCCCAGGGCTCTCAGCCTTTCCTCACCAGAGATCTTTCAGTTCCTCCATCATCCTCACAGCCTCCCCTGGACTCTTTCCAGCAGTTCCCTGTCCTCTTGACCTGGGGAGCCCAGCACTGCCCATGGTGCTGCAGCTGTGGTCTCACCAGGGCAGAGTACAGGGAGAGGAGAACCTCCCTTGCCCTATCTCCCACACTCTTCTCCATGCCCCCAGGATGCCATTGGCCTTCTTGGCCACAGGGCACGTCGCTGCCCCAGGGAGAAGCTTCTGTCCCCCGGGACTCCAGCTGAAGCTCACTCCACTTCCCACTTGTGCTTGTCCACCCAGAAGCTGTGTACCCAAGGAGGAGCAGATGGCCACACAGGACACAGGTTCTGTTCAGATCCACCTCCAGCACTAACAGAGAATTGAATTGAATCAAATCAAACAGACTAGACCAGAAAAGAATTAACCAGGCTAAAATAGATCTTGGAGATCATCAAGTCCAGCCCATCATCCAACACCACCCAACCAACTAAACCATGGCACCAAGCACCCTGTCAAGTCTCCTCCTGAACACCTCCAGTGATGGTGACTCCACAACCTCCCTGGGCAGCACATTCCAATGGGCAATCACTCTCTCTGTGTAGAACTTCCTCCTAACCTCCAGCCTGAACCTCCCCTGGCACAGCTTGAGACTGTGTCCTCTTGTTCTGGTACTGGCTGCCTGGGAGAAGAGACCAACCCCCAGCTGGCTACAACCTCCCTTCAGGTAGTTGTAGAGAGCAATGAGGTCACCCTTGAGTCTCCTTCTCTCCAGGCTAAGCAACCCCAGCTCCCTCAGCCTCTCCTCACAGGGCTGTGCTCCAAACCCCTCACCAGCTTTGTTGCCCTTCTCTGGACACAGAATCAACCTCCTACCTAAACTGAGGGGCCCAGAACTGGACACAGGACTCGAGGTGTGGCCTAACCAGTGCTGAGTCCAGGGGGAGAATCACCTCCCTGCTCCTGCTGGCCACACTGTTCCTGATGCAGGCCAGGATGCCATTGGCCTTCCTGGCTGCCTGGGCACACTGCTGGCTCATGTTCAGCCTACCATCGACCAGCACCCCCAGGTCCCTCTCTGCCTGGCTGCTCTCCAGCCACTCTGACCCCAGCCTGTAGCACTGCATGGGGTTGCTGTGGCCAATGTGCAGAACCTGGCACTTAAAGGTTCAAACCCAACAAAAAACCCCAACAGCCTCCATTGCCAGGCAGGCCAGACCAAAGCCTGCCAGCAGGAGACCACACAGCCAGCACAACGAGAAAGGGCCTGCAGGGTGCCTGCTCTCCAGCTTGGTCCTCCAACCTCCCCACCCCAGCCCCAGGGCTTCTTCACCTCACACAACAAGAAGCTCCACATTCCTTCCTCTGCTGCAGGGACTGGAAGAGTCATGGAAGCACAGCCTGGGCTGGGTTGGAAGGGACCTCAAAGCTCATCCAGTCCCAACGCCCTCCCATGGGCAGGAACACCTCCCAGCCAGCTCAGGTTGCTCAAGGCCTCATCCAGCCTGGCCTGGAACACCTCCAGGGAGGGGGGAGATCCAGGGATGGGATGAGTGGAGAAGATTCACCATCAGCTATTCACCTTGATGGAGAAGCTCAGGGAGAAAAAAACCCAAACAACAGGGATTCACAGATTCATGGCATGGGTTGGGTTGGAAGGGCTCTTGAAGACCCTCTAGTGCCAACCCCTGCCATGGGCAGGGATACCTCCCACCGGCCCAGCCTGGTCTCAAGGGCTAGTTGGAGAGAAAGGATTCAAAGGCACAGCACTTGAGAGCCACAGAGGGGTGCAGGGCAGGCTAGAGAGGCACAACAGAGAAGCCCCAAGAAGGAGCAGTGGGTTATGGTTAGAGCAAGCAGTTGCCCAAAAGGTGTTGATGTGCCAGACTAAAGAGGGACTCAGGGACCTCACAGCAAACTGCTGGCCAAGCTGTCAGCCCATGGTTTGGAAAGCAGCACTCTGTGCTGGGTCAGGAACTGGCTGGAGGCAGAGCCCAGAGAGAGGTGGTGAATGGTGCCACATCCAGCTGGTGACCTGTCACTAGTGGTGTTCCCCAGGGATCAGTGATGGGCCCTGTGCTCTTTAACATCTTCACTGATGATCTGGATGAGGGCATTGAGTCCATCATCAGTAAATCTGCAGAGGACACCAAGCTGGGGGCAGGAGTTGATCTGTTAGAGGGTGGGAGAGGCTCTGCAGAGGGACCTTGACAGGCTGGACAGAGTCCAACACGATGCATTGCACATTGGCCACAGCAACCCCAGGCAGTGCTACAGGCTGGGGTCAGAGTGGCTGGAGAGCAGCCAGGTAGAGAGGGACCTGGGGGTGCTGGTCGATGGTAGGCTGAACATGAGCCTGCAGTGTGCCCAGGCAGCCAGCAGGGCCAATGGCATCCTGGTCTGCATCAGGAACAGTGTGGCCAGCAGGAGCAGGGAGGTCATTCTGACCCTGTACACTGCACTGGTTAGGCCACACCTCGAGTCCTGTGTCCAGTTCTGGGCCCCTCAGTTTAGGAAGGAGGTTGACTTGCTGGAAGGTGTCCAGAGAAGAGCAACAAAGCTGGGGAGGGGTTTGGAGCACAGCCCTGTGAGGAGAGGCTGAGGGAGCTGGGGTTGCTTAGCCTGGAGAAGAGGAGACTCAGGGGTGACCTTATTGCCGTCTACAACTACCTGAAGGGAGGCTGTAGACAGGTGGGGGTTGGTCTCTTCTCCCAGGCAACTAGCACCAGAACAAGAGGACATAGTCTCAGGCTGTGCCAGGGGAGGTTTAGGCTGATGTCAGGAAGAAGTTCTACACAGAGAGAGTGATTGCCCATTAGAATGGACTCACACCAAACAACTTTCTCCTCCTGCTCACATCCTCCTGGCCTCCATCACAACCTCCTGCCCTCCACTTTCTGCCCCTTGGCCCTTGACCTGTCCCTGGGCACCACTCAGCAGAGCCTGGCCCCAGCCTCTTGCTCCCCACAGCTCCTTTAGCTCATGCTGAGCATTGCTCAGCTCCCCTCTGGGGCTGCTCTGCTCCAGGCTCTCAGCCCCAGGGCTCTCACAGAGCTGCTCCAGGACACTCAGAAGCTTTGGGGTCTCTGTGTTCCTCTCCTTGTGCTGACTCAAGCTGCACAAGTCCCCACTGGCCTCATCTGCTGTTTCTGTTGGTTCCACTGCTGGGCTTGTGGGGAATGGAGGAGAGAGAGGAGCATTAATCATCGTTTAAACAACATGGGAGCATTCCTGAGGCAGCAGAGGCAGTGAGGCAGGAGAATGATTCCTTACTAGCAAGCACAGTGCATGACTGATGGATGAGACAGCTCCCAGCTGCAGCAGCCTCTGCTCATCAGACAAGACAGAACAAGAGCTAAAGGACCCAGGGAAGGAAGATGTCAGACAGGCAGAGTGATGAGATGGATGGAGGTGATGCAACTCCACCCACACCAAAGCCTTGAAACTTGTCCCAGATTCCTTGAGCAAAGGCAAATCTGTCCTTGGGTGAACACAAAACCCTTGTGGCTGCACTGGGGGAGCTCTGAGCATGCCACACAGAGAGGCTGAGACCAAAGGCACCATTGTAATTAGCACTCCTGGATGGAGACACCAGAAAAGCCTCCCAGGGCTTCACACAGCAATGGGACAGGTCACAGACACTCACTGCTGAGGTGTTGGGGGCAGCAGGGGGCCACTCAGTTCCAGAGGGACAGGGAACTGCTGGAGAGAGTCCAGGGGAGGCTGTGAGGATGATGGAGGAACTGAAAGATCTCTGGTGAGGAAAGGCTGAGAGCCCTGGGGCTGAGAGCCTGGAGCAGAGCAGCCCCAGAGGGCAGCTGAGCAATGCTCAGCAAGAGCTAAAGGAGCTGTGGAGAGCAAGAGGCTGGGGCCAGGCTCTGCTGAGTGGTGCCCAGGGGCAGGCCAAGGGCCCAGGGGCAGAAAGTGGAGGGCAGGAAGTTGGATGTGAGCAGGAGGAGCAAGTTGTTTGGTGTGAGGGTGCTGGAGGCCTGGAGCAGGCTGCCCAGAGAGGTTGTGGAGTCTCCTTGTGTGGAGAGCTTCCAACGCCCCCTGGGCATTGTGCTGCTGGGCAAGCTGCTGTGGGTGCCCTGCTGGAGCAGGGGGCTTGGGCTGGGTGAGCTCCAGGGGTCCCTTCTGACCATGCTGGGATTCAAATATGTTTTTTCAGATAGCTTTTGAAGAGGAAAATAAAAGCTGCAGGTAGGAAATACACCAAATAAAGTCACCCAGTGCCAAAGTGCTAGCAAAGAGATTCCTTAGCTTCACATTTCCCTGTGTCCCTGCAAGCAGCAGGGCCTCAGGCCATTCAATACCTTTGTCTCAGATGGCTTCATCTCTTGTGGCTTTGATGCAGCATCCACAGGGGGGAACTGCTTCTGAGGAGAAGGGAAAACAAACAAACAAACACAGCCAATTAATTAATGTACCTTTGCTATCCACACTTCCATCCAGCGAGCAGTAAGGATCCTGAATTTATGGAAGGCTTTTTTGTCAGTGCCCAGCTAAAAATCAATGAAAATTGGGAGGTGGAAGGTTGAGATTCCAACAGGAAACTGTCCATTTGGCTGGACTGGCTTGTCACAGACTACCTTTAAGGCTAAATTAGCAAACAAGGAAGAGGTTTGAGATAGTAAGGATTTATTAACCTCCCTGCAACACTCCAAGAGAGGCTCTCAGAGAGGCTGGAAGGGGCAGTGACTGCCCTGCAGCCTCCAGTGGTGGCCACTTCAGGAGGGCAGAGCTTAGTTCTTGCTGTCTCCAACCTCCCAGCCCAGCAATGCTCCAATTTCCTCACCAATATTTTACAGCCCTGCCTCCCCTTCACCATCCTCTGCTCCAAGCTGTGGCTTTCCCACACCCTGGCTCACAGCAGCACAGAGCAGCTGAGCACTGCCAGGAGCACCACAAATTGCTGATGTCTTTCTCTTCACCTTTGCCATGTCACTGCCTCCACTGTTAGGACCAAAGAGTGGCTCAGGCTGGAAGGGAGCTCAGAGCTCATCCCCTCCAACCACCATGCCCAGGGACACCTCTCAGCTACACTCAGCTGCTCAAGGCCTCATCCAGCCTGGCCTGGAACATCCCCAGGCAGGAGGCAGCCACAGCCTCCCTGGGCAGCCTGTGCCAGAGCCTCACCACCCTGGCACTGAAGGACTTCTTCCTCTTCTCACCTCTGACGTTGTGTGATTGACTGCAACAATTCCATCATTCTCTGCTCACAGAGCGGTTTGGCTTGGAAGGGACCTCGAGGCCTCTGATTTTTCACTCTCTCGCCAGCAGACACCCAGGAAGACATGGGTGGGATCTTTGTCCCTCCAAGCCCCTTCAGGTGTAGGGTCTGCAACCACAAGAGGTGCAAGAGCCTGCCAGGGTCCAAGCCCTCCTTGGGTAGAATCACAAAATTAGGGTTGGAAGGGACCTCAAGGCTCACCCAGCCCCAATCCCCCTGCCATGGGCAGGGACACCTCACACCACAGCAGGTTGCTCACAGCCACCTCCAGCCTGGCTGCAAACACCTCCAGGCAGGAGGCTTCCACCACCTCCCTGGGCAACCTGGGCCAGGCTCTCACCACCCTCATGGGGAACAACTTCTTCCTCACAGCCAAGCTCCATCTCCCCACTTCTAGTTCTGCTCCATCCCCCCCAGTCCTATCACTCCCTCACACCCTCACAAGTCCCTCCCCAGCTTTCCTGTAGTCCCCTGCAGATCCTGGAAGGCCACAAGAAGCTCTCCCTGGGAGCCTTCTCCTCTCCAGACTGCACAGCCCCAACTCTCTCAGGCTGTCTCCATGGCAGAGCAGCTCCAGCCCTCTGCTCCTCCTCATGGCCTTTCTCTGGACCCCTTCCAGCACCCCCAGAGCCTTCCTGGAACAGAGGCTGCAGACCTGGACCCAGAGCTGCAGGTGGGGTGTGAGCAGAGTGGAGCAGAGGGGGAGAATCCCCTCCCTGGCCCTGCTGACCACACTTCTCTGCATGCAGCCCAGGCTCTGCTTGGCTCTCTGGGCTGGCAGTGCACACTGGGGGCTCAGGGTGAGCTTCTCACACATCTCCTGCCAATACCAGCCTGGACTCCTGGGCTGTGCTGCTTTTCCTCTGCTGTCACCCAGCTGCGTGGCTGTGGCTGGCACAGGGCTGCAGCCTGCAGTCAATATTGAAGGGGCTGCCTGGCAACAGCAGGGGTGCCAAACCCACACCCCCACAGAAAAGGCAGCCTGGCAAGCAGCCACCAGACAAGGAGGAGGAGCTGGAGGAAGAGAAGGAGGAGGAGGAAGAGGCTGGGGCTGGCAGAGAGCAGGGCTGTGTTGAGCTGCCAGGGCTGTCTCCCGGGGCACAGGTGGCAGCGGGTGTGCACAGAGCATCTCTGGGTCACCCTCTGCTCCTGCAGAGCCAGGGCTGCTAAGGGGCACTGCCAGCCTCAGCCCACACACAGGGCTCACGGCTAGCCATGGAGCTCCTCAGAAAGCAGCACTGGGAGCTGGGAGAGGAGGCAAGCTCAGGGTAAAGCAAGCAGGAGCACAACATGGAAGGCTTTGAGGGTCTGGAGCAGGGGCAGAGAAGGGCAAGAAAGGTGGGGAAGGGTCTGGAGAAGAGGGCTGGGGAGGAGCAGCTGAGGGAGCTGGGGGGGTTGGTGTGGAGCAGAGGAGGCTGAGGGAGACCTCCTTGCTCTCTGCAGCTCCCTGAGAGGAGGCTGCAGCCAGCTGGGGCTTGGGCTCTGCTCTCATGGAACAAGTGACAGGATGAGAGGAAATATCCTGAATTTGTGCCAGGGGAGGTTGAAGTTGGGCATGAGGAACAATTTCTGTGGTGCCAGAGTGGTGAGGGATTGGCACAGGCTGCCCATGGAGGTGGTAGAGTCCCCATGGCTGGAGGTGTTGCAGCAAGCTGTGGCCATGGCACCTGGGGCCAGGGTTTGGTGCTCAAGGTGGGGTTGGGCTGGATGATCTCAGAGGGCTTTGTCTACCCAAACCATTCCTGGAATCACAGAATGGTAGATGTTGGAGGGGACCTTCAGGGATCATCAAAGCATTGTCACCTGGGGCAGGTCACACAAGAGCACAATGCCCAGGGTGGGTTGGAAGCTCTCCACACAAGGAGACTCCACAACCTCTCTGGGCAGCCTGCTCCAGGCCTCCAGCACCCTCACACCAACAACTTTCTCCTCCTGCTCACATCCAACCTCCTGCCCTCCACTTGGCCCTTGGCCTGTCCCTGGGCACCACTGAGCAGAGCCTGGCCCCAGCCTCTTGCCCCCCACCCTTCAGACACTTGTGACCACCAAGAAGACCTCCTCTCAGCCCTTCTCCAGGCTAAACTCAGCTCCATGGCTCCATGAAGCACCTGGAGATGCTGCATGCAGAGGAATCCACTGCCAGCAGCTCTCTGAAAGGGGACAAGGAACAGCAGAGCTGGGGTCAGGAGCTGGCACTCATTAAGTGAAGACTGGAGGCTGCTAATTACCTCACCCTGCTCTTAGAGCTGCTGGGTGACAGCTGTGGGGTCACAGCCTGTGTCCTGCCACCAGCCCTCCTGGCAGGCACACAGGAGCACAGGGCCTCAGATGCTCTTGTGGCCATGAGTTAGAGGATGGCTTTGCAGGGAGGGCTGATGGAAAAGCTGGTCTCTGGCTATGCAAGAGGAGGAACATCTGCAAGTGAGTCCTCTTGTGACTGTGGAAAGGGAACAGCCACAGGAGTCCAAGAGTGGGTCCAGGAGAACAAAAGAACCCCAAAAAGACCACAGGAAAGGGTCTGCAGGTCTGTAGCTTCACTGCCACTACCTCAGAAAGCTGGGAGTGAAGAAAGGGGCAGCAGGAGGAGGGGAAGAAAGAAGAGGTGACAGAGTTTGCCTGCTGAGAGAACTGGATGCAGCTGGCTTCTGGAACAGGGCAGGGAGGGAAATACAAGAGAGCTCTGGGTTAAGGAAAGCTGGAAAGGGCCAAACCCACTCTGCGTGGGAGGCAGGGAGGGATGCCACCAACTGAAACCAAGGGACAGAGTGAGGGTAGAGAGACACAGCCACAGGCTGCCAGGGATGTGGTGGAGGCCACTACCCACCCTTAGAGAGGAAGGTCACTGCCCACCCTGTGTGAGGGAGTCAGGAGGAGCAACTCAGTGCCTGGTGCTGTGCCTGCTGGCCAGGGGCCCCTGCAAACAGCACAACTGATTTCCTCTGCAGCAAAGGAACTCTCCAGCTAGAGCCCAAAGTCTTCCTTTCCTCCCTGGGACAGCAGCTGCTGTTTGGCAGAGGCTACCTGGAGGAACCAGGCGGGAACCTCCTGCCCTGGTAGGCTTTGGGCCAGCTTCTATCAACACTCAGTGAGAGACTGAGGGCAGAGGACTTGAGGGGCAGCAGAGAGCTCCTCAGGGCTCAAACACCTTACACAAGGAGAAGCTGGGACTGCTTCACAGCCTTCAAATGATAAACATCAACTCCATCCAAGGATAAAGGGTGAGGAGGGGCACAGGACTGTGCTGCCCCTCCTGTGGTTCACTGACAGGGAAACCATCACCCTGCTGCCTCTGACTGAGGGGGGTGGAAGAGCACAGGAGCTCTGATTCTCACAACCACTGAATGCTTTTGGCATCAGACCTCATGGTTCTGAGCTCAGAGAATTGTAGACTTGTTTGGTTTGGAAGAGACCTCTGAGCTCACCCAGTCCAACCCCACCATGGGCACCAAACCCTGGCCCCAGGTGCCATGGACACAGCTTGCTGCAACACCTCCAGCCATGGGGACTCCTCTAATCCACCAGAGACAAACCTCAACCTCTCCACCAGCACAGGGCCATGCGCCTCTGCAAAACTCAGTCCCAGAGATGATTCAAGTTTACTGTCACAGTACCACAGAACATGAGAGGTTGGAAGGGACCTCCAGAGATCATCCAGCCCAAGACCCCTGCCAGAGCAGGGGCACCCAGGGCAGTCTGCACAGGAATGCATCCAGGGGGGGTTGGAAAGTCTCCACATAAGGAGACTCCACAACCTCTCTGGGCAGCCTGCTCCAGGCCTCCAGCACCCTCACACCAAACAGCTTTCTCCTCCTCTTGAGGTGAAGCCTTCTCTGTCCCAGATTGTATCCATTGCTCCTTATCACTGAGCACCACCCAAAAGAGCTTGGACCCCTCCACCTGACCCCCAGCCCTCAGCTATTGATAGACATTGATCAGATCCCTCTCAGCCTTCTCCTCTCCAGGCTAAACAGCCCCAGGGCTCTCAGTCTCTCTCCACAGGGCAGATGCTCAAGGCCCCGAATCCTCCTCCTGCCTCTGCTTGGACTCTCTCCAGCAGGTCTCTGTCTCTCTGGAAGTGGGGAGCCCAGAGCTGGACACAGGCTTCCAGGGGTGGTCTCAGCAGGGCAGAGCAGAGGGGGAGCAGAACCTCCCCAGCCCTGCTGGCCACACTTTGCTTGCTGCCCCCCAGGACCCCATTGGCTCTCTTGGCCACAAGGGCCCTTTGCTGTCCCATGCAGAACTTGCTGCCCAGCAGCACCCCAAGGGCTTTCTCCATGGAGCTGCTCTGCAGCAGGGCAGCCCCAACCTGTCCTGGTGTAGAAGGTCACAAGTCAACTTTCAAGAGCTGAGAGCCTTTCCTCTACCAAACTAACTTTGCTGCACTTCAGGAGGTGTGTCCTGAGCTGGCTTCTCCAGCAGGGCAGCCTCTAACCTGTCCTGGTGCCTGCTGTGATTCCTCCCCAGAGGCAGGACCCTGCACTTGTCCTGACTGAGCCTCAGGAGGTTTGCCTGCAGCCAGGTTTGCCCTACCATGGATGGAGAGAAGATGAACCCTGAAACCTGATTATTCTGCCATCTCCTCCCCACCAAGAATAAACCTTGGCAGCAAAAAAAAACACCTCACCTAACACACCCAGGAGGCAAGATCAACTCTCACTTAAGAGATGCTAAAAAAAGAGCATGGAGGAAATAAAAAACAATTTTTTTTTGGTCATGGCACTAAAAAAGAGAGAGAGAAAAAAATTAAGATACTAAAATAAAAATGAGAGGTTTTGGTCCTTTTTTTGGTGTGTGTTTTTCTGGGGGTGTTTTGTTTTGGGGTTTTTGGTTGTTGGTGGTGTTTTTTTTTCTCCCAGAGGCTTGATTTGAACCAAGAAACAGAAAAGCTGATGAGCTCATGAAATAATTTTTGCTGGGTTTTTTGTTTCTTTTTACAGCCTCAAGTGCTTGCTAAAATTACTGGCAGCACTCTGAGCCAGACAAGTTCCCCCCACCCCCCAAGCACAGACTTCACTCTTATTGTTTCCTACTGTTTTGATTACTAAAATAAATCTTCTGCCACTCTGTCACAGAGAGAAAGGGGGAAAAAAAAAGGAAGCTTGGCTGAGAATTTTTCTGTATCAGCTAAAGCTGATGAGCCATACAGCTGCAATTTGATGCAAATAAGGTTTTCAAGCAGTGCTGCTGGAGGTTAAAAATCCTCCTTGCATGGCAGCTGGGTCTTGGTCTGTGAGTGAGGGCGGTGGTGCAGGAACCAGGGAGCAAAGCCAGGCTCTCACACCACCTAGACACCAAACCATCACCCAAACCATCCCTAAACCACCCCCGACTGCTTGCAGCTCTGTTCCAAAGCCAAAGCTTCCTCCTGGGAAGAGATCTGGGGCTGGGAGCAAGGAAGGAAACCACCAAGCGCACACACAGGGCAAAGCCTGGAACCAAACAAAGCAGACACAGAGCAACACAGAGGCTGCTGTGCAGTCATGGAATCACAGAAGGGGTTGGGATGGGAGGGACCCCCAAAGCTCATCCAGTTCAAGCCCCCCTGCCATGGGCAGGGACACCTCCCCCCAGCCCAGGTGGGTCAAGGCCTCATCCAGCCTGGCCTCAAACACCTTCAGGGAGGAGGCAGCCACAACTTCCCTGGGCAACCTGTGCCAGGCTCTCCCAACCCTCACTGTTAGGAATTTCTTCTTCCTCTCCAGCCTCAATTTCCCCTCCTTTAATTGATGTTGCATGATTAACCCTTGCAGTGGTGAGGTCAGAGCTGTCAGTGGTGACAGCAGAGGCTCCTGCAGCTCATCTGGCCATGCAGAGCCAGGCCAGAGACTCCTCTAATCCACCAGAGACAAATCCCAACCACTCTACCAGCACAGGACAAGCCAGAGGAGCAGAGCAGAGACTCCCCTAAACCATCAGAGACAAACCCCAAAGACTCCACCAGCACAGGACAAGCAGTGGGAGCAAAGCAGACTCTCCCCTAACTGGCGAGCAGAGGCTTTGTGTCACTGCAGAACTCTCTCAGCTCATGGAACCAGGCAGTCTGTTTGCCTTTAAAAGCATTTTAGGTTCAAACTTCATTTTCCTGGCCAGAGATGTTCATTTTATTGCCATTCTTGGTGAAGAGTGATCTCACTCTTTACCCTTGACCACAGACTGGGTGCCTAGACTGAGACTTCTTCTCAGCTGAAGAAATCCTCAGAGCAGACCCCAGTCCTCAGACTGGGCAGATGAGGGTGGTGAAAGCAACTCTGAGAGCAATGATTTGACCCCAACTTCACATCCTTCTCCCTCTTTAAAAAGTGCTCCATCAATTTCCTCCTTTTGGGACCTTCCTGTTGCCAACACCTTGGTCTTTACTGCTAGAACCAGCTCCCAGGAGCCCCAGAGAAGAGAAAGGCAGGAGAAGTACCTGGCCCTGGTGGAAGAGAGTGGGTTAGAGACCAGCAAGGTAAACTGGGCACCCACAGCTCCATGGGCCATGGTGGGATGCATCTGTGGGTGCTAAGCCACTCTTCAACTACCTGAAAGGAGGCTGTGGAGAGGTTGGTGCTGGCCTCTGCTCCCAGGGAATTAGTGACAGGACAAGAGGGAAGAGCCTCAAGCTGCCAGTGGGCAGCTTCAGACTGGACAGGAGGAAAGATTTAGTGCCAGCAGGAGTGGTCAGGGACTGGAATGTGCTGCCCAGGGAGGTGGTGGAGTCCCCAAGCCTGGAGGTGTTTCAAGATGATTTGGGGCTCTGGTTTAGGGCTGACCCTTGGAGAGTAAGCTGAGTGGTTGGACTTGGTGGTCCTGAGGGTCTGCGCCAACCTGGATGTTGCTGTGAGTCTCTGATGATGTGATTCCATCACCTCTGGAGGACAGCAGAAGTGGCTGAGGTCTGGAGGAAAGCCAAGATCCCTCCCACCTTGAAAAAGGGCAAGGAGGATGCAGGTGACCAGAGGCCTGCCAGCCTGGGAAGGTGATGGAGCAATCTGCTCCTGGTGCTGCCTCAAAGCACAGGGAAAAAGAGGAGGCTGTCAGAAGCAGACAGCATGGACTCACCAAGGGGCAAGGAGGGTGGTGCAGTCTGACAGGCTTCTAGAGGGGCATGGCTGGGAGGGCAGATAAGAAGAGAGCACTGGCTTTGCTCTACCTTGACTGAGACACATGAAGGCTGTGAGGCCATGCAGGGACTTGGACAGGCTGAGAGCTGGCAGAGAGGAACCTGCTGAGGCTCAACAAGGGTGAGAGCAGAGTCCTGCAGCTGGGCAGGAAGAACAAACTGCAGCAGCACAGGTTGGGAGGGGAACTGCTGGAGAGCAGCCTGGGGAGAGGGACCTGGGAGTGCTGGTGGGCAGCAAGGTCTGCATGGCACAGCAATGTGCCCTGGGGGACAAGAAGGACAAGGGGGTCCTGGGGGGTATTCAGAGGAGTGTGTCCAGCACAGCCAGGGAGGTTCTCCTCCCCCTCTGCTCTGCCCTGCTGAGACCTCACCTGCAAGATTGCAGCCAGCTCTGGGCTCCCCAGCTCAGGAGGGACAGGGAGCTGCTGCACAGAGCCCAAGGGAGGGCTACAAGGATGAGGAAGGGCCTGGAGCACTGCCTGGGGAGCAGAGGCTGAGAGCCCTGGGGCTGTTCAGTCTGCAGAGGAGAAGGCTGAGAGGGATCTGCTCAATGTCTCTCAAGAGCTGAGGGCTGGGGCTCAGGAGGCAGGGGACAGGCTCTGCTCAGCTGCACCTTGCCAGAGGCCAAGGGGCAGTGGCTGGAAACTGCAGCACAGGAGGTTTCAGCAGAAGAGGAGGAGGAAGTTGTGCAGTGGGAGGGTGCTGGAGGCCTGGAGCAGGCTGCCCAGAGAGGTTGTGGAGTCTCCTTGTATGGAGAGCTTCCAACCCCCCCTGGGCATTGTGCTGCTGGGCAAGCTGCTGTGGGTGCCCTGCTGGAGCAGGGGGCTTGGGCTGGGTGAGCTCCAGAGGTCCCTTCCAGCACCTCCATGCTGTGGTTCTGGGATCACAACACAGTCTCAGGCTCCCTGCACTGACATTTCCCTGTCAGCCACACTCACAAACAGAGGCTGTTCCCTGTGGCACTTTCCCTGCTCTACAGCAAGCTCCAAACTCCTCATTTCAGTTTGGTGCTGTGCAGGAAGTTGGCACTGAGCTGCTCCAACAGCTCAGCCAACAGCTTGCACTGCTGTGTGCTCTGCAAGGCCAGAAGGTTCCAGAGCTCCCTCGAGCTGGTGAGAGAGCAGCAGCAGAGCACAGGGCTGGGTGCCAGCCACCCAGAGCCACCCAGAGCTGCTGAGCTCAGCCAGGGTTTGTATCACCCAGAGACAGCAAGCACAGAGCTGTTCTCAGCAGAGCTGGAGCAGGAACAGGGAACTACCAATAAGAACTCTCCCAAGAGGAGTTTGGAAAGTGAGAAATACTATGAAGATGATCAGAGGGCTGAACAGTCCCTACTAGACAGGCTGGAGAAGAGAAGGCTCCAGGGAGCAGCCTCAGAGCAGCCTCCCAGTACCTGAAGGGACTCCAGGAGAGCTGGGGAGGGACTTGGGACAAGGGCTGGGAGTGCCAGGACCAGGGACAATGGCTTGGAGCTGGGAGAGGGCAGACTGAGAGTGGAGAGGAGGAAGAAATTGTTGGCAGTGAGGGTGGGGAGAGCCCGGCACAGGTTGCCCAGGGAGGCTGTGGCTGCCTCCTGCCTGGAGGTGTTGAGGGCCAGGCTGGATGAGGCCTTGAGCAGCCTGGGCTGGTGGGAGGTGTCCCTGCCCATGGCAGGGGCTTGGAGCTGGATGAGCTTGAAGGTCCCTTCCACCCCAAACCCTTCTGTGACTCCATGTCATCTACCAGTTCAAAAAAGCACAGCAGTGAGATAAGCAGCAGCCCAGGGAAGGTGGTGACAGATGAGGAACACCACAGAGGGCACTGCTATTTAACAGCCACTTTCACTTTCTCCAGGGGATTCTCTCCAAGGGAGGGAAGAGAAAAAGAAGAGCAGCAGAGGAAGAACAATGTGTTGCACAGCCACAGCAGATCCACCTCTCTGCCACCAGAAAGAACAATACCTCAGCACGTACTGCACAAGTCACTCTTCCTGTGGTGTTTGTTGTGTCACCATTTCTTAGGAAGCCAAAGGCTTGATGCCTCAGCACCCTTCAGATTTCGAGAGCCTTACAGCTCCCCACACCCTCTGCATCCTGCCAAGCTTCTGTCTGAGCCACAGAGAAATTACCAGGGGTGTGTGTGAAGCACAGAGCAGCGTGGGCTGTGAGCAGTGGGAAGAGGACACAGCACAACAGAGCTTGGAGACAAAACACAAACCCAGAACCACCCAGAGACTGCTTCACCACTCTGCTGAACTTCACAGGCATGGAGTGACAGAAGGGTTTGGGTTGGAAGGCACCCAAAGCTCTTCCAGTTCCAAGCCCCTGCCATGGGCAGGGACACCTCCCACCAGCCCAGGCTGCTCAAGGCCTCATCCAGCCTGGCCCTCAACACCTCCAGGCAGGAGGCAGCCACAGCCTCCCTGGGCAACCTGTGCCAGGCTCTCCCCACCCTCACTCTCAGCAACTTCTTCCTCCTCTCCACTCTCAGTCTGCCCTCTCCCAGCTCCAAGCCATTGTCCCTGGTCCTGGCACTCCCAGCCCTTGTCCCAGGTCCCTCCCCAGCTCTCCTGGAGCCCCTTCAGGTCCTGGAAGGCTGCTCTGAGCTCTCTCTGGAGCTTTCTCTTCTCCATGCTGCACAGCCCCAACTCTCCCAGCCTGGCCCCACAGGGGAGGTTCTGCAGCCCTCTGCTCCTCTTGGTGGCCTCCTCTGGAGCCTCTCCAGCAGCTCCAGGTCCTTCTCGTGCTGGGGGCCCCGGAGCTGGAGGCAGTGCTGCAGGTGGGGTGTGAGCAGAGCAGAGGGGCAGAATCCCCTCCCTGTGCTGTGGGCCACATCTGCCCTTCCTCTCTTGCTCAAACCTCTTGTGTCACCTCTCTTGTGCCACCTCAGCCACTTGTTGTGCAATGTGTCAGACATGCACTGCTGCACGCGGTCCACCAACCACTGCTGGCAGTCCTTCAGGGTCATTTTTCAGGGCCAATCACACAGACATCTCCAAAGCCTGCTGAGGACAGGGTTGTGTGAGCCCTGCAAGGCAGCAGCCCACAGAACACCCGGAAGACGAAGGCAGGAGGGAAGGAAAAGAGCAGAGCACATAGGATCTGGCTGAAGCAGGCAGGCAAGCAGCAAGCAGGCGGCAGCAGGAAGCAGCAGGCAGGCAGGCAGCAGAAGGCAGCAGCAGGGGCAGGACTTACGGGCAGCAGGCTGGATGCTGCTGTCGGCGGCCCGCAGCAGGCAGTGGCAGGTTTCGGTTTGCAGGAGGGGCCCTGGCCAGGCGCTGCGCAGCCAGCGGGGAGCTGCTCCCCGCCCACAGGCTCTGCCGCCCCACCCCTGGCACAGCCAGCCCGGGGAGGGCACCCGAGCTTCGGGCAGGGCTTGATGACGCCGAGCAGTGCCTGCGGCTGTGCCCCAGCATGGGGGAGAGGAGACTTAGCGCAGCCCTGCAGAGAAGGACTTGGGGTGCTGGGGGGCAGAAGCTGGAGAGGAGGCAGCAATGGGCACTGGCAGCACAGAAGGCCAAGGGCAGCCTGGGCTGCATCCAAAGCAGTGTGGCCAGAGCTGGAGAGAGGGGATCCTGCCCCTCTGCTCTGCTCTGGGGAGAGCTCCCCTGCAGGGCTGTGTCCAGCTGTGGGGACACCACCAGAGGAGAGCCCTGGAGCTGCTGGAGAGGCTCCAGAGGAGGCCAGCAAGATGCTGAGAGGGCTGCAGAAGCTGTGCTGTGGGGCCAGGCTGGCAGAGCTGGGGCTGTGCAGCCTGCAGAAGAGAAGGCTGCAGGCAGAGCTGAGAGCTGCATTTGCATCTCTGCAGGGCAGCTGCAGGCAGGCTGGGGAGGGACTGTTGAGAAGGGGCTGTGGGGCTAGGCCCAGGGGCAGTGGTTTGGCAGTGGAGCAGGGCAGGGTTAGGTTGGCCCTCAGGAGGGAGTTAGTTGTGCCCAGGGAGGGTGGGGAGAGAGTGGCACAGGCTGCCCAGGGAGGTGGTGGAGGCTCCATCCCTGCAGCCATTCAAGGTGAGGCAGGCTGGACAGGGGGCTGAGCAACCTGCTCTGGTGGAGAATGTCCCTGCTGAGTGCAGGGGGGCTTGGACTAGGTGACCCTTGGAGATGCCTTCCAACCCAAACCCCTCTGTGATCCCCATTCTGTGTTTCCCATGTCCATGCCCAGCCACCAGTGCTGTGAATTCAGATGTAGGAATTATTTCCTTGGCCACCAGATACAAAATCCAGCAACAGGCACAGCACTGTAGCAGACAAAAAACCACCACACAAGAGAAACCACCCCAAATCCCAGAAGGAATCACTTGGCAAAGTAAATCAAGGAGGAATTAGGTAAACTCATGCCAGAATTTCCAGCCTGATGAAGACATAGCAGGGACTGCTCTCAAACATTATTTTGTAACTCCTCTTTTTCTTTATTTCCACTATTTCTTCATGTTTTTTGGGTTTGATACAGAAGGAAGGAGACTGAACCCCCCCCCTCCTAAAGCAGTTAATTTGGATGCCAGCTGATAGCAACCTTCAATTTCCCAAAAAATCATTCAAAAGCTTCCTCTGGAAATATTTTAAGATCATTCAAGTCTGAATAGTAATAATAATAATAATAATAATAATAATAATAATAATAATAATAATAATAATAATAATAATAATAATAATAGATATAATCAATAAGTAGATATAAAATTTATTATATATAAATTATATAGAATAGTCATTAATATTATAGATAATATATTAAAATATAATATATATTATATGTTTTATAATAGATATTAAAATATATAAATATATATTAAATATATTGAAATATAATATATAATAATTATATATAAAATTAATAACAATTCATACTATTATTATTATATTGTATTATAATTATATTACTAAAACCCCTATTATTATGTAATTATTGTAAAGTATAAAGCTATAAATTATAAATGTGTTACATAATTATGATTAAAATATATGGCTATTACAAAAATAATAATTATAGCATCATAATTATAATAATAGATCACCCACAATATACTATTAATTATATTATTATATAGTTATTATAAAATATATAAAGCTATAAAATAGAAAATTAAATATAAATATTAGCCATAATTATTAAAATAAAATTATAAGATGCTATAAGTGAGTCCTGAGGAGCTGCAGCCAGGGGCTGCAGACTGGCCTAACTTGCACAGATAATGTGATAAGTGGGGCAGGGGGCATCAGGATCTGCTTGCTCAGCGCTGTCCTGATGGCTGAGCTGTGTAGGAGCTCATGTGGGCCACTGCCACATCAGCAGTAGGATGCAAAAGCCAAGGACTGAGTGGCAGAGAAGATGCACTCCACACCTTAGGAGGATGCTGATGGTTGTAAGAGATCTCCAGCCATGTTTTTTGCTGTGGTAGATGCTTTGTTTTGCTTGCTTCTTCCAAAGCCCTCAAGTTTCATATAGTGGACAATAAGAAACAGATACTTGGGGATGTTGCTGCTGGGACACCATCCCTGGAGGTGTTCAAGAGGGGATTGGATGTGGCACTTGAAGACATGGCTTAGTTAGTCAGGAGGTGTTGTCTGACAGGTTGGACTTGATGATCTCTGAGGTCTTTTCCAACCTTATAGATTCTATTATTATTATTATTATTATCATCATTACTATCATTTTTATCATTATCATTATTATCATTATTAATCATTATTATTTCCACTCTTGTTGAATTCCCCTAGCACTGCCCCCAGCCATCTGTCCCTTGCAGTACTACAAAGATTCTCACTTCACGTAACTATAGCAGCAAAAAAAACCCCAAACCAACCAAAAACCCCCAGAACAACCAATCAAACAGACAAACCAACCCAAAGACAAATAATTACTCCTTAAAAACTTATTAAAAAACAATGTCCCCCTCCCAAAAAAAAAAGGAAAAAAATCTTGCTACATAGAAAGCAGCCAAATTTCATTTCACAGTGCTAGAGCTACCAGGTTGGAAGATGAAGACCCAAGATAGGCAGCTGGATCCAGCTGTGTGCAGCCATTATTGCCTTCTGTTAACTGTCCATGACTGAGCACCCAGCTAGAAATTGGCTTTCTGGGGGGGCATGCAACTGACAAAGAGAGAGTTAAAGGCTGTGAAAAACAACCCCAGGCAGGGCACCTCCTGTGGAGGAAAGAGGCTGATTCAAGGTTTTCCTCTTCACTGAATAATGATAATAATAGTAGTAAAATACTACTACTAATAATTAAATTATAATTCTTGTTTTTATTGTATTACATTATTATAACATAATATAACATAATAATAATGATTGTTTTCATGTTTTTGTTTATTGTCATTATTATTATAAACCCACTACTATTAAAATACTACTACTACTAGAATCA
Organism: Melanerpes aurifrons; assembly: GCA_011125475.1. Lineage (NCBI taxonomy): Eukaryota > Metazoa > Chordata > Aves > Piciformes > Picidae > Melanerpes > Melanerpes aurifrons. The sequence goes on along the minus strand of WWNC01000122.1, from coordinate 486,452 downwards.
CAGAATTGTCAGGGCTGGAAGGGAACCTCCAGGCTCACCCAGCCCCAGCCCCCCTGCCATGGGCAGGGACACCTCACACCACAGCAGGTTGCTCACAGCCACCTCCAGCCTGGCTGCAAACACCTCCAGGCAGGAGGCTTCCACCACCTCCCTGGGCAACCTGGGCCAGTCTCTCACCACCCTCATGGGGAACAACTTCTTCCTCACAGCCAAGCTCCATCTCCCCACTTCTAGTTCTGCTCCATCCCCCCCAGTCCTATCACTCCCTCACACCCTCACAAGTCCCTCCCCAGCTTTCCTGTAGTCCCCTGCAGATCCTGGAAGGCCACAAGAAGCTCTCCTGGGAGCCTTCTCCTCTCCAGACTGCACAACCCCAACTCTCTCATGCTGTCTCCATGGCAGAGCAGCTCCAGCCCTCTGCTCCTCCTCGGGGCCCTTCTCTGTACCCCTTCCAGCACCTCCAGAGCCTTCCTGGAACAGAGGCTGCAGACCTGGACCCAGAGCTGCAGGTGGGGTGTGAGCAGAGTGGGGCAGAGGGGGAGAATCCCCTCCCTGGCCCTGCTGGCCACACTTCTCTGCATACAGCCCAGGCTCTGCTTGGCTCTCTGGGCTGGCAGTGCACACTGGGGCATCAGGTTGAGCTTCCCCTCCACCAGCATCCACAAGGCCTTTTCTCCAGGGCTGCCCTCCAGCCAGTCCCTGCCCAGCCTACAGCGGTGCTTGAGACTGCCCTGACCCAGCTGCAGGACCTTTCACTTGGTCTTGCTGAACCTCATGAGGTAGTCATGGGCCCAGCTCTGCAGCCTTACCCACCTCCAGGATAATTAAACCACCCATTAGCCAGACACTGAGCAAGTGCTCCTCACACTCAAGCTGCTGTGTCCTGCCTCAGAGTTGCAGAGCACAAACCCCAATTTCGTTAGGCTATGACACAGAGGCAGCAAAAAAAAACCCCACTCTGGATCCTCTTTTTAGAGTCCCAATAGGTTAATAAGAGGAACAGCTCCAGCTGGGGCAACTCCACTGCTCCAACTCCACTGCCCCTTCAGAGTGGGGAAAGCTTGAGTCAGGATGAGGTTCATTGAGTAAAGGAGCATTGAGCAAGAATGATCAATTAAAAGCATTATTGACCAGTGATTAATTTACTGACCAGAATGATTAATTAAAAGCACTACTGACCAGTGATTTATTGACCAGAGTGATTAATTAAAAGCATTATTGACCAGTGATTAATTTACTGACCAGAGTGATTATTAAAAGCATTATTGACCAATGATTATTGACCAGAGTGATTAATTAAAAGCTGACAGTTTCCAGCCACTCTGCCCCCAGCCTGAAGCCCTCATGGGGTTGCTGTGAGCCAAGCAGGAAGGGTCTCAGTGACCTTCTACAGCTCCTCAGTGTCCTTCAGGGAGTGAGGGACCCAGGACTGACCCCAGCACTCAAGGTGCAGCCTCAGCAGTGCCCAGCCAGGGGCACAATCACTGCCCTGAGCATCCTGGGGTACCTAAGTGCCAGCAAACAGTTTTCTATCCCTCTGCAAGTAGAAGTCAGATCACATCCTGCTCACTCCTCAAACAGACCATTTCCTTGTGTATCTTTTACCTTTGCAGCAGAAGGTGTCCCACTGGTCTGGGTTTTGGGGAGCTGGCCATCAGCAGCTGCTTTCTTCTACAAAATACAAGACAGACATCAGCCACATAACAAATGTCACTAAAAAAAAGGCAGGTAAAACTATAAATGAGAAACCGAAAGGCATCCAAGGTGCATTAGAACGTTTTAAGCCAGGCCAAGTCATCCCAAAATAGTCTTCTATGTGACTTTAAACTCACACAGACTCATTTCAGACACTTTTGTCCAACTCAGGACAGGCCAAGGTCTCCCTCATGCTGTATTTTGTCCACAGAAAGTAGGGGTTGGAAGAGATCTCCAGAGATCACTCAGTGCAACTCCCCTGCCAGAGCACCATCACCCAGGGCAGGGCACCCAGGAACACATCCGGGGGGGTTGGAAGCTCTCCACACAAGGAGACTCCACAACCTCTCTGGGCAGCCTGCTCCAGGCCTCCAGCACCCTCACACCAAACAACTTGCTCCTCCTGCTCACATCCAACCTCCTGCCCTCCACTTTCTGCCTCTTGGCCTGTCCCTGGGTATCACTCAGCAGAGCCTGGCCCCAGCCTCTTGCTCCCCACAGCATTGCTCAGCTCCCCTCTGGGGCTGCTCTGCTCCAGGCCCTTCATCATCTTTGCTGCACCCTTCCCTGTCCTTCTTGAACTGGGCAGTCCAGAACTGGCCCCAGGACTCCTCATGAGTTAGTAAGAGAAGAATGAATCCACTCCAAATGGAACAGAAGGGTTTCAGAGCAGAGCCAAATCCTACAGGAGTGTTTGGTCTGCACCACTGTCAGGGGGGGCTGGAATGGAAGATCTCCAGAGGTCCCTTCCAAACCCTAACATCCTCTGATCCTGGGATCCTGTGAAAGGCTTAAGAAGCCAATGCTGCCCCTTCAGAGTGCTCATTCTGGGTTCTGCTTTATGTTGTGGCTAACGAGCATCTCAGACCTGTGTCAGGCCTCTCAAACCTCTACTTTTCAAAGCTTTACTACTCCTCCCTCCCTCCCTCTCCCCCTCCCTCAGGTCCATACACCTCAGGACATTGACAGGAAGGCTTAGGTGTGGCTATTTTCAGCTGAAAAAGGAGCATCTGGGCTTTTACAATCCTCTCCTCCACAGACCCTTCAGAGGCCTCCCTGTCTCCTTGACTATTTTTTATAGAGCATTACCAAACTTCTTCCAGCAGGGAGCTGAATAAACCCCAGATGCTAGACAAGGCTGTCCACAGCTACCCAGAGACAGGCTGCAAATTCCTGCTTCAGGAAACTGAAGACTGCAGGAATCACAGAATCAGTAAGGTTGGAAAAGACCTCAAAGATCATCAAGTCCAACCTCTCACCCAACACCTCATGACTTCTAAACCATGGCACAAAGTGCCACGTCCAATCCCTCTTTGAACACCCCAGGGATGGTGACTCCACCACCTCCCTGGGCAGTGCATTCCCATGGCTAACAACAGTGAAGAACTCAGTGGAACTTTCCCCTAACCTGGATCCTGAAGTTCCCCTGGTGCAGCTTGAGACTGTGTCCTCTTGCTCTGGTGCTGGTTGCCTGGGAGAAGAGACCAACCCCCTCCTGGCTGCAACCTCCCTTCAGGTAGTTGTAGAGAGCAATAAGGTCTTCCCTGAGCCTCAACAAGAGTATCACTCTGCAGGTTCTGAGTTCTTACTTCCAAATGCTTAGGAAATACCACAGGGCTGTGCTGGAGGCAGATACGAACCAAGGTGGAGCTAATGGTATCCAATGGGCCAAAGTGCATTGAGCTACTTGAGGGCAGGCCTGAAGAAAAGCCACTGGGGGTGCTGGTGGAGGAGAAGCTCACCCTGAGCCCCCAGTGAGCACTGGCAGCCCAGAGAGCCAAGCAGAGCCTGGGCTGCATGCAGAGAAGTGTGGCCAGCAGGGCCAGGGAGGGGATTCTCCCCCTCTGCCCCACTCTGCTCACACCCCACCTGCAGCTCTGGGTCCAGGTCTGCAGCCTCTCTTCCAGGAAGGCTCTGGAGGTGCTGGAAGGGGTCCAGAGAAGGGCCCCGAGTTGGAGCAGAGGGCTGAAGCTGCTCTGCCATGGAGACAGCCTGAGAGAGTTGGGGTTGTGCAGTCTGGAGAGGAGAAGGCTCCCAGGAGAGCTTCTTGTGGCCTTCCAGGATCTGCAGGGGACTACAGGAAAGCTGGGGAGGGACTTGTGAGGGTGTGAGGGAGTGATAGGACTGGGGGGGATGGAGCAGAACTAGAAGTGGGGAGATTGAGCTTGGCTGTGAGGAAGAAGTTGTTCCCCATGAGGGTGGTGAGAGACTGGCCCAGGTTGCCCAGGGAGGTGGTGGAAGCCTCCTGCCTGGAGGTGTTTGCAGCCAGGCTGGAGGTGGCTGTGAGCAACCTGCTGTGGTGTGAGGTGTCCCTGCCCATGGCAGGGGGGCTGGGGCTGGGTGAGCCTTGAGGTCCCTTCCAGCCCTGACAATTCCCTGGGTCTATGATCACAATGTGAGGTTGCCAGTACCAGTCATGGGTGGATGGCCATGGGGGTGTTAGCTTAAATGTTGGACTTAATGATCTTAGAGGTTGCTCCCAACCCAAACAACTCGAGGATTAGGTCTCCAAGAGCCTCTGCTGTCACAAGCAGGGGCAAGGGCAGGGGCAGGAGCAGAGGCAGTGCTTTCCCCAGAGCAGGTTCAGAAAGAGAGGAGTTTGTAGAAACCTCTGTTGGTGGCTGTTTGCTTGTTGGCTTCAGGTGGCAGTGGCTGGCAGAGGGAAGCCAGGCATGGCTGTGCCTGGCATCTTGTGCACAGCAGAGGGAGCTGTGCTGTGCTTGCCTGCACTACAGGTCAAGGCCACTGGAAACTTTTACTACCACCCCCCGAGGTGGGTGACTAAAGCAATTTCCTTCCCTTCCCATCCAGACCCCAAAAGCTTTGTTCAGCCCTGGGACTGTGTCCCTCCTTTCCTCTCCAGCAACTCATATTTTCTTTTACTTGGCATTGTTCTTTTACACATTTCCTGGTCTGAAGCCAAGTTCCCTGGCTGCAGGTTGCTGTCCTTAATGTAGAAGTGCTGAGTTGGTGTAGTGGGCAGGGTGGGAGCTGAAGCCTGTGGTTTGGGGCTGTGGAGTTACTGCTCCTGGCTCTGAGAATATCTCTTTGTAGCCATCAAAAGAAGGCTGTTACTAACTTTACTGTGCTCATCCTTTTGCTTTTTCCAGTCCTCAGACTGCTTGCTGCATCTCTGCCTCCTCCGGTGGAGTCCACTGCCTGTCTGACCTGCTACACTGACTTACCAGGGACAAATAGAATCATAGAATTGTTAGGGTTGGAAGGGACCTCAAGGCTCATCTAGTGCCCATCCCCCCCAACAGCCTGCTTGGCTCTCTGGGCTGCCAGTGCACACTGGGGGCTCAGGTTGAACTTCTCCGCCACCAGCACCCCTAAGGCCTTTTCTCAAGGGCTGCTCTCCAGCCAGTCCCTGCCTAGCCTGTATTGCTGGCTTGTGTTGAGCTTCTCATCCACCAGCATGATAGATAACAGGCTTGGCTCACTGTACACCAGCAAGGACCTACCTCCAAGTGGCTAAGAGGGCTTGGAGCTGCTAGGAGAGAGGAGACCCTGCCAACACTGATCCCAAACACTGCTCACAATTTCTGTGGCTTCTGAGGGGCACCAGCAGCCACACTGCTCAGGACCACAAAGCTGCTTGTGTCACCTCCAGGTTGTAAGGTACCATAAGCACCAGCTCCTGAGAAGGCAGGGCCTAGACAAATCAGACCACACAGAACCACAGAAAGGTTTGGAAAAGCCCTCCCAGACCATCCAGCTCAACCACCAACCCAACCCCACCACGGCCACCAAACCATGGCCCCAAGTGCCATGGCCACACAAAACTAGAAGTGGGGAGATTGAGCTTGGCTGTGAGGAAGAAGTTGTTCCCCATGAGGGTGGTGAGAGCCTGGCACAGGTTGCCCAGGGAGGTGGTGGAAGCCTCACCCCTGAAGGTGTCTAAGGACAGGCTGGAGGTGGCTGTGAGCAACCTGCTGTGGTGTGAGGTGTCCCTGCCCATGGCAGGGGGGCTGGGGCTGGATGAGCCTTGAGGTCCCTTCCAACCCTGACAGTTCTGTGACTCTATAACTCATTTGACAAACTGGAATTAAAAAACACATCAGTGGGATGGGAGGGAATTAAAAATACATTCTTTAACTCCATGTTGGTACTACTGGGCCAATTGCTGCCCAGCAGTTGGATGCTGCTGTGCCCAGAGCAGAGTCTGAGCCTCTGCTGCAAGGGGATCAAGTTCTGGCATCCATACAAAGGGTCTTCAATCCCCTTCACAAACTCAGGGGCACTGGTCACTTTGGCACCAAACTCTGAAGAGATACCTACATTTCTTTCCAATATTTTGGTCACAACAACCCCAGCCAATGCTCCACACCTGGGGCAGATTGGCTGGAAAGCAACCCTGGGGAAAACAAAACAAAACAAAAGAGGACCTATGGGTGCTGGTGGATAGCCAGCAGTGTGCTCAGGTGGCCATGAGGGCTACCAGCATCCCAGCCTGGTGATTGTGCTCCTGGACTGGGCACTGGTGAGGCCACAGCTTCAGTGCTGGGTTCAGTTCTGGGTGCCACAGGATAGGAAAAGCACTGAGGTGATGGAGGGTGTCCAGAGAAGAGCAATGACACTGGGGAGGAGTTTGGAGGGGATCATACAAGGAGTGGCTGAGGGAGCTGGGGGTGTTTTAATGCAGAGAAGAGAGGGCTGAGGGGAGACCTCCTTGCTCTCTGCAGCTCCCTGAGAGGAGGCTGCAGCCAGGTGGGGCTTGGGCTCTTCTCCCAAGTAACCCCAAGCTGTAGGATGAGCGTTTTAAGTTGTGCCAGGAGAGGTTGAGGTTAGCCATGAGAAACCATTTCTGTGCTGCAAGAATGGTCAGGGATTGGCACAGGCTGTCCAGGAACCTGGTGAAGTCCCCATGGCTGGAGGTGTTGCAGCAAGCTGTGTCCATGGCACCTGGAGCCATGGTTTGGTGGCCATGGTGGTGCTGGGTTGATGGTGGACTGGATGACCTTGGAGGGCTTTTCTAACCTGAGTGATGCTAGGATTCCATGGTTCTACCACCAGATACTAAGGAGAAGAGACCAACCCCCACTTGGGTCCAATACCCTCTCAAGGAGCTGCAGAGAGCCAGGAGCTGCAGAGAGCCATGTCCTGCTTGGAGTGAGGAGCCCAAAACTGAACCCAGGATTCAGACACTTGCAAGTGTGTCAGGAGATGGCACAGACAGGACCATCTAAGTGTGAATTTGGATCTGCATGTTTGGAAGCAGAGTCTGGATGCACGCAAAGGGGAAAGCATCACAGGGCACTTGGTCATGCATACTGCTGCTGGACACCACCAAAGGTATCCTGCAGGGTACCTGCTCTACAGAACAGACACATCCACCCAGGTGAACAACAGTCACCAGGTAATTATCTGAAAACCAACACTTGGCTACCCAAGGGCCAAAATCCATAGGAAGAAACTCATCATCAGCTTTTCTTCTTAACATCTTAACAGCTTCTCAACATCTTAACTTCATATTAACTTTTTTAACATCTTAACTTTGCCTTCACCTTCCCTTCTTCCTCACATCTTCACTTCCCTTCTTCCTCACATCTTCACATCTTCTCAACACCTTAACTTCTTCTCAACATCTTCTTAACACAGAATCATAGAATGTTCCAGGCCAGAAGGGACCTCCAAAGATAACACAGTCCAGCCTCATCACAGTCAGCAGGGATACTCCCAGTCAGATCAGGCTGCCCAGAGCCCTGCCCAGCCTCACCTTGAATATCTCCAGGGATGGAACCTCAACCACTTCCCTGGGCAACCTGTTCCATTGTTCCACCACCCTCATGCTGAAAAGCTTCTTCCTGATACCCAATCTGCTCTAGTTTGAAGCCACTGACCCTGGTCCTGTCCCTGCAGGCCTTTGCAAACTGTCTCTCTGCAGCCTCTCTGCAGACCCTTCAGGTACTGGCAGGCTGCTGTTAGGTCTCCCTGGAGCCTTCTCCCCTCCAGGCTGAACACCCTCAGCTCCTTCAGCTTGGCCTCATAACAGAGCTGCTCCAACTCCCTGATCATTTTCATGGCCTCCTCTGGAGCCTCTCCACCAGCTCCAAGTCCTTCCTGTGTTGAGGGCTCCAGACCTGCACACAGCACTCCAGGTGTGGTCTTAACTTCTTAAGATCTTAACAATTTCTTCTTAACATCTTAAGTTTGCCTTACCTCAGCCACTGCTGTGTTTTTCTCTCCTGCTTTGGAAGAAGCTTCACTTGCCTTCTTGTCACCATGCTGCAAGCAGAGAAACGGATGTGTAGTTAGTAAGACTTGAAGTGACAACTTCTGCTTGGAGGAACTCCCCAGCACCTCCCTGAATGGATGTCTCCTTTCAGCCAGGACAGGAGGAACCATTGTCAGCTTTCCCTCTTACTTATGGAAGGGATTTCTCCACCACCTGCTGTGTAACTTCCACTTCATAGAATCATAGAACCGTTTCAGTTGCAAAAGACCTCTAAGACCACTGAGTCCAACCATCAACCCAACACCACCATGGCCATTAAGCCATGGCCCAAAATGCCATGGCCACATGTTTCTTGCCCTAAAATTCAGCAACAGTTCCTCCAATGAGGAAGAAGTTGTTCTCCATGAGGGTGGTGAGAGCCTGGCACAGGGTGCCCAGGGAGGTGGTGGAAGCCTCACCCCTGGAAGTGTCTAAGGCCAGGCTGGAGGTGGCTGTGAGCAACCTGCTGTGGTGTGAGGTGTCCCTGCCCATGGCAGGGGGGTTGGGGCTGGATGAGCCTTGAGGTCCCTTCCAGCCCTGACCCTAAAAATACTCAAAACCTCTTAAAAAATTATTTAAAAGGCCTGAAAACAACCAAAAATCTACAAAACCATCTGAAAATAATTAAAATCTCTTTTTAAAAAAGCATTACAAATGCCCCCAAATAATAAAAACCTCTTAAAAAATCACCAAAACCACCCAGAAATAGTCAAAACTGCTTAAAAATGATTGAAAAGCCCTGAAAATAACCAAAAAAAATCTTCAAAAATCATTAAAAACACCTGAAAAGAAGCAAAATATCTTAAGAAAAACATTAAAAAATGTCCCCAAATAAAAATATCTTTTAAAAAATACTCAAAACGTTAAAAAATTATAAAGATCTCTTAAAAAATTATTAAAAATGCCTCCCCAAAATAAAAATATCTTCCAAAATAGTCAAAATATCCTCAAAATTATTAAAAAGGACTGACAATAATCAAAATATTTTCAAAAATCATCCAAAGGACCTAAGAAAAATCAAAATCTCATTAAAAAAAACACCAAAGAAGACATTAAAAATGCCCCCAAATAATAAAAACAACCAAAATCTCTGAATAAATCAATGAAATGTCAGGGGGAGGGGAACCTCAAAATCTCTTAAAAAAGACTTAAAGTCCTGAAAAAAAAACCAAAACCAAAATCTGTTCAAATAATGATCAAGAGACATCTGAAAATAATCAAAATATCTTCAAAAATAATTGAAGTCCTGAAGGAAAAAAAGAAAATCTCCTCAAAAAGGCCTGAAAATAATCAAAAGATCTTCATAAAGTCCTGGAAAAAGAAAACTAAAACAACAAAATAAATCAAAATCTCATTAAAAAATGACTAAAACAGCCTGAACATAATCAAAAGACCTTCATAACGTCCTGGAAAAACAAAACAAAACAAAACAACTATCAAAATCTCTTTAAATAATGATGAAAAATGCCTGAAAATAATCAGAAGTTGGCAGGTGAGGACTTCCAGGGCACCAGCTGTGCCATGATTGTCCTCGGTGCAGCGCTCTGGGCAATGTTTAAGCTCTGAAGCCAGTGTCCAGAGAGTGCAGTGCTGCTGGGGATGAGAGGTCATCACAGAATCATAGATAATTCATGGAATTCATGGATGCTAGGATACTCTCTCATTCCCCAGCAGCACAGCACTCTCTGGATACTGCCTTCAATGCTGCCAGCCCCACAGGCTTCAGCAGGCACTGAACAGCTCTGGCAGAGGCCAGCCTGACATCTGCAACCACCACCCACATCCCCTCCGACATCCGAAGTCACCACAGAACCATGGAACTCTTTGGGTTGGCAGAGACCTCCGAGCTCACCCAGTCCAACCCCAACCCAACCCCACCATGGGCACCAAACCCTGGCCACAGGTGCCATGGCCACAGCTTGCTGCAACACCTCCAGCCATGGGGACTCCACCACCTCCCTGGGCAGCCTGTGCCAATTCCTCACCACTCTGGCACCACACAAATTGTTCCTCATGCCCAACCTCAACCTCCCCTGGCACAATTTCAGGACATTTCCTTTCCTTCTGCCTTTTGTTCCTTGGAACAAGAGCCCAAGCCCCAGCTGGCTGCAGCCTCCTCTCAGGGAGCTGCAGAGAGCAAGGAGGTCTCCCTCAGCCTCCTCTGCTCCACACCAACCCCCCCAGCTCCCTCAGATGCTCCTCCCCAGCCCTCTTCTCCAGACCCTTCCCCACCTTCCTTGCCCTTCTCTGCCCCTGCTCCAGCCCTCAGTGTCCTTCTGGCAGTGAGGGGCCTAGAAGGAGGCCCAGCCTCAGCAGTGCCCATGGGCACAGTGGGTGGCAATGACTTCCTGGCTGGTGCCTACTGGCAGCTCTATACCAAAGAAGCTGCTGATGAGCGGGGGCGTGTGCACCAGATAACTGTTGGAGACCTCAGATTCCAGTACCTGAAGGGGCTCCAGGAGAGCTGGGGAGGGACTTGGGACAAGGGCTGGGAGTGCCAGGACCAGGGACAATGGCTTGGAGCTGGGAGAGGGCAGACTGAGAGTGGAGAGGAGGAAGAAATTGTTGTCAGTGAGGGTGGGGAGAGCCTGGCACAGGTTGCCCAGGGAGGCTGTGGCTGCCTCCTGCCTGGAGGTGTTGAGGGCCAGGCTGGATGAGGCCTTGAGCAGCCTGGGCTGGTGGGAGGTGTCCCTGCCCATGGCAGAGGGCTGGAGCTGGGTGAGCTTGGAGGTCACTTCCACCCCAACCCATTCTGTGATAACACAGCCGTCATCTGACACCTCAGGCTGGGCTACTCCCCACAGCAGCTGAGACAGCTGGGGAGGAGGATTCACATCTGGTTTTGTTTTGTTAAGCAAAAAGGCAGGAGGATGATTGGAGGCCAATTTATTCCCTTCTGTGTCTGAGGGCTGAGCACCAGGAGGTGAAATTTGCTCACCCACTGAAGCAATGATTTCCTTAACAGATCTTCCTCTACATGGCTACAGGGGGGAGAGGCAATGATCCATGCACATTATCTACCAGAGGAATGTGTTCAAGCAGGCTGACAGAGAATGCTCTAAGCTGAATAAATACAACCAGGAGTGAAAAAAACCAACAACAAAAACCAAACCCAAGGATGCCTCTTATCCGTTTCCATTATGGCAGCAGATGAGAGAGGAAAAAATAAATTAAAATTAGAAGTCAGACAACCTCCAGCAATCCAGGCTTGTTGGGTTTTTGTTGGGTTTTGTTTGTTTTAAACCAGTTGGGGCATGACTAAGATCCCTGACAAGCCGTTAAAATTGAAAATGCTCTTCTCCTGTTCCAGCTGGGTCTCTTCAGAGGAGCAAGCAGCCCTGCAGGTTTGTCTGCTCAGGTGGAAGATGGATGGATTCCCTGCCCTAGCACTCTCAGCACAGACCCCACTAACACAGTTACCCTCTGCTTGCCACTGCTGCCAGAGAGGCACAGCAAGGAAATGCAGCACCAGGGAGCTGGCAGTGGGGCACTTCTAGGGCCAGCTCTGCTCTCAGGCTCCACACAGTAGTCCCAGCTCAGCATCACCACTCTCTGAAAGCCAAGGGCCACCTGGAATCCAGAGGGTTCAGATAACAAAGACAGCAGGCCCTTCTGGATAGTGTCCCCCTGGATAGTGACCTACTGGGTATTCCCCTCCTGGACTGGATAGTGCTCTTCTGGATAGTGCCCTCCTGGGTATTCTCCTCCTGGACTGGATAGTGCTCTTCTGGATAGTGCCCTCCTGGGTATTCTCCTCCTGAACTGGATAGTGCTCTTCTGGATAGTGCCCTCCTGGGTATTCTCCTCCTGGACTGGGTAGTGTCCTGCTGGATGGTGCCCTCCTGGGTATTCTCCTCCTGGACTGGATAGTGCTCTTCTGGATAGTGCCCTCCTGGACATCTCACGTATTCCATGGCTTGATTCATTGCCTCCTTCAGGTCTGGATGCAGCTTTCAAAGTAGCATCACCAATTCAGGCCCGGTTTGTTGCCCCCCCCTCCATTATTAAACCAGCTCACAGAATGCAGGAGCCTTACTTAGATCCTGCTGAGTGTGCCAGGCTGTGACCAGGGCCAAACTCAGTGCTGCCCTTCCTCCCTAAATTCATGTCCTCATCTCCACACCAACAGAACCTGCACCAGGAAGGACCCAGCACCCAGAGGATGCCCAGTGCCAGGACTGTGAGGAGGGGGGTGAGGATAAGCTCTGTCCCAGCAGAAGCATGGAGCTCACAGTGTCCCCTCTTGGGCATTTGTGGAGTGGCTCCAGCAGGCAGCTTTGCTTCTCCCATCCCCAGACACAAGTATGAACAAGAAAGCTGAGACTGAGATCTTCCCCCCGTGCACAAAAATGCCACCAGACCATTGTTCTGCAGACACACCTTCACCCTTCTGACTCAAGGAGCATTCATCAGCCAGCAGGGTGAGGAGCAGAGAGAGCAACACCCACAGCTGAGCACACAACTGCATTCTCAGCAGCAAAATGAAGACATATATATACACAAATAAATCTGCTTTCAGCTGAAGGTCTTGCTTCAAGAAATGCCTCTGAACCCCAGGGACCCCACTAGCAGAGGGTTGGCAGCCACTGCCTGGCATCTCAAGAGGGCTGTGGCTTGGTAACTGGGTGAGAAGGGAAGACTCTCAGCAAGATTCTGAGCTGCAGTTCACCAGCTCTGCACCACAGGAGGTCCATTGCTGTATGGGGGTAGGAATCCAACTCCTGCTTTCAGCTGGCACTGGGAAGAGGACAAGACACCTTTGGTGCTGCTCAGAAAGCTGCCAGATGGAGAGAGGTGGCAGGGGAGCCACAGCTGAGCAGCACAAGGGATGGACTCTTCTGACAGCCCCATTCCATTCTGCTTCACACTAGCCAGTAAGAAACCTCTAGTAGAGCAGCCAAAGTGACCTCTCGTGTGTCTGTTCCTCTCTCCCAGCCTTTCTGCTGTGCTTCACATCTGCAGACCACAAGGTCTCCCAGGGCGTAATACAGCTCCAGCCTCACAGAGTCACAGAATGGGTTGGGATGGAAGAGACCTCAAAACCCACCCAGCTCCAAGCCCTCTGAGGTCTCCCTAGAGCCTTCTCTTCTCCAGGCTGAACAGCCCCAACTCTCCTAGCCTGGCCCCACATGGAAGGTTCTCCAGCTCTCTGATCATCTTGGTGGCCTCCTCTGGACCCTCTTCAGCAGTTCCAGGTCCTTCTGATGCTAGCCTCCAGGTTCTCTTCTGGTGCCAACAAGAGAGCATGTGGATAAGCAGCTTCATTACCTGATCACCCTGTCCTGGTATCTTCTCTCACTCTGGGTTCAGTGACAAAGGACTGCCAAGGCCCTTAAGTTTACTGCAGCAATTCCCAGTCATTCCTCCTCGTGACCTGACCTCCACCACACTGTGCCACAGGTTGGATTTAACACAGGGAATGACTCCAGAGATCACTCAGCACAGATCTAAGCTGCTTCAGAGCAACCTGAAAGCAGAGTTATCAACCCAAGACATTTAATCTACCTCGTTCTGCATTTAGGAAACACACTAAAATGGTATTTTTCTCAGAAAGCCACCTTAGGGGGTGGGGACACGAGGAACAAATCTGTTTTTTTCCCTTTGGGGGCTGCCCAGGCCTGGCCCAGGCTGCCCAGGGCAGTCATGGAGTCCCCATCCCTGGAGAGGATTCAGAGCGGTGCTGAGGGTCATGGCTTAGCTCCATGCAGAGTTGCAGAATGGTTGGACTGGATGACTTTAAAGTCTCTTCCCAACCAAATCTATGATCCTATATACTCTGTAAAACATTAACAGAATGCCATCTTTTCCCACACTTCAGGAAAGAGACCAACTGCTTCCTCATAGGGCTAATAAACTAACAAGAAGAGCTTTTTATAGCAGCGGCAAGCTCTTTATGGCAAGGAGCAGACACCTCAGCCCTGCTGCAGCACACAGAGAGAGCTGTGGCTGGCTCAGGGAAGAGCCAGCAAGTGAGGACTCATAATCACAGAAACCATCTGGCTGGAAGAGACCTCCAAGCTCCTCCAGGCCAGCCCTTGACCCAGCACTGAAGGCTCAACACTAAACCATGTTGGAAGAGACCTTCAAGGTCATCCAGACCAACCCTTGACTGAAGGCTCAACACTAAACCATATCCCCAAGCACCAGGTCCACAGCTTCTTGAACACCACCAGGGATGGTGACTCCAGCCCTGGGCAGCCTGTTCCAATGCTTGAGAACCCTTCCAGTGCAGAAATATTTCCTGACATCCAACCTGAGCCTCCCCTAGAGCAGCTTGGAACCATTTCCTCTGGTCCTGCCCCTTGCCACCAAGCAGAGGCTGCCCCTTCCTTGCTCCAACCTCTTTCAGGGAGTTATAAAGAGCAATAAGGTCTCCCCTGAGCCTCCTCTTCTCCAGCCTGAATAGCCCCAGCATCCCCTCAGCTGCTCCTCATAGCCCAGGGGCTCCAGAATCTTCTCCAGCTTTGTTGCCCTTCTCTGGACAGGCTCCAGCCCCTCAATGTCCTGCCTGTAGTGAGGTGCCCAGAGTTGAACACAGCTCTTGAGATGTGGCCTCCCCAGTGCTGAGCACAGGGGGATGGTCACCTCCTGTCCCTGCTGCCCACCCTGTTTCTGACCCAAAACAGGATGCCTTTGGCTTTCTTGGCCACCTAGGCACTGCTGGCTCATGTTCAGTCCACTGCCAAGCAACACCCCCAGGTCCCTCTTCAGGTTGCAGCTTCCTAGCCACACATCCCCAGGTCTGTAGCTCCCCACGGGGCTGCTGTGACCCAGGGGCAGGACCCAGCACTTGGCCCGGTTGAACTTCACACAAATCCACAGCTCTCACAGAATCACAGAGACATTTAGGCTGGAAAAGACCCTCAGGATCACCACCAAGTCCAGATCCTGCTGCAAAGTTTCCCTACCCTCTGGCAGATGGGTGACAGCCACCCAGCTCGGTGCCATCTGCAAACTAAACTGAGGGAATCCCAGTGCCCTCACTCAGACCATTGATAAAGGCATTAAGGAGACCCAGTCCTAGCACTGGGCCCCGGGGGGTAGAGCCACCACTGTCGAGCAAGACTCTTGCTGGCAACTCCTCCAGCTCCCTGCATCCCGGCACGAAGCTGCGGGGAGAGGGGCACGGAGCTGAGCAGCTGCGCCCCAGCCCCGGCGCATCCTGCCCTGCTCCGCTCTGAGCACAGCTTCGTCAGCTGCAGAGCCTGCGTTACTCAGCGGATGACGGCGGCTTCGGCCAGCAGCAGCACCACGGAGAAATAAAAATAAAATAAAAAACAGTTTTCAGCCTAAAACACCCACGGGGGGGGGTGTTACGGGAAGTTCACAAGCAGAGCACACCACCTTCCGGACCGGCCTGAAACACCACCGCTACTCCCTCCCAACACCACAAAACCCCCGTCTTTATCCCCCTCCTTCTTTTGAGCCCTCCTGACAGCGAAAGGAGGGGAAGCAGCCCCGCCGGTACCCCCGCGCCCGCTCCTCGGATCACCACCCCGCCCCGCTCCGGCCGCCCCACCGGGGCGCGGTGTAAGCTCTCCCCCCAGCCACGGCCCCCTATTTACCGTGGCGTACCACCACCGGGCAAAGGCCATGGCGCTGCCCGCCGCGTCTCACCAGCCCTCCGCAGCTCGGCCGGGCTCGGGGCCGCGCCCCGCCGGCCGCCCCCGCCCCGGGCGGCCCCCCCCGCCGGGGCCCCGCGGCAGGGCGGCGCCGCCGAGCACACGGCGCGGACAGGGCAGGGTAGGGTAGGGCAGGGCAGGGCAAAGCGGCTGGGCCGGACCCGTCCCGCCGCAGACAACCCTCCCGCGGGCTCCGCAGCTCCCGGTCCCCCCCACCTTACCAGGGCGGGGGGACGCTGGTCCCCCGTCCCGGGCTGCGACATATCGGCCGAGCTCCCGGCGCTGTGCGGGGAAGAGAGCAGGGAAGCGACCGGTCCCGGCTGGCAGCGGGTCCTAGGCACCACTGACGGCTCGCCCGCAGCCCGGTCCCTCCTCTTCCTGATGGGGCCGGGCCGGGCCGAGCCGAGCCGGGCTGGGCCGGCGGGGGGGCGGCGGGGAGCAGAGGGGCGCGGGCGGAGGCTTGGCGGCAGCGGGCGGCGGTCCCCGGCGTTCTGCAAGGACAGCGGACGGGACAGCGCTCACTCGAAACGACAGCTTCACGTTAGGCAGGTCTTGTTTGGGGGAAGAAAGACACAAACGCGGAACTTTGCTCCCGAAAGCCGTTCCCCTGCTGGGCGGCGGCGCTCCCCAGCGCTCCTCGCTCGGCGAGCGCTGGGGACGGGACGGCGCTCACCCGGAACAAGAGCCTTAAAGTCAGGCACTGTTTTTCGGGGGGAAAAAAGACACAGACATGGAACTTTTCTTCCCGAAAGTTGGTCCCCTGCTGGGCGAAGCTTGCGGACTTTCAGCTGGCAGCAAAGCAGCGCCGGCGGTGCTGTAGATACCCCAGCAGCACGGAGCTGGGCAGGAGGAGCCGGGGCTGCTCAGCTCCTCCAGCCTGGGCCAGCGTGGCCTGAACGGGCACCAAATGCTAGGGTGAGGTGGTAACAGTCTGGAGGACTCATGGAACTTGGAGGACCTCATGAAGTGCAAGCAGGGCAAGAGTAGGGTCCTGCATCTGGGGGGGAACAACCTCCTGCAGCAGGGCAGCCGAGGGGGGACTCGCTTCAGAGGAGCTCTGTGGAGAAGGATCTGGGAGTGCTGGGCGATAAGTTACCCAGGAGCCAGCAATGTGCTCCCATGGCCAAAAAGGCCAAGGGTGTTCTGGGTGCATGGGAAAAGAGTGTGGGCAGCAGGGCAAGGGACGTACTCCTGCCGTTCTGCTTTGCCCTACTGAGACCTTGTGTGGAGGCTTGGATCCAGTTCTGGGCTCCCCAGCTTAAGAGACAGGGAAATTATTCAAAGGAGACTATAAGGATGATAAAGGGACTGGAACATCTCTCTGGTGAGGATAGGCTGAGAGCCCTGGGGCAGTAGATCCTGGAGCAGAGCAGCCCCAGAGGAGATCTGAGCAATGCTCAGCAAGAGCTAAAAGAACTATGGGGGGCAAGAAGTTGGGGCCAGGCTCTGTTCAGTGGTGCCCAGGGACAGGGCAAGGGGCAAGGAGCACAAAGTGGAGGGCAGGAAGTTGGATGTGAGCAGGAGGAGAAAGTTGTTTGGTGTGAGGGTGCTGGAGGCCTGGAGCAGGCTGCCCAGAGAGGTTGTGGAGTCTCCTTGTGTGGAGAGCTTCCAACCCCCCCTGGGCATTGTGCTGCTGGGCAAGCTGCTGTGGGTGCCCTGCTGGAGCAGGGGGTTGGGCTGGATGAGCTCCAGAGGTCCCTTCCAGCCCCTCCATGTTGGGCTGCTGTGACACTCGTGAAAAGTGTTATCACAAGAACAATGTGAATAACAGGATGCCCAGGGAGGTTGTGGAGTCTCCTTCTCTGGAGACTTTCAAACCCCACCTGGATGCATTCCTGTGTGGACTACCCTGGGTGATCCTGCTTTGGGCAGGGGGGTTGGACTGGATGATCTCAGGAGGTCCCCTCCAGCCCCTAACATTCTGCAGTGCAGAGGGGCTCAACATGCAGTAGCTCTGTGTTTGCACACAAACACAGAGGGTCTCAGGAGCTGGCAATGCTTCACCAGCTTTGCCTCCTCAGATCATCCTTGTGCACAGCTCAAGTACAGCAGGTGGATATTTGGGGCTGTCTGGGGCATGCCAGGTTCAGGCTGGCTGGTGAACAGCTGGATAGTGAGTAAGTAGTTCATAAGAGAGCAGTAAGGGTGGCTCCTCAGCATGGACACAGGCTCAGAGGATGTTAGAGGTTGGAAGGGATCTCTGGAGATCTCCCAGTGCAAGCCCCTGCCAGAGCAGGAGCATAGAATCCAGCACAGCTCACACAGGAACACATCCAGACAGGGCTGCAAAGGCTCCAGAGAAGGAGACTCCAGAACCTCTCTGGGCAGCCTGCTCCAGGGCTCTGGCACCCTCCCACTGCACAACTTTCTCCTCCTCTTCAGCTGGAACCTCCTGTGCTGCAGTTTCCAGCCACTGCCCCTTGGCCTCTGGCAGGATGCAGCTGAGCAGAGCCTGTCCCCTGCCTCCTGAGCCCCAGCCCTCAGCTCTTGAGAGACATTGAGCAGATCCCTCTCAGCCTTCTCCTCTGCAGACAGCTCCCCTCATGCTTCTGCTATGAGTCACCACCTCTGCAGCAACTCCCTGTCTGTCCTGAGCTGGGGAGCCCAGAGCTGGCTGCAATCTTGCAGGTGAGGTCTCAGCAGGGCAGAGCAGAGGGGGAGGAGAACCTCCCTGGCTGTGCTGGACACACTCCTCTGAATGCCCCTCAGGACCCCCTTGTCTTTCTTGACCTCCAGGGCACATTGCTGTGCCATGCAGACCTTGCTGCCCACCAGCACTCCCAGGTCCTTCTCCCCAGGCTGCTCTCCAGCAGTTCCCCTCCCAACCTGTGCTGCTGCAGTTTGTTCTTCCTGCCCAGCTGCAGGACTCTGCACTCACACAGCATCTACCAGCAGGGCACAGCAGCAGTGTGCTGGTCTTCAAGGAGTGTTCCCCACCCAAGCATCCCCTCCCTGCTCCCTCCAAAGAAAAAGGGTAGCAGGAGTAAGCCAGGTGGTGAGAAGTCTGAAAACCAAACTGATGCCTGTGCCATGTCCTATTAGACAGCAAGGAGGAGATGAGAGGGTGAGGGTGGATCCCTGGAGGCCTTGGGGGATGCTTTGAGCCCCAGAGAGGAGCAATTTCCAGAGTCATCACCTGTCTATCTCATGTGGTCCCTGCTTTGCCTTGCTGATGAGCACCATGCAGATCAGTGGCTGCCCTTTGAAGTGGTCTCACCTTGTGACATGGATGAGTTTGCATCCCCCCTGGCAGGGCTCCTGACTAAAGTTTTAAGAACCCAGCCTTCACCCTGAGCTCTGCATTGCATTTGGCCATGGAATTGGCACCCAGGAGGTTCCACCTCAACATGAGGAGAAAACCTTTGTGGTGTGAGGGGTCCTGGAGGCCCTGGAGCAGGCTGCCCAGAGAGGTTGCAAAGTCTCCTTCTCTGGAGATACTCAAATCCCACCTGGATGTGTTCCTGTGTGGCTTGGGTGATCTCGCTCTGGTACAGGGGTTGGCGGGTGATCTCTGGAGGTCACTCCAACCTCTGCTGTGCTGTGACTCACATCCTCCTGGGCTGCATGCAGAGAGGTGTGACCAGCAGGGCCAGGGAGGGGATTCTCCCCCTCTGCCCCACTCTGCTCACACCCCACCTGCAGCTCTGGGTCCAGGTCTGCAGCCTCTCTTCCAGGAAGGCTCTGGAGGTGCTGGAAGGGGTCCAGAGAAGGGCCCCGAGGAGGAGCAGAGGGCTGGAGCTGCTCTGCCATGGAGACAGCCTGAGAGAGTTGGGGTTGTGCAGTCTGGAGAGGAGAAGGCTCCCAGGAGAGCTTCTTGTGGCCTTCCAGGATCTGCAGGGGGCTACAGGAAAGCTGGGGAGGGACTTGTGAGGGTGTGAGGGAGTGATAGGACTGGGGGGGATGGAGCAGAACTAGAAGTGGGGAGATTGAGCTTGGCTGTGAGGAAGAAGTTGTTCCCCATGAGGGTAGTGAGAGACTGGCCCAGGTTGCCCAGGGAGGTGGTGGAAGCCTCCTGCCTGGAGGTGTTTGCAGCCAGGCTGGAGGTGGCTGTGAGCAACCTGCTGTGGTGTGAGGTGTCCCTGCCCATGGCAGGGGGATTGGGACTGGGTGAGCCTGGAGGTTCCCTTCCAGCCCTGACGATTGATTCTGTGATTCCATGGCAGATTCACTCTGCCAGTGTGAAACAGTTGCACAGGACCATCTCGTAAGGAGGTGCACCTAGACAAGGTGCTGCAGGCTGCTGGAGGCCAAAGGCCATGTTTAATGCATGGCTGTGGCACAGAGGCTGTGTGGTGCTCCCTGGGGTCACCCCCTGACAGGTCTGACAGATTGTGCTGCATTCCTCAGCTGCGGGAAGCAGACCCTCCCTGCTGGCACTGCCCCAGGAGCTTCTCGGTGAACTGCAGCTCCTGCTACGTGCCTGATGGCAAGCAGCTGCAGCTGACCTTGTGGAGCTGCACAGGAACAGGGAACAATGCAGGAGAGCAACGTGGCCTTGTTCCCAAGAAGGCAAATGGTGTCCTGGTGTGGTGGGTTGAAATTTCCCCCTTCCCCCTCCCCCCCCAACATTCAGTTTGGCAGAGCAGCTCAGCTGGCAGTGAAAGCTGTGTTTACAAGCAGAACTACAATCTGCAATGGAATGCACTGAATGTGTACCACATCTACAGGATGGACAACATCTACAGGGATTTACAACTAATGAACAGCACAAGAACCCCCCTGGGCAAGGACCAGGGGAAGCTGCCAGCTTCTCCCTCTCTGCCTCCCCCTTAGCTCCCTGGACAAAAGGCATGAGAGAAAGGAGCAGAGACTTAGCCAAAACAATGCAGGCAAGGTCAAGCAGAAGCAAGTTGGTATCGGAGAGGAGAGGAGAGGGAGAGGAGAGGAGAGGAGAGGGAGGAGAGGAGAGGAGAGGAGAGGAGAGGAGAGGAGAGGAGAGAGAGAGAGGAGAGGAGAGGGAGGAGGAGAGGAGAGGAGAGGAGAGGAGAGGAGAGGAGAGGAGAGGAGAGGAGGGGAGGGGGGGAGGGGAGGGGAGGGAGGGGAGGGGAGGGGAATTGTTTTGGGAACAAGATCTTGTGGTAGATATCTCTCCAATGGGATTGCTTAGATTGATCTTTATTTTCCTTTTCACACCAAGCAGTGATTTGTTTACATTTTGCTACTTTTTCTGCTGAAGATCTGTGAAAAAAATTTAAAGGCATAGCCTAAGACTACCACAACTGGGCTGCATGGAAGAAGAGTTGTGGTCACCAGGTCAAGGGATGTTCTCCTCCCCCACTCCTCTGCTCTGCTGAGACCTTCTCTGGAGTGATGGGTCCAGGTCTAGGCTCCCCAGTTCAAGAGAGGCAGGGAGAAGGTGCAAGAGAGGCTACAAGGATGATGAAGGAACTGGAATCATTCTCCTGCCTCACTGCCTCTGCTGCCTCAGGAATGCTCCCATGTTGTTTAAACGATGATTAATGCTCCTCTCTCTCCTCCATTCCCCACAAGCCCAGCAGTGGAACCAACAGAAACAGCAGATGAGGCCAGTGGGGACTTGTGCAGCTTGAGTCAGCACAAGGAGAGGAACACAGAGACCCCAAAGCTTCTGAGTGTCCTGGAGCAGCTCTGTGAGAGCCCTGGGGCTGAGAGCCTGGAGCAGAGCAGCCCCAGAGAGGAGCTGAGCAGTGCTCAGCAGAGCTAAAGGAGCTGTGGGGAGCAAGAGGCTGGGGCCAGGCTCTGCTCAGTGGTGCCCAAGTCAAGGGCCAAGGGGCAGAAAGTGGAGGGCAGGAGGTTGGATGTGAGCAGGAGGAGAAAGTTGTTTGGTGTGAGGGTGCTGGAGGCCTGGAGCAGGCTGCCCAGAGAGGTTGTGGAGTCTCCTTGTGTGGAGAGCTTCCAACCCACCCTGGGCATTGTGCTGCTGGGCAAGCTGCTGTGGGTGCCCTGCTGGAGCAGGGGGCTGGGCTGGATGAGCTCCAGAGGTCCCTTCCAGCCCCTCCATGCTGTGATGCTGTGACAAGCAGTGGAAGCATGCCTGGAGATGTTGGTTTTTTGTTGGGTGTCTATAAGGTGGAGATTTAAAGCTGTGCACACTGGAGAAGGGAGGAAGCAGCACAGCAGAACCTCAGCACCATGCAGTGGCTCTCCAGGGCTTGGGCATCAAATCCTATTTGCTCTATGGCCATCAGTGCCAGAGCCTGGGGGGTGCTTTGCTGGCTTGGAACTCAGAGGCATCACAGCAACATCATTAGCAAAGGGGTTTTAGATTGAATTAGCACTTAGGACAGCAAAGGTGATTGTCCTCCTGGCAGCCCAGAGAGGTTGTGGAGTCTCCATGTGTGGGGAGCTTCCAACACCCTGCCACTGCCACCCCCCCTCCACCAGGCATTGTGCTCCTGGGCAAGCTGATGTGGGTGAACCTGCTTTAGCAGGGGTCTTGGGCTGGATGATCTCCAGGGGTCCCTTTCAACTCCTCCCATCCTGTGTCTCTCTAAGATCCTGGGTGCTGTTGTTCTGTGTCCTGTTGGGTGTTCAGGGTTGTGCTGATCCATCATCAATGCACTCTAAACTGCGTGACAGTTAAGAGGCTGGGCGAATAGAGATGAGGTTTGGCCCCTGGAGGGAAGCTGCCTGTACCCTTCCTCCAGTCCCCACAGCCACTCTGTCTGCCTTCAGCCTTTTTGGCAGCTGGCTGTGCCCCATCCTGGCAAGGAAATCTTGCTTTTGGGGTGGTTGTTTCTCCTAGAGTGCTCCTCTGGCTTGCCACTGCTTTCAGAAACCCATCACGGGTTGGCTATTTCTGCATAAATTTGTTATTAACCAAAGTTCAGATGACTTTTATGTGGGAAGGATGCAGGCAGCACACTGTCACCAGGGGATGGAAAAGCAGGAAGCATGAAGCCATCTCAGCTTGTTCCAGCTTGCTCACCTGGGCCAGGATCAGGCTGTCTGAGTGGAGGAGCTCCTAGTAATTATCCCAAGCCAGTCTGGCACTGATTAATCATTGGCACAGGCTGCCCAGGGCAGTGTTGGAGTCCCCATGGCTGGAGGTATTGCAGTAAGGTGTGGTCATGGCACCTGGGGCCAGGGTTTGGTGCCCGTGGTGGGGTTGGGCTGGTGGTTGGACTGGATGAGCTCAGAGGCCTTTTCCAACCCGAACCAGTCTGTGGCTCTATGAATGCTGGGGGGGGGGGGTGTGGGGTGTGGGTGTGTGTCGGAAATCAAAGGTTTCCTTGCAGCTGTCTGTCGCATTCAGCAGTGCACCTTCAAAGTCACTTGGTGCTTTCACTTGTATTTTCTGCTTGTTCCTTTGCTCCATCTCCAAGCAAAGCATACCCCTGAAGCCTCCTGAGATGCTCAGGTCAGAAACAGATGCAAGGAGATGGTGGAGAGCCCAGGCTAAGGGGTTTGCTCATACGGCTTGGTGGCCACATCAGCAACAGAGGTTCTTCACTGTGGTAAACAAATGCTTTAAAACATTCTCATTCTTCTCCTTCTCCTTCTCCTTCTCCTTCTCCTTCTCCTTCTCCTCTCCTCTTCCTTCTCCTCTCCTCTTCCTTCTCCTCCTTCTCCTTCTCCTTCTCCTTCTCCTTCTCCTTCTCCTTCTCCTTCTCCTTCTCCTTCTCCTTCTCCTTCTCCTTCTCCTTCTCCTTCTCCTTCTCCTTCTCCTTCTCCTTCTCCTTCTCCTTCTCCTTCTCCTTCTCCTTCTCCTTCTCCTTCTCCTTCTCCTTCTCCTTCTCCTTCTCCTTCTCCTTCTCCTTCTCCTTCTCCTTCTCCTTCTCCTTCTCCTTCTCCTTCTCCTTCTCCTTCTCCTTCTCCTTCTCCTTCTCCTTCTTCTCCTTCTCCTTCTCCTTCTCCTTCTCCTTCTCCTTCTCCTTCTCCTTCTCCTTCTCCTCCTTCTCCTTCTCCTTCTCCTCCTCCTCCTCCTCCTTCTCCTCCTCCTTCTCCTCCTCCTTCTCCTCCTCCCTCTTTCCTCCTTCTCCTCCTCCTCTTCCCCTACCTTTTCTTTTTTTTTCTTCTTCTTCTTTATCTCCTTATTATTATTATTAGTATTACCCTTTTAAAAGTCACAGTATCACAGTATCACAGTATCACTTAGGTTGGAAAGGACCTCAGGGATCATCGAGTCCAACCTATCAACACAGACCCCATGCCTAGACCATGGCACCAAGTGCCACGTCCAATCTCCCCTTGAACGCCTCCAGGATCGATGACTCAACCACCCCCCTGGGCAACCCGTTCCAATGACGAATGACTCGCTCGGTGAAGAACTTCCTCCTCACCTCGAGTCTGAACCTCCCCTGGCGCAGCTTGAGACTGTGTCCCCTTGTTCTGGTGCTGGTTGCCTGGGAGAAGAGACCAACCCCTCCTGGCTACAACCACCTTTCAGGTAGTTGTAGAGGGCAATGAGGTCACCCCTGAGCCTCCTCTTCTCCAGGCTAAACAATCCCAGCTCCCTCAGCCTCTCCTCATAGGGCTTGTGTTCAAGGCCTCTCCCCAGCCTTGTTGCCCTTCTCTGGACACGCTCAAGTGTTTCGATGTCCTTCTTAAACTGAGGGGCCCAGAACTGGACACAGTACTCAAGGTGCAGCCTAACCAAAGCAGAGTACAGGGGCACAATGACTTCTCTGCTCCTGCTGGCCACACTATTCCTAATGCAGGCTGGGATGCCATTGGCCCTCCTGGCCACCTGGGCACACTGCTGGCTCATATTCAGGTGGCTGTCAATCAGCACACCCAGGTCCCTCTCTGTTTGGCAGCTCTCCAGCCACTCCGACCCCAGCCTATAGCTCTGCATGGGATTGCCGTAGCCAAAGTGCAGCACTCGGCACTTGGACTTGTTGAATGCCATCCCATTGGACTCTGCCCATCTGTCCAGTCGGTCAAGGTCCCTCTGCAGAGCCTTTCTACCCTCTAACTGACTAACATCTGCCCCTAACTTTGTGTTATCTGCAAACTTGCTGATGGCTGACTCTACCCCTTCATCCAGATCATCAATGAATATGTTGAAGAGGACAGGGCCCAGCACTGATCCCTGGGGGACACCACTGGTGACTGGTCACTCAGAGATCCGTTCCCTGAGCCCCATTTAGATGGAATTCAAGGTGCTGGGAGTCTATAATTGGCATCCGTAATCACAGCCTCATTTTTTTTTTCCTCTTTTTTCCCCTTTTTTTTGTGCCATGCTCCATCTCCAAAGGGCAACCCAGCTGACGTCAGATGCCTCTGAATACGAAGGTGCTCAGAATCCTGGCAGCATCAGATGACATTTTTTGAGGTTGGGTTTTTTTTTTTGGTTGGTTGGGGTTTTTTTTGGTGTTTTATTTTTTTCTTTGGCCACGCATACATATTTTATTAGTGCAACTTGCATAACAGCACCACTGCCAGCTCATGAGTCATTCACCAAATTCACTAAATAAAGTACAAAAAGAAAAAAAGGAGAAAAATAATAAAAATCTCTGTGTCATCTAGGGTGAAAAAAAAAAATTGAAAAAGAAAGAGAAGGAAAAAAAGGGCTAAAATTAAGTACTGATAACCCCCAGCCAGACAAAGTTTATCATAGTATCATAGTATCAGTCAGGGTTGGAAGGGACCACAAGGATCATCTAGTTCCAACCCCCCTGCCATGGGCAGGGAAACCCCACACTAGATCAGGCTGGACAGAGCCTCATCCAGCCTGCTCTTAAACACCCCCAGGGACGGGGCCCCAACCACCTCCCTGGACAACCCATTCCAGGGTTTCACCACTCTCATGGGGAAGAACCTCCTCCTTACCTCCAGCCTGAATGTCCCCACCTCCAGCTTCATTCCATTCCCCCTAGTCCTGTCACTACCTGAGATCCTGAGAAGTCCTTCCCCAGCCTTCCTGTAGGCCCCCTTCAGATACTGGAAGGCCACAATTAGGTCACCTGGGAGCCTTCTCTTCTGCAGACTGAACAGCCCCAACTCCTTCAGTCTGCCCTCATAGGAGAGGTGCTCCAGCCCTCTGATCATCCTTGTGGCACTTCTCTGGACACCTTCCAGCACCTCCACATCCCTCTTGTAATAGGGGCTCCAGAACTGGACACAGTACTCCAGGTGGGGTCTCACCAGGGCTGAGTAGAGGGGGAGGATCACCTCCCTCGACCTGCTAGCCACACTTCTCCTGATGCAGCCCAGGATCTGATTGGCCTTGCGGGCTGCAAGTGCACATTGAGAGCTCATGTTGAGCTTCTTGTCCACCAGCACCCCCAAGTCTCTCTCCTCAGGGCTACTTTGCAGCCAGTCACTGCTCAGTCTGGATTTGTGCCTGGGATTGCCTCGACCCAGATGCAGGACCCTGCACTTGCTCTTATTGAACTTCATGAGGTTGGCTTGTGCCCACCTCTCCAGTCTGTCAAGGTCCCTCTGCATGGCCTCCCTTCCCTCCAGCGTGTCTGCTGCACCACACAGCTTGGTGTCATCAGCAAACTTGCTGAGGGTGCACTCAATGCCACTGTCCATGTCCCCCACAAAGATGTTGAACAAGACAGGTCCCAGGACTGATCCCTGAGGGACTCCGCTTGTCCCTGGCCTCCACTGGGACATGGAGCCATTGACAGCCACTCTTTGGGTGCGGCCATCAAGCCAGTTTCTTATCCATCTAGTGGTCCACCCATCAAACCCATGTGTCACCAGTTTGGAGACCAGGATGTGGTGTGGGACAGTGTCGAAGGCTTTGCTCAGGTTCAGGTAAATGCCATCAGTTGCTCGCCCCTCATCTGTTAATGTTCAAGGGCAGGTTGAATGAGGCCTTGAACAGCCAGGGCTGGTGGGAGGCATCCCTGGCCCACATGGGGGAGGTTGGAGGAGATGAGCTCTGAGGCTCCTTCCAACTGAGCAATTCTAGGATCCTGTCATGGATTTTGGGAGGAGAGAGTTTGTCACAGATTGTGGTGAAGCTCTGATGTCAACCATGGCTAAAGAGCTAATATTCATCCTCCTGCCCTGATCCTCACTGAGGGAGCAGCACCTCTGAGACCTTTTGCTTTCCAGAGTGGTGGAACAACATCAGGCTGGGATGGTTGAGAGCTTTGCATCTGTGTGGTATCAGTGGATAAAAGTGTTGACAAATAAGGCCCTGGGGGTGCTGGGTATCAGCAGCTGGAGCTGAGGCAGCAGTGTCCAGGGGGCAAGAAGGGCAGCAGCAGCCTGGGCTGGAGCAGCAATGGTGTGGGCAGCAGGAGCAGGGCAGGGCTTGTGGCCCTGGGCTGGGCACTGCTGAGGCTGCAGCTTGAGTGCTGCCTTCAGCTGTGGGCCCCTCACTGCCAGAAGGAGACTGAGGGCTGGAGCAGGGGCAGAGAAGGGCAAGAAAGGTGGGGAAGGGTCAGGAGAAGAGGGCTGGGGAGGAGCATCTGAGGGAGCTGGGGGGGTTGGTGTGGAACAGAGGAGGTTGAGGGAGATCTCCTTGCTCTCTGCAGCTCCCTGAGAGGAGGCTGCAGCCAGCTGGGGCTTGGGCTCTGCTCCTTAATCTCAAGTGATGGGACATGGACATGGACCCATGGACCCATAAGTTTGCCTGTTTCATCTCTTTTCCTCCTCTTTCTGCTGGGTTGCCCAGAAACTCACCACAAGTTTTCATTCTCTTCTCTGCCTCTCAAGAAAGCAAAGCAAAACAAAAAACAAAACAGAACAAAACAAAAAGCAAAACCATCTAGGACTTTACTTCTGGTTTGTTTTGGTTTGCTTTGGGGGTTTTCTGTTTGGTTTGGGTTTGTTTGGGGATTTTTTGGCTCATCAGATGCAGACTGGTCCCAACCCTGTTTAAACACAACAACTGTCAGGAAGACAGGGGAGTGCTTCTCCTCTGGTTTTCTCTACTGCTTTTTGGCTTAGTTTTGTTTCTTTCTTTGTTTTTGTTTTGTGTGTTTTATTTGTTGTTGTTTTCTTTCTTTCCCCCTCCTCCCCCAAGTGTGGTCAGATAAATGGAAAATGGAATTCTCAGTTGGGGAAATTCTATTTCTTGGTGAAGACCAAGGAGAATCAGTGAATCACAGAGAGGTTTGGGTTGGAAGGCACCTCCAAAGATCACCCAGTCCAGCCCCCCTGCACTCAGCAGGGACATCCTCCAGCCAGAGCAGGTTACTCAGAGCCCTGTCCAGCCTCACCTTGAATGGCTGCAGGGATGGAGCCTCCACCACCTCCCTGGGCAGCCTGTGCCACTCTCTCCCCACCCTCCCTCTGCACAACTCCCTCCTGAGGGCCAACCTAACCCTGCCCTGCTCCACTGCCAAACCACTGCCCCTGGGCCTAGCCCCACAGCCCCTTCTCAACAGTCCCTCCCCAGCCTGCCTGCAGCTGCCCTGCAGAGATGCAAATGCAGCTCTCAGCTCTGCCTGCAGCCTTCTCTTCTGCAGGCTGCACAGCCCCAGCTCTGCCAGCCTGGCCCCACAGCACAGCTTCTGCAGCCTCTCAGCATCTTGCTGGCCTCCTCTGGAGCCTCTCCAGCAGCTCCAGGGCTCTCCTCTGGTGGTGTCCCCACAGCTGGACACAGCCCTGCAGGGGAGCTCTCCCCAGAGCAGAGCAGAGGGACAGGATCCCCTCTCTCCAGCTCTGGTCACTCTGTTTTGAATGCAGCCCAGGTACCCTTGGCCTTCTTGTCTGCAGCCAAACAGTTTCTTGCCATCCTTTCTCTATAAAGCAACAATTCACACCCTAAATTATTGCAAAATTCCCTCCAATCCCCTTTATGTTTCACTTTCACATCTTACTTCTCATCTACCACGCCAATGCTGTGTCCTCTGCTCCTTCAGTGTGAAGATAGGATAGGATAGGATAGGATAGGATAGGATAGGATAGGATAGGATAGGATAGGATAGGATAGGATAGGATAGGATAGGATAGGATAGGATAGGATAGGAGCAGGTTGGAAGAGACCTTCAAGATCATCATGTCCAACCTATCATCCAACACCACCCAACCAACTAAACCATGGCACCAAGCACCCTATCAAGTCTCCTCCTGAACACCTCCAGTGATGGTGACTCCACCACCTCCCTGGGCAGCCCATTCCAATGGGCAATCACTCTCTCTGTGTAGAACTTCCTCCTGACCTCCAGCCTAAACCTCCCCTGGCACAGCCTGAGACTGTGTCCTCTTGTTCTGGTGCTGGTTGCCTGGGAGAAGAGACCAACCTCTGCCTGTCTACAGCCCCCCTTCAAGTAGTTGTAGACAGCAATAAGGTCACCCCTGAGTCTCCTCCAGGCTAAGCAACCCCAGCTCCCTCAGCTTCTCCTCATAGGGCTTGTGTTCCAAGCCCCTCACCAACTTTGTTGCTCTTCTCTGGACACAGCCCTGCAGGGGAGCTCTCCCCAGAGCAGAGCAGAGCAGAGGGGCAGGATCCTCTCTCGCCAGCTCTGGCCACACTGCTTTGGATGCAGCCCAGGCTGCCCTTGGCCTTCTGTGCTGCCAGTGCCCATTGCTGCCTCCTCTCCAGCTTCTGCCCTCCGCACCCAAAGTCCTTCTCTGGAGGGCTGCTCTCAGTCTCATCTCCCCCCACCGTGGACTGGTCTCCAGGGCTGCCTTGAGCCAGGTATAATCAATAATCAATGGTCGATGACTGAAAGCAACAATTTCTCAGCTTTCCACTGCAATAGCTAATAGCATCCTGGGGATGTTTTGGTCTCACCTGACTGGTTTTGCAACTCTGACTCCCAAAACTGGTGACACTGTTTGGCTTCCTCAGCAGAGAGTGGCTGTGGAGAAAAGAAGGAACCAAACACAAAGCTAACAGAGTTGGGGCACTTCAGCCCCAGCTGCATCATGGTGTGGCCTTCCACTGCTTAAAAAGGTGAGAAGAAAGCTGGGGACAGACCTTGTGGAGCAGGGCCAGAGGAGACCACAGCAGTGCTGGCAGGGCTGGAAGCCCTCTGCTGTGAAGCCAGGCTGGGAGGGTTTGCGTCTCAAGGGACACCTTCTGGTGGCCTTGCAGTGCCTAAAGGCTGAGCAGAAAGCTGGGGACAGACTTTTTCTCAGGGCCTGTTGTGCCAGGCCAAGGGGGGAGGGTTTGAAGTGCAAGAGGGAGGCTGAGAGTGGAGAGAAGGGAGGAATGTTTGAGCCTGAGGGTGGGGAGAGCCTGGCCCAGGGTGCCCAGAAAGGTGGGAGCTGCCCCACGGCTGGCAGCAGTGGGGGTCAGGTTGTTTGTGGCTGTGAGCAGCCTGCTGTGGATGGGGATGTCCGTGGGGGCTGCAGGGCGCTGGGCTGAGCAGCCTGGGAGGTCCTTTCCCACCCAAGCTGCTCTGTGCCACCATGGCACGCAGAGCACTGTGTGGTGAAGGCTGCCAGGGTGGTGCTGTCCCTGGTGTCCCTGTGTGGCAGCCTGCTGGAGCTCTGCCTCAGGGCAAGGATGGAGAGCCTGTGGAGAGAGGAAAGCTTCTGGGCTTGTCACCGAAATTCAGCCCCAAACTCATCCACACTCCAGCTCAAAGCTTTGTTGTTCCAGGGTTCTGGGTTTTGCTTGTTTGTTTCAGGGGATTTGTCTGCTAGGGTTGGGTTTGGGGTTCAGTTGCATTGTTTATTATTTTTTTCATAAATTCAGGTTTTTTTTTTTATGTTATTCAGTATTTTTTTTTAATCTGTTTTTTTTTAATCTGCCTTTTTTTAACCTGTTTTAATCATTGAAAACCACAAAAATCACTATTTGCAACTATTATTTTTAAACAGTATTTTTTAAATCAGTTGGATGTTTTTAATCACTAAATTTTTTAACCAGTGTTTTTTAATCTGTATTTCAAAAGAGTCTTTAAAAAATTCAGTATTTTTTTAACCAGTAATTTTAAGCAATATTTTAAATAATTTTTTTAATCACTATTTTTACTCAGTATTTTTAATCAGTATTTTTTCATATATTTATTTTAAATCATTTGTAACCAGTAATTTTAAGCAATATTTTAAATCATTTTTTTATCCTTATTTTTACTCAGTATTTTTAATCAGTGTTTTTAATATGTTTATTTTAATGTATTTATTTTAATATATTTATTTAATATAAATTTACATTTATTTATTTAAATCAGTATTTTTTAATCACTATTTTTATTCAGTATTTTTAATCATTTTTTTCATATATTTATTTAAATAATTTTTTTAACCAGTAATTTTAAGCAATATTTTAAATCCTTTTTTAAAATCACTATTTTTACTCAGTATTTTTAATCAGTGTTTTTTACTATATTAATTTTAATATATTTATTTAATATACGTTTATTTAAATAGATTTAAATTTATTTATTTAAATCATTTTTTTCAACCAGTATTTTTAAGCAATATTTTTAATAATATTTTTAATCACTATTTTTATTCAGCATTTTTAAGCAGTATTTTTTCATATATTTATTTCAATCATTTTTTTTTAACCAGTAATTTTAAGCAATATTTTAAATCCTTTTTTAAACCACTATTTTTATTCAGTATTTTTAATAAGTATTTTAAATAATTCTCTTTTTTTATCTGCATTTTTTTAACCAGTCATTTTAAGCAATATTTTAAATCACTTTTTAAATCACGTTTTTTTTTTTAGTGCAGTATTTTTAATCAATATTTTTTAATATAATTTTTTAATTTATTTTTGTTTTAAATCAGTATTTTTTTAACTTGCAATTTTAGGCAATATTTATATCATTTTTAATCACTATTTTTTATTCATTATTTTTTAATCAGTATTTTAAATAATTGTTTTCTTTTTAAATCTGTATTTTTTTTTAACCAGTAATTTTAAGCAATATTTTAAAGCATTTTTTTAAATCACAATTTTTTTATTCAATATTTTTAACCAGCATTTTAAGATGCATTTTAAATATGTATTTTAATATGTCATTTTTAATACGTATTTTTAAATACCTATTTTTTTTTACCCAATAAATGAATCAGATTTTTAATCACCATTTTTTATTCAGTATTTCTTATTCAGGAATTTGCAGCAATATTTTTAAGCAATTTTTTTTAAACCATTATTTTTTTTTAACCAGTTTTTTTTTTAAACACCATTTTAACCATTTCTTAAAAACCCATTTTCAGTAATTTTAACCATTAATTTTAAGCAATATTTTTAATCATTTTTTCCAATCACTATTTTTTTTTCAGTATTTTTAATCAGCTTTTAAAAAAGCCTTTTTTTAATCACTATTATTTTTATTCAGTTATTTTAATCAGTATTTTTTTAATCAGTTCTTTAATCACTGTTTTTATTCAGTATTATTTTTTTGTTTTTAACTCTATTGTTTTCAATCAGTACTTTATTTAAATCAGTATCAGTCAGCTCAGCTCAGCCTTTAGGGGTTTCCCAAATCACAAAAGCCAATGGTGAGTAGGAAATCAATTTTCTTTCTTCAAGGCTGGAGATTTCTGTCTGTGGAAAGGAGATTTCCATCCAGCAGCAGTGGGATGGAGCCCGGCAGGAGATGGATTTAGGAAGGGCAGGTCCTGCCTGACCAACCTGATCTCCTTCTATGATCAGGTGACTGCCTGGTGGATGTGGGGCAAGCTGTAGATGTGGTCTACCTGGACCTCAGCAAGGCCTTTGACACTGTCCCATAGCCAACTCCTGGCCAAGCTGTCAGCCCATGGCTTGGGTGGGAGCACACTGCGATGGGTTAGGAACTGGCTGGATGGCCGAGCCCAGAGAGTGGTGGTGAACGGTGTCACATCCAGCTGGCAGCCAGTCAGTAATGGAGTCCCCCAGGGATCAGTGCTGAGCCCCATCCTGTTCAATATCTTTATTGATGATCTGGATGAAGGCATTGAGTCCATCAGCAGTAAATTTGCTGACGACACCAAGCTGGGGGCAGGAGTTGATCTGCTAGAGGGTAGCAGAGGCTCTGCAGAGAGACCTCGACAGGCTGGACAGATGGGCAGAATCCAACGGCATGAGATTTAACACATCCAAGTGCCGGGTTCTGCACATTGGCCACAGCAACCCCATGCAGTGCTACAGGCTGGGGTCAGAGTGGCTGGAGAGCGGCCAGGTAGAGAAGGACCTGGGGGTGCTGGTCGATGGTAGGCTGAACATGAGCCTGCAGTCTGCCCAGGCAGACAAGAGGGCCACTGGCATCCTGGCCTGCATCAGGAACAGTGTGGCCAGCAGGAGCAGGGAGGTCATTCTGCCCCTGTACACTGCACTGGTTAGGCCACACCTTGAGTCCTGTGTCCAGTTCTGGGCCCCTCAGTTTAGGAAGGAGGTTGACTTGCTGGAATGTGTCCAGAGAAGAGCAACAAAGTTGGGGAGGGGCCTGGAACACAAGCCCTATGAGGAGAGGCTGAGGGAGCTGGGGTTGCTTAGCCTGGAGGAGACTCAGGGGTGACCTTATTGCTGTCTACAACTACCTGAAGGGGGGCTGTAGACAGGCAGAGGTTGGTCTCTTCTCCCAGGCAACCAGCACCAGAACAAGAGGACACAGTCTCAGGCTGTGCCAGGGGAGGTTTAGGCTGGAGGTCAGGAGGAAGTTCTACACAGAGAGAGTGATTGCCCATTGGAATGGGCTGCCCAGGGAGGTGGTGGAGTCACCATCACTGGAGGTGTTCAGGAGGAGACTTGATAGGGTGCTTGGTGCCATGGTTTAGTTGGTTGGGTGGTGTTGGATGATAGGTTGGACATGATGATCTTGAAGGTCTCTTCCAACCTGCTCCTATCCTATCCTATCCTATCCTATCCTATCCTATCCTATCCTATCCTATCCTATCCTATCCTATCCTATCCTATCCTATCCTATCCTATCCTATCTTCACACTGAAGGAGCAGAGGACACAGCATTGGCGTGGTAGATGAGAAGTAAGATGTGAAAGTGAAACATAAAGGGGATTGGAGGGAATTTTGCAATAATTTAGGGTGTGAATTGTTGCTTTATAGAGAAAGGATGGCAAGAAACTGTTTGGCTGCAGACAAGAAGGCCAAGGGTACCTGGGCTGCATTCAAAACAGAGTGACCAGAGCTGGAGAGAGGGGATCCTGTCCCTCTGCTCTGCTCTGCTCTGCTCTGCTCTGGGGAGAGCTCCCCTGCAGGGCTGTGTCCAGCTGTGG
This sequence comes from Melanerpes aurifrons, assembly GCA_011125475.1. Classification (NCBI taxonomy): domain Eukaryota; kingdom Metazoa; phylum Chordata; class Aves; order Piciformes; family Picidae; genus Melanerpes; species Melanerpes aurifrons. The sequence goes on along the minus strand of WWNC01000122.1, from coordinate 452,909 downwards.
GGACACCACCAGAGGAGAACCCTGGAGCTGCTGGAGAGGCTCCAGAGGAGGCCAGCAAGATGCTGAGAGGCTGCAGAAGCTGTGCTGTGGGGCCAGGCTGGCAGAGCTGGGGCTGTGCAGCCTGCAGAAGAGAAGGCTGCAGGCAGAGCTGAGAGCTGTATTTGCATCTCTGCAGGGCAGCTGCAGGCAGGCTGGGGAGGGACTGTTGAGAAGGGGCTGTGGGGCTAGGCCCAGGGGCAGTGGTTTGGCAGTGGAGCAGGGCAGGGTTAGGTTGGCCCTCAGGAGGGAGTTGTGCAGAGGGAGGGTGGGGAGAGAGTGGCACAGGCTGCCCAGGGAGGTGGTGGAGGCTCCACCCCTGCAGCCATTCAAGGTGAGGCTGGCTGTGTGCCTGGGCAGCCTGCTCTGGCTGGAGCTGTCCCTGCTGAGGGCAGGAAGTGTGGGCAAGATGTCCTTGGAGGGTCCCTCCCAACCCAATGCACTCTGTGACTCTGTTCTCAGCTTTCTCTCGTTGTCAGCCCAGCACTGAACTAATCAGAGGCATTTCTCTGGGCTAGATACAAACCCTAGGAGGTCACAGCTCCAAAGTGAAGTCCAGCAGGAATCAGGCAAGGAGGGGATGGGTGTTGGCCCAGTGAATGTCAAACATTGCAGCTATGCAGGAGTGGTCAAGCTGCAGCTCATTGCTGTCTGCAGGCTCTGTCTGCAGAGAACTTCCCTGAGATCAGATCCTCATTCTCTGCAGGGTGAACTGCAGCATGGAGGTGGTGGAAGCCTCATCCCTGGATGATTTTTAAGGCCAGGCTGGATGTGGCTCTGAGCAACCTGGTGTGAGGTGTCTCTGCCCTTGGCAGGGGGGTTGGGACTGGATTATCCCAGAGGTCCCTTCCAACCCTGACTATTCTGTGATACTAAACTGGAGTGAAGGGTAGGACCTGGGCTTCCCTGGAGGAGCTGTGCTGACAGATGTGGAAACGACCAAGCCCTGTGTGTGTCCCATTTTAAACTGCAGGCTTAAATCACCTCTGGGATTAGAAGGAGAATTTTGTAGGAGTCCATGAGGTGAGACCAAAACAAAGATAATTCTGTGCTTAGAAGCAAACTTGAAAAGCTTCCTAGAGTAACAGGTTTAAAACCAAGCAGGAAATCAGCCTCATGAAATAAAGCACACAGACCTCAGGCAAAGTTTGTAGCTTCAACCCCCTAAATGCTGTTCTTGGTGTCAATTCCTGACTTGCAAATGGCAGAACCCTTCCATGCCTGTGATGAGAGCTTCTGTGTGCACCTTGGGCATACTCAATCTCCATTTGACACAGAGGCTAAACCTGGGGCTTAACCTGTTGAGCCTGCAGAAGAGCAGCTGGAATCCTGAGTTCAGCTCAGGGCTCCCCTGCTCCAGAGGGACAGGGAGCTGCTGGAGAGAGTCCAGGGGAGGCTGGGAAGAGGCTGAGGGGCCTGGAGCAGCTCTGTGAGGAGCAAAGGCTGAAAGCCCTGGGGCTGAGAGCCTGGAGCAGAGCAGCCCCAGAGGGCAGCTGAGCAATGCTCAGCAAGAGCTAAAGGAGCTGTGGGGGGCAAGAGGCTAGGGCCAGGCTCTGCTCAGTGGTGCCCAGGGACAGGCCAGGGGACAGAAAATAGAGGCCAGGAGGTTGGATGTGAGCAGGAGGAGAAAGTTGTTTGGTGTGAGGGTGCTGGAGGCCTGCAGCAGGCTGCCAAGAGAGATTGTGGAGTGTCCTTGTGTGGAGAGCTTCCAACCCCCCCTGGGCATTGTGCTGCTGGGCAAGCTGCTGTGGGTGCCCTGCTGGAGCAGGGGGCTTGGGCTGGGTGAGCTCCTGAGTTCCTCTAAAGTCTTCCATTCTCTAATGTCTCTGAAAGTAGGACAATTCAGTTCAACACTGTGCCCATCCCTCCCCACCAAGCTGCACAACGACCCCCTGAGGGCAAAAACTCTCCTTCACATCAAATTAGTCCTGAAGGTTCTTGGCATTAATGGAGGCTGCACAGTGTCATGACAAATGCTGAGGGCTTTCTGAGATGAATCCTGTAAAACAGAGTAAAACCAAAAAAACCACCCCAAAAGCAACAACAAAATCCCCCACCCTGGTTTTATTGGTTTGCACTGAGCAGTAAATAATTTATGTGGTTGGCTTTTGATGAGTCACCCCAGGATAATGAAGAAAAGGTTTTGCATGACACCATCTCTCCTTCCCTGGTTTATATCTTTTATACCTCATTGTCTTATCCAAGGACAGGAATCATCCAGGGTGCTGGAGGCCTGGAGGATGCCTCTGAAGGGTTGAGGGGGCAAGAGGCTAGGGCCAGGCTCTGCTCAGTGGTGCCCAGGGACAGGCCATGGGACAGAAAATAGAGGCCAGGAGGTTGGATGTGAGCAGGAGGAGAAAGTTGTTTGGTGTGAGGGTGCTGGAGGCCTGGAGCAGGCTGCCCAGAGAGGCTGTGGAGTCTCCTTGTGTGGAGAGCTTCCAACCCACCCTGGGCATTGTGCTGCTGGGCAAGCTGCTGTGGGTGCCCTGCTGGAGCAGGGGGCTGGGCTGGATGAGCTCCAGAGGTCCCTTCCAGCCCCTCCATGCTGTGATGCTGTGACAAGCAGTGGAAGCATGCCTGGAGATGTTGGTTTTTTGTTGGGTGTCTATAAGGTGGAGATTTAAAGCTGTGCACACTGGAGAAGGGAGGAAGCAGCACAGCAGAACCTCAGCACCATGCAGTGGCTCTCCAGGGCTTGGGCATCAAATCCTATTTGCTCTATGGCCATCAGTGCCAGAGCCTGGGGGGTGCTTTGCTGGCTTGGAACTCAGAGGCATCACAGCAACATCATTAGCAAAGGGGTTTTAGATTGAATTAGCACTTAGGACAGCAAAGGTGATTGTCCTCCTGGCAGCCCAGAGAGGTTGTGGAGTCTCCATGTGTGGGGAGCTTCCAACACCCTGCCACCCCCACCCCCCCCGCCAGGCATTGTGCTCCTGGGCAAGCTGCTGTGGGTGAACCAGTCTAGAAGTGATCAGAAAGCAAAAGTGAAATCATGGCTCAAGTACTTTGTGTATGTATGTGTTGTAATGCACTCTGCCACAGCCAGCCCCAGGTGAAATAGGAGAATAAACATTGAAGAATAATGATTGAAGGGAAAACAGCACTGAAAGATGCAGTAACCACAGGGCTGCAGAACCTCCCCTGTGGGGCCAGGATGGGGGAGCTGGGGCTGTGCAGCCTGGAGTGTGGAGTGGCTCCAGGGAGAGCTCAGAGCAGCCTTCCAGTGCCTGAAGGGGCTCCAGGAGAGCTGGGGAGGGACCTCGGACAAGGGCTGGGAGTGCCAGGACCAGGGACAATGGCTTGGAGCTGGGAAAGGGGAGCTAAAAGAAGAATGAAGAGAAGCTCCTGCACAGCTTCTTCTCCCTGGTGTGCTAACCATGGGAAGCCTGGCTCTGGCTGTCACATCAGCATGCACCCATGCATGCCAGCAGGAGGATGGGTGCAAGATCACAGAAGCACAGAACTGTCAGGGTTGGAACGGACCTCAAGGCTCACCCAGTCCCAGCCCCCCTGCCATGGGCAGGGACACCTCACACCACAGCAGGTTGCTCACAGCCACCTCCAGCCTGGCTGCAAACACCTCCAGGCAGGAGGCTTCCACCACCTCCCTGGGCAACCTGGGCCAGTCTCTCACCACCCTCATGGGGAACAACTTCTTCCTCACAGCCAAGCTCAATCTCTCCACTTCTAGTTGTGCTCCATCCCCCCAGTCCTATCACTCCCTGACACCCTCAGAAGTCCCTCCTCAGCTTTCCTGTTGCCCCCTGCAGAACCTGGAAGGCCTCAAGAAGCTCTCCTGGGAGCCTTCTCCTCTCCAGACTGCACAGCCCCAACTCTCTCAGGCTGTCTCCATGGCAGAGCAGCTCCAGCCCTCTGCTCCTCCTCGGGGCCCTTCTCTGGACCCCTTCCAGCACCTCCAGAGCCTTCCTGGAACAGAGGCTGCAGACCTGGACCCAGAGCTGCAGGTGGGGTGTGAGCAGAGTGGGGCAGAGGGGGAGAATCCCCTCCCTGGCACTGCTGGCCACACTTCTCTGCATGCAGCCCAGGCTCTGCTTGGCTCTCTGAGTGTTTGTGCAAGCAGACACACAGAGTTCTGCAGCCACAGGCATGGTTTTGGTGCACACTCACAGGCAAAGGATTGATTAATGACACTGCAGAGGGATTAGAAACCATTGCTGAGTGCTGAGGACAGGCACAGCTGCATCATTTTGTGGCCTTCCACTGCTTAAAAAGGTGAGAAGAAAACTGGGGACAGACCTGGTGGAGCAGGGCCAGAGGAGGCCACAGCAGTGCTGGAAGCCCTCTGCTGTGAGGCCAGGCTGGGAGGCTTGGGGCTGTGCAGCCTGGAGAGAAGAAGGCTCCAGGGACACCTTCTGGTGGCCTTGCAGTGCCTAAAGGCTGAGCAGAAGGCTGGGGACAGACTTTTTCTCAGGGCCTGTTGTGCCAGGACAAGGGGGGAGGGTTTGGAGTGCAAGAGGGAGAGTGAGAGTGGAGGGAAGGGAGAAATGTTTGAGCCTGAGGGTGGGGAGAGCCTGGCCCAGGGTGCCCAGAGAGGTGGGAGCTGCCCCATGGCTGGCAGCAGTGGGGGTCAGGTTGTTTGTGGCTGTGAGCAGCCTGCTCTGAAAGTGAGCCTCATGTGTCCAGAGCTGCATAAATGTTGATAACCAAAGCTTCAAACACAGCTTTGCTTACAGCCTGGCACCCCTGCATCCACTACTGGCATCTTGGTGTTCGTGCCACTACTGCTCTGGTATTTCCTCAGCTGTATGGTTCAGCCTCTGATCCTGTGTGTGTCCTCTCTGGAGTGGTGAGGGTCAGAGATCTCTCCTTAGATAAGGCTGGAATTTGAGGCTTTCCACCAAGCACAATTTCCCATCAAAACAACAGAGAGGAAGCAGAAGCCATTCCAGGGAAAACTCCAACACTGCTCTTGCAGGAAATTCTTTCCCTGCTTCAGAACTGTGAGAAAGCAAAGAACTGGGAGGAAACACCAGTGAATAAAACTGAGTGAAGGGCCTGCACCTGGATGGGGGCAAAGGGGAGCACAGCTGAGAAGAGAGGCTTAGGGGTGCTGCTGAGGCTGGAGGAGACCTTGGAGCTCATCCAGTCGAAGCCCTCACCCAGAGCTCAACCCCAGCACTGCTGCTGGGCCACTGCCACTGCACCACATCCCTCAGCACCACATCCAGGGGGCTTGGAATCACCTCCAGGCATAGGGACTCCACCACCTCCCTGAGCAGCCTGGGAACCCTTGCTGGGCAGAAATTGTTCCTCATTTCCAACCTGAGCCTTCCTTGGCATGGCCCTTGGCACCTTGTCTGTCTCCTCTAAACACCTCCAGGGATGGGGAATCCGGCACCTCTCTGAGCAGTTTGTTCCAGTGCTTGACAACCCTGGCTGGGAGGAAATTTCTCTTGATAGTGTTGTGTACATCAGAGGATCCCAGGATCAGAGGATGTTAGGGGTTGGAAGGGACCTCTGGAGATCTCCCAGTGCAAGCCCCTGCCAGAGCAGGAGCATAGAATCCAGCACAGCTCACACAGGAACACATCCAGACAGGGCTGCAAAGGCTCCAGAGAAGGAGACTCCACAACCTCTCTGGGCAGCCTGCTCCAGGGCTCTGCCACCCTCCCACTGCACAACTTCCTCCTCCTCTTCAGCTGGAACCTCCTGGGCTGCAGTTTCCAGCCACTGCCCCTTGGCCTCTGGCAGGGTGCAGCTGAGCAGAGCCTGTCCCCTGCCTCCTGAGCCCCAGCCCTCAGCTCTTGAGAGACATTGAGCAGATCCCTCTCAGCCTTCTCCTCTGCAGACTGAACAGCCCCAGGGATCTCAGCCTCTGCTCCCCAGGCAGTGCTCCAGGCCCTTCCTCATCCTTGCAGCCGTCCCTTGGGCTCTGTGCAGCAGCTCCCTGTCCCTCCTGAGCTGGGGAGCCCAGAGCTGGCTGCAATCTTGCAGGTGAGGTCTCAGCAGGGCAGAGCAGAGGGGGAGGAGAACCTCCCTGGCTGTGCTGGACACACTCCTCTGAATGCCCCCAGGACTCCCTTGTCCTTCTTGGCCCCCAGAGTACATTGCTGTGCCATGCAGACCTTGCTGCCCACCAGCACTCCCAGGTCAACCGTAGAGGCTGCAAACCCTGCAGGTGTTTCAGGGTCACTGAGGGGGAAGCTCTCTGCCTGAGGAAATGCTTTTGGTCGGTGACTTCAGGTGGCTCTGCGCTGGGCAGCTGCACCAAGCCCAGGCTTGTCCCATCAGAACTAGTCTGGCTGACAGTGGTTTGCTCTGCTTCCCATTCCCTGGCACCAGAAGCCCACCTCCAACCCCCTACTCTGATCCCAGTGACCTCCCAGGTGCCAGGCCAAGGAGCAGGGAACGCCCTGGCAGGGTAGCAAGGCTGTACTACTGCCTCCGTGCTGGGAGGCAGCTCTCACCCTCACCCCATGCCTGCAGCTCCCCTCATGCCTCTGCTGTGAGTCACCACCAACAAGCTTCAGGACAAATCTCTCCTGCTCTGCTCTCAGGAGGCCCCAGGCCAGCAGCAGAGCAGCTTCCTGGTGCAGCACTCAGATCAAGAAGAGGAAATGTGGCAAGAAGAGTGGCCTGCAGTGAGGGCAAACTTTGCCTGATGTGAGACCCCCACAGCTGGGGTCCTGGGTCCAGCACTAGGCTCCCCTGCTCCAGAGGGACAGGGAACTGCTGGAGAGAGTCCAGGGGAGGCTCTGAAGCTGCTGAGGGTCCTGGAGAAGCTCTGTGAGGAGCAAAGGCTGAGAGCCCTGGGGCTGAGAACCTGGAGCAGAGCAGCCCCAGAGGGGAGCTGAGCAATGCTCAGCAAGAGCTAAAGGAGCTGTGGGGGGCAAGAGGCTGGGGCCAGGCTCTGCTGAGTGGTGCCCAGGGGCAGGCCAAGGGCCCAGGGGCAGAAAGTGGAGGGCAGGAAGTTGGATGTGAGCAGGAGGAGAAAGGTGTTTGGTGTGAGGGTGCTGGAGGCCTGGAGCAGGCTGCCCAGAGAGGTTGTGGAGTCTCCTTGTGTGGAGAGCTTCCAACCCCCCCTGGGCATTGTGCTGCTGGGCAAGCTGCTGTGGGTGCCCTGCTGGAGCAGGGGGCTTGGGCTGGGTGAGCTCCAGGGGTCCCTTCCAGCCTCACCCTCCTGGGGGCCTCTGCAGACTGAGATGACACTTTTACCAGCAGCAGGCAGTGCTGGGGAGAGGAAAATGCTCCTGCACTGCTCAGGACTGGCACTGCTGCAGGGAGTGTGGTCACTTGTGGTTGCCAGGGACCTGCTCCCAACCTCACTGCAAATATTCACTTTCCAGAATTGTCACCTCTGTAGCATTAAAGCCTGGTAACAGCTCTGCCTGTCAGCCAGGTCCAAGATTAGGGCTGTGTGGAAACCTCCTTGGGGCAAAACTTGGCCAAGGGGGCATAAAATCAGGACACTGGAATCCACTCTGCCCTCTGCTGCCAAAGCAGCTCAAGGTAGGGTACATGTTCTCCATACCCTGGGCATCCTGGGTGAGGAAAACTGAACACCTGGAGGTGCAAAAGAGCCCCCCAAAGCACAGGGGGGCTGGGAGGAAGCCTGGGGAGGGGAGCAGGTCGGGCTTGGCTGGGCACAGCCCTGCTGGTGTGGCACATTGGCATTGCCTCCTGGGAGGAGGTTGGCTGCGCCCTGCTTGCAGGACATAAGGGAGCTGCTGTGTGGCTGCCAGATGCTTTTCTCCCCTCTGGCCAGAATTCTGCTGTCCTCTGCTGCTGTGCCTGTTCCCTGGCCTGTCTTCTGGGCAGGGTTCTGAGACAGATCTTCCAGAGATGCTTGAAACATGACTCACCCAGAGCCTGTCCCCAGTGCTTCACCCAAACCCTGCCTGCCCTGCCTCTGCAGAGGAGCTGGAGCCCTCTGCACAGAGCTGCTGGCATGGCAGCACTTTGGCTCTCCTTGTGTTGTTCAGGGATGGAGCCTCCACCACCTCCCTGGGCAGCCTGTGCCACTCTCTCCCCACCCTCCCTCTGCACAACTCCCTCCTGAGGGCCAACCTAACCCTGCCCTGCTCCACTGCCAAAGCACTGCCCCTGGGCCTAGCCCCACAGCCCCTTCTCAACAGTCCCTCCCCAGCCTGCCTGCAGCTGCCCTGCAGAGATGCAAATGCAGCTCTCAGCTCTGCCTGCAGCCTTCTCTTCTGCAGGCTGCACAGCCCCAGCTCTGCCAGCCTGGCCCCACAGCACAGCTTCTGCAGCCCTCTCAGCATCTTGCTGGCCTCCTCTGGAGCCTCTCCAGCAGCTCCAGGGCTCTCCTCTGGTGGTGTCCCCACAGCTGGACACAGCCCTGCAGGGGAGCTCTCCCCAGAGCAGAGCAGAGCAGAGCAGAGCAGAGGGGCAGGATCCCCTCTCTCCAGCTCTGGCCATGCTGCTGCAGAGGTTCTCCAGCCCTCTGAGCAGCTTCATGACCTCTTGGCACGGGGCTGGTACCCCAGGGGTGATCTCAGAGGGGAGCACCTTGCACTGCTGTGGAAGCTCTGAGCTGTGTCTGAGGCACAGTTGCTGGTTTGCAGAGACACTGCCAATGCTTGGAAGGGTTCTGAGAGTCACAGAGTGGTTTGGATTGGAAGGGACTTCAGAGATCATCCAGCTCCAAGCCCTTGCCATGGGCAGGGACATCTCCCACCAGCCCAGGCTGCTCAGGGCCTCATCCAGACCGGCCCTGAACACCTCCAGAAGCCCTTCAGCAGTGACCCATGAAGGACCCTGGTTTCAAACAGCATCCAAAACAGCACCTATCAAGCAGGATGAGTTGTTCTGGTTAGTTTTGCTCAAAGTTTGGGGTTTGGGGTTTTGGATGTTTGGGTTGGAGCTGGTTTTCTGTTTGTCTGTTTGTTTGTTTGTTTAGGTTTTCTTTGTTTGTTTTTGGTTTTTTTTTTGCTTTTGTTGTGATGTTTGTGTTTTGGGTGACACTCTGCTGGCATCTGGGAGCCTGAAGCACTGAGAAGTGTTGAAAGATGTGGCAGAGAGACAAGAATCTGAGCCATTTCAGCTCAAAATGGCTCCCAGACTCAGCTGCATGTTAGCACTGGGGTTTGGCTTTGTTTTGTTTTCCTTGTCCCATGCTGTGTTTGGCTCTGGCTCACATCTCCTCCTCTTCAGAATGCCTCAGCAGGGGCAGCAGGCTTTGATTTTAGTTTTTGGTGGTGTCTCTCTGCTCTGGGGAACTCCCTTTTGCCTCCTTGGGCTGTGACTCATTTCCTCATATGGTTCATCTTATCCTGCCTGCTGCTGCTGGAGCTGAGGGCTTGCACTTCCCCTCTACAGCACCAAAACTTCCTACAAAAACAAGGGAGGATGACACTTTGTCACAAACTTTGCTTCCCCCCACCCCCATTTTATCCCAAACCTTCCTTTCTCTCCCCATTTTATCACAACCTCCCTTGGGCAACCTGAGACCAATGTGCAGAGGCAGTGAAAATAACTCCAAAAGTGAAGCAGCCTCCAACTTTACTCTCAAAACCTGAGGGTAAAATCCCAGCCTGGGACCAGGTTGGGAGAGCTGGGGCTGTGCAGCCTGGAGAAGAGAAGGCTCCAGGGAGAACTCAGAGCAGCCTCCCAGGACCTGAAGGGGCTCCAGGAGAGCTGGGGAGGGACTTGGGACAAGGGCTGGGAGTGCCAGGACCAGGGCCAATGGCTTGGAGCTGGGAGAGGGGAGACTGAGAGTGGAGAGCAGGAAGAAATTGTTGTCAGTGAGGGTGGGGAGAGCCTGGCACAAGTTGCCCAGGGAGGCTGTGGCTGCCTCCTGCCTGGAGGTGTTGAGGGCCAGGCTGGATGAGGCCTTGAGCAGCCTGGGCTGGTGGGAGGTGTCCCTGCCCATGGCAGGGGGGTTGGCACTGGATGGTCTTGGAGGTCCCATCCACCCCAAACCCTTCTGTGTTGTTATGATCTGCAGTGGTGAATGCAGGCAGAGCTCCCTGGGTGGCAATGCCACCTCCTGGGCTCCCACAGTGAGTGCCATGGTGGCAGAGGAGCTTGGTTCTCCCTTTCCCTGCCCTTCTCTTGTACAGTAGAAACACACTCCTTGTCTTTTCCAGGTGGGTGGAAAGGTCCTGCCAGGGAACCCAACCCTTTCTGGGATGGAAAAAAACAAGAACTGAAGTTCTCCTCCTGCCTTCTCCTGCTCACTTGTCACCTGCCACTCCTCACCAGTTTGTGTCTTGATTTACAGCAGTTTATTTTGAGGACAGAAGGGCAAAGAAACCTCAGTGGTGGGACCCTTCAAACATTATCTTTGATGTCCAGGTGTTCTCCCCCTTTCTGCAAGGTGTCCCTGCCCGTGGCAGGGGGCCTGGAGCGGATGATCTTCAAGGTCCTTTCCAACCCAACCCAACCCAAGCAATTCAATGAATCTATGAAACTCTGACATTAAGATCCTTACTCCCCCACACCCCATGCCCCCAAGGGGCACACAAGGATGTTTAGGGCTGGTTACCTCCAGTCCTTCATGAGTCTGATCATGTCCCAGTGAGTTTTTGAGCTTCTGCCAGAATCACAGAATCACAGAACTGTCAGGGCTGGAAGGGACCTTCAGGCTCACCCAGCCCCAGCCCCCATGCCATGGGCAGGGACACCTCACACCACAGCAGGTTGCTCACAGCCACCTCCAGCCTGGCTGCAAACACCTCCAGGCAGGAGGCTTCCACCACCTCCCTGGGCAACCTGGGCCAGTCTCTCACCACCCTCATGGGGAACAACTTCTTCCTCACAGCCAAGCTCAATCTCCCCACTTCTACTTCTGCTCCATCCCCCCCAGTCCTATCACTCCCTCACACCCTCACAAGTCCCTCCCCAGCTTTCCTGTAGCCCCCTGCAGATCCTGGAAGGCCTCAAGAAGCTCTCCTGGGAGCCTTCTCCTCTCCAGACTGCACAGCCCCAACTCTCTCAGGCTGTCTTCACAGGAGAGGTGCTCCAGCCCTCATTATTACTCATTGCCAAGGAGAGGCACTTGTGGGGACCTATGGATGGCACTGAAGAACTGCTGCCAGGTCAACAAGGCTGGGGAAGGATCTGAAGAAGAGGGCTGGGGAGGAGCAGCTGAGGGAGCTGGGGGGGTTGGTGTGGAGCAGAGGAGGCTGAGGGAGACCTCCTTGCTCTCTGCAGCTCCCTGAGAGGAGGTTGCAGCCAGCTGGGGCTTGGGCTCTGCTTTCTAGTCTCAGGTGCCAGGAGAGTGGAAATGTCCTGAAATTGTGCCAAGGCCACCACCCTGCTCAGTCCTTTCAGTCCTTGCCCCACCACTGGGCCTTTGTGAGCTGCCCCTAACCTGTTTGTGCTGCCTCTAAATCTTCTCTTTCTGAGAGCTGAGCTTCTTCCCTGGAAATTCCTCCTCATTCCTGCTGCTGGTGGTGGTGCAGCAGAGCCAGGGCCTGCCTGAGCTTTCCTGGAGGACAGAGACAGACAACTTCACATCAGCCAGGAGCAAAGGCTCAGCTCTGTCACTGCCTTACTCACCTCTCAGAGCACCAACTGCCCACAGGCTGTCTGTTTGCATCTTAGATTAATCAGATGCTGTCACCCCAGTCCTGCCAGGGAAAAATAACCCACCAAAAAAATCTCCATGGTGTGTCAAACTGAAGTCTGCACAGATTTGTCTCAGTCAGGCCCCAGAGCCCTGTCGTTTGTGTTTAATTTTCCCCTTGTGCTGAGGGTTAATTAAGGAGCTGGGAGCAGGGCTGGCAGGGGACAGGCAGACAGCATCAGGAGAGGGCAGGCTGCAGAGGGATGCAGAGCTGCAAGGCTCACAGCAGCTGTGAGGCTACCAGGATTCACAGAACCCCCAAATCCCAGAGTGGTGAGGCTGTAAGGGACTCTGGAGCTCACCCAGCCCAAGCCCCCTGCTCCAGCAGGGCACCCACAGCAGCTTGCCCAGCAGCACAAGGCCCAGGGGGGGTTGGAAGCTCTCCACACAAGGAGACTCCACAACCTCTCTGGGCAGCCTGCTCCAGGCCTCCAGCACCCTCACACCAAACAACTTGCTCCTCCTGCTCACATCCAACCTCCTGCCCTCCACTTTCTGCCCCTTGGCCCTTGGCCTGTCCCTGGGCACCACTCAGCAGAGCCTGGCCCCAGCCTCTTGCCCCCCACAGCTCCTTTAGCTCTTGCTGAGCATTGCTCAGCTCCCCTCTGGGGCTGCTCTGCTCCAGGTTCTCAGCCCCAGGGCTCTCAGCCTTTGCTCCTCACAGAGCTGCTCCAGGACCCCCAGCATCTTCAGAGCCTCCCCTGGACTCTCTCCAGCAGTTTCCTGTCCCTCCTGCGCTGCGTAGTCCAGAACTGGACAGAATGCCTCACTGGGCCAGACTGAGGGGCAGGAGAAAGAGAGAAAAGGAGAGGAAAAAGGAGACAACAAACACAGAAAACACTGAAAAGATGCTCTGGTATCCTTGCCTCTGGCATGGAGTTTCCTTTCATCAGATGAACAGGTTTCCTGGGGTTTCAGCTCATTTTGATGGCTGCCTCTCAGGTGTTTGTCTTGAAATCCTTCCCTCAAGTAGTTTTGCATCCCTGCTGCTGGCCTTTTGGCAGCCTCCCAGTCCCCTGTCTGCTGCCTGCCCCAGAGTGGAGGTGGTCTCCCCTTGCTGCTCTCAGTTATGGTGCTGAGGATCCTGCCAGGGAGGCTGAGGTTCTCCTGGATCAACCCTGTTGCTCTTCCTGAGAGGTTGGGGTGCCCAAAGAAGGAGGCAGGGCAGGGAGAGGAGGTAACCTCTCATGTGAAGTCTGGTCATAGAATCACAGACTGGTTGGTTGGAAAAGGCCTCTGAGCTCATCCAGTCCAACCCCAACCCCACCATGGGCACCAAACCCTGGCCCCAGGTGCCATGGCCACTGCCTGATGCAACACCTCCAGCCATGGGGACTCCAACACTGCCCTGGGCAGCCTGTGCCAATCCCTCACCACTCTGGCACCACAGAAATTGTTCCTCATGCCCAACCTCAACCTCCCCTGGCACAATTTCAGGACATCTCCTCTCATCCTGTCCTTGTTCCTAGGGAGCAGAGCCCAAGCCCCAGCTGGCTGCAGCCTCCTCTCAGGGAGCTGCAGAGAGCAAGGAGGTCTCCCTCAGCCTCCTCTGCTCCACACCAACCCCCCCAGCTCCCTCAGATGCTCCTCCTCAGTCCTCTTCTCCAGACCCTTCCCCACCTTTCTTGCCCTTCTCTGCCCCTGCTCCAGCCCTCAGTGTCCTCCTGGCAGTGAGGGGCCCAGAGCTGAAGGCAGCACTCAAGCTGCAGCCTCAGCAGTGCCCAGCCCAGGGGCACAAGCTGGGCACTGCCCTGCTCCTGCTGCCCACACCATTGCTGTTCCAGCCCAGGCTGCTGCTGCCCTTCTTGCTGCCCTGGACACTGCTGCCTCAGCTCCAGCTGCTGCCACCCAGCACCCCCAGGGCCTTTCCTGCTGGCAACGTTTGCAGCACCCGTTGTGGTGTTTTCTGTGAGGAGGGCACTGTGACCTCCCCATGCTGCACAACTCTCCTATCCCTTTCTTCAGGCTGGTTTGAAGACTTGAGATGTCTGTTTGAGGAGGGAAACAGTGAACCAACTGGCTGTGGATTAATGACCTGGTCCTGGGCCTCCCTCTGCATGCAGAAACAGGAGCTGGGCAGCAAAGCTGGGAGCCCTGTGGCCAGCAGCAGTCTCCCAAGGAGGCAGAGGTTCTTCTGCCCTTCTTCATCCCAGGGAAGGCATCACTGCAGCTCCAGCACACAGGCAGGTCAGGATGCAGGCCGCCAGCCCTGCAAGAGTTCATCTCCTCTTTCCCCTTCCCCACCCCCCCAAAGTGGCTCACCTTGTAGCCATGGCAACTCACTGCCAGCCACAGGCAGGGCCTGCAGCTGGTGCTGCCCCCTGCTTCCCACCCACAGAGAGCTGGAGCAGCCTTTTGTGGGCTGCAGCCACTCTCTCATGGGCTATAGCATCCCCTTAAGGACCACAGCATCCCTTCATGGACCACAGTATCCCCTTAAGGACCACAGCATCCCTTCATGGACCACAGCATCCCTTTGTGGACCACAGAATCCCTTCATGGACCACAGCATCCCTTTGTGGACCACAGAATCCCTTCGTGGACCACAGCATCCCTTCATGGACCACAGCATCTCCTTATGGACCACAGCATTCCTTTGTGGACCACAGAATCTCCTTATGGACCACAGCATCCCTTTCTGAACCACAGAATCCCTTTGTGGACCACAGCATCCCTTCATGGACCACAGCATCTCCTGATGGACCACAGCATCCCCTTAAGGACCACAGTATCCCTTCATGGACCACAGCATCCCTTCATGGACCACAGCATCCCTTCATGGACTACAGCATCTCCTTATGAACCACAGCATCCTTTCATGGACCACAGCATCCCTTCATGGACTACAGCATCTCCTTGTGGACCACAGCATCCCCTTAAGGACCACAGCATCCCTTCATGGACCGCAGCATCCCTTTGTGGACTACAGCATCTCCTTATGAACCACAGCATCCCTTCATGGACCACAGCATCCCTTCATGGACTACAGCATCTCCTTATGAACCACAGCATCCTTTCATGGACCACAGCATCCCTTCATGGACTACAGCATCTCCTTGTGGACCACAGCATCCCCTTAAGGACCACAGCATCCCTTCATGGACCGCAGCATCCCTTTGTGGACTACAGCATCTCCTTATGAACCACAGCATCCCTTCATGGACCACAGCATCCCTTCATGGACTACAGCATCTTCTTGTGGACCACAGCATCCCCTTAAGGACCACAGTATCCCTTCATGGACCACAGCATCCCTTCATGGACCGCAGCATCCCTTCATGGACTACAGCATCTCCTTATGGACCACAGCATCCCTTCATGGACCACAGCATCCCGTCATGGACCACAGCATCTCCTTATGGACCACAGCATCCCTTCATGGACCACAGCATCTCCTTATGGACCACAGCATCCCTTCATGGACCACAGCATCCCTTCATGGACCACAGCATCTCCTTATGGACCACAGCATCCCTTTGTGGACCACAGAATCTCCTTAGGGACCACAGCATCTCTTTGTGGACCACAGAATCCCTTCATGGACCACAGCATCCCTTCATGGACCACAGAATCCCTTTGTGGACCACAGCATCCCTCTGTGGATGTTTGCATGTCTTCATGGACTCCTGACCACCTGGTATGAGTGCCAGAGACACTGGAGAAGACCCTTCCCACATTAAATCTGAGCGAGGCAGTGGTTAGGGTCTCCTCAGAAAAGCCATCATCCATATTTGGCTTTGCTGCTGTCACCTACATCCCTGTGCCACATCCTCTGTTCCCTCTCTCAAAGGACATCCTGTGAGGATTAGTTCTAGGGGGGGAGATGATAAAGGGATCTGGTCCTGTTCCAGAAGCAAGCTTAAAGCTATTGGAGGGGTCACAGAACATGAGAGGCTGGAAGGGACCTCTGGAGAGCATTTAGCCCAACCCCACTGCCAGAGCAGGGGCACCCAGGGCAGGGCACACAGGAATACATCCAGGGGTCAGGGTTGGAAGCTCTCCAGAGATGGAGATTCCACAGCCTCTCTGTGCTGGGATTTTGCCCCCAGGGTTTGTGCTCTTTCTCACACCCTGCACCCTGGGGCTGTTCTGGAAGATGCCTTCCCAGGACTGCAGCAGCCTTCCTCAGGGACAATGTTTTAATGAAGAGGTCTTAATGAAAACCTTTAATGAAGGTTCCCAACAGGTTTCTCTGCTCTCCTTCAGGCAGGCAGCACAAACCCTTTCCTCCTGCTGACTTCAGGAGCCCTCCTCCTTGAAGGCCTGAGGAAAGTGAGGATGTAAGAGGAAACAAAGCTCATTCTTTTGATCTCTACAGAACCTTTTTAGGCTGGGAGGAGAACTGGGGGCAGCTCCTTTGAGGAGGCCTGGGGTGATGGAAAGACATCTGGAGCAGGGAGAGCAGCAGCACAGGGAGGGGATTCTGCCCCTCTGCTCTGCTCACACCCCACCTGCAGCACTGCCTCCAGCACTGGGGCCCCCAGCACGAAAAGGACCTGGAGCTGCTGGAGAGGCTCCAGAGGAGGCCACCAAGAGGAGCAGAGGCTGCAGAACCTCTCCTGTGGGGCCAGGTTGGGAGAGTTGGGGCTGTGCAGCCTGGAGAAGAGAAGGCTCCAGGGAGACCTCAGAGCAGCCTTCCAGTACCTGAAGGGACTCCAGGAGAGCTGGGGAGCGACTTGGGACAAGGGCTGGGAGTGCCAGGATGAGGGACAATGGCTTGGAGCTGGGAGAGGGCAGAGGAAGAAATTGTTGTCAGTGAGGGTGGGGAGAGCCTGGTACAGGTTGCCCAGGGAGGCTGTGGCTGCCTCCTCCCTGGAAGTGTTGAGGGCCAGGCTGGATGAGGCCTTGAGCAGCCTGGGCTGGTGGGAGGTGTCCCTGCCCATGGCAGGGGCTTGGAGCTGGATGAGCTATGAGGTCCCTTCCAACCCTACCTATGACTCCAGTGAGCTGAGTGCAGCTGTGCTGGGCCATGGTGCCAGGTCCCATGTTGTCCATATGTGTCCCTCTGCTGCAGCCTGCAATATCTAATCTCTTACACCTGCTGCAGGCTTTATCTGCAACTTCCCTAGGTGCTTTTGAGGACAAGGAAGGGCTGGGTGTGCTTGCACAAGGACTCCTGAGATCACTCCCAGTGTTTGCCTCTTCCCCTGCAGAGCAGAGCAGCTGAAAAAGAGCCAAAGCAGCCCAGTGATAAGGAAGGTCAGACTCCAGCTGGAGGACTCCTCCCCTGCACAAGTGGTTCCTGCCCTTTCTAGCTCCTTACCGTCTGACAGGGTAGGGCATAGAGCAAGGGTGACACAATGTGATGGTCCAGGAGAAGTACAGAAGTGTGTGAGCTTGGTTGTGGCCTCCTCATTGGGCCAGGATCATCACAAAGTCCACAGCAAATGGAGTCCATTTCTAGGGCATCACAGCCTGGATTGAGGGGGGGAGGGACTTGTAAAGATCATCTGCTCTGGGGAGAGCTCCCCTGCAGGGCTGTGTCCAGCTGTGGGGACACCACCAGAGGAGAGCCCTGGAGCTGCTGGAGAGGCTCCAGAGGAGGCCAGCAAGATGCTGAGAGGGCTGCAGAAGCTGTGCCGTGGGGCCAGGCTGGCAGAGCTGGGGCTGTGCAGCCTGCAGAAGAGAAGGCTGCAGGCAGAGCTGAGAGCTGCATTTGCATCTCTGCAGGGCAGCTGCAGGCAGGCTGGGGAGGGACTGTTGAGAAGGGGCTGTGGGGCTAGGCCCAGGGGCAGTGGTTTGGCAGTGGAGCAGGGCAGGGTTAGGTTGGCCCTCAGGAGGGAGTTAGTTGTGCCCAGGGAGGGTGGGGAGAGAGTGGCACAGGCTGCCCAGGGAGGTGGTGGAGGCTCCATCCCTGCAGCCATTCAAGGTGAGGCTGGCTGTGTGCCTGGGCAGCCTGCTCTGGCTGGAGCTGTCCCTGCTGAGTGCCAGGGGTTGGACTGGATGCCCTTGGAGGGTCCCTCCCAGCCCAATGCACTCTTTGCCTCTGTGGTTCTGTGATCTCTTCCAGCTCCCTGCAGCCCACAGGGACATCCCCAGTGAGACCAGGTTGCCCAGAGCCCTGTCCAGCCTCACCATGAATATCTCCAGGGTTGGAGCCTCCACCACCTCCCTGGGCAGTCTGTGTCAGTGTTCCACCATCCTCATGATGCAGAACTTGTTCTCTAAGCTGGTCTTCCCCAGCCCTCTTCTCCAGACCCTTCCCCACCTTTCTTGCCCTTCTCTGCCCCTGCTCCAGCCCTCAGTGTCCTTCTGGCAGTGAGAGGCCCAGAGCTGAAGCCAGGATTCCAGGTGTGGTCTCACCAGTGCTCAGCACAGGGGCACAATGTGACAGCCATGGATAAAGATTCCAGGAGGTGCATCTGGAGAGAGGGTTCAGCCATTTAGGTACCAAAATGCCCTTCTGAAGCTTAAAACAGATTAGGAGAGGAAGCTGAGCAGAGGGTCCTGTGGTGCCTGGACTCTGAATAGGGTTTTCATTTCAGTTAACACCCAGAATTAGCTCAGCACTGACTAGCTAGCATGGACTGTTCATCTCTCCCCCTGCCACTGGGTCTGTTGTGTGCACAGCTGGAACAAAGGACAGAGCTTGGCAGGAGGTCTGTAGGCTTGGAACCAGGCTGTGTGAAACACAGAACAGGATTTGAAGTAGTCAAACCCAATAAAACCCAAACAAACCTACAAGCCAGAAATCAAATCATAGAATAGGACTGGAAGGGACCTCAAGGATCATCCAGCTCCAGCCCCCAAATGCAGGTTGGGGTGATATGGGAGGAGGTTCATGGCTTGGGTGCCTCTTGGAGGAGCCTAGGAGGCTTCAGCTGGTGTTTGCTGGGTGCTTTATCTCCTTGGTGTCTTCAAAACCAGAATTATTCTTCTGTAGAATCACAGAAGGCTGCAAGATGCCTTTCAGGTCATGGAGTCCAACCATGGGCTCAGCACTGCCAGGTCACTCTCAAACTGTGTTCCTCAGCACCACATCTACAACCCCTACAGGGATGGGGACTCCACCACTGCCCTGGGAGGCTGGGGCCAGGCCTGGACCACCCTTCTGGAGAAGAAACTGTTCCTCATGCCCAGCCTGAACCTCCCCTGGGGCAACCTGAGGATGTTTAGGGAGAAGAGACTGACCCCTGCCTGGCTCCAAATTCCTTTCAGGGAGCTGTAGAGAGCCAGAAGGTCTCTCTTGAGCCCCTGGATCATGAGTTCTGTGGCCAGAGGTGTTGGAATTACATCTGGAAGTTCAGCAGCCCCCTTCCCCTGTGGTCATGGGCAGTGTGTGACCCCTGGCCTAGGCCATGCTGCTTCTCAGCATCCTTGCCCCTGAGGTGCTGCAGCTGGGGGATGATGAAGTAGAGCTGCTCAGAGCAGCATGAGCCTGGTCTCTGCCCTGAAGATACAGCTGAGTGATGTCTCCTGGTTTCTATAATCTGCAGAAACAGGGAGGAAAAGGGCATCAGCACTTGGAAGCTGCTTGCCTTTGTGAGAGCTTCTGCTCCAGTCAGGAGGAGGGACATGGTTTTGGTTCTCCCCATGGTTTGGTTCTCTGCCTGATGGTGCAGACCCAACAACAACCCCCTACCCCTTTGAGTCTAGTTTAAAGCTCTGTGAATGAGCCTTGCTAGTTCTTGCCATAAAATCGTTTTCCCCCGTGAGATAAGCCTTCCCCATGCACAGCCATCCATCCTGGTGTCCTGTAAACCCAGTCAGTGTCAAAGAACCCAAAGCCCTGCCCACAGCACCAGTCTCGGACCCAGCTATTTATGGACTGGATTCTTCTATTCCCTTCTGTATTTGGAAAGGAAAGGATTGGAATGGAATGGAATGGAATGGAATGGAATGGAATGGAATGGAATGGAATGGAATGGAATAGAATAGAATAGAATAGAATAGAATAGAATAGAATAGAATAGAGTAGAATAGAATAGGGCAACAAGGCTGGTGAGAGGCCTTGAGCACAAGCCCTATGAGGAGAGGCTGAGGGAGCTGGGATTGTTTAGCCTGGAGAAGAGGAGGCACAGGGGAGACCTCATTGCCCTCTACAACTACCTGAAGGGAGGTTGTAGCTAGCTGGGGGTTGGTCTCTTCTCCCAGGCAACCGGCACCAGAACAAGAGGACACAGTCTCAAGCTGTGCCAGGGGAGGTTTAGATTTGAGGTGAGGAGAAAGTTCTTCACCGAGCGAGTCATTCGGCATTGGAATGTGCTGCCCAGGGAGGTGGTGGAGTCACCATCCCTGGAGGTGTTCAAGAGGGGATTGGATGTGGCACTTGGTGCCATGGTCTAGTCATGGGGTCTGTGTTTATAGGTTGGACTTGATGATATTTGAGGTCTCTTCCAACCTTAGTGATACTGTGATACTGTGAGATCATTGAGTCCAACCTATCAGCCAACACCATCTAATCAACTAAACCATGGCACCAAGCACCCTATCAAGTCTCCTGCTGAACACCTCCAATGATGGTGACTCCACCACCTCCCTGGGCAGCCCATTCCACTGGCCAATCTCTCTTTCTGGGAAGAACTTCTTCCTAACCCCCAGCCTAAACCTCCCCTGGCACAGCTTGAGACTGTGTCCTCTTGTTCTGGTGCCGGTTGCCTGGGAGAAGAGACCAACCCCCGCCTGGCTACAACCTCCCTTCAGGGAGTTGCAGATAGCAAGAAGGTCTCCCCTGAGCCTCCTCTTCTCCAGGCTAAGCAACCCCAGCTCCCTCAGCCTCTCCTCACAGGGCTGTGCTCAAGGCCTCTCACAAGCCTGGTTGCCCTGTTTGACCTGTATCCATTCCCCTCCTTCTCTTAGGCCACTTCTACCTGGTGACCTCCTCCTTCTGCCTGATGATCTGTAGCATGGGGATGCTCTGACTCCTGGTGGGGGTCTCTTGGGGATGTAATTCCACCAGTCTATCTCCCTTTCACTTTCCCAAATGCTCCTTAATCTTCCTGTCTGTTGTTTGAGCTCTGCCACCATACAGAGCAGATCATTTACCTGCTCACTCTGCATTCAGGTGGGTATTTTCACCATCCTCTGGTACTGCCAGGAGGCTAAGACACTCCCTGCAATCAGCTGTCTGGACAGTGGCATTCCTGCAGCCTGCACTCTGCATTGCTGCTTCCTTCTGAGGGAGCTCCATCTGGATTCCCACCTCCACTTTGGCTGGGTTCAGGAGCACAGACTTCTGACGTGTAGAGACCATCAAGCAATGAGCTCCCCCTCTACCCCCCTCCCCCTTTTTTAAAGAGTTTGTATGCTTGTTTGTTTTTTTAAGCAGCAGCAGGGAAGCCTCCTGCTCTTATGCAGAGGAGAGGACTTGTCCAGGCTCTGTGGTTCCCTCCTTTGCTGGGTGTGCTGTGGCTTCCAGAACTGCTGCTCTGCTCTCAGCAGTGCTTCTGCAGCAGGTCTGGGCAGCCCAAGGTGGGGTGGACCTGGAAGCAGAGAGAGTTTTCACCAGAAACAGAGATGCACACCAGTCACTCACAGAGCCACAGAGTGCATCAGGCTGGGAGGGACCCTCAAAGGACATCTTGTCCACACTTCCTGCCATCAGCAGGGACAGCTCCAGCCAGAGCAGGCTGCCCAGGCACACAGCCAGCCTCACCTTGAATGGCTGCAGGGATGGAGCCTCCACCACCTCCCTGGGCAGCCTGTGCCACTCTCTCCCCACCCTCCCTCTGCACAACTCCCTCCTGAGGGCCAACCTAACCCTGCCCTGCTCCACTGCCAAACCACTGCCCCTGGGCCTAGCCCCACAGCCCCTTCTCAACAGTCCCTCCCCAGCCTGCCTGCAGCTGCCCTGCAGAGATGCAAATGCAGCTCTCAGCTCTGCCTGCAGCCTTCTCTTCTGCAGGCTGCACAGCCCCAGCTCTGCCAGCCTGGCCCCACAGCACAGCTTCTGCAGCCCTCTCAGCATCTTGCTGGCCTCCTCTGGAGCCTCTCCAGCAGCTCCAGGGCTCTCCTCTGGTGGTGTCCCCACAGCTGGACACAGCCCTGCAGGGGAGCTCTCCCCAGAGCAGAGCAGAGCAGAGCAGAGGGGCAGGATCCCCTCTCTCCAGCTCTGGCCATGCTGCTGCAGAGGTTCTCCAGCCCTCTGAGCAGCTTCATGACCTCTTGGCACGGGGCTGGTACCCCAGGGGTGATCTCAGAGGGGAGCACCTTGCACTGCTGTGGAAGCTCTGAGCTGTGTCTGAGGCACAGTTGCTGGTTTGCAGAGACACTGCCAATGCTTGGAAGGGTTCTGAGAGTCACAGAGTGGTTTGGATTGGAAGGGACTTCAGAGATCATCCAGCTCCAAGCCCTTGCCATGGGCAGGGACATCTCCCACCAGCCCAGGGATATCTCCCACCAGCCCAGGGACATCTCCCACCAGCCCAGGCTGCTCAGGGCCTCAGGTGTGACTCAGATCCCTGGAAAAGCAAACACTTGATTGCCATGGCTGGGCTGAATTTGCTGATCGGGGGACACCTGTGTCACACTGGAGGATAAGCTGACCCCCACCCAACCTCCCTGTCCCCACCTGTGGCTGTGGGAGCTCTCAGCTCTGCTTTCAGAGGCATGGAGGGGATCCAGCAGCTGTGAGTCACACCATTAAGGAGCATACTGAGAAACAACTTTAGGTTTCC
Organism: Melanerpes aurifrons; assembly: GCA_011125475.1. Classification (NCBI taxonomy): domain Eukaryota; kingdom Metazoa; phylum Chordata; class Aves; order Piciformes; family Picidae; genus Melanerpes; species Melanerpes aurifrons. The sequence goes on along the minus strand of WWNC01000122.1, from coordinate 430,706 downwards.
CAGAAGGCTGCTTTACGTCAGCAGGCAGAGGGGATAATCAGAGCCATAAATCTCTGTCCACGTCCCAGTTGCTCTCTCAGTCCCAGGGCCATGCCTTCTGCAGCTTCCCCCCCTGCCAGGCAGGGGCTTTGGAGCCTTTCCCTGCAGCAGCAGCAGCCACCTCACCTCCAGCCTGCTACAGCCCAGCACAGCCTGTGAATTATACAGGGACCTCTGGAAGGGACCTCTGGAGATCTTCCAGTGCAAGCCCCTGCCAGAGCAGGAGCATAGCTCACACAGGAACACATCCAGACAGGGCTGCAAAGGCTCCAGAGAAGGAGACTCCACAACCTCTCTGGGCAGCCTGCTCCAGGCCTCTGGCACCCTCCCACTGCACAACTTCCTCCTCCTCTTCAGCTGGAACCTCCTGGGCTGCAGTTTCCAGCCACTGCCCCTTGGCCTCTGGCAGGGTGCAGCTGAGCAGAGCCTGTCCCCTGCCTCCTGAGCCCCAGCCCTCAGCTCTTGAGAGACATTGAGCAGATCCCTCTCAGCCTTCTCTGTCTCTGCAGACTGAACAGCCCCAGGGATCTCAGCCTCTGCTCCCCAGGCAGTGCTCCAGGCCCTTCCTCATCCTTGTAGCCCTCCCTTGGGCTCTGTGCAGCAGCTCCCTGTCCCTCCTGAGCTGGGGAGCCCAGAGCTGGCTGCAATCTTGCAGGTGAGGTCTCAGCAGGGCAGAGCAGAAGGGGAGGAGAACTTCCCTGGCTGTGCTGGACACACTCCTCTGAATGCCCCCAGGAGACCCTTGTCCTTCTTGGCCCCCAGAGTACATTGCTGTGCCATGCAGAACTTTCCCAGCAGGCAGAGTGGAGTTTGATGGAGTCAGTGCTGGGTGAACAAGAGCCCTGCCCAGTGAGAGGCAATGGTGCCATCCTTCACATGTGCCTCACAGGGGGGTCCTGTCCTCATGCCTCTGTTCCACCTTCTGGGGGCTTCTTGCACTTGAAAAACATCTGGGGAGGCCAGGATGTGCACATAGCCTCCTGTTGGCATGAATCTTCAAAGAATCATAGAGCTTTGTGTGCTGGAAAAGGCCTCTGAGCTCACCCAGTCCAACCCAAACCCCACCATGGGCACCAAAGCCTGGCCCCAAGTGCCATGGCCACAGCTTGCTGCAACACCTCCAGCCACGGGGACTCCATCACCTCCCTGGGCAGCCTGTGCCAGTTGATGCAAAGCATCAGGTCAAGAGAGGGGATTCTGCCCTTCTGCTCTGCTCTGCTCTGCTCAGACCCCACATGCAGCACTGCCTCCAGCTCTGGGGCCCCCAGCACAAGAAGGACCTGGAGCTGCTGGAGAGGCTCCAGAGGAGGCCACCAAGATGAGCAGAAGGCTGCAGAACCTCCCCTGTGGGGCCAGGCTGGGAGAGTTGGGGCTGTGGAGGCTGGAGAAGAGAAGGCTCCAGGGAGACCCCAGAGCAGCCTCTCAGTACCTGAAGGGGCTCCAGGAGAGCTGGGGAGGGACTTGGGACAAGGGCTGGGAGTGCCAGGACCAGGGACAATGGCTTGGAGCTGGGAGAGGGCAGACTGAGAGTGGAGAGCAGGAAGAAATTGTTGTCAGTGAGGGTGGGGAGAGCCTGGCACAGGTTGCCCAGGGAGGCTGTGGCTGCCTCCTGCCTGGAGGTGTTGAGGGCCAGGCTGGATGAGGCCTTGAGCAGCCTGGGCTGGTGGGAGGTGTCCCTGCCCATGGCAGGGGCTTGGAGCTGGATGAGCTTTGAGGTCCCTTCCCATCCAAGCTACTCTGTGAGTCTATTCCATATGAGTGAAGGTAATCACAACCCTTCCCTTCCTGCTGGGGGTGATCTGCCTCAGAAAGCTCTGTGTTGAGATGTTCCTCATATCAGTGATGCAGCACAAGGTGAGTTTGGTGTCTGCAGGACAGTGGTTTTGTGGTGTGTGGGACACATGAACCTCAACCAAAGCTGATGGCTGGGGCAGAGCTGTCTTGAGGGAATATTGGAGTCCTTTGGGCTGGAAGAGACCTTCAGGGTCATGACTTCATCCTGGGATCATTCCCCTGGGATTTATGCCATGGTTGAGCTCTCTCTGACAATCATAGAAACCTGGAATGGTTTTGGTTGGAAGGGACCTTGAAGGTCATGGAGTCCAACCCTTGTCCTGCACTGCCCCAGGGCACCACCAAACCATAGCCCTCAGCACCACATCTCCAGGGCTTTGAAAGCCCTACAGGGATGGGGACTCCAACACTGCCCTGGGCAGCCTGGAACAGGCCTGGACAACCCTTTTGGGAGAAGAAATTCTTCCTCATGTCCAACCTGAACCTGTCCTGGGGCAATTTGAAGCCATTTCCTCTTGTCATAGAATCAATCACAGAATGGCCTGGGTTGGAAGTGACCTCCAAGGGTCATCCAGTGCAATCCCCTCTGCAGTAAGCAGGGACATCCTCCACTACATTGGGCTGCCCACAACTCTTTTTCCTCTGCAGAACAGCCCAACCCCCACCTGGCTCCAACCTCCTTTCAGGGAGCTGCAGAGAGCAGGATCATGATGATGATGTAAGAAGAGGAACCAATCCCTTCCTGTCCAGAGCAATCCCAGCCCTTAATAAGGGTAAAATCTATCTCATATAAAAAGGGTCACTGGCTGGACAGGTTGGCACCAAACCCTTTCATTGCCCTTGAGGGCAGCCAGAACTTACTGGTGGGACTCATAGCAGATGGCTCCCACAAGGCCTGAGGTGGACTCAGCCCTTTGGCTTCCTCCTCACCAAGGAGCTCTGTGCCTGTTGGGTGCGGCTGAACCTGTCCACACCTGGAAGATGCAGAGGTTTAGGCTTATTCTGATAAGAAAATCTTCTGCCCCAGTGGCATGAAAGCTGCAGAGCTGCACTGCTCTCAGATGCTCATGGCAAGGGTGCAGGGAACAAAGGTTCTGTGCAAGCAGCACCTGCCCTTTAGTGCTGCCCTGTTCTGCAGAGTGCTCAGGAGGAGAAAATTGAATCACAGAATGGGTTGGGTGGGAAGGGAACTCCAAAATCATCCAGCTCCAAGCCCCTGCCATGGACAGGGACACCTCCCACCAGCCCAGGCTGCTCAAGGCCTCATCCAGCCTGGCCTTCAACACCTCCAGGCAGGAGACAGCCACAGCCTCCCTGGGCAACCTGTGCCAGGCTCTCCCAACCCTCACTGACAACAATTTCTTCCACCTCTCCACTCTCAGTCTGCCCTCTCCCAGCTCCAAGCCATTGTCCCTGGTCCTGGCACTCCCAGCCCTTGTCCCAAGTCCCTCCCCAGCTCTCCTGGAGCCCCTTCAGGTACTGAGAGGCTGCTCTGAGGTCTCTCTGGAGCCTTCTCTTCTCCAGGCTGCACATCCCCAGCTCTCCAACCTGGCCCCACAGGGGAGGCTCTGCAGCTTCCTCTGCTCCTCTTGGTGGCCTCCTCTGGAGCCTCTCCATCAGCTCCATGAAGGACAATGTGGCCAGTAGGTCATCAAAGGTTCCCCTCTCCCTCTACTCTGCCCTGGTGAGGCCACATCTGGATGATTGTGTCCAGTTATGGGGTCCTCAGCTCCAGAGGGACAGGGAACTGCTGGAGAGAGTCCAGGGGAGGCTGGGAAGATGCTGAGGGTCCTGGAGAAGCTCTGTGAGGAGCAAAGGCTGAGAGCCCTGGGGCTGAGAACCTGGAGCAGAGCAGCCCCAGAGGGGAGCTGAGCAATGCTCAGCAAGAGCTAAAGAAGCTGTGGGGGGCAAGAGGCTGGGGCCAGGCTCTGCTGAGTGGTGCCCAGGGACAGGCCAAGGGCCAAGGGGCAGAAAGTGGAGGGCAGGAGGTTGGATGTGAGCAGGAGGAGAAAGTTGTTTGGTGTGAGGGTGCTGGAGGCCTGGAGCAGGCTGCCCAGAGAGGTTGTGGAGTCTCCTTGTGTGGAGAGCTTCCAACCCCCCCTGGGCATTGTGCTGCTGGGCAAGCTGCTGTGGGTGCCCTGCTGGAGCAGGGGGCTTGGGCTGGGTGAGCTCCAGAGGTTCCTTCCAGCCACTCCATGCTGTCATATCTATTTAGATGGTCTCTGCATTCCCTGGCTAACCAAGAGTTCAGTAATTTTAGGGGAAGCAGAAGGTGCAAGCTGGAAGATGTGCAATTAAAACCACTGCTGTGTTAGGAACATCCCTTCCTCAGGAGGACCTCCAGACACAGCCAGCACGACAGCCCCCTCCCCCTGTGCTGTGCACCTCTCCAGGGTGTTTGATCATCAGGAAAAACTTTTGTGACTCTGCAGAGCTCTTCATAAATGTTTAATTCCAATTGTTCTGCAGACAAAGGCAGCATGGCAGAGCCAGAAAGTGACTCACTGCTTCTTAATTAGAGATGACTGAGGAGGCAGATCTGGAGCCACAGTGGGAGAGGGTTATGGGAACTGATTCAATCAGCTGAGGTTAGATCCCTTGTGGTCTGCTGGGTCACATCCAGGCTGCAGCAGGTGCCTTGCTGTGCTGTGCTGATGGGCACCAAGAATCTGGTCCCTGCCCTGCTGCAGTTCTGCAGCAAAGGTCATGGGACCTGCCCTTGGGGCATAACCACCCCAGGAAGGCTGCAGGCTGGGGGCAGAGTGTCTGGGAAGTGCCAGCAGGAAAGGCCCTGGGGGTGCTGGGTATCAGCAGCTGGAGCTGAGGCAGCTGGTGGTCTCTATCCCCTCTAGGAATCCTCTGCAGTCTTCCTTGGCAGGATGTGGAGGAGTTCCTGGAGATGCAGGCTGGCAGCAGCTGGAGCTGAGGCAGCAGTGTCCAGGGGGGCAAGAAGGGCAGCAGCAGCCTGGGCTGGAGCAGCAATGGTGTGGGCAGCAGGAGCAGGGCAGGGCTTGTGGCCCTGGGCTGGGCACTGCTGAGGCTGCAGCTTGAGTGCTGCCTTCAGCTCTGGGCCCCTCACTGCCAGAAGGAGACTGAGGGCTGGAGCAGGGGCAGAGAAGGGCAAGAAAGGTGGGGAAGGGTGTGGAGAAGAGGGCTGGGGAGGAGCAGCTGAGGGAGCTGGGGGGGTTGGTGTGGAGCAGAGGAGGCTGAGGGAGACCTCCTTGCTCTCTGCAGCTCCCTGAGAGGAGGCTGCAGCCAGCTGGGGCTTGGGCTCTGCTCCTTAATCTCAAGTGATGGAAAGAGAGGAAATATCCTGAAATTGTGCCAGGGTAAGTTGAGGTTGGGCATGAGGAACAATTTCTGTGGTGCCAGAGTGGTTAGGGACTGGCACAGGCTGCCCAGGGAGGTGATGGAGTGCCCATGGCTGGAGGTGTTGCAGCAAGCTGTGGCCATGGCACTTGGGGCCAGGGTTTGGTGCCCATGGTGGGGTTGGGGTTGGATTGGATGAGCTCAGAGGCCTTTTCCATCCCATACAGTTCTGTGGTCCTGTGATCCTGTGCTAAATGCTCATCCTTGTGAATTGCCCTTTCTGTGTTCTCCAGAGCCTCTCAAAAGTGTTTTCAGCCCTATTTAGGACTTCAGTCCATGACACACTCAAGATTTAATTGAACAAACAGCCATGCAGATGGCATCTGAAAAGTGAGTGACCCTCACAGCACCTCCTTGGCTTGTCCTCCTTATCTGACACTTTCCCTGGAGATGAAGATTTTTCTCTCCTTTACCTTCCCTTTTATCAAATTCTGCCTTCAAGCACATCTTGAGAATCAGAACCCAGGAAAGAACTGAAGTCAGGGCTGGGTACACCATGCCAGGGCCACCCTGTATGGCTGCTCTTGGATAGAAGACGTCTGGAGCTGCAACACTATCCTGGTTGAGTCACACTTGCATTGTTCTTGAAGGTCTTGCAAGGTTGGAAAGTGCTGTCAGTCTTCAGGCAAAGCACTGAAGGGGAGATTTGAAGTCCATTCCAATGCCAGTCTTAAATGAAAGGTGTCTTAGACATCTTCATCTGATGAGGCCACAGCACTGCTGGCAGGGCTGGAAGCCCTCTGCTGTGAGGCCAGGCTGGGAGGGCTGGGGCTGTGCAGCCTGGAGAGGAGAAGGCTCCAGGGACACCTCCTGGTGGCCTTGCAGTGCCTAAAGGCTGAGCAGAAGGCTGGGGACAGACTTTTTCTCAGGGCCTGTTGTGCCAGGACAAGGGAGGAGGGTTTGGAGTGCAAGAGGGAGAGTGAGAGTGGAGAGAAGGGAGAAATGCTTGAGCCTGAGGGTGGGGAGAGCCTGGCCCAGGGTGCCCAGAGAGGTGGGAGCTGCCCCATGGCTGGCAGCAGTGGGGGTCAGGTTGTTTGTGGCTGTGAGCAGCCTGCTGTGGTTGGGGATGTCCCTGGGGGCTGCAGGGGGTTGGGCTGGGTGACCCTTGAAGGTCTCTCTCAATCCCAAGCATTCTGTGGCTGCATGACTCTTCCTTGTGCAGCAGTGGACATCCTGTGCAGATGTTCCACAGCTTCATTCCAAGCACTCTGCTGCTTGCCCTTCTTGTTGGTCCTGCCATCATCTGTTCTACCCTGAGCCAAGAGTCAGCCACAGCCAGCAAGGCAGAGCTGAGCCTTGTGCCAGGGGAGGACACAGAACCACAGAACTGCTGAGGCTGGAAGGGATCCTTGGAGCTCATCCAGTCCAAGCTCTCACCCACAGCTCAACCCCAGCACTGCTGCTGAGCCACTGCCACTGCACCACCTCCCTCAGCACCACATCCAGGGGGCTTGGAAACACCTCCAGCCATGGGGACTCCACCACCTCCCTGGGCAGCCTGTGCCAATCCCTCACCACTCTGACAGCCCAGAAATTGTTCCTCATGGCCAACCTCAACCTCCCCTGCCACCATTTCGGGACATTTCCTCTCCTTCCTTCACTTGAGATTAAGGAGCAGAGCCCAAGCCCCAGCTGGCTGCAGCCTCCTCTCAGGGAGCTGCAGAGAGCAAGGAGGTCTCCCTCAGCCTCCTCTGCTCCACACCAACCCCCCCAGCTCCCTCAGATGCTCCTCCCCAGCCCCCTTCTCCAGACCCTTCCCCACCTTTCTTGCCCTTCTCTGCCTCTGCTCCAGCCCTCAGTGTCCTTCTGGCAGTGAGGGGCCCAGAGCTGAAGGTAGCACTCAAGCTGCAGCCTCAGCAGTGCCCAGCCCAGGGGCACAAGTCCTGAGTTCAGGGTCTGCAGGGTCTTCTGCAAGCTGCTTGCCATGAGATGAAGCTGACCATGGGGATGCTCCTGATTTCAGAGGGACTGAGCAGACCTCCCCTTCCCCACAGGTCTTCCACCTACTGGTGCCTGAGCAAGGCTCCACTGCTGGTGAAATCCACACAGCGTTGCACATGCTTGTACCAGGGGGGCACGGGGGTGTGTGCTATGGACCAAGCTGCAGGGTGCTGTATGGTATCACCCCTGAGAGCCTTGATGGGCACTGATGAGTGAGAAGGAGAGGTAATCACCTGAAATACTGCCAGGGGAGGTGGAGGTTGGGCATGAGGAACAATTTCTGTGCTGCCCAGGACAGTGGTGGAGTCACCTGAAGTGATTTTAGAGCTGTGGAGCTGAGTGCCATTGTTTGGTGGAGCCCTGGCAATGCTGGGTTAAGGGTTGGGATCTGATGATCCTGAAGACCTCTACCAACCAGAATAATTCTGTGGAAGTTTTCATGAACTTTCCAGCCCTCAGTGTACCTCCCCTTGATGGTTTGTGTGACCTGCCCTAGGGGTGGCCCTGCTTTGGCAGGTTGGGGGTTTGTTCAGCCTGGAGAAGAGGAGGCTCAGGGCAGACCTCATTGCTGACTACATCTCCCTGTAGGGAGCTTGCAGCCAGGTGGGGCCCCGGCTCTGCTCCCATCACCTAGCACCCAGCACAGAACAGAGGCCACAACCTCTAGCTTTGAGATTTAGGCTTTGATCTCAGAAAGAAGTTGTTGACAGAGAGAGAAATTGCCCTTGGGATGTGCTGCCCAGGGAGAGGCTGGAGTCCCCATCCCTGGAGGTGTTTAAGGAGAGTCTGGATGAGGCACTCAGTGACATGGACTGGTAATGATAGGATCAGGGGGGGATGGAGCAGAAGTAGAAGTGGGGAGATTGAGCTTGGCTGTGAGGAAGAAGTTGTTCCCCATGAGGGTGGTGAGAGACTGGCCCAGGTTGCCCAGGGAGGTGGTGGAAGCCTCCTGCCTGGAGGTGTTTGCAGCCAGGCTGGAGGTGGCTGTGAGCAACCTGCTGTGAGCAACCTGCTGTGGTGTGAGGTGTCCCTGCCCATGGCAGGGGGGCTGGGACTGGGTGAAACTTGAGGTCCCTTCCAACCCTGACAATTCTGTGATTCTCTGGTTGATTAGTTAGGGTTGGGTGATTGGTTGGACTTGGTGGTCTTGGAGGTCTATTCCAACCTGACTGATTCTGTGTTTCCAAACTCTACCTTGCTGTGGTGCTCTGATTCTGTTGTCAGGAGCATTGCTGTCCCTCTCTCTCAAGTACCTTTTAAGTGTCTAAAGCTCTGCAAGATGTGAAGCAAGAAAGCAGCAGACAGAAAGTCAAGATGGTGCTGCTATTTTATTCCCTGAGCCATGCCAAAGGGGGGAGGGGGTGAAGAAACCCAAACCAAAGCACCAGGATAAAAATAGCTGCAGGCAGAGGAGAAGCTGCTGAGCTCAACACCAGCTTGATGGAGCCGAGGTGAAGCTGCTGTGAGTCACTCCTATAACTTACATGGCTATGACACACCCCTCCGACATCCAGCATTCTCCTTTTCCCCTCACCCGAAGTCTGACAATCACAGGACCACAGGACCAGAGTACATGAGATGTTGGAAGGGACCTCCAGAGATCATCCAGGGAGGGTTGGAAAGTCTCCACACAAGGAGACTCCACAACCTCTCTGGGCAGCCTGCTCCAGGCTTCTGTCACCCTCATACCAAACAACTTTCTCCTCCTCTTCAAGTGAAACCTTCTCTGTTCCAGTTTGTGTCCATTGCTCCTCATCACTGAGCACCACCCAGAAGAGCTTAGCCCCCTCCACCTGACCCCCAGCCCTCAGCTATTGATAGACATTGATCAGATCCCTCTCAGCCTTCTCCTCTCCAGGCTAAACAGCCCCAGGGCTCTCAGTCTCTCTCCACAGGGCAGATGCTCAAGGCCCCAAATCCTCCTCCTGCCTCTGCTTGGACTCTCTCCAGCAGGTCTCTGTCTCTCTGGAAGTGGGGAGCCCAGAGCTGGACACAGGCTTCCAGGGGTGGTCTCAGCAGGGCAGAGCAGAGGGGGAGCAGAACCTCCCCAGCCCTGCTGGCCACACTTTGCTTGCTGCCCCCCAGGACCTCATTGGCTCCCTTGGCCACAAGGGCCCTTTGCTGTCCCATGCAGAACTTGCTGCCCAGCAGCACCCCAAGGGCTTTCTTCATGGAGCTGCTCTGCAGCAGGGCAGCCCCAGCCTGTCCTGGTGCCTGTAAATCATGAACACCCCTGCAAAGCCTGGATTTGCTCTCTGTCCCCAACACTCAGCTCCTTGATGGCTGGCACCTTGTCATGCTCCCAGTGTGCTGCCATCCACCTGGGCACTGGTCTGAACCTTGCAGTCCTCACAGTTGAGTGCTCTCAGGAGCTGTGGATTCTGCTCAGCCCCTGCCTCACGTTGTCCTTGGAACTTACAGGGCCAGGATTCACGGATTCAGAGAGCCACAGAACGTTTTGGGCTGGAAGTTCTTACCCCCTGCCACGGGCAGGCACACCTCCCACCAGCCCAGATGGTTGCTGTGAGCTGTGGGATCAAGTCCATGCTTAAGCCAAATTTCCTTTCTAACACAGCCTCCTGGGAAGGTACCTTCATATTGGAGAGGTGTTTGGTGGACAGCAAGGTCCCCAGGAGCCAGCAATGTGCTGTGGTGGCCAAGAAAGCCAAAGGGCATGCACCCAGGGGTGCATGGAGAAGAGTGTGGCCAGCAGGGCAAGGGAGATTCTCCAGCCCCTCTGCCCTGGTGAGACCACATGTGGAGAATTCTGTCCATTTCTGGGCTCCACAGTTTCAGAGGGACAGGGAACTGCTGGAGAGACTCCAGGGGAGGCTGGGAAGATGCTGAGGGTCCTGGAGAAGCTCTGTGAGGAGCAAAGGCTGAGAGCTCTGAGGCTGAGAGCCTGGAGCATAGCAGCCCCAGAGGGGAGCTGAGCAATGCTCAGCAAGAGCTAAAGGAGCTGTGGGGGGCAAGAGGCTGGGGCCAGGCTCTGCTCAGTGGTGCCCAGGGACAGGCCAAGGGCCCAGGGGCAGAAAGTGGAGGGCAGGAGGTTGGGTGTGAGCAGGAGGAGCAAGTTGTTTGGTGTGAGGGTGCTGGAGGCCTGGAGCAGGCTGCCCAGAGAGGTTGTGGAGTCTCCTTGTGTGGAGAGCTTCCAACCCCCACTGGGCATTGTGCTGCTGGGCAAGCTGCTGTGGGTGCCCTGCTGGAGCAGGGGGCTTGGGCTGGGTGAGCTCCAGAGGTCCCTTCCAGCACCACTATACTGTGAAACACTCTGTGAGCACTGTGGTTCATTTTTATCAACTTTTTTTTTATTATTATTGTATGTTATTTATTTTATTTTATTTTATTTTATTTTATTTTATTTTATTTTATTTTATTTTATTTTATTTTATTTTATTTTATTTTATTTTATTTTAATATTATTTAATTTAATTTCTTATAATTTATTTTATTTTATTCTATTTTATTTTATTTATTTTGCTTTATTTGATTTGGGTTTTTTAAATTTTATTTTATAATTTTTTAAATTGTATTTTATTTTTGTTATTTTACCCAGGACATTCACAGCAATTTTTTTTTTCCAATCCAAACAATATTCCCTCTTTTAAAAATCTTCTCTTTTTTTTAACTTCTTTTTGTTGTTGTTATTGTTTTGTTTTGACACATTCTTTACAAACCTTCCCTTTTTCAAAAATCCTTCTTTCTTCCTTGCAGCAGAGCATGAAAGCTCTGTGTTCATTGAGGCTGATGTGGAAATTTTCAGCCTGGGTATTTTTAATATAGTGGGAATATAAAAAAAAGGAAAGGAAAGAGGAAAGAGGAAAGAGGAAGAGGAAGAGGAAGAGGAAGAGGAAGAGGAAGAGGAAGAGAAAGAGGAAGAGGAAGAGGAAGAGAAAGAGGAAGAGGAAGAGAAAGAGAAAGAGAAAGAGGAAGAGAAAGAGAAAGAGAAAGAGAAAGAGAAAGAGAAAGAGAAAGAGAAAGAGAAAGAGAAAGAGAAAGAGAAAGAGAAAGAAAGAGAAAGAGAAAGAGAAAGAAAGAGAAAGAGAAAGAGAAAGAGGAGAAAAGAAAAAGGAAAAGAAATAGAGAAAGAAAAAGAAAAAGGAAAAAGGAAAAGGAAAAGGAAAAGGAAAAGGACAAGGAAAAAGAAAAAGAAAAAGAAAAGGAAGAAAAATTAAAAAAAAAGAAAAAGAGAAAGAAAGAGAAAGAGAAAGAGAAAGAGAAAGAGAAAGAGAAAGAGAAAGAGAAAGAGAAAGAGAAAGAGAAAGAAGAAAAAGAAAAGAAAAAGGAAAAAAAGAAAAAGAAAAAGAAAAAAGAAAAAGAAAAAGAAAAAGAAAAAGAAAAAGAAAAAGAAAAAGAAAAAGAAAAAGAAAAAGAAAAAGAAAAAAAGAAAAAGAAGGGAAAGGATATACAAAAAGCCAGAAACAAGCCAGCCCAGACATAAACTCTTGATAAAAAGGTCACTTCTTTCACAGGGGCTAATTAAGTTGTGGTGGAAGGAGATTGTGTCATGAAGGTGACCAGCAGGCTGCCCAGGACAGCAGCCAGCAGCAGGTAGCTGGGAGAGGGGTGCTAGGGGATGGACCAAACAGGCGGCTGGCAGCTTGCCCCTGAGCCACCCAGCAAGAAGGCTTTGATGTTTTCATTTCAGACAGCATTGCAGGAAGGGAAGGGAAAGGAAAGGGAAGGGAAGGTTTGGGAAGGGAAGGTTTGGGAAGGGAAGGTTTGGGAAGGTAAGGAAAGGAAAGGAAAGGAGAGGAAAGGAGAGGAAAGGAGAGGAAAGGAGAGGAAAGGAAAGGAAAGGAAAGGAAAGGAAAGGAAAGGAAAGGAAAGGAAAGGAAAGGAAAGGAAAGGAAAGGAAAGGAAAGGAAAGGAAAGGAAAGGAAAGGAAAGGAAAGGAAAGGAAAGGAAAGGAAAGGAAAGGAAAGGAAAGGAAAGGAAAGGAAAGGAAAGGAAAGGAAAGGAAAGGAAAGGAAAGGGGAGGAAAGGGGAGGAAAGGGGAGGAAAGGGGAGGAAAGGGGAGGAAAGGGGAGGAAAGGGGAGGAAAGGGGAGGAAAGGGGAGGAAAGGGGAGGAAAGGGGAGGAAAGGAGAGGAAAGGAGAGGAAAGGAGAGGAAAGGAGAGGAAAGGAGAGGAAAGGAGAGGAAAGGAAAGGAAAGGAAAGGAAAGGAAAGGAAAGGAAAGGAAAGGAAAGGAAAGGAAAGGAAAGGAAAGGAAAGGAAAGGAAAGGAAAGGAAAGGAAAGGAAAGGAAAGGAAAGGAAAGGAAAGGAAAGGAAAGGAAAGGAAAGGAAAGGAAAGGAAAGGAGAGGAAAGGAGAGGAAAGGAGAGGAAAGGAGAGGAAAGGAGAGGAAAGGAGAGGAAAGGAGAGGAAAGGAAAGGAAAGGAAAGGAAAGGAAAGGAAAGGAAAGGAAAGGAAAGGAAAGGAAAGGAAAGGAAAGGAAAGGAAAGGAAAGGAAAGGAAAGGAAAGGAAAGGAAAGGAAAGGAAAGGAAAGGAAAGGAAAGGAAAGGAAAGGAAAGGAAAGGAAAGGAAAGGAAAGGAAAGGAAAGGAAACCTGTGCTGCAGTTTCCATCCACTGCCCCTTGGCCTCTGGCAGGGTGCAGCTGAGCAGTGCCTGTCCCCTGCCTCCTGAGCCCCAGCCCTCAGCTCTTGAGAGACATTGAGCAGATCCCTCTCAGCCTTCTCTGTCTCTGCAGACTGAACAGCCCCAGGGCTCTCAGCCTCTGCTCCCCAGGCAGTGCTCCAGGCCCTTCCTCATCCTTGTAGCCCTCCCTTGGGCTCTGTGCAGCAGCTCCCTGTCCCTCCTGAGCTGGGGAGCCCAGAGCTGGCTGCAATCTTGCAGGTGAGGTCTCAGCAGGGCAGAGCAGAGGGGGAGGAGAACCTCCCTGGCTGTGCTGAACACACTCCTCTGAATGCCCCCCAGGACCTCCTTGTCGTTCTTGTCCCACAGGGCATATTGCTGTGCCATGCAGACCTTGCTGCCCACCAGCACTCCCAGGTCCTTCTCCCCAAGGCTACTCTCCAGCAAAAGTGGCAGGATGGACTCAGCAGGAAAGTGTCAGGTTGCAAGTCATAAAACCACAAAACTATAAAATAGTTTGGGTTGGAAAAGGCCTCTGAGACCACTCAATCCAAACCCTAACCCAACCCCACTATGAGCACCAAACCCTGGCCCTAAGGTCCATGGCTACAGCTTGCTGCAACACCTCCAGCCATGGGGACTCCACCACCTCCATGGGCAGCCTGTGCCAATCCCTCACCACTCTGGCACCACAGAAATTGTTCCTCATGCCCAACCTCAACCTCTCCTGGCACAATTTGAGGACATTTCCTCTCCTTCTCTCACCTGAGACTGGGGAGCAGAGGCCAAGCCCCACCTCATGCAGCTTTTTCTGACCATGTCCAGCAGTCTGCTGCAGAGCTCAGCTGTAAATCAAGAAGAACTTCATGGCTGCAGACAGTTTTGGCTGGTGAGCAGTTAATTGTACAAGGGCTGGTCACCCACCCAGCCAGGTGACTGACACCTTCTACCTTCCTACAAGGGTCAGGTTGTCCAACCTGGAGAAATGAAGGCTAAAGAGAGACTTTCTGGCTCCCTACAGTTCCCTGAAAGAAGGCTGGAGCCAGGTAGGGGGTGGCCTCTGCTCCAGAGGAACAAGAGATGGGGCAAAAGGAAATGGCCTCAGATTGCCCCAGGGCAGGTTCAGGTTGGCCATGAGGAACAATTTCTGCCCCTTGAGGGCTGCCAAGGCCTGGCCCATGCTGCCCAGGGCAGGTGTGGATTCCCCATCCCTGGAGGGGTTTCAAAGCCCTGGAGATGTGGTGTTGAGGGCCATGGCTTGGTGATGCCCTGGCAGTGCTGGGTTAAAGGTTGGGCTTACAGTCATCTTTTCCAGCCTAAAGGGTTCTGAGATGCTGTGAGTCTCTGACTCCGATTCTCTGGCTTCATGCTGGCACAAGCAGAAGCTGCCAGTGGCCTGGAAGGTGTCTGTTGGGTGGGGGAATCCCTGCTGTGGGGTGGAACTGTCACCATTCTGCATCCCCAGGGGTGTTAATGAAGCTGCACAAAGCATTGCTCCCTCCATGTGAGCAGGAGGAGAAAGTTGTTTGGTGTGAGGGTGCTGGAGGCCTGGAGCAGGCTGCTCAGAGAGGTTGTGGAGTCTTCTTGTATGGAGAGCTTCCAACCTCCCCAGGCATTGTGCTGCTGGGCAAGCTGCTGTGGGTGTCCTGCTGGAGCAGGGGGTTGGGCTGGGTGAGCTCCAGAGGTCTCTTCCAGTTTCCACCATGCAGAGTTCCTGTGGTCTCAAAAAGAATCAGCAGTGGAGATCAGATTTAGGGTCATGAATTACTCATTAAGCCCTTGGGCACATCATATTGAAATTAAAATTGCCTCAACTTGCTGCTGGCTTTCAGATCTGCTTAAAGTGCCTCTTCACCCTCCTGGACATGGACATCAAGGAGGCCCCTGGAGGAAATGTTCATGGGTGAGGTTTCACACAGCAAAGGATGGAGCATCACTCCCAGTATGATGCTGGTGGTCTCTATCCCCTCTAGGAATCCTCTGCAGTCTTCCTTGGCAGGATGTGGAGGAGTTCCTGGAGATGCAGGCTGGCAGCAGCTGGAGCTGAGGCAGCAGTGTCCAGGGGGGCAAGAAGGGCAGCAGCAGCCTGGGCTGGAGCAGCAATGGTGTGGGCAGCAGGAGCAGGGCAGGGCTTGTGGCCCTGGGCTGGGCACTGCTGAGGCTGCAGCTTGAGTGCTGCCTTCAGCTCTGGGCCCCTCACTGCCAGAAGGACACTGAGGGCTGGAGCGGGGGCAGAGAAGGGCAAGAATGGTGGGGAAGGGTGTGGAGAAGGGGGCTGGGGAGGAGCATCTGAGGGAGCTGGGGGTTTTTGGTGTGGAGCAGAGGAGGCTGAGGGAGACCTCCTTGCTCTCTGCAGCTCCCTGAGAGGAGGCTGCAGCCAGGTGGGGCTTGGGCTCTGCTCCTTAATCTCAAGTGATGGAAGGAGAGGAAATGTCCTGAAATGGTGCCAGGGAAGGTTGAGGTTGGGCATGGGGAACAATTTCTGTGCTACTGGAGTGGTGAGGGACTGGCACAGGCTGCCCAGGGAGGTGATGGAGTGCCCATGGCTGGAGATGTTGCAGCAAGCTGTGGCCATGGCACTTGGGGCCAGGGTTTGGTGCCCATGGTGGGGTTGAGGTTGGATTGGATGAGCTCAGAGACCTTTTCCATCCCAAACTATTCTGTGATTCTCTAAGAGCCTGAGCCCAGCATTCCTGGGGACATCTCCCAGCAGCTATCATTAGATGGTGAGCTGCAGGCTAACAAGCTGCATCTCCTTAGCATTAAGGATTAATGATCTGTGCTCTAGGCTCTGCCTTCCTGCAGGGCTCCACATTGCACCAGAATCCTGCTTCCAGCGGAGCAAAACGTCTGAGCTGCAGCCCCTGCAGAGGGTGTGAGCACAGATCAGCATCTTCTGCTCTGCTTCCTTTTCTGAGCCTGCTCTGCATGGGCTGCAGCAGATGCAGAGGTGCCCTCACCTCTGATCCTCCCATCCCCCATCTCCATCCCACTTTTAGAGTCACAGAGTGCATCGGGCGGGGAGGGACCCTCCAAGGGCATCCTGTCCAACCCCCTGCCCTCAGCAGGGACAGCTCCAGCCAGAGCAGGCTGCCCAGGCCCACAGCCAGCCTCACCTTGAATGGCTGCAGGGATGGAGCCTCCACCACCTCCCTGGCTCGGGCTCTTATCCCTAGTCTCAGGTGAGAGAAGGAGAGGAAATGTCCTCAAATTGTGCCAGGGGAGGTTGAGGTTGGGCATGAGGAACAATTTCTGTGGTGCCAGAGTGGTGAGGGATTGACACAGGCTGCCCAGGGAGGTGGTGGAGTCTCCATGGCTGGAGGTGCTGCAGCAAGCTGTGGCCATGGCACTTGGGGCCAGGGTTTGGTGCCCAGTGGGGCTGGGTTGGCATTGGACTGGATGAGCTCAGAAGGTTTTTCACACCTAAATAACTGTGTGATTCTCTGATTTTGTAGGATCTTAGAGGGACCTTAAAGATCATCTTGGATGGGTTGGGTTGGAATGGACCTTAGTGGGCAGATAGGAGACAAAGGGAAAAGATAGCTCTGGACCTAGCTGAAGGCTTGAAGGATGATGCACCCCCCAGCACCTGCAGCCACAGCACTCAAGCTTATTCCAGCTCCTGGAGGACACTGCTGAGTCTCTGGCAGCCACATCCAATTCTGCCAGCCACCAGCAGGAGGGTGCCCAGGGCTGCTGCTATTTCATAGTTTCATAGTTTCATAGTTTCATTCAGGGTTGGAAGGGACCACAAGGATCATCTAGTTCCAACCCCCCTGCCATGGGCAGGGACACCCCACACTAGATCAGGCTGGACAGAGCCTCATCCAGCCTGGGCTTAAACACCCCAAGGACGGGGCCTCGACCACCTCCTTGGACAACCCATTCCAGGGCTTCACCACTCTCATGGTGAAGAACCTCCTCCTCACATCCAGCCTGAATCTCCCCATCTCCAGCTTCATTCCATTCCCCCTAGTCCTATCACTACCTGAGATCTTGAGAAGTCCTTCCCCAGCCTTCCTGTAGGCCCCCTTCAGATACTGGAAGGCCACAATTAGGTCACCTGGGAGCCTTCTCTTCTGCAGACTGAACAGCCCCAACTCCTTCAGTCTGCCCTCATAGGAGAGGTGCTCCAGCCCTCTGATCATCCTTGTGGCCCTTCTCTGGACACCTTCCAGCACCTCCACATCCCTCTTGTAATAGGGGCTCCAGAACTGGACACAGTACTCCAGGTGGGGTCTCACCAGGGCTGAGTAGAGGGGGAGGATCACCTCCCTCGACCTGCTGGCCACACTTCTCCTGATGCAGCCCAGGATCTGATTGGCTTTGCGGGCTGCAAGTGCACACTGAGAGCTCATGTTGAGCTTCTTGTCCACCAGCACCCCCAAGTCTCTCTCCTCAGGGCTACTTTGCAGCCAGTCACTGCCCAGTCTGGATTTGTGCCTGGGATTGCCTCGACCCAGATGCAGGACCCTGCACTTGCTCTTATTGAACTTCATGAGGTTGGCTTGTGCCCACCTCTCCAGCCTGTCAAGGTCCCTCTGGATGGCCTCCTTCCTCCAGCGTGTCTGCTGCACCACACAGCTTGGTGTCATCAGCAAACTTGCTGAGGGTGCACTCAATGCCACTGTCCATGGCACCCACAAAGATGTTGAACAAGACAGGTCCCAGGACTGATCCCTGAGGGACTCCGCTTGTCACTGGCCTCCACTGGGACATGGAGCCATTGACAGCCACTCTTTGGGTGCGGCCATTAAGCCAGTTCCTTATCCATCTAGTGGTCCACCCATCAAACCCATGTGTCACCAATTTGGAGACCAGGATGTGGTGCGGGACAGTGTCGAAGGCTTTGCTCAGGTCCAGGTAAATGACATCAGTTGCTCGCCCCTCATCTATTAATTTTGTCACCTGCTCATAGAAGGTCACCAGGTTGGTCAGGCAGGATTTGCCCTTGGCAAAGCCATGCTGACTGTTCCCAATCACCTCTTCACTATTCTTTCGAGCGAGTAGTGACTCCAGGAGGATCTGCTCCATGATCTTTCCAGGCACAGAGGGGAGACTGACTGGCCTGTAGTTCCCTGGTTCCTCCGTCTTACCCTTTTTGAAGATGGGGGCAATGTTTCCCCTTTTCCAGTCCGTGGGGACTTCACCAGATTGCCATGACTTTTGAAATATAATAGAGAGGGGTTTAGCAACCTCATCTGCCAGTTCTCTCAGTACACGTGGGCGTATCCCATCAGGTCCCATGGACTTGAACACTTTCAGGTTCTTCAGATGATCACGAACCTGATCTGCACTTACAATGGGCAGTTCTTCCTCCCCGTCCCTGGCTTTGACTTCCATAACATCAGGAGTGTGGCTAGAGGCCCTTGCAGTGAAGACTGAGGGAAAGAAGTTATTAAGTACCTCAGCCTTTTCCTCATCACTTGTGACCATGTCACCATTTTCCTTTCTGAGGGGGCCCACACCTTCCCTAGTCGTCTTCTTCCCACTGATATACCTGTAGAAGTTCTTAGTGTTCCCTTTAATCTCCCTGGCTAGATTCAATTCAAACTCTGCTTTGGCACCACTGTCAGGCAGAAGATCCAGAAATGAATGGAGAGCTGCACAGGAGAACAAGAGCCAAGCCAAGACACTTTCCATGAAAGTTTTGATATCTCTATGATTTCATCCTGGGATCATTTCCTTGGGATTTATGCCATGGTTGAGCTCTCTCTGACAATCATAGAAACCTGGAATGGTTTTGGCTGGAAGGGACCTTGAAGGTCATGGAGTCCAACCCTTCCCCCAGCACTGCCCCAGGGCACCACCAAACCATAGCCCTCAGCACCACATCTCCAGGGCTTTGAAAGCCCTGCAGGGATGGGGGCTCCAACACTGCCCTGGGCAGCCTGGAACAGGCCTTTTGGGGAAGGAAATTCTTCCTCATGTCCAACCTCAACCTCCCCTGGGGTAACTGAGGCCATTTCCTCTCATCACTTGTTCCTAGGGAGCAGAGCCCAAGCCCCAGCTGGCTGCAGCCTCCTCTCAGGGAGCTGCAGAGAGCAAGGAGGTCTCCCTCAGCCTCCTCTGCTCCACACCAACCCCCCCAGCTCCCTCAGATGCTCCTCCCCAGCCCTCTTCTCCAGACCCTTCCCCACCTTTCTTGCCCTTCTCTGCCCCTGCTCCAGCCCTCAGTCTCCTTCTGGCAGTGACGGGCCCAGAGCTGAAGGCAGCACTCAAGCTGCAGCCTCAGCAGTGCCCAGCCCAGGGCCACAAGCCCTGCCCTGCTCCTGCTGCCCACACCATTGCTGCTCCAGCCCAGGCTGCTCTTGGTGAGGTGCAGTCTGATTCCTCTGCTCATGACTTTTGGGTACCATCATCTCTGGAGGGTGAAGCCTACATCCACCTCACAGATGTTTCAGGTCAGATCACCCAGTTAATCCAGCAAGGCTCTGCTCCTGCTTTTGGTCAGGGGCTGGCTCAGGCTGCCCAGGGAGGTGGTGGAGTCCCCAGAGAGGTGTTGCAGCAAGCTGTGGCCATGGCCCGTGGTGGGGTTGGGTTGGTGGTGGGGACTGGATGGTCTGGGAGGGCTTTTCCCACTGAAAGTATCCTATGATTCCGTGATTCTGCTGCTGAGGAACAGCTGGGAGCTTGTGTGCCTCCTTGCTGAAGCAGGGAGGGTGTTTAGTATGCAGGCAGCTTCCCTGCTCTCTTCCCTTTTTTGTGTGCTTAATTAGGGAGCTGGAGAGCAGAGCAGCTCCCAGCAGCTATTGTGCCACAACCCTGTCAGCTGCAGGGCTGCCTTGGCTGTGCTGATAGCAGCCCTGCAGAAAGCTATCTCTGGCCTTCCATCAGCCCCCTCTGAACCTGCCTGCCAGCTTCAGGAGTCGACAAGGCTCAAGCCGTGATTGCAAAGCCTTCCAGCTCCTGCGGGGAGCCAGGAGGATGGAAATCAAACCCTGGGGCTGGTTTCTAATTGGGAAGACAAAGAAGAGGCTTGAAACGAGATAGCTGCAATTAGGATGAGAGGCACTAGAGAGATCAAGAGAAATGCTTCTGCAGAAGAAAGGGATGGTGCTTCTGTGGAGGGAGGCAAACCAAGGAGAGAAGGCAGCACGATGGAGAGGGGTCTGGCTCCAAAAGTGGGGCTGGAAACTCAATACAGAGACAGAAATCTACCCCGAGCTCACAGCCAGTGCTAGCAGAGTTGGGGCTCACTGAGAAATAAATGAACATTTGACACAGGGCAGGGCAGGGCACCAGAGGAGAGACAGAGGCTCTCCAGGGCCCCCTCTGCTTCCCAGAAGGAAGAAGAGAGAGAGCCTGATGGGGTGGGAAAGAAACTGAACCAACTGGGATGGAGCAAGAACAAAGCCATGGGTTAGAAACACAGAGACACAAACCAGCCTGGAACCCAGCCCCTGATGGCAGGGATGGCACCACTGCTGATGGAGGCAGGCACTGGGCAAGGCCCAGCCTGGACTCAGCAGCAGATGGGAAGCAGATTCAGGAGCTGGGTTCTGGAACTGGGTTCAGGAGCTCTGGGATGGGGGTGGAAGGCAGCAGGGACAGAGTCCTGCTGAGACAGCAGCCAGGGAAGAAGAGGCTTGGCCCTGGGGATCCCTCAGCAGTCTCCTGCAGATGCCCTCCATGGGCTGCAATCCCTTGGTGGGCAGCTGAGGGTCCCCTGTGCTGCCTGCTTCTCCCTACAGCTGCCACCTCTGCCTTCCTGCCCCCTAGGGTGTGGCACAAGCTGTGGCAGTGCCCTTGGTGTGCCCAGGAGCAAGTCCAAGGCAGAGCTCTTGGCAGGAACTGTCTCCATCAGCTTCTCTGTGCTAGGAGCAGCCTCTGGCTGAGCAAAGCTGCCCTGAATAGTATAGTATAGAATAACATAGTATAGTACAGTATAGTATAGTGTAGTATAGTACAGTATAGTTTAGACTAGACTAGACTAGACTAGACTAGAATAGAATAGAACAGAATAGAATTTTTTTGTTTGCAGACGACACCAAGTTAGGAGCAGATGTTAGTCAGTTAGAGGGCAGAAGGGCTCTGCAGAGGGACCTTGACCAACTGGACAGATGGGCAGAGTCCAATGGGATGGCATTCAACAAGTCCAAGTGCCGAGTGCTGCACTTTGGCTACGGCAATCCCATGCAGAGCTATAGGCTGGGGTCGGAGTGGCTGGAGAGCTCCCAGAGAGGGACCTGGGTGTGCTGATTGACAGCCACCTGAATATGAGCCAGCAGTGTGCCCAGGTGGCCAGGAGGGCCAATGGCATCCCAGCCTGCATTAGGAATAGTGTGGCCAGCAGGAGCAGAGAAGTCATTGTGCCCCTGTACTCTGCTTTGGTTAGGCCACACCTTGAGTCCTGTGTCCAGTTCTGGGCCCCTCAGTTTAAGAAGGACATCGAAACACTTGAGCGTGTCCAGAGAAGGGCAACAGGGCTGGGGAGAGGCCTTGAGCACAAGCCCTATGAGGAGAGGCTGAGGGAGCTGGGATTGTTTAGCCTGGAGAAGAGGAGGCTCAGGGGTGACCTCATTGCCCTCTACAACTACCTGAAAGGTGGTTGTAGCCAGGAGGGGGTTGGTCTCTTCTCCCAGGCAACCAGCACCAGAACAAGAGGACACAGTCTCAAGCTGCGCCAGGGGAGGTTTAGACTCGAGGTGAGGAGAAAGTTCTTCACCAAGTGAGTCGTTCATCATTGGAATGGGCTGCCCAGGGAGGTGGTGGAGTCACCATCCCTGGAGGTGTTCAAGAGGGGATTGGATGTGGCACTTGGTGCCATGGTCTAGTCATGAGGTCTGTGTTGATAGGTTGGACTCGATGATCCTTGAGGTCCTTTCCAACCTTTGTGATACTGTGATACTGTGATAAACCAGGTTGAAAAGAACTTTGAGATCATCAAGTCCAACCTATCATCCAACACCACCTAATCAACTAAACCATGGCACCGAGTGCCTCATCCAGTCTCTTCCTAAACACCTCCAGGCATGGTGACTCCACCACCTCCCTGGGCAGCACATTCAAATGGCCAGTTTCTCTTTCTATGGGGAACTTCTGCCTAACATCCAGCCTAAACCTCCCCTGCCACAGCCTGAAACTGTGTCCTCTTGCTCTGCTGCTGGTTGCCTGGGAGAAGAGACCAACCCCCACCTGGCTACAACCTCCCTTCAGGCAGTTGTAAACAGCAAGAAGGTCTCCCCTGAACCTCCTCTTCTCCAGGCTAAGCAACCCCAGCTCCCTCAGCCTCTCCTCATAGGGCTGTGCTCCAAACCCTTCCCCAGCTTTGTTGCCCTTCTCTGGATACCTTCCAGCAAGTCAACCTCCTTCCTAAACAGAGGGGCCCAGAACTGGACACAGAACTCAAGGTGTGGCCTAACAAGTGCTGAATACAGGGGGAGAGCTGAGAGCTGTGCTGCAGAAAGTGCCTCAGTGATCAGAGCCTGAGCTGGGCAGGGATAGCACTGGGCAGAGCCAAGCTCCGGACTGGCTCACAGCAGGAAAACATTATTGATATGCACCTTGCTTAGCAATAAACAACTCATTTTTCTCTTACCTCCATGCTGGGAACATCTTTTTTAACTGCATTTATGATTTCCAAAGATCCATGGAGGAGCCTGGGGCCACTGCAGCAATGAGAAGGACAGAACAATATCTATGAGCCCAGCAGGGGAGGTTAAGTAGTCTGACAGGAAACTGCTCCCCCCAGGCCAAGTGTCCCAATGGGTGGTGGAGATCCTAAAATAATTGAATTGCTTGGCTTGGAAAAGGCCTCTGAGCTCATCCAATCCAACCCCAGTCCAACCCCACCATGGGCACCAAACCATCACTCCAGGTGCTATGTCCACAGCTTGCTGCAACACTTCCAGCCGTGGGGACTACATCACCTCCCTGGGCAGCCTGTACCAATCCCTCACCACTCTGGCACCACAGAAATTGTTCCCCATGCCCAACCTCAACCTCCCCTGGCACAATTTCAGGATATTTCCTCTCCCTCTCTCACCTGAGACTAGAAAGCAGAGCCCAAGCCCCAGCTGGCTGCAGCCTCCTCTCAGGGAGCTGCAGAGAGCAAGGAGGTCTCCCTCAGCCTCCTTTGCTCCACACCAAAAACCCCCAGCTCCCTCAGATGCTCCTCCCCAGCCCTCTTCTCCAGACCCTTCCCCACCTTTCTTGCCCTTCTCTGCCCCTGCTCCAGCCCTCAGTCTCCTTCTGGCAGTGAGGGGCCCAGAGCTGAAGGCAGCACTCCAGCTGCAGCCTCAGCAGTGCCCAGCCCAGGGGCACAAGCCCTGCCCTGCTCCTGCTGCCCACACCATTGCTGCTCCAGCCCAGGCTGCTGCTGCCCTTCTTGCCCCCCTGGACACTGCTGCCTCAGCTCCAGCTGCTGACACCCAGCACCCCCAGGGCCTTATTTGTCAACACTTTTATCCACTGATACCACACAGATGCAAAGCTCTCAACCATCCCAGCCTGATGTTGTTCCACCACTCTGGAAAGCAAAAGGTCTCAGAGGTGCTGCTCCCTCAGTGAGGATCAGGGCAGGAGGATGAATATTAGCTCTTTAGCCATGGTTGACATCAGAGCTTCACCACAATCTGTGACAAACTCTCTCCTCCCAAAATCCATGACAGGATCCTAGAATTGCTCAGTTGGAAGGAGCCTCAGAGCTCATCTCCTCCAACCTCCCCCATGTGGGCCAGGGATGCTTCCCACCAGCCCTGGCTGTTCAAGGCCTCATTCAACCTGCCCTTGAACATTAATAGATGAGGGGCGAGCAACTGATGTCATTTACCTGAACCTGAGCAAAGCCTTCGACACTGTCCCACACCACATCCTGGTCTCCAAACTGGTGACACATGGGTTTGATGGGTGGACCACTAGATGGATAAGAAACTGGCTTGATGGCCGCACCCAAAGAGTGGCTGTCAATGGCTCCATGTCCCAGTGGAGGCCAGTGACAAGCGGAGTCCCTCAGGGATCAGTCCTGGGACCTGTCTTGTTCAACATCTTTGTGGGTGCCATGGACAGTGGCATTGAGTGCACCCTCAGCAAGTTTGCTGATGACACCAAGCTGTGTGGTGCAGCAGACACGCTGGAGGGAAGGGAGGCCATCCAGAGGGACCTTGACAGGCTGGAGAGGTGGGCACAAGCCAACCTCATGAAGTTCAATAAGACCAAGTGCAGGGTCCTGCATCTGGGTCGAGGCAATCCCAGGCACAAATCCAGGCTGGGCAGTGACTGGCTGGAAAGTAGCCCTGAGGAGAGAGACTTGGGGGTGCTGGTGGACAAGAAGCTCAACATGAGCTCTCAATGTGCACTTGCAGTCCGCAAAGCCAATCAGATCCTGGGCTGCATCAGGAGAAGTGTGGCTAGCAGGTCGAGGGAGGTGATCCTCCCCCTCTACTCAGCCCTGGTGAGACCCCACCTGGAGTACTGTGTCCAGTTCTGGAGCCTCTATTACAAGAGGGATGTGGAGGTGCTGGAAGGTGTCCAGAGAAGGGCCACAAGGATGCTCAGAGGGCTGGAGCACCTCTCCTATGAGGGCAGACTGAAGGAGTTGGGGCTGTTCAGTCTGCAGAAGAGAAGGCTCCCAGGTGACCTAATTGTGGCCTTCCAGTATCTGAAGGGGGCCTACAGGAAGGCTGGGGAAGGACTTCTCAGGATGTCAGGTAGTGATAGGACTAGGGGGAATGGAATGAAGCTGGAGGTGGGGAGATTCAGGCTAGATGTGAGGAGGAGGTTCTTCACCATGAGAGTGGTGAAACCCTGGAATGGGTTGTCCAAGGAGGTGGTCGAGGCCCCGTCCCTGGGGGTGTTTAAGAGCAGGTTGGATGAGGCTCTGGCCAGCCTGATCTAGTGCGGGGTGTCCCTGCCCATGGCAGGAGGGTTGGAACTAGATGATCCTTGTGGTCCCTTCCAACCCTGACTGATACTATGATACTATACTATGATACCTCCAGGGAGGAGGCAGCCACAGCCTCCCTGTGTAACCCATTGCCAGCAGAAGGCTCTTCATGAAACTCCACCTTCCTTGTTTCCATTGCTGTTCCACAACCTGCAGGCTGTCAATACCTGCAATTTTCTACACTTCAGTGGTAATGCAGCTTGGCTGTGGCCTCTTCATCCACAGGAAGCTGGGGGAGACATCAGAAGCCTCTGGAGAGCACTGATGAAGGCAGTGCAGCTGGGAGTTGCTTACAAGCAGCGCTAATTATCCTATTTTATTATTTTTCTCTATATTTTTTTTGCTCCCTTCAGATTTAATGAATGGCATCGATGCCTTAAAAAAACCCAAACAAAACAACAACAACAAAAACCCCAAAACCCCAAACCAAAGCAAGAAACAACCCATCAAGAGAATCTGGAGAAGGAAGATCTCTGCTGGAGACCTCAGCTCAGAGCTGTAGGTGTTCGAGGGAGCTGAATCCCTTCTGACAGCCTTCCTGGTGTTGCAGAGGAGCAGAGGTTTCCATCTCTAAAAATAAACTGCAGCAGGAGCGTCCTGAGAGCATCTGAAAGCAGCACCCTCCAGCAGCCGCAGCAGCTCTACCTTCTTCATCCCTCCCCAAAGCCTCCAAAGAGAAGGATTCAGAACACTGCCTTTCCTTTGCTGTTGTTGTTTGGGGTTTACTTTTGTTTGTTGGTTTAAATTAGAACCCTCTAAGCAAGGTGACTAACAAGGGTTTGGACATGGAGATGTGGTCTGCAGGGCTTCTGCTTTCTCAGGGCTCTGCCTTTTCAGTGTTTGGGTGGGGTCTGCAGTTCGGTTTGGGCTTTGTTTTGATTCATTTTGGGTTTGTTTTGTTTTGCTTTGCTTTGCTTTTGACATTATTTTGTCTGTTTTAGTTTGTTTGGTTTTGCTTTCTTTGTTTTGGTTTGGGTTTGAGTTTTGGGTTTCATTTGATTTTCGTTTGGTTTGGGTTTGGCTTTTTGGTTTGGGTTTGGTTTGGGTTTGGTTTGGTTTGGGTTTGGCTTTTTGGTTTGGGTTTGGTTTGGGTTTGGTTTGGTTTGGGTTTGTTTTGTTTTGGGTTTGGGTTTTGGTTTGAGTTTGGTTTGTTTTGGTTTGCATTTGGTTTTTTGTTTTGTTTTGGGTTGGCTTTGGTCCTGGTTTTGGTTTGGTTGGGTTGGGTTTTGGTTTGGTTTGGTTTGGTTTGGTTTTTCCTTCCTTCCCACTTGGTTCTCTCACAGGCAAGGAGGCAGAGAGAAGCCTTGATCCACATCTCCTTCAGATCAAAGGGAAGGAAAAAAAAGAGAATATCTAACAGAGCACGAGGGGCCCTCAAAATTCATACAGAACCAAGCATCTCTTGGGTAGGAGGAGTGCAGCAGGGTGGGGGTGGGCTCACAAGGGTACAGATGCCTGGCCCCAGCCTTTTGCCCCCTACAGTTCTTGCTGAGCATTGTTCAGATCCTCTTTGGGGCTGCTCTTCTCCAGCCTCTCAGCCTCAGGGCTCCCAGCCTCTGCTCCTCACAGAGCTGCTCCGGGAGCCTCAGCAGCTCTGTAGCCCATTGCTGCTCCATCTCCAGCAGTTCCCTGTCCCTCTTTACCTGGGGAGCCCAGAACTGGCCCCAGGACTCCAGATGTTGCAGAGTAGAGGGGCAGGAGAACCTCCCTTGACCTGCTGGCCACAGCCCTCTTGATTCACCCCAGGATGCCCCTGGCCTTCTTGGCCATGAGAGCACATTGCTGGCTCCTGAGCATCCAGCTGTCCTCCCAGCACTCCCAGATCCTTTTCCCCAGAGTTGATGTTCAAGAGGTCGGCCTCCAGCCCGCACTGATCCATGCCTGGATCCTCTCAGCCTTGCTGCATGGTCCCTTGGTGAAAGTCACTGCATCTCCTCTTCTTTCAGTTTCCCTCTGCGTTAGAGAGAAGCAGAAACAAGAACCCTGCTCCTTAGGGCACAGCTTGAGCTGATGAATCACTGCTGTGTGCCTGCTGGATCTATTCACTTCTTGTTGTCCCAGGGGTAATCAAGTAAAAGCATCTTGGTAGGCATAAAAAACCCACCAAGCCCCCCCAGAACCCCCTAAAAACCCATGAGGGTGTCTTCCCAAGATTTTCTTTGCCCCTGTAAGCTCAGAACACATTCTCTTGTTTCCTTCAGCTGAGACAGATCTCTGAGTTCTGGTTTTTTTTCCAAACCAGTAGCTGACAAACTGCTGTTGGAAATGGTGTGGAAGCTCAGAGCCGGCTAGATTTGGGGCTTTTTTTGGGTTTCCTCTCAAGCTGCATACAGGGGTGAGGCTTCTGTGTGGAAGTTTTGGTTTGAGGGGCTTGGTCCCCCCTTGCACTGACAGCCTGAGGCAAAAGGGGAGGTTCTGCTGCCTCTCTGCTCTGCCCTGGGAGAGGCCACATCTGGATTGATGTGTCCATCTCTGAGGTCCCCGGGTCAAGAGAGACTCTATCCCCTGGAGAGAGACCAGGGGAGGCTGTGAGGATGATGAGGGGACTGGAACATCTGTGGTGAGGAAAGCTGAGAGCTCTGGGGCTGAGAGCCTGGAGCAGAGCAGCCCCAGAGGGGAGCTGAGCAATGCTCAGCAAGAGCTAAAGGAGCTGTGGGGGGCAAGAGGCTGGGGCCAGGCTCTGCTGAGTGGTGCCCAGGGACAGGCCAAGGGCCAAGGGGCAGAAAGTGGAGGGCAGGAGGTTGGATGTGAGCAGGAGGAGAAAGTTGTTTGGTGTGAGGGTGCTGGAGGCCTGAAGCAGGCTGCCCAGAGAGGTTGTGGAGTCTCCTTCTCTGAAGCCTTTGCAGCCCTGTTCAGATGTCTTCCTGTGTGCCCTGCCCTGAGTGTATCACAGTGTCACAGTATCACCAAGGTTGGAAGAGACCTCAAAGATCACCAAGTCCAACCTGTCAGCCCAGACCTCATGACTAGACCATGGCACCGAGTACCACGTCCAATCCCCTCTTGAGCACCTGCTGTAGCCAAGGCGGGTGGTCTGGGTGATCTCTGGAGGTCTCTTCCAGCCCCTACCATTCTGTGATTCTATGAAAGGTACAAATGGAGACTGGCAACTTGTCCCAGCCCTGCTCTTCCAAAGATCACCACCTGCCCTGGATCCGCAGCTGGGGAGGTGCCTAGACAGAGGGATTCTGGCCAGGACAGGGCACCAACCTCTGCCAGGACTATGTGGGCTCCAAGGGCATGATGGGGAAAGAGGGAAAGTTTGGGCAAGTTTGGGAAGGTTCAGGAAGGAAAGGTTTGGGAGAGGCAGGGAGGGACCTGGGGGTAGTGGTTGGCAGCAGCTGAACATGAACCAGCAGAGTGCCCAGGTGGCCAAGAAGGCCAAGGGCATCCTGGCCTGGGTCAGGAACAGTGTGGCCAGCAGGAGCAGGGAGGTCATCCTACCCTGTGCTCAGCACTGGTGAGGCCACAGTGCTGTATCCAGTACTGGGCTCCTCCATGCAAGAAAGATGTTGAGATGCTGGAAGGTGTCCAGAGCAGGGCAACAAAGCTGGGGAGGGGTCTGGGGCACAGACATATGAGAAGAGGTAGAGGGAGCTGAGGATCTTCAGCCTGGAGAAGAGAAGGTTCAGGGCAGATCACATTACTGACTATAACTGGGCTGCAGCCTGGTGGGGTTTGGTCTCTTCTCCCAGGCACCCAGCACAGAAGAGAGGCCACAGCCTCAAGCTGTGCAGAGGGAGGTTTAGGCTTTGGTCTTCGACAGAAGTTCTTGACAGAGAGAGAGATTGCCCTTGGGATGGGCTGCCCAGGGAGGGGCTGGAGTCCCCATCCCTGGAGGTGTTTCAGAAGAGCCTGGATGAGGCACTCAGTAACATGGACTGGTAATAATAGGACTGGGGGGGATGGAGCAGAACTAGAAGTGGGGAGATTGAGCTTGGCTGTGAGGAAGAAGTTGTTCCCCATGAGGGTGGTGAGAGACTGGCACAGGCTGTCCAGGGAGGTGGTGGAAGCCTCCTGCCTGGAGGTGTTTGCAGCCAGGCTGGAGGTGGCTGTGAGCAACCTGCTGTGGTGTGAGGTGTCCCTGCCCATGGCAGGGGGGCTGGGACTGGATGAGCCTTGAGGTCCCTTCGAACCCTGACAGTTCCGTGATTCTCTGGTTGATTAGTTAGGGTTGGGTGATTGGTTAGACTTGGTGGTCTTGGAGATCTCTTCCAACCTGGCTGATTCTGTGATTCCATGAATCTCTGATTCCACAAGTCTGTAATTGTCCGATTCTCTGATTTTGTGATTTGGTTATTTTCTGATTCTTTGATTCTGTGATTCTCTGTATCTCTGAATCTATAATTCTCTGATTCTGTAATTTTATGATTCTCTGATTATGTGATTTTCTGATTCTCTGATCCTGTGATTCTATGATTCTGATTCTCTGATGCCCTGATTCTGTCAGTCTGCGGTTCTGTCATTCTCTGATTCTCTGATTTTCTCAATCTCTGATTCTGTAACTCTCTGATTTTGTGATTCTCTGCTTCCTGATTCTATAATTGTATGATTTTGTGAGGTACATCTTTCTATGATTTCTTGTTTCTGTGTTTCTATGATTCTGTGATTCTCTGATTTTCTTATTTTGTGATTCTCTGATTCTTTGATTCTGTGATTCTGTGATTTTCCCATTCTCTGAGTCTCTGATTCTGTAGTTGTCTGAATCTCTGATTCTGTGAGTCTTTGATGCTCTGATTCTCTGATTTAGATATTGTCTGATTCTGTGATTCTTTGATTCTCTGCATCTATGATTCTGTGATTCTATGATTCTTTGGTTCCCTGATTCTGCAGTTGTCTGATTCTCTGATTCTGTGATTCCCTGATTCTCAGATTCCCTGATTCTGTTATTCTTTGATTCTCTGATTGTATGATTCTGTGATTCTCTGACTCTGTGGTGGACTCCCGGCGCCACCTCTCCACCACCAAGATCAACATGGACATCGTCACTGCTGCCCAGCTCATGAGCATCCACGGCGTCACCGAGAAGATCGCCAACAGCGTTGTGCACAACCACAAAGAGCACAGCCCCCTCAGAAGTATCAAGGACCTGGTGAAGATGGACTGCATCAGTTCCTCCTTTCTGGATGAAATCAGGCATCAGATCTTTGCACAGCGGTCCCAGCCTCCTTCAACCAACACCAATGGTGGCCTCAACTTCACTGCTATGCCTCACTCCAGCCCCACTTCTCTGAGCCTCCCGAGTGAGAACTTACACTTTCCTCCTGGTGGTCTCACCCAGCTCATAGACTGGACTGGACTGGACTAGACTAGACTAGGCTAGACTAGACTAGAATAGAATAGAATAGAATTAACCAGGTTGGAAAATAACTTTGAGATCATAAAGTCCAACCTATCACCCAACACCATCTAATCAACTAAACCATGCAACCAAGCACCCCATCAAGTCTCCTCCTGAACACCTCCAGTGATGGTGACTCCACCACTTCCCTGGGCAGCACATTGCAATGGCCAGACTCTGTTTCTATGAAGAACTTCTTCCTAATATCCAGCCTAAACCTCCCCTGGCACAGCTTGAGACTGTGTCCTCTTGTTCTGCTGCTGGTTGCCTGGGAGAAGAGACCAACCCCCACCTGTCTACAGCCTCCCTTGAGGGAGCTGTAGACAGCAAGAAGGTCTCCCCTGAACCTCCTCTTCTCCAGGCTAAGCAACCCCAACTCCCTCAGCCTCTCCTCATAGGGCTTGTGCTCCAAACCCCTCCCCAGCTTTGTTGCTCTTCTCTGGACACCTTCCAGCAAGTCAACCTCCTTCCTAAACTGAGGGGCCCAGAACTGGACACAGGACTCAAGGTGTGGCCTAACCAGTGCAGTGTACAGGGCACAATGACCTCCCTGCTCCTGCTGGCCACACTGTTCCTACTGCAGGCCAGGATGCCCTTGGCCTTCTTGGCCACCTGGGCACACTGCAGGCTCATGTTCAGCCTACCATCAACCAGTACCCCCAGGTCCCTCTCTGTCTGGCTACTCTCCAGCCACTCTGACCCCAGCCTGTAGCACTGCATGGGGTTGCTGTGGCCAATGTGCAGAACCTGGCACTTGGATGCGTTCAGTCTCATGCCCTTGGACTCTACCCATCTGTCCAGCCTGTCGAGGTCCCTCTGCAGAGCCTCTCCTACCTTCTAACAGATCAACTCCTGATCCCAGCTTGGTGTCCTCTGCAAATTTACTGAGGATGGACTCAATTCCCTCGTTCAGGTCATTGATAAAGATATTAAAGAGCATGGGGCCCAGCACTGACCCCTGGGGGACGCCACTAGTGACTGGCTGGCAGCTGGATGTGGCACCATTCACCACCACTCTCTGGGCTTGGACTTTCCTCCTGGTGGTCCCACCTAGCTCATATCCACTCGCTCCTCTGTGGAGATGTTTGGTGGGGAGAGAGACGGAAGGTCCTGAGGGTGGCTACCTGGAACCTGCAGAGCTGCTCGGTGGAGAAAGCCAACGACCCAGGTGTACGGGAGGAGGTGTGCATGACGCTGCTGGAGAACAGGTAGGGGGTGGCACCTGACCTGCAAGCCCAGCACCATGCATGGTTTGGGCTTTGGGCACTCTAGAGTCCCCAGTGGGACTGGCTTCTTCCTTCCAGGATTGCTAAATGCTTGTATGGAACCCTGGCTGAGTCTTACTGCTGGTTCTGTAGTGCCTGCCCCTTCATAAAGCTGCTGTATGCCTTGAAAGGTGGGGAGCCTCCTGAGGAGGTGTTCGTGTGCACAGGTGTGTGCAGGTGAAGCTGAGCTGTTGCCATCAGTCACATTAGTCAAGGATTGGGTCTTCAAGAGCTTTTTGAACCGTCTTCCCTGCCAGCATCTGGGAGGCAAATAGCAAGGCAAGGGCTGCTCTGCGTGCACCCTGCTTCTTAGGGTGTTTCACAGAGCACCTCATTATGACCTCAGGAGGCAAGACACTGCACAGATCTGCCTGTTTGGGGCTGCCAAGCTGACACCTGCCACTGCCTCTTCTCCAGAGAAAGTCTTGCTTGGGTGGTGATCTCCTTAATGTCAGCATTAGGGCTGTAGTCTGCCTCCCTCAGATATGCTCCCCACATGGAAAAAGGCTTGAGAGCACAGTCAGGATGGTTTGAGCTGTGTAGCAAGTGTGGAATGGCAGGGCTGGTCCCAGAAGGGTGACACAGCTGCTTAAGGAGAGGTGATTCTTAAGGAGAGCTGAGCTGGAGGCACTACTCATCCTTGGGTATGCTGCCTGGGGAGGCCATGCTGTCCCTGCACCAGCTGGGCCCCTGGGTGCCCTGAGCAAGGTCTGCTTGTGGTGTGGTCAGGTTGGACAGATGGTACTCATGGTGTTAATGGCTGAGAAGCTGAGACCTATGTTTTCTTCATGTATTTGGTAAGCAATTAATGCTGCTGGGGATGTCTCTCCTGATGAACTTTCTGCTGGAGACAGAAATGTAAGAATGCAACAAGAATTCTGGAGTAACTCTCACCCTTCTGCCTTCTGTGTGTGAAGTCTGTGCCAGCTGATCTGCTGTTTCATTTGCAGCATAGGGAAGCTTTTCTCTCTGGCTGCTGTTCAAACATCCAGCTGGAAACGACTCAGGGCAGGGGACCCTTGGGCTTCTGCAAAGGGGTCGTTGTAGGAAGTGCTGATCGACTGTTATCTCTGGTGGTGCAGAGAGCTCTGTCCTCCCCCAGTAATGTGTTGAATAATGGCTCTTGTGGGTGTGACTGTGGAGGTCAAGCAGATGATAAGGATGGTGGCAGTGATGTGGCATCCTGCGGTGCGTCATTTGTGGCTGAGGAATCTTCTACTGTGCGCTGCTTGGGAGCCCAGTGCTCCCCGCTAGGAGGCATCTGTCATCTCCCAGTCATTGCTGTGTGGTAGCCAAAATGGAGATGGTAGCCCATCAGGGGTGTTTCAGATGTTACACTATTGGCTTCAGCCTGGTGTAGAGTCACAGAATGGCTCAGGCTGAAGGGACCTCAGAGATCATCTGCTCCAACCTCCTCGCCATGGGCAGGGACACCTCTCAGCTACACTCAGCCTCATCCAACCTTCAACACCCCTAGGGAGGAGGCATTCACAGCCTCCCTGGGTAGCCTATTCCAGAGTCTCACCACCCTCCTACAGAAATGGGTCCTACTGAAGGACTTCTTCCCAAGATCCAGCCTGAACCAATTCTCCCTTACCCTGTTGCTGGACCCCCTCACAAACAGTCCCTCTGCAGCCTTCCTGCAGGATCCCTTTGGTATTAACCTTCTTGCTGTCTACAACTACCTGAAGGAAGGTAGTAGCCAGAAGGGGATTGGTCTCTTCTCCCAGGCAACCAGCACCAGAACAAGGGGACACAGTCTCAAGCTGTGCCAGGGGAGGTTTAGGCTCGAGGTGAGGAGAAAGTTCTTCACCAAGCGAGTCATTTGTCATTGGAATGTGCTGGTCAGGGAGGTGGTGGAGTCACCATCCCTGGAGGTGTTCAAGAGGGGATTGGACGTGGCACTTGGTGCCATGGTCTAGTCATGGGGTCTGTGGTGACAGGTTGGACTTGATGATCCTTGAGGTCTTTTCCAACCTTGTTGATTCTATGATTCTATGATCTTTCAGTGTTCCTTGGCTGCTCTGCTAGTTCAGATATCCTGTCCTTCCCCCTTTGCCACTGCTCTTGTTCTTCCACGAGTCATTGGTTGGCTGGAGCAGCCCTTGGGATGAAGTCTGTTGGGGCTGGGCATGGGCATAGAGGGCACTGGCAGGCAGACAGTATCTGATTATCAGCAGCCTCAGGATTCTTCTCATAATCCAGTTTTGGAAGAAAAGTGACTTTGATTTGTCCTTCTTTACTTACACACACAATGGGGGTTTTAAGGACCCTGTCCAGTGCAGTCTGATCTGTTACTTCTGCACCTTCAGTATTTGTGGAGCACGTTTTTGCTTCCCCCCTCAACCTTTTAGAACATCTAGGCAGAGAAAGTGGCTTAGCATATAAACCTCCATTAGCCCAAGCTGGCCACTGGGCATTCAGGGTGTGGCCCTAGGCATTTTGGACTCTTAAACTGTATGGTGCTTGGTTTCCATCCATCTTAGCAAACAGGCACTTGGTTGTGCAGGGTGGTGTGAAAGGTCTCTCTGATACCTTGGCGTTTAGAAGGAGCCCATATGTGCCATCAGTCACACAGGAAAGGATAATGCCATTGTTTTCTGTGCTTTCTGACTGTTTGGGGTATTGTGAGGATCTGGAAAGAAATGGAAGTTTATGTCCATCCACAGACAAGCCTGCAAAACATTCCTGGGAAAACAAATATGGGAAGAGGAATACAAACAAATAAAATCAACTTGAATGCAGGAAAAAAGACTTAAGTTGGGAAAAGTCATGCTGGGCACCTCAGGGAGGAGCATTCCCTTGCTTGTGCTAGCATTGCTGAGGGCAGTGGGGCTTTGCAGCTGTAAGGCAGCCTCAGCTGAGACCAGAAACTACCTCCTTTCTGTGTGTGAGCCCCATGGTCTCCCTCCCAGTTACAACTATGTACCTTGGGAACTGACAAAATGCCCCACAAGCTAATATTAGCCCAGGTAAATCAACTTCAGCTGATACTTAGCAGAAATAAATCTCTGGCTTCTGCAAGCAAGAGTACACTGCTGCATGGAGCTCACCAGCACCTCAGCCCCATGGGGTAAGCTTTTAAGGCACTCTGAGTGCTCAGCAGATGTCCCACAAGCATTGCCAAAGTCTCCAAGCTGCTGCCCAGTGGATCTGAAGGCTGTTCAGCTGGACAGTAGGCAGTGCTCTCATCAGCTATACCCATGGACACCTGCTGCTTGCTGAGACTCCTTGTGCACAGACACCTTCATATGCTTCTCTGCATGCTGCTTTCCCCTAGCCTGGAGTGGTCTCAGTTAGCCTGGGGTGGTCTCGAGGATGTGGTGCACTGCTTTGTGGCAGTATTGTTGGATTCTGTGACTGCTTCTCTGACTCCACGATTCTGTGATTCTCTGATTCAGGGATTCTATGATTTTGTGATTCTCTGGTTCTCTCATTCTGTGATTCTCTCATTCTATGATTTCCTCACTCACTGATTCTCTGATTCTGTCATTCTCTGATTTAGAAATTCTCTGATTCTCTTAATCCAGGATCCTGAGATTCTGTGATTCTCTGATTCTCTGATTTTCTGTTCCTTCGGTTCTGAGATGCTCTGATTCTCTGATTCTGTGATTTTATGATGCTCTGATGCTATGATTTTTTTGTTTCTGTGTTTCCATGATTGATTCTCTGATTTTGTGA
The DNA here is from genome assembly GCA_011125475.1 of Melanerpes aurifrons. Classification (NCBI taxonomy): domain Eukaryota; kingdom Metazoa; phylum Chordata; class Aves; order Piciformes; family Picidae; genus Melanerpes; species Melanerpes aurifrons. The sequence continues at coordinate 395,812 of WWNC01000122.1, read as the reverse complement.
TTCTGTTATTCTGTGATTCTGCAATTCTCTGATCCTCTGGCTCTGTGATCCTCTGACTCTGTGATCCTCTGACTCTGTGATCCTCTGGCTCTGTGATCCTCTGGCTCTGTGATTTTCTGATGGTCTGATTCTGATATTCTCTGGTTTTCTGATTCTGCTATTTTGTGATTCTATCATTCCATGGTTGTATAATTCTGTGATTCTTTTCTCTCTCTCTGTCGTCTTTCCTTTCTGTGTTGCCATCTTACACACACACACCCCATCCCCCCTCCTCCCCGTGCCCAGGAATGGCTCATTCTGTTAAGTGCAGCCTTTGGACTGACTGTCAGAGTTCAGCAGCATCACCTCACCCCACCCCCTCCTGTCTCTGGAGCTGATTGGGTGGGTTGACAGAGGCACCACAGACACTTGCAAACAAACATCTGCTCCAGTGGGTGTGAAGCTTACTCACTCCAGCACCCTCTTGAATCTAATTGGGAATTTCCAGGCATGCATTGCTCACACTCCTTCCAAAATAACTTTCTGCAGAAGTGTACAAAGTGTGTGAAATTAATCAGCCCTCTTTGATCCAGCAGGAGCTGTGCTGTCATATCTGCTCCATCACAAGATGTTTATTTCTGTCCTGTTTATCACTCGGGGAGGAATTATTTTTGTGCTCCTTCCACGTCCTCACAAGTGCCAAGAGGAATTTCCAGCCTGGGGAAGGGGTTGGTTGTTCAGCCCAGACTGGCAGTCAGCAAGCATTGCAGAGAAGGCTTAGCAGTGTGGTTGTCCTAAGGAGAGGGTATCCCAGAATCCCAGCGTGGTGATGGGGTCAGAAGGGACCTCTGGAGCTCACCCAGCCCAAGCCCCCTGCTCCAACAGGGCACCCACAGCAGCTTGCCCAGCAGCACAATGCCCAGGGGGGGTTGGAAGCTCTCCACACAAGGAGACTCCACAACAGAATCACAGAATCACAAAATCTACCAGGTTGGAAAAGACTACAGAGATCATCAAGTCCAACTAGTACCTAATACCTAACACCTCCTGACAACTAAACCATGGCTCCAAGTGCCACAGCCAAGCTTTTTTTTAACACCTCCAGGGATGGTGATTCCTCCACTTTCCTGGGCAGCACATTCCACTGGCCCTCTCTGGGCAACCTGCTTCAGGCCTCCAGCACCCTCACACCAAACAACTTTCTCCTCCTGCTCACATCCAACCTCCTGCCCTTCACTTTCTGCCCCTTGGCCCTTGGCCTGTCCCTGGGCACCACTCAGCAGAGCCTGGCCCCAGCCTCTTGCCCCCCACAGCTCCTTTAGCTCTTGCTGAGCATTGCTCAGCTCCCCTCTGGGGCTGCTCTGCTCCAGGCTCTCAGCCCCAGGGCTCTCAGCCTTTGCTCCTCACAGAGCTTCTCCAGGACCCTCAGCATCTTCAGAGCCTCCCCTGGACTCTATCCAGCAGTTCCCTGTCCCTCTTAACCTGAGGATCCCAGAACTGGCCTCAGGAGTGCAGAGTAGAGGGGGAGGAGAACCTCCCTTGCCCTGCTGCTCACACTCGTCTCCATGTCCCCCAGGTCATCCTTCTTGCCCACCAGGGCACACTGGTGGCTTGTGGGGAACTTTTCCTCCCCCAGCACTCTCAGATGCTTCTCCTTGGAGCTGCTTCCCAACAGATCACCCCTCAGCTGTGCTCCTGCATTTTAGAGAATGCTTTGAAGATGCAGTGGTAAGATCAGAGGCTTCCCACAGCAGAGTCACAGAGGGAATTATCCCCTTCCAGCCAACACAGTCCAGAAATGGGTCCAGCTGTCTGTCTCCATCCCTCCTGGGTCTGTGCTGTCTTCTCAGTAGAGGCTTCTCTGGATCCTGGAATGCAATGTGGGGGAAATGCTTCTTGTGCCTTTTGTACCCCCTCAGCTGGGGTCCTGCTGTGCTGGGCTCTGCCTCTGCTTGGCTTGTGAGATCTATCTCCAGGGGACTTTCAGCTGAGCTTCCCAAAGCAGGCAATATCATTCCAAATTAAAAAACCCAGGGCACCACCCCCAGTGAAAAGGATAAAGGAAGAGATATTTGACCCTGAGGGCAGGGATGCACCTAACCTGGGAAAAGCTGAATAAGCTGTGAAACAGGACAAGGGAGGAGGGTTTGGAGTGCAAGAGGGAGAGTGAGAGTGGAGAGAAGGGAGAAATGTTTGAGCCTGAGGATGGGGAGAGCCTGTCCCAGGGTGCCCAGAGAGGTGGGAGCTGCCCCATGGCTGGCAGCAGTGGGGATCAGGTTGTTTGTGGCTGTGAGCAGCCTGCTGTGGTTGGGGATGTCCGTGGGGGATGCAGGGGGTTGGGCTGGGTGACCCTTGAAGGTCTCTCTCAATCCCAAGCATTCTGTGGCTGCATGACTCTTCCTTGTGCAGCAGTGGACATCCTGTGCAGATGTTCCACAGCTTCATTCCAAGCACTCTGCTGCTTGCCCTTCTTGTTGGTCCTGCCATCATCTGTTCTACCCTGAGCCAAGAGTCAGCCACAGCCAGCAAGGCAGAGCTGAGCCTTGTGCCAGGGGAGGACACAGAACCACAGAACTGCTGAGGCTGGAAGGGATCCTTGGAGCTCATCCAGTCCAAGCTCTCACCCAGAGCTCAACCCCAGCACTGCTGCTGGGCCACTGCCACTGCACCACCTCCCTCAGCACCACATCCAGGGGGCTTGGAAACACCTCCAGCCATGGGGACTCCACCACCTCCCTGGGCAGCCTGTGCCAATCCCTCACCACTCTGACAGCCCAGAAATTGTTCCTCATGGCCAACCTCAACCTCCCTGCCACCATTTCGGGACATTTCCTCTCCTTCCTTCACTTGAGATTAAGGAGCAGAGCCCAAGCCCCAGCTGGCTGCAGCCTCCTCTCAGGGAGCTGCAGAGAGCAAGGAGGTCTCCCTCAGCCTCCTCTGCTCCACACCAACCCCCCCAGCTCCCTCAGATGCTCCTCCCCAACCCTCTTCTCCAGACCCTGCACAGGGGGTTGGGCTGGAGGAGCTTGGAAGGTCCTTTCCCACCCCAAGCACTCAGTGTTCCTTTGCTTCCTTGAGAGAGCCGATCCCTGTCAAGCCCGCAGGACCAGCAGCCACCCAGTCAGCGCCGAGCTGGGCTGCTGGGGCACCCAGGGAAGATGCCGTGCCCTTTGAAGAGGCAGGAACAGCCACCCCTGGACGCACACATCAGGGCTGCTCGGCTGAGCCCTGAGCCTGAGCCCAGTTCTGCTCCTCCTCTGCTGCTGTGAAATGCCAAGGGGTGACTGCCAGCTCCCTGGAGAACCCTTCACCCTGCAGAAAAATGACAGCCTCAAATGTCAGCGGAGGAGTCATTCTCATCCCCGTGTTCAGGGGAAGCCACAAAAGGAGGAGAAGGGTTTGATGTCTCCAAAGCAATCTTCCCTCAATCACCTTCCCCACTGCAAACAATCACAGCGATTTGTGTGCTCCTGCCACACAAAAGGATGTTGTGATTTCTCCGGCTGCCTGGGGCCCATGGAAAAGCAATTTTCCAGCCTCTTCTCCGAGAAAAGGCAATTCAGGCAGAGCTTGGTGCCATTGGGGGTGAGAGGGAGGCAAGAGAGAGAGGACCACGCAGGGCCTAGGAGGCTGATCGTGTAAGCAAGGGGAATGCATCGCCCCAACAAGCTGAACTGAGGTACGTGGAGCATCCTGCAGGGGGACGGTGGTGCCCAGCTACAGGCAAGGGTGTGCCTTCTGGGGAGCAAAGGCAGCTGAGTGTCACTGAGCAGCAGAGGTAAACGGGAGAAAAATCAAAGCAAATGCACTTGGAACTTATCAGAGCAATCATCCAGAGTCCATGGCCTGGCAGGCTTCTGACTGCCCCCAGACTAGGGGGCATGGAGCAGAAATGTGTCCAGCATAGCCAGGGAGGTTCTCCTCCCCCTCTGCTCTGCCCTGCTGAGATCTCACCTGCAAGATTGCAGCCAGCTCCCCAGCTCAGGAGGGACAGGGAGCTGCTGCACAGAGCGCAAGGGAGGGCTGCAAGGATGAGGAAGGGCCTGGAGCACTGCCTGGGGAGCAGAGGCTGAGAGCCCTGGGGCTGTTCAGTCTGCAGAGACAGAGAAGGCTGAGAGGGATCTGCTCAATGTCTCTCAAGAGCTGAGGGCTGGGGCTCAGGAGGCAGGGGACAGGCTCTGCTCAGCTGCACCCTGCCAGAGGCCAAGGGGCAGTGGCTGGAAACTGCAGCCCAGGAGGTTCCAGCTGAAGAGGAGGAGGAAGTTGTGCAGTGGGAGGGTGCCAGAGCCCCGGAGCAGGCTGCCCAGAGAGGTTGTGGAGTCTCCTTCTCTGGAGCCTTTGCAGCCCTGTCTGGATGTGTTCCTGTGTGAGCTGTGCTGGATTCTATGCTCCTGCTCTGACAGGTGGAGGGGTTGGACTCAATGATTCCAAGTGGTCCATTTGAACCCCTAATATCCTCTGAGCCTGGGATCCTCTGATTAGGATTCTTCTGGTCAGAAGAACCCAGGCTAAAGTGTCTGCTGCCACTGTGGAATCAGAGACTGAGCTGGAAGGGACCTTGAAGATGCACAGATTGCTGGGTTGGAAGGGACCCTCCAAGGTCACCTTGTCCAACCCCCTGCACTCAGCAGGACAGCTCCAGCCAGAGCAGGCTGCCCAGGCACATAGCCAGCCTCACCTTGAATGGCTGCAGGGATGGAGCCTCCACCACCTCCCTGGGCAGCCTGAATTCTCATCCAGTTCCAAGCCCCTGTCATGGGCAGGGACACCTCCCACCAGCCCAGGTGGCTCAAGGCCTTATCCCTGGCCCTCAACACCTCCAGGGAGGAGGCAGCCACAGCCTCCCTGGGCAGCCTTTGCCGGGCTCTCCCCACCCTCACTGACAACAATTTCTTCCTCCTCTCCACTCTCAGTGTCCCCTCTGCCAGCTCCAAGCCATTGTCCCTGGTCCTGGCACTCCCAGCCCTTGTCCCAAGTCCCTCCCCAGCTCTCCTGGAGCCCGTTCAGGTACTGGGAGGCTGCTCTGAGGTCTCCCTGGAGCCTTCTCTTCTCCATGTTGCACCACCCCAGCTCTCCCAGCCTGGCCCCACAGGGCAGGTTCTGCAGCCCTCTGCTCCTCTTGGTGTCCTCCTCTGGAGCCTCTCCATCAGCTCCAGGTCCTTCTTGTGCTGGGGGCCCCGGAGCTGGAGGCAGTGCTGCAGGTGGGGTCTGAGCAGAGCAGAGGGGCAGGATCCCCTTGCTGTAGCTTTTCTGTTCTCTGTGGCAGGGGCACTTGGGAACTTGGTTTGGCAACTGTAGTGCCCAATTTGTGTGGGAGTCCAATGTGAGTGAATAATCTAAAGATATTTATGTGTGAAGCAGAGGTTCTGACTTCTTGCTGTCTATCTCAAGTCTTTCTTTCCTTTTTGGCCCCAAGTCCTGTTTGTGTTTTCAGTCAGCCCAGGCCTGGTACTACCCTGTCAGATAAAGAGAAAGAGACGTTAGGTTAAGCTCAGAGCATGGTCCTCAGGCAGATTTATTCACTGAATACTCACAGAGTCATAGAGGGGTTGGGTTGGGTTGGGTTGGAAGGGACCTCCAAAGGTCACCTGGTGCAACCCCCCCCACTTGTCAGCAGCTTCTTTGGTGTAGAGCTACAGTGGGCACCAACCAGGAGGTCATTGCCAGGGGAGTCACTGCCTGTGGAACCGCATAAATTGAGACTCTTGCTTTATCTTGAAGCTTTGGATCATGGTTTAATGAACCCTCTCCTCTGAACTCTGCCAGGACAGGCAGCCCACTGCTCCAGGCTGCTTTCCATCCACCCACCCGCTTTGTCTTCCCTCTTCTGTTGTCTCTGATATGCTTGAAGAGGGACTCCATAGAAAGATTCATTCAATCAAATTAAGACAAAGCCTTTTTTTCCTTGTATTTTCTGCCCCTTTTTTGCCAGATACAAACAACTACTTCCCCCCCCCAGATCAAACACTTTGCCTTTCTGCTTCATTAAGCCCAACCCTCCTTCCCTGCTAATAACAATCCATTCAGGATCAAAGCCAGCAGCATTTCCACATCAGGCTATCCTAAAATAATTTTCTTGGGTGTTTGTTTGGGGTTTTTTGTTTGGTTGTGGATTTTTGGAGGATTTTTTAATTATTTTTTTTTCTAGCAGCAGCAAAGAGAATATTTGCAGCTTTCTCTGGGCTCTTATATATGACCAGCATGAAATCCTGTTGCTAAGCAGACAGCAGAATCAATACAGAAGCAAGACACAGTAGCTCATCTATGCACTGCTGTAGGCACTGCCCTTTCTTGCAACCTCTTCTCTTTCTCTTTTTTAAACCATATTCTTCCACACACGCCAAAAAAAAAAGGAGAAAAAGAAAAGAGAAAGGCTAAAAAGGGAAAGGAAAGGGAAAGGGAAGGGGAAGGGAAGGGGAAGGGGAAGGGGAAGGGAAGGAAGGGAAGGGGAAGGGGAAGGGGAAGGGAAAGGGAAAGGGAAAGGAAAGGGAAAGGGAAGGGGAAGGAGAAATGAAAAAAAAAAAAGAGAAGGGAGAGGGAGAGGGAGAGGGAGAGGGAGAGGGAGAGGGAGAGGGAGAGGGAGAGGGAGAGGGAGAGGGAGAGGGAGAGGGAGAGGGAAAAGGAAAGGGAAGGGGAAGGGGAAGGGAAGGGGAAGGGAAGGGAAGGGGAAGGAAGGGAAAGGAGAAATGAAAAAGAAAAAGAGAAAGGAGAGGGAGAGGGAGAGGGAGAGGGAGAGGGAGAGGGAGAGGGAGAGGGAGAGGGAGAGGGAGAGGGAGAGGGAGAGGGAGAGGGAGAGGGAAAAGGAAAGGGGAAGGGGAAGGGGAAGGGGAAGGGGAAGGGAAGGGGAAGGGGAAGGGAAGGGAAAGGAGAAATGAAAAAGAAAAAGAGAAAGGAGAGGGAGAGGGAGAGGGAGAGGGAGAGGGAGAGGGAGAGGGAGAGGGAGAGGGAGAGGGAGAGGGAGAGGGAGAGGAGAGGGAGAGGGAGAGGGAGAGGGAGAGGGAGAGGGAGAGGGAAAAGGAAAAGAAAGAAAAAGAAAAAAAAGGAAGAAAGAGAAAGAGAAAGAGAAAGAGAAAGAGAAAGAGAAAGAGAAAGAGAAAGAGAAAGAGAAAGAGAAAGAGAAAGAGAAAGAGAAAGAGAGAGAAAGAGAAAGAGAAAGAGAAAGAGAAAGAGAAAGAGAAAGAGAAAGAGAAAGAGAAAGAGAAAGAGAAAGAGAAAGAGAAAGAAAAAGAGAAAGAGAAAGAAAAAGAAAAAGAAAAAGAGAAAGAAAAAGAAAAAGAAAAAGAAAAAGAAAAAGAGAAAGAAAAAGAAAAAGAAAAAGAAAAAGAGAAAGAAAAAGAAAAAGAAAAAGAAAAAAAGAGAAAAAGAAAAAGAAAAAGAAAAAGAAAAAGAAAAAGAAAAAGAAAAAGAAAAAGAAAAAGAAAAAGAAAAAGAAAAAGAAAAAGAAAAAGAAAAAGAAAAAGAAAAAGAAGAAATCCTTGGTGAGTGCTGTTGTATATTTCACTGTTTCTTGGCATCTATCACACACAAAAAGGTTGTGCTGCTTGACTGGGAATAAAGAGAAAGTACCATGGTGATGAAAGGGCTAAGAAAGCCTCCAGGATGAAATGTCCACCTCTGATCTGAGCAAAGGGAATGGGTTTGAAGAAGAGGCTTCTGCAACTTAAAATGTCAATATTGAATCACAGAGTCACAGGTTGGAGCAGACCCTCAGGAGCACCAAGTCCAACCCCTCACCTTACTCTCCAAGGTCACCCCTAAACCAGAGCCCCAAGCACCACATCCAAACCACCTTGAAACACCTCCACCCTAGTGGGGACTCCACCACCTCCCTGGGCAGCACATTCCAGTCCCTGACCACTCCTGCTGGCACTAAATCTTTCCTCCTGTCCAGTCTGAAGCTGCCCACTGGCAGCTTGAGGCTCTTCCCTCTTGTCCTGTCACTAATTCCCTGGGAGCAGAGGCCAGCACCAACCTCTCCACAACCTCCTGTCAGGGAGCTGGAGACAGCCATCAGCTCTGCCCTCAGCCTGCTCTGCTTCACACTAAGCATCCCCAGCTCCTTCAGGCTCTCCTCATCAGATTTCTTCTCCAGGCCCTTCATAGCTCCCTTGCCCTGCTCTGCCCTGGCTCCAGCACCTCCACATCTCTCTTGTGCTGAGTGCCCCAAACTGGAGACAGCACTCGAGGTGTGGCCTCCCCAGAGCTGAGTCCCAGGGCACAGTCCCCTCCCTGCTCCTGCTGGGCACAGCACTTCTGATCCCAGCCAGGATGCCTTTGGCTTTCTGTGCCACCTGGGCACTGCTGCCTCCTCTTCAGCTGTTAGTCCATTTCTGGTTCCTTTCTGCCAGCAGCTTTCCAGCCACACTGCCCCAAACCTGCAGCACTGCTTGGGGTTGCTGTGCCCCAGGTGCAGGACCTGGCACTTGGCCTTCCTGAAGCTCCTCCTGGTAACATTGGCCATGGATACAATCTGTCCAAGTCCCTCTGTAGAGCCTCCCTGCCCTGGTGCAGATCCACCTCCGCTGGAGCCACCTACCCAGTGACTGCTGAGACTCTCTGTGTCTTCATCACGGTCATCAATCAAGGTGTGAAACAGAAGTGGTCCCAACACTGAGCCCTGAGGAGCACCACTGGTGCCGGGCAGCCAGCTGGATTTGTATGGCTCTGTCTCCTCCAGCCGAATCACAGCAGCTGATAGGTTTGCTTCCTGTTGCAAGGAGCACTTTTAGGACTAACTGTCCATGTAAAGGGGAAACAAAACAAAACAAAAACAAACAGAGCTATAAAATTCACCTTTTAACTTTATTAAATTTCATTTTGTTTGGCAGGAAGGATTTGGTGGACAATCAAGAGGCCAGGAGAGCTCACAATGCCCTTCCCCTGCCAGGTTTGGTGTCAGTTTGATGGTGTTCCCAAACAGGGAGGAGTGGCTGACACACCAGCAAAGCCAACAGTTATGCTGAGGGTCCTGGAGCAGCTCTGTGAGGAGCAAAGGCTGAGAGCCCTGGGGCTGAGAGCCTGGAGCAGAGCAGCCCCAGAGGGGAGCTGAGCAATGCTCAGCAAGAGCTAAAGGAGCTGTGGGGGGCAAGAGGCTGGGGCCAGGCTCTGCTGAGTGGTGCCCAGGGACAGGCCAAGGGCCAAGGGGCAGAAAGTGGAGGGCAGGAGGTTGGATGTGAGCAGGAGGAGAAAGTTGTTTGGTGTGAGGGTGCTGGAGGCCTGAAGCAGGCTGCCCAGAGAGGTTGTGTGGAGAGCTTCCAACACCCCCCCAGATGTGTTCCTGTGTGCCCTGCTGTGGGTGCCCTGCTGGAGCAGGGGGTTTGGACTGGGTGATCTCTGGAGCTCCTTTCCAACCCCTCCCATTTTATGATTTTTGGGGGTAACTTGCTGTGCAAGACCTTCATCTACCTGAGCTGTGGCAGAGAGTCCTGAGCTGCGCCGCACAGACTTGGTTATCCCATCCATTAATGGCAGTGCTCTAGGCTTGGGAGGGACCTTTTAAAGCTCCATTAATGGATGATGTTGTCCAACCTGCTGCCTCCCCATCTAATAATAGCTCAATAAAAAAAGGAAAAAAAAAAAAAGGAACAGCTTGCTCAGCAGTATCAGGTGGAGTGGGAGATAATTGTTTCATGCTCCATAAACAGCTCAGGTTGGTTGTTTATGAGTGAGAGATTGCCTGAGCCCCCGGTGCACCCAGTGGCATTCAGCCCTGGGATGCAATCAGAGGCAGGCAGAAAGACCAGTTGTAAAAACATTATTTCAGGTCTGTAGCTTCAGCTTAACCCTTGAAAACTGAGGATTCCAGGGGGCTCTGCCTTCTGGTAAGGACCTCTCTGCATCTGCTGGAAAATGGTGAAGACAGAAGACCCTGAGGGCTTGGCTGGTTTTTGGTCGTTGGGGTTTTTTTTCAGTCAGCATTTGGTGGTGGCTGAGTGAGGATCATTGAATTTCCCAAGCTGAGGTGTCTGCTTGTAGAGCAAGGGCAGAATGTCCCTTTGCACCTAGGTGAGATGTTTAGAGAGCCACAGAATTGAATAGAATAGACCAGGTTGGAAGAGACCTTCAAGATCATCGCATCCAACCTATCATCCAACATCACCTAATCAACTAACCCATGCAGCCAAGCACCCGATCAAGACTCCTCCTGAACACCTCCAATGATGGAAAGGGACCCTCCAAGGGTGTCTTGTCCAACCCCCCTGCACTGAGCAGGGGCAGCTCCAACCAGAGCAGGTTGCTCAGAGGGCCCCCCATGAAGTTTGACCTTCAGTATCTCCAGGGATGGAGCCTCCACCTGGGGCTGCTCTTCTCCAGGCTCAACAGCCCCAGGGCTTTTCCCCCTCACAGAGGTCAAAACCCAGAGATTCTTATGCAAGGCTGAAGTCCCTTCCTTCACCTTTGTGCATCTTGCAGAAGAGCAGCAGTTGCCTTCCTTGCTGAGGCAAAGAAAGACAGCAGAGCTGAAGAGGAGCAGAGTGCAGGAACACTAACAGCAGGCAGAAGGATTAAGTTTGCCCGCAGAGGAAAAAAATCCAAAGGTTTCAGGGCTATGCCAGCAGCTGCCCCGCAAAAGCTGGAGAACTAATTCATCTTTGGTCTCACTTCATGAAATCATCGAGTCACAGAGTGGGTTGGTCTGGAAGGAACCTTCAAGAGCATCCAATTCCAACCCCCTGCCATAGGCTGGGACCCCTCCCACCAGCCCAGGTTGCTGAAGGCCTCATCCAGCCTGGCCTTGAGCATTGCTAGGCTTAGAGCCTCCACAGCCTCCCTGGGCAACCTGTGCCAGTGTCTCACCACTGAAGGACTTCCTCCTCGTGTCTCATCTCGCCCCAGTTTATTCCAGCTTGGAGCCATCACCTCTTGTCCTGTCATCCCAAGCCTTTGTCACAAGTCTCTCCCAGCTCTCCTGCAGCCCCCTTCAAATCCTGCAAGGCCACCAGAAGGTGTCCCTGGAGCCTTCTCCTCTCCAGGCTGAACTCCCCCAAGCCTCCCAGCCTGGCCTCACAGCAGAGGGCTTCCAGCCCTGCCAGCACTGCTGTGGCCTCCTCTGGCCCTGCTCCACCAGGTCCCTGTCTGTGCTGAGCACTCCAGAGCTGCCCCAGCACTGCAGGGAGGTCTCAGCAGAGCACAGCAGAGGGGCAGAATCCCCTCCCTGTCCCTGCTGCCCACACTGCTGGGGATCAGCCCAGGGCAGGGCTGGCAGCACTCAGTGCTGGCTCCTGTTGAGCTTCTCCTCACCCAGCACCCCAAGTCCTTCTCCTCAGGGCTGCTCTCCATCCCATCTCCAGCCAGCCTGGATTTGTGCTTGGACACACAGGGGATGGACTCCCAACTGAGCCAGCAGCAATGTTCACTGACTGCATTGGGTTGGAAGGGACCTGCAAAGCTCACCTTGTCCAAATATGTCCAATGTGCTTCATGGGGGACTTCGCCTTTTCCATTATTCATGGATTCCTGGAATGGTTTAAGGTTGGAAGAGCCCTTCAAAACCATCCAGCTCCAACCCCTGCCATGGGCAGGGACACCTCCCACCGGCCCAGGCTGCTCAAGGCCTCATCCAGCCTGGCCCTCAACACCTCCAGGCAGGAGGCAGCCACAGCCTCCCTGGGCAACCTGTGCCAGGCTCTCCCCAAACTCACTACTAAGAATTTCTTCCTCCTCTCCACTCCCAATCTGCCCTCTCCTTGCTGTCCTGCTGGCCTCTTAGGTGCCTCCACCAGCCCTGCCCATGCCCTTTCCCGGCTCCTCTTGCTTGAGTTCTTTGGAGCCGCAGAGCAAACAGAGTTATCCAGGTCGCTACAAATGGGTGATCATCGTTGGACCAACTGCTTCCTGCTTGCCCAGGAGTGCTACCTGCTGTCACCAGGGCCCTATCTGAGCACAGGTGGGGCCAGCAGGGGATGTTTGTGTTTGATTTTATGGAGCTCTGATTAGGCTGCTCCCCCGCCAGCCTCCCCCATCATGCCCGGCTCATGCCCTATTACCCAGGCTCAGCCCAGTGCCCCCAGAACAAACATCCCCCCGCTGGCTGGCAGGCTGTAATTGAGGGGGAAACAGGTGTTTCCCATGCTCTCAGTGATTGCCTACACGTGGGGCCTCTTTTAGAGTCACCCTTCAATGGCTATGCTGCATTGGCTGCTGCAGGGAAGGGAAACCCAGCGAGAGGAGAGGCTGAGAGCCCTGGGGCTGTTCAGTCTGCAGAGACAGAGAAGGCTGAGAGGGATCTGCTCAATGTCTCTCAAGAGCTGAGGGCTGGGGCTCAGGAGGCAGGGGACAGGCTCTGCTCAGCTGCACCCTGGCATAGGACATGGGACAGGGGATGGAAACTGCAGCACAGGAGGTTCCACCTCAACATGAGCTGGAGCTGCTCTGCCATGGAGACAGCTCTCCCAGGAGAGCTTCTTGAGGCCTTCCAGGATCTGCTGAGGGCTACAGGAAAGCTGAGGAGGGATTTCTGAGAGTGTCAGGGAGTGACAGGACTGGGGGGGATGGAGCAGAACTAGAAGTGGGGAGATAGAGCTTGGCTGTGAGGAAGAAGTTGTTCCCCATGAGGGTGGTGAGAGACTGGCCCAGGTTGCCCAGGGAGGTGGTGGAAGCCTCCTGCCTGGAGGTGTTTGCAGCCAGGCTGGAGGTGGCTATGAGCAACCTGCTGTGGTGTGAGGTGTCCCTGCCCATGGCAGGGGGGCTGGGACTGGGTGAGCCTTGAGGTCCCTTCCAGCCCTGACAGTTCTGTGATTCTATGAGGAGGTTCTTCATTGTGAGAGTCGGAGCCCTGGAGCAGGCTGCCCAGAGAGGCTGTGAAGTCTCCTTCTCTGGAGCCTTTGCAGCCCTGTCTGGATGTGTTCCTGTGTGACCTGTGCTGGATTCTATGCTCCTGCTCTGGCAGGGCCTTGCACTGGAAGATCTCCAGAGGTCCCTTCCAACCCCTAACATCCTGGGATACTGTGAAGGCAATTTGGCTTCAGGAGAGGTCCTTGGTCCACAGCCAAATCAAATGCAAGCAGGTCTCTAGCATTTAAATGTTAAAAGTGCAGCAGCTACCACAGCAGCCACCAAACTGCATCTCCAGCTCCTCTCACCCCAAAGCATGGGGCTCTGACGGAGCAAATTGAAGCCAAGATCAGCACAAATTCCATTCTCAATCAGAGTGTTAAGGGTTGGAAAGGACCTCCAGAGATCATCCAGTCCAACCCCCCTGCCAGAGCAGGAGCACCCAGGGCAGGGCACACAGGAACACATTCAGGTGGGTCTGGAAAGTCTCCAGAGCAGACTCCACTTCCTCTCTGGGCAGCCTGCTCCAGGCCTCCAGCAGCCTCACACTGAAGAATTTTCTCCTCATGCTGAGGTGGAACCTCCTGGGTTCCAGTTTGTGTCCCTTGCCCCTTGTCCTGTCACCAAAATAACCAACTTCTTCCCTGACAGGGTTCTCAAAGCCTGTCTCAGGCTGCCCAGGGAGCTATTTGATTCCCCATCCCTTAAGGCGTTTGAATCCCCATCCCTGAATTGCTTCCCAGAGCCTGGCACAGGCTGTCCAGGATGGGCATCTGAATCCCCATCCCTGGAGGTGTTTCCCAGAGGCAGAGCTATGGTGCTGAAGGTTCAGCCCCAGCCTTGGGCAGAGTTAGAGAGTGGTTGGGCTGGAGGAGCTTAAAGATCATTTCCAGACAAAAGAATTCTGTGATACTCTGATTTCACATAGATATAAACCCCCCCTCGATGTCCTTAAATCCTACATCTGTGGCTTATGATCTATTTGCCTCACAGCAAAGAACTTAGCTGTCCTCACCCCGATGAATCATTCCTGGAGGGCCAATAAGTTCATGAGCTGCTGATGTATTTTATTGACAGCATGGATACAAAAAAAAAGAGAGAAACAAAACAAATCAAAACCCCACTGCTGAGAGCTCAAAATGGTTATTTTTATGGTGGTTCTTCTTTTTCCCTCCACATTTAATTTCAAGAGGGTGGAATCTGTGGAAGTCTCTTCAGGGGGAAAGAGGTACATCGATTGATTGTTTGCAAATGGCTCTCCTCCAGTGCACTTCCTCTCTGTGTTCCATCTCAAGTGGGATGAAAAAGAGAAAGGGCAGGAAGGAACTGAGCGAGCACAAACAGGTGAGAGGAGAGCAAACAAGAAAAAAATTATATATGTACATATAGATAGAGAGGCAGAACAGATTCAATTCCACTCAGGACTGGAGGAAAAGTTACATAAAAACAGTCATCACAGGCTCAGGGGATGTTAGGGGTTGGAAGGGACCTCTCAGATCTTCCAGTCCATGCTCCCTGCCAGAGCAGGAGCATAGAATCCAGCACAGGTCACACAGGAACACATCCAGGCAGGGCTGCAAACGCTCCACACAAGGAGACTCACTTCATCATCCTCTTAGCCTCAGTTGGACTCTCTCCAGCAGTTCCCTGTCCCTCTTGAATAGGAAAGGCAGAACTGGACACAATGCTCCAAGAGTGCTCTCAGCACGGCAGAGTGGAGGGGCAGAACCTCCTTTGACCTGCTGGCCACACTTTTCTTGAGGAGGAGACCCTTGGCCTTCTTGGCCCCAAGGGCACATTGCTGTCCCATAGATAACATACTGTCCCCCAGCACTCCCAGGTCCCTCTCCAGGGAGCTGCTTCCCAGCAGGTCCCCCCTCACCTGTATAGGTGCAGGAGGTTGTTCCTCTCCAGATGCAAGACTCCACACTTGGATTTGCTGAACCTCATCAGGGTCTCCAGCTCCCCAGCCTGTCCAGGTCATGTTGGATGGCAGCACAGGCTGATGGTCTATCAACCACTCCCCCAACTCCCTCCCCCTCCCCAGTTTGGTATCATTATCAAATTGGCTGAGGGTCCACTCTGTCCCCTCCTTGATGTTGAATAAGGCTGTACCCAGCAGTAACCCTTGGGGAACCCCTGGGGACCCCCACTAGCTGCAGGTCTCCAGCTGGACTCTGCAGAGTGTGTATCACAACCCTCTGAGCTCTGCTGTTTAGCCAGGTCTCCATCTACCTCACCATCCATACCTCTGAGCCACACTTCCTGAGCTTTGCCTAGGAGGATATTATAGGAGACAGAGCCAAAACAACGGCAGGCATGTGAAGTGAATCATTTAGAGAGGAGTACTGACGCTCTCAAAGCAGTTTGTGGGATGTAGATATCCAGATGGAGAGCAGTAACAAGTGGTGTCCCTCAGGGGTCTGTACTGGGACCTGTGCTGGTTAACGTTTTCATCACTGCCATAGTGACACAGCACCACCAGCAAGTTTGCAGATGACACCAAGCTGAGTGGTGCTGTGGATATATGCCAGAGGGTCAAGAGGGCACCTAGAGGGACCTAGACAAGCTGCAGAGGTGGCCCCAGGAGATCCTCATGAGATTCAACAAGAGCAAGTGTAGGGCTCTGCACATGGGCTTCAACAATCCTCACTGTCAACACAGGCTGGGAGATGAGGAGATAGAAAGCAGCCCTGAGGAACAGGACCTGGGGGTGCTGGTGGGGGAGAAGCTGGCCAGGAGCAGGCAGTGTGACCTTGCAGCACAGAAGGCCAAGGGCAGCCTGGGCTGCATCCACAGCAGCACTGCCAGCAGAGCCTGAGAAGTGATTCTGACACTTGGCTCTGCTCAGACCTCCCCTGGAGTGCTCTGTGCAGGTCTGGAGCCCTCAGCACAGGAAGGACCTGGAGCTGGTGGAGAGGCTCCAGAGGAGGCCATGAAAGCGATCAGGGGCTTGGAGCAGCTCTGCTACCAGGCCAGGCTGAGGGAGCTGGGGGTGTTCAGCCTGGAGGGGAGGAGGCTCCAGGGAGACCTAACAGCAGCCTGCCAGTACCTGAAGGGGCTACAGGAAGGCTGCAGAGAGACAGTTTGCAAAGGCCTGCAGGGACAGGCCCAGGGACAACGGCTTCAGACTAGAGCAGAGCAGATCTAGGCTGGATGTGAGGAGCAAGTTCTGCACCCTGAGGGTGGTGGAACACTGGAGCAGGTTGCCCAGGGAGGTGTTTGAGGCTCCTTCCCTGGAGATGTTCAAGGTGAGGCTGGTCAGGGCTCTGGGCAACCTGATCTGATTGGGGACGAACCTGCTGGCTGCAGGGGGTTGGACTGGCTGAGCTTTGGAGATCACTTCCAACCTGGACTATTCTATGATTCCATGTCCTGACTGCTACTTCAGGCTTGGGAAATTAAATTGACACTATCCACACATGGCTCTGATGCCACAGAACCACAGAACATTAGGGGTTGGAAGGAGAACTGTGGAGATCATCCAGTCCAACACCCCTGCTCCTGCAGGGCACCTAAAGAAGGTCACACAGGAGTGCACCCAGGTGAGTTTGGAATGCCTGCTTCATGCAAAATGCAGAATCCAAGCCAAGTTGCAGCCTGGGGGATGAGCATGAGAGGCAGAACTGCCTTTGTGTTTTAAGCAGAACTGGCACAGGAAACAGCCTCCTGTGGCCCAGCAGTGGGCTGGTGAGACAGCCAGGCTGGAAGAAAGCCTCAGAAACCCAAGGCTAAAAATGGAACAGAAGCATCTTTAAGACATCAGTCCAGGAAAGAGAAGAAAATACTTTTTCTTTCTTTTTATTTCCTCTTTTTTTTTTTGGCAGTGAACACTGAGAAAGGCATGCAGGGAACACAATAAATTAAAAATGAGCAGCAAAGACTTCTCCTTGTGGCTGGCTTGACTTTGACAGACCCTGCTCTGGGGTTACACCACACAACAGAGCTTGAGTGGGGGGCTCAATACTAGGATGGTGCTGAAGCATCATCTTCATCCATGGAATAGCAGCTTGGAAGAGACCTCCAGGACATGGAGCTGCTGGAGAGGCTCCAGAGGAGGCCAGCAAGATGCTGAGAGGGCTGCAGGAGCTCTGCTGTGGGGCCAGGCTGGCAGAGCTGGGGCTGTGCAGCCTGCAGAAGAGAAGGCTGCAGGCAGAGCTGAGAGCTGCATTTGCATCTCTGCAGGGCAGCTGCAGGCAGGCTGGGGAGGGACTGTTGAGAAGGGGCTGTGGGGCTAGGCCCAGGGGCAGTGGTTTGGCAGTGGAGCAGGGCAGGGTTAGGTTGGCCCTCAGGAGGGAGTTGTGCAGAGGGAGGGTGGGGAGAGAGTGGCACAGGGTGCCCAGGCTGCCTCCAGGGTGGAGGCTCCATCCCTGCAGACATTGAAGATGAGGCTGGACAGGGCTCTGAGAAGCCTGCTCTGGCTGGAGCTGTCCCTGCTGAATGCAGGGGTTTGGAAAAGGTGACCTTGGAGGGACACATCCAACCTGATGGGTTCTGTGATTTTCTGGTCCAACCTTCCTTGGCCAAAGCCCAGTTTGGACAAGCTGGCCCAGCACCCTGTCCAGCTGAATCTTAAGAGTCCAGCGCTGAGGACCCCACTACTTCCCTGGGGAGATCATTCCAATGGCTGATTGTGTCCTGTTGGAGCCTCCCCAGTACTAAGCTGCACCCCTTACCTCTTGTCTTTTCCATGGGGCTCCTAAAAATGGAGTCTCCATCTTCACTGATGCCACCCTTCAACTGCTGGAACATGGTGACAGTGACATTCTGCTCTCTATTGATATTTATCGACATTTTAATCAAGTTTTCTGCTATCCTTATCCTATTCTCATGCTTCCCTCCCTCCCTTGATCCACTCAGATCCCTGTTGCTTTGTGCTCCTCTACCCATCCTGTCAGCACTTCAGCTGTGATGGTTACAACCCTCTGATCCCCACAGGAGGTGGCTCTCAGAGCTGTACCTGCCCTGATGATCACGGGGGATGAGATTTCAGGCACTGAAATCTTGGCCTTTTTGGCTGTGTTTTCCCACTCCTTGCTGTTTTGTAGTTATGTTTTCCACTATCTCCCTATTTTAGGAGCCCATGAAGAGGTGGGCAGGGAGATCTGCCACTCTCAAAACACAAGCAGGAGGAGGAAAGCAGCACTGCAGCTCAGCTCTTGATACCTCAAAGCAACTTAACAAAATCCCCAGCTTCAAAGCTTGGAAGACTCAGCAAAAAAGAACCAAACCCCAAACAAACAAACAAAGCACCCACAAACCCCAAACCAAACCAATGAAACCCCACCAAAACTCCAAACAAACCCCCAAACAAACAAATAAACCCCAGGAAAACCCAAACCAAAAGCAAGGCAAAGCAAAGCAAAACCAGCCCCAAACAAACAACCAACCCCCTAACAATTTGGTTAACTACCAACTGAAGGCTCAGTTTCAAGAGGCAGCAGCAAGAGGATTTAGGGAACATCAGGGAAATTCTTAGAGGGGTTTTTGTGAGATGAGGAAATGGTTGTAGGAAATCAGGCAGGAGGAGATGGGGGAAATGCAGGTGCAAGGTGAAAAATGTGGCAAGAAGGAGAGAGGGAAAGGCAGATGCCAGATGACAACATGGCCAAGAAGAAGGGGATGGGGAACAGCAGGTGCCAGATGAATATGTGGCAATATGTATTTAATTGCAATAGTTGGCTGAGGAAGTGCCATGTGCCATCACATCACTGGATATGATGAAAAGGAGAGGAAATTGAAACTATCTTAAAGAGAGGGCTTGGACATGAGTTTAAACAATTGCACCTGGGGAAGGAAGGTGTTGCACAGTGGAAGGGGGCAGTGGTGCCAGGGGATGCAGGAGTGCCCCGCGATGCTGGCAAGGGGTCAAGCATTGCCCTGCAGTGGGGCCCGAGGTTCTCCATGGGATCATAGAGTCCTTTAGGCTGGAAAATGCCCCTCCCCCCCAAAAAACCCCAAACCACAAAGCCCAAAGGTTGTATTTGCAAATCTCTCCCCTTGGCCGAGGAGGGTGTTGAGAGATGCACCTCAAAAACACACCGTGGGGCTTGGGGGTCGGGGAGAGGAGGAGGAGGAGCAGGAGGGAAACCCACTCGCGACCGGTGGGCTGCAAGGGGAGGGTGAGGTCCCCGCCGCTCATGTCTCACCTTCGGTTTGGGGAAAATCCTACCCATTACGGCCAATAACGATAGAAAAGCAAAGCCAAAGCCCCCCCTTACTCACGGGCACCGAGACCACCCCTCACCCCGACCCGTGGGGAGCGGGGGTTGGAATTCTATCAACTTGGCACAGCGGGAGACCATCTCTCACCCCTCAGAAGTCCCACCGGGACCCGGCGACTCTTCGCCCCCGCATTCCCTCCCGTTTTTTCCGTGCCCGCCCCCCGGGGAATTACCACCCACCGCCCACCCCCCCAACCCTCCCCCCTGGCCCGGGGGCCAGGTACACTTGACGTCAGGATGGCTGTCGTCGTTTTGACGTGTAAACACTCATTTCCATTCCGGCTCCGGAGGGTCTGGGCGCAGCCCCGGGCAGACGCTCCGAGCCGAGCCGAGCCGAGCCGAGCCGCGCCGGCAGGCAGACAAGAGGGACCCGCTGCCGACCGCCGCCACCGCCGCCTCCCGTCCGCTCCGCTCCGCTCGCCTAGCAACGCGGAGGACCCTCCGCAGCCCCTCCGCCTTTCTCCGCCGCCGCTCCCCACGAGCCCCGCGGCCATGGACGGCAGCCGGTGCGCGGCCCTGGCTCTGCTGCCGCCGCTCCTGCTGCTGCTGCTCGCTTGGTGCCTGGCCCCCGGCGGCAGCGCCGAGCGGCAATTCCTCAACGAGTGGGCGGCGGAGATCCCGGCGGGCCCCGACGTCGCCAGAGCCATCGCGGAGGAGCTGGACTACGACCTCGTGGGCCAGGTACGGCCGGCCGAGGGGCAGCTCCTCTCACGCTCGCCTTCCATCCCTCCTTCCTTCCCTTTTCTCCCCTCGGAGCTGCCCCGAAACTTGTGTCCGGCTGCCTCTTGGGGGGCTCTAAGGAGTTTCGGGCTCCTTCTCGCTCCCCCCAGACCGGGCTCCGCACCGGGTGAGGGGCACCGAGACCGCGGGACCCAGGCGGGGACGGCTCTGGCGGAGAGGAGCTGGCAGGGTCGGGCAGGGGCTTTGCTCTTCCCTTTGAGGGTCCAGGCAGTGGACTGAGCTTTCCCTGAGGACATGGAACGGAATCAGGCAGGGCACCCCCGTGGTCCCGTCAGGAGACCAGGCAGGGCCGGACAGGACACCCCCAGTCTCCCTGAAGGCAGCGCGTCCCTTGTCCCTGAGAAGGGGACCAGGCAGGGTCGGTCAGGGCACCCTGGGGCACTGGGCAGGTGCCCCTGCTCTCCCCGAGGAGACCGGGCGGGGACCGGGCAGAGGACATCAGCTTTTCCTCCGGAGACCAGGCGGAGCCGGTCAGGACTCCCACCAGCTCCCTCTGAGGGGACCAGGCAAGGCACCCTCGCTCTCCATGAGGGCACCGGGCAGAGTCGGGCAGGGCTCTGCCAGTCTCCGTGAGAGGACTGGTCAGGGCATCCTACTCTCCCCGAGGAGACCCAACAGGGACCGGGCATCCCCTCTGTGTCTGAGGGTACCATGCAGGCACCTCCTCTGTTTCTGAGGGTACCATGCAGGCACCCCCTCTGTTGCTGAGGCATCCTTTCCGTCCCCGAGGGTACCGGGCAGGATACGACTCGGGCAGCAGTGTCTCTGTCCCCTGCCACCCCCGCTCTGGCCGGCTGCCATCCCGCAGCTCCATCGCCGTAGGGGGGGGCTGCTCTCTATCTGTCCCTCCCGGCGCCGTTTTGGGATGCCCTGACGTCAGTGTTGTCAGGGATGAGTAACCTCCTCCCGGGTGTAGCAGCCGCGTCCCACCTCCCGACGAAGGTCCCATACCCGGCAGCTCGTCTGGCAGCACTGGGCATCACCTAACCTTCACTGCTGCCCTCCCATGCCCGGCCCACAGCCCTGCGAGGGGGCTGGGAAGTTCTCTCTCCCCTGGTCGGCTCGGGACTCTATGCAGCCCCTTCCTGGCCCTCTGCTCAGGCTGGGCAGCCTCACATCCTGGGCACCGTTGTGTTCTTCAGACTCTCAGACCTAGCTGTGTGCCCACTTCTGGGCGGGGGGTTGATCCTTCCTGCCTTTGGAGTCAGTGGACTTGTCCTTGCCAGTTTCAAACATCTCCTCCTTCCTCAGGGAAGGAGGACGTATTTAAAGCTGGTGGGGGTGCAGCCAGCTCTCTGGGTGACCAGGTGGTAAAATACCAGTTCAAAGCCAGGGCAAACAAGCCACGAGGACGAGCTGAGGGCTGGAGCTGCTCTGCCATGGAGACAGCCTGAGAGAGTTGGGGTTGTGCAGTCTGGAGAGGAGAAGGCTCCCAGGAGAGCATCTTGTGGCCTTCCAGGATCTGCAGGGGGCCACAGGAAAGCTGGGCAGGGACTTGTGAGGGTGTGAGGGAGTGATAGGACTGGGGGGGATGGAGCAGAACTAGAAGTGGGGAGATTGAGCTTGGCTGTGAGGAAGAAGTTGTTCCCCATGAGGGTGGTGAGAGACTGGCCCAGGTTGCCCAGGGAGGTGGTGGAAGCCTCCTGCCTGGAGGTGTTTGCAGCCAGGCTGGAGGTGGCTGTGAGCAACCTGCTGTGGTGTGAAGTGTCCCTGCCCATGGCTGGGACTGGGTGAGCCTTGAGGTCCCTTCCAGCCCTGACAGTTCTGTGATTCTGTGATTAAATCCTGCAGTGAGGTTTGTGAAGCCACACATCCCCATCCCTGAAGGGGGTCCAAGAAACTCGTGGCCATGGCACTTGGGGCCATGGTTTAGTGGCCACGGTGGGGCTGGGCTGGTGGTTGGACTGGGTGCTCTCAGAGGGCTTTTCCAGCCCAAAGATTGCTGTGATTCTGTGTTCGTGTGGTTGCTGGTCACTACCAGAACTACTGAGTGTCGCAGCAGGAATCTCTGCTGCTTCTCCACCTTAAATGAAACCACTTTCTCCTAGCAGCACAGAGAGGCTGTGACAAACACTTGCCAGGGGGAGAGCAATTTTTGAGCTTGTACTAAAATAATCTCCAAGGCTCATTCCCTTGTTCTTCTGGTCCTGTAAGCAGGAGGAATTGGGTCTCAGTCTGTGGTTGCCAGTGTGCAGTGGGGAAATAACCTCTGGATGGTGAAGGAGCTCCCTTTTGTCCTACAGATTGGATCACTCAAAAACCACTACCTGTTCAAGCACAGAAACCACCCCCGGCGGTCTCGGAGGAGTGCCATTCACATCACCAAGAGGCTTTCTGATGATGAGAGGGTGAGTGTCAGATTTAGGCTTTTCCCCTTCCCTTCCCTTCCCTTCCCTTCCCTTCCTTCCCTTCCCTTCCCTTCCCTTCCTTCCTTCCCTTCCCTTCCTTCCTTCCCTTCCCTTCCCTTCCCTTCCCTTCCTTCCCAAACCTTCCCTTCCTTCCCAAACCTTCCCTTCCCTTCCCAAACCTTCCCTTCCCTTCCCTTCCCAAACCTTCCCTTCCCTTCCCAAACCTTCCCTTCCCTTCCCAAACCTTCCCTTCCCAAACCTTCCCAAACCTTCCCAAACCTTCCCTTCCCAAACCTTCCCTTCCCTTCCCAAACCTTCCCTTCCCTTCCCTTCCCTTCCCTTCCCTTCCCTTCCTTTCCTTTCCTTTCCCCTGCTGTTTTAGTGTTGCCTTTGCAATGGGGTCACAGGCAGCCTCTCCTCCTTCTCAGAGCCATAATGTATTCACCCATCCCTGCTCCTGCTGGAGAATACTTCATTATTCTGTCATTAGCAGGCAGAGCCTCACCCACCCTCTCTTACCCACATTTTTTTGTGTGCCAGTGCTTTCCAGATTAAGCTTTAAGATGTGCAGCACTGCAGAGGCATTTCAGATGACGATGTGGTGCTGATGAAAAGATAAATGAGGGGGAACTGGCTCCCAAGATGCAGTAAGTTTAGTCAGGCCATGCCTGCTCAGTTACCATGAGAATTAGGTTTATGACTGAATATTAACAACAAAAAAAAATCCAAAAAACACAGAAAGCAAAGGGGAAAAGGGCTGAGGTGTTGCTGGGTTTGCTGCTCCTGTGAAGAGCTGAAGCTGCTTCCTCAAAGGCTCCACCACACCTCCTAAGATTTGTAGTGGGATCCTGGGGGCAGGCTCAGGGATCTCTTGTGTGATCCACTGGTGAAGCAGACTCCTCATTTATTTGACTTTATGGAAGAGAGAATCACAGAACTGTCAGGGCTGGAAGGCTCTTCCAGCCCTAACCTCCCTGCCATGGGCAGGGACACCTCACAGCCACCTCCAGCCTGGCCTTAGGGGCCTCTCCCTCCACCTCTGGCAATGGGCACTGGCAGCTGAGCTTCCCTTGGCCTTCTGGGCTACCAGTACCCATTGCTGGCTCCCTGTCCCAGACCTGATTCCTGCCCCCATCAGAGGTGTCCCAGACCCCTATCCCTCCCTGGCACCCTCAAAAGTCCCTCCCAAGGAAAGGTATTTGTTTTGCCTGTGCTGCGTCACAGCCAGCTAGGTTTGAAGACAGGAGCATCTAGCTCCCTGCAAATGTTGGTTGAGCATCTTCTAGGTGAAATTTAGGTGAAATCTAGGTGAAATCTAGGTGAAGGTTACAATTTACCCCTATACCTATGTCATCATAGCTTTTGAGGGTGTCAGGGAGTGATGGATGTGGCTGTGAGCAACCTGCTGTGGTGTGAGGTGTTCCTGCCCATGGCAGAGGGGCTGGGGCTGGATGAGCCTTGAGGTCCCTTCCAGCCCTGACAGTTCTGTGATTCCATGATAAACATGGCTGCAGGCTCCAATGCTTTAGATTCCCCTAAACCAGAGCTTTCTGAGAGCTGCAGGTGATTTACTTGCTAAATTTGCTCCAATTTCCCCTTTTTATTTACCAGCTAAGTATGCAAATTAACTGTGTGAATGGAGGAGATGTAATTATGTCATTATGTGAGTGCCTGGGCACAAAGCAACCATGTCAAGGCTGTGTGGGTGATATGTGGACCTTTGCTCCCAGGAGCTGTTCCTCTTCAGCAGCAGCCTGTGTGTTAAAAGTAATAAATAAATAAAAGGTTTTAAATTCTCTGTCAAAACAAAAAAAAAAAAGGAAAACAAAGTGGGAGGAGAGAAAAGGGAGAGGAAAGGGAGAGAAAAGGGAGAGAAAAGGGAGAGAAAAGGGAGAGAAAAGAGAGAAAAGGGAGAGGAAAAGAGAGAAAAGAAAGAGAAAAGGGAGAGAAAGGGGAGAATAGGGAGAGAAAAGGGAGAGAAAAGGGAGAGAAAAGGGAGAAAAGAGAGAGAAAAGGGAGAGAAAAGGGAGAGAAAAGGGAGAGAAAAGGGAGAGAAAAGGGAGAGAAAAGAGAGAAAAGGGAGAGGAAAAGAGAGAAAAGGGAGAAAAGAGAGAGAAAAGGGAGAGAAAAGGGAGAGAAAGGGAGAGAAAGGGAGAGAAAAGGGAGAGAAAAGGGAGAAAAGAGAGAGAAAAGGGAGAGAAAGGGGAGAATAGGGAGAGAAAAGGGAGAAAAGAGAGAAAAGGGAGAGAAAAGGGAGAGAAAAGGGAGAGAAAAGGGAGAAAAGAGAGAGAAAAGGGAGAGAAAGGGGAGAATAGGGAGAGAAAAGGGAGAGAAAAGGGAGAGAAAAGGGAGAAAAGGGAGAGAAAAGGGAGAGAAAAGGGAGAAAAGGGAGAGAAAGGGAGAAAAGAGAGAGAAAAGGGAGAGAAAAGGGAGAGAAAAGGGAGAGAAAAGGGAATCCTCCTCGTGGTTGTGTGGACTTTTTATTGAATGAAAAAGCCAGCTCAAAGCTTGGCTCTGATCCCCACCTTTACCTGCTCCCTATAGATTGTGGGAGTGATTGTGGGTATAATTCCCTGCTGGAGCTAACTTCAGCATTACTTTGCACATCTTAAAATCACAGAACTGTCAGGGTTGGAAGGGACCTCAAGGCTCATCCAGCCCCAACCCCCCTGCCATGGGCAGGGACACCTCACACCACAGCAGGTTGCTCACAGCCACCTCCAGCCTGGCTGCAAACACCTCCAGGCAGGAGGCTTCCACCACCTCTCTGGGCAACCTGTGCCAGTTTCTCACCACCCTCATGGGGAACAACTTCTTCCTCACAGCCAAGCTCCATCTCCCCACTTCTAGTTCTGCTCCATCCCCCCCAGTCCTATCACTCCCTCACACCCTCACAAGTCCCTCCCCAGCTTTCCTGTAGCCCCCTGCAGATCCTGGAAGGCCACAAGAAGCTCTCCTGGGAGCCTTCTCCTCTCCAGACTGCACAGCCCCAACTCTCTCAGGCTGTCTCCATGGCAGAGCAGCTCCAGCCCTCTGCTCCTCCTTGGGGCCCTTCTCTGGACCCCTTCCAGCACCTCCAGAGCCTTCCTGGAACAGAGGCTGCAGACCTGGACCCAGAGCTGCAGGTGGGGTGTGAGCAGAGTGGGGCAGAGGGGGAGAATCCCCTCCCTGGCCCTGCTGGCCACACTTCTCTGCATGCAGCCCAGGATGTGATTTGCTTTTTGGGCTGCCCCAGTCAGGATTGCTTTCAGCTTGGCACAGGGCCTCCAGCTTTCACCCTAGATGGATGGTGGTTGGATCCTTACCCATCTGCCAAGTGACAAACACTTGGCTTGTTTGCCTGACATATGTGCTGGGTGGTTTCAGCTCATTTCCCTCTGCAAGGTTTGTCCATGCTGGGAAAAGGGAAAATAAAAACCAAAACAAAATCACACCAAACCAAACCAAACCAAAACATAAAAACCAAACCCAAACAATCCTCCAACCCCCAAACAATCAAACAAAGTCAACAAAAAAAACCCTACCCCCCAAAAGACCAACCAAACCATAATGAGTGTGGAAGTTGTTAGTTGTTAATTACTGCTGGGTGATGGAAGAGGCACAGCTTTGCTGTGGGCACAGGGAGGGAGAGAAAGGAAATTAAAGTCTGGAGATTAGGAGAAAATTCTTGGCAGTGAGGGTGGGGAGGCACTGGAACAGGCTGTGGCTGCCTCCTCCCTGGAGGTGTTCCAGGCCAGGATGGATGAGGCCTTGGGCAACTTGGGCTGGTGAGAGGTGTCCCTGCCCATGGCAGGGGTTTGGAGCTGGATGATTTTGGAGTTCCCTTCCCACCCAACCCATTCTGTGATTCCATTTTCTCCTCCTGAGCACTCTGCAGAACAGGGCAGCACTAAAGGGCAGGTGCTGCTTGCACAGAACCTTTGCTCCCTGCAGCCTTGCCAGGAACATCTGAGAGCAGTGCTGGTGATCCTCTGCAGCTTTCATGCCACTGGGGCAGAAGATTTTCTTATTAGAATAAGCCTAAACCTCTGCATCTTCCAGGTGGGGACAGGTTCACCTTCACCCTTCCAATCCAAACCAGTTCTGTGGCTCTATGGAATTGCTCTAACCCGTGCACAAAGGTTGCCTGGCCCTGGATGTCACTGGTGCAGGTTAAAAAGCTTCTATTTATAGACTATTAGAATTGTTGTGGTGGGAAGAGACCTCCAAGGTGATTGAATCCAGCCTCACCCAACCACTTACACAGTCATCTGAGAATGATTTGAACGGGAGGGGTGGGGGAAGACCTGCTATAGAGCTCTTTCTGTATTTAGCCACAAATTAAATCACTTGTGAAGACTTCCAGTGGGCACTAAACCTCTTTTTGTTTCCCTTCATTTTTATTTTTTCTTGGGTTTGTTTGGTTGTTTCCCTTCCCCAAAGTAGAATTCATTGTTGGTGGTGGTTTGTGGGCACAGATTCACTTCTCTTTGGTTGCCAGCCGAGTGCTCTGCAGAGACAGGGATTGAACAGCTCTGGGAAGTGGTGGCTTACAGACTCACAAAATGGTTTGAGTTAGAAAGGGACCTCAAAGACCACCCAGTTCCAACCCCCCACCCCCTGCCATAGGCAGGGACATCTCCCACCAGCCCAGGTTGCTCAAGGCCTTGAACTCCTCCAGGGAGGGGACATCCACAGCCTCCCTGGGTAACCTGTGCCAGTGTCCCACCAATCCTCCCCCTCAAGAATTTCTTTCTACCTTCTGTGACTTCTGTAAGGGCTTTAGCAAGGGGAACAGGGCTGGAGAGCTTTCAGCAAGTATCCCTTCTGCAGCTGCCATATTGGTTGTTTTTTTGGGGGTTGGTGTTTATGTTCTTCTACTGAATTTTCCATTAACCTCTCACCAGGAAATTGTATTTTAATCAAAGCAGTGCTTCTCTTTATCACTGTAATTTCTGAGTCACTCTTACTGTTGTTTCATCTGTATGGTGATAGATGTAGGGACCATAAAGCCAGCAGAGGAGGATGATGAAAGCCACTCAGAAGTTGAAAGTAGAAGGTTAGATCCAAGCTGTCCTCCACTTTGAAGGCTTACAGCAAGATCTTGGCAGTCTTGCTGAACCTGAGTTTGCTGTGGGAACCAGGCTGGAAAAGCATCAGTTTGATCTGTGGCAGTGTGGCTGGCAATGAACCAACACTTCATTCCTAAAGAGGGATGATGACAGAGGTGTGAGCATCAGGGTTTGCTTTGAGCTGGGTTTAGTAATGCCCCCAGGGCAAAACAAAGTGTGGGGACACTTAAAATGCAGCCTGGAGGCTTGGACGTGGCTGTGTCTGTGCACCAATGCTCTGCAGCTCCTCCTGTGGATGCTTTAGCCAAACAATTCCTCAATCCCAGAAGGGTAGGGGTTAGGGGGGACCTCTGCAGCTCACCCAGCCCAACCCCCTGGCTCCAGCAGGGGCACCCACAGCAGCTTGCCCAGGAGCACAACATCCAGGTGGTTTTGGAAGCTCTCCACACATGGAGACTCCACATCCCCTCTGGACAGCCTGCTCCAGGCTTCCAGCAGCCTCATACCAAAGAAGTAACTTTGCTGAAGCATTTTGGCTTCCAGTTGCCTTAAGTGGCATCATGCCAGGGAGGAAATCAGTCCAATATTTGCAGCTCACTTCAGAACATCACTGGGAAGGAGACCTGAGGGTCCAGATGGGCTATGAGTAAGAGCATCATTAGGCTTGCTAGACTAAAGCCAGAGATAATCCTTCATCTTTCCTTTTAACTCCCAGTAGAAACAGATAGGGATTAAAGCGTAGGTAGGAGAGAGAAAAAAACAAACCAAACCACACTGCAAAAATCTCTGCCCTAGGCTGTGGTTTTGGTAACCACCACTGCTTCAGTGGCCTTCTAACCATGCAGCACATTTCATATAACAGCCTGCTTTGTGTGGCACTCATGAGACTTGCTGTTAACTCACACCTCACCATTTCCTTCCCATTGATGGTGTGGTGTCATGATTCCACCAAGTCCTCCTGCACCATGGTGTAAAGAGCCCTCCTCTCTGCATCAAGCATTGCTCCTTTTACTTCAACAACATTCCAGGCTCAGAGGATGCTAGGGGTTGGGAAGGGAACTCTGGAAATCATCAAGTCAACGTCTCTACCAGAGCAGGAGCATAGAATCCAGCACAGGTCACACAGGAACACATCCAGACAGGGCTGCAAAGGCTCCAGAGAAGGAGACTCTACAACCTCTCTGGGCAGCCTGCTCCAGGGCTCTGCCACCCTCCCACTGCACAACTTCCTCCTCCTCTTCAGCTGGAACCTCCTGGGCTGCAGTTTCCAGCCACTGCCCCTTGGCCTCTGGCAGGGTGCAGCTGAGCAGAGCCTGTCCCCTGCCTCCTGAGCCCCAGCCCTCAGCTCTTGAGAGACATTGAGCAGATCCCTCTCAGCCTTCTCTGTCTCTGCAGATTGAACAGCCCCAGGGCTCTCAGCCTCTGCTCCCCAGGCAGTGCTCCAGGCCCTTCCTCATCCTTGTAGCCCTCCCTTGGGCTCTGTGCAGCAGCTCCCTGTCCCTCCTGAGCTGGGGAGCCCAGAGCTGACTGCAATCTTGCAGGTGAGGTCTCAGCAGGGCAGAGCAGAGGGGGAGGAGAACCTCCCTGGCTGTGCTGGACACACTCCTCTGAATGCCCTCCAGGACCCCCTTGTCCTTCTTGGCCCCCAGGGCACATTGCTGTGCCATGCAGACCTTGCTGCCCACCAGCACTCCCAGGTCCCTCTCCCCAGGCTGCTCTCCAGCAGTTCCCCTCCCAACCTGTGCTGCTGCAGTTTGTTCTTCCTGCCCAGCTGCAGGACTCTGCTCTCACCCTTGTTGAGCCTCAGCAGGTTCCTCTCTGCCAGCTCTCAGCCTGTCCAAGTCTCTGAATGGCCTCACAGCCTTCAGGTGTCTCAGCCAAGCCTCCCAGATTGGTATCATCAGCAAACCTGCAGAGCAGACTGTCTGTCCCCTCATCAGTCTCATTGATGAGGATGTTGAATATTTTGGCTGTGTGAGCAGAGCTCCTTATCCTCTGAGCCAAAGAAGACCAAACCTAGAGAGCCTCTCTCACATTTCAGGTGTCGTGGGCAGAGCAGCAGTATGAAAAGAAGAGGACCAAGCGTGGCACTGTGAGGGACTCTGCAGAAGATCTGTTCAATGATCCCATGTGGAACCAGCAGTGGTACTTGGTAAGAGGTCCTTGGCCTGGGGAGATGGGGGATGGTGAGCTCCAACTGTGCTGCCAGCTGCAGGACCAGAGGTGTAAAGGAAGAAACCTTCTCACAGCATCCCAGAGTGTTTAGGGATCCTCCAGTCCAAGACAGGGTCCCACAGAAATACATCCAGGGGGGTTTGGGCTGTCTCCAGAGATGAAGACTCCACCACCTCTCTGGGCAGCCTTGTTCTGACTGCAGTCAGAGAAAAAAATGAGTGATGTCTGCACAACATTTCCAGGCAGCCTTCTGTTATCTTTTAAATGTCACTTGTACAAAGGTTCTGGAGGACAGCTCAGGCTGCTGCCTGCAGTCACAGAATATTTTGGGGTTGGTAAAGGCCTTTTAAGATCAGCAAATCCACCTCTTAACCCAGCACTGCAGGGTCACAACCAACGCATGGCCCTCAGCACCGCACCTCTGCCTCTGAAATGCCTCTGGGGATGGAGATTCAAACACCTCCCTGGGCACTTTGGGCCAGGGCTTCACAACCCTCTGGGGGAAGAAACTGTTCTGCATGCCCAACCTACACCTCCCCTGGGGTAACTTTAGGGCATTTCCTCTCACCCTCTCTCTTGTTCCTTGGGAGCAGAGCCCAAGCCCCAGCTGGCTGCAGCCTCCTCTCAGGGAGCTGCAGAGAGCAAGGAGGTCTCCCTCAGCCTCCTCTGCTCCACACCAACCCCCCCAGCTCCCTCAGCTGCTCCTCCCCAGCCCTCTTCTCCAGACCCTTCCCCACCTTTCTTGCCCTTCTCTGCCCCTGCTCCAGCCCTCAGTGTCCTTCTGGCAGTGAGGGGCCCAGAGCTGAAGGCAGCACTCAAGCTGCAGCCTCAGCAGTGCCCAGCCCAGGGCCACAAGCCCTGCCCTGCTCCTGCTGCCCACACCATTGCTGCTCCAGCCCAGGCTGCTGCTGCCCTTCTTGCCCCCCTGGACACTGCTGCCTCAGCTCCAGCTGCTGACACCCAGCACCCCCAGGGCCTTTCCTGCTGGCCACTTCCCAGACACTCTGCCCCCAGCCTGCAGCCTTCCTGGGGTAGTTGTGCCCCAAGGGCAGGACTCAACCCTTGGCCTTGCTCACCCTCATCCCATTGGCCTCAGCCTGCCCTAGTCCCTCTGCAGAGCCTCCCTGCCCCCCAGCAGATCACCACTGCCACCCAGCTTGGTGTCCTCTGCAGAGTGGTTTTCCTTTTAAACCTGTATTTTTGTGGGGGGTGTAAGCAAGCTTTGGCATCCAGAGGAAAATTGACCCCATTTAGGAGCTGCTCTTCAAATGAAGCAGCAGTGGCATAGAAGGCTGCAGATGATTCACTGCTTCCAGCTATGTGCCAGAGGAACAGCAAACCAGAGGGCAGTAAACATAAAGTAGTGATTCAGCACAACTGTTCCTAACCGAACCACTGGCTTAATTGCTTTGTCCATTAATTATTCTGCTCTGCCTAACCTGAATGTCAAAGGGATATAGGAGCACGTGGAGGGGATCATTAACTCCATGTTCCAAGGATCATCAGTAGGTTCAGACTGAATGTTAGGAAGAAGTTCTTCAACTTGAGGGTGGTAGCACAATGCCAGAGTACATAAGAGATTGGAAGGGACCTCCAGAAATCATCCAGCCCAAGACCCCTGCCAGAGCAGGGGCACCCAGGGCAGTCTGCACAGGAATGCATCCAGGGGGGGTTGGAAAGTCTCCACACAAGGAGGCTCCACAACCTCTCTGGGCAGCCTGCTCCAGGCCTCCAGCACCCTCACACCAAACAACTTTCTCCTCCTGTGGAGGTGAAGCCTTCTCTGTTCCAGTTTGTGCCCATTGCTCCTCATCACTGAGCACCACCCAAAAGAGCTTGGCCCCCTCCACCTGACCCCCAGCCCTCAGCTATTGATAGACATTGATCAGATCCCTCTCAGCCTTCTCCTCTCCAGGCTAAACAGCCCCAGGGCTCTCAGTCTCTCTCCACAGGGCAGATGCTCAAGGTCCCAAATCCTCCTCCTGCCTCTGCTTGGACTCTCTCCAGCAGGTCTCTGTCTCTCTGGAAGTGGGGAGCCCAGAGCTGGACACAGGCTTCCAGGGGTGGTCTCAGCAGGGCAGAGCAGAGGGGGAGCAGAACCTCCCCAGCCCTGCTGGCCACACTTTGCTTGCTGCCCCCCAGGACCCCATTGGCTCTCTTGGCCACAAGGGCCCTTTGCTGTCCCATGCAGAACTTGCTGCCCAGCAGCCCAGGGAGGTGGTTGAGGCCCCATCCCAGGAGATAATCAAGGTGAGGCTGGACAAGGCTCTTGGTACTCTGATCTAGTGGAGGATGTCCCTGCTGGCTGCAGAGGGGCTGGACTCAAAGTGTTTTGGAGGTCCCTTCCAACCCAAACCATTCTGTGACTACTCCATGATTCTAAGATTCTATGACTTTTTGTGTTATGTTTACAAGGTTGGAGAAAAATACGGAAGTCCAGGCTGGGATGTTTGAGAGCTTTGGATATGTGTAGTATTAGTGGGTAAAAAAGTTGACATACAAGGTCATGAGGGTGCTGGGTGGCAGCTATATGAGACTGTGAGACACCAAGAAGGGCAGCAGCAGCCTGGGCTGGAGCAGCAATGGTGTGGGCAGCAGGAGCAGGGCAGGGCTTGTGGCCCTGGGCTGGGCACTGCTGAGGCTGCAGCTTGAGTGCTGCCTTCAGCTCTGGGCCCCTCACTGCCAGAAGGAGACTGAGGGCTGGAGCAGGGGCAGAGAAGGGCAAGAAAGGTGGGGAAGGGTCTGGAGAAGAGGGCTGTGGAGGAGCAGCTGAGGGAGCTGGGGGGTTTTTGGTGTGGAGCAGAGGAGGCTGAGGGAGACCTCCTTGCTCTCTGCAGCTCCCTGAGAGGAGGCTGCAGCCAGCTGGAGCTTGGGCTCTGCTCCCATGGAACAAGAGACAGGATGAGAGGAGATGTCCTGAAATTGTGCTGGGGGAGGTTGAGGTTGGGCATGAGGAACAATTTCTGTGGTGCCAGAGTGGTGAGGGACTGGCACAAGCTGCCCAGGGAGGTGGTGGAGTCCCCATGGCTGGAGGTGTTGCAGCAAGCTGTGGCCATGGCACCTGGGGCCAGGGTTTGGTGCCCTTGGTGGGGTTGGTTTGGGGCTGGACTGGGTGAGCTAGGAGGCATTTGCATCCCAAACCACTCTATGATTGTAGGATTCTGCAGCCCCTGACATTTTCTAACCCTTTCTCTCCCCTCCAGCAAGATACCAGGATCACTCCATCCCTGCCCAAGCTGGATCTGCACGTCATTCCTGTGTGGCAAAAAGGGATTACTGGCAAGGGAGTTGTCATCACAGTGCTGGATGATGGCTTGGAGTGGAACCACACCGACATCTACGCCAACTATGTGAGTCTGGCCACCATCCATGGCATGGAACCCGTTAGAGAGTGGCAACTCTGCTACAGGGACACTCACCTCCAGCTTGCTGCCTGCTCTCTTAAGTCACCTCCTGCAGTGCAGAGGTGCAAAGTTTGCCGTAGGCATGGGTTTGCAGCCTGGTCTGTCTCAGAGGCAGCTGAGCTGTTAGTGATGCGGTTTGAGTTGTTGCTGTTTCGTTCTTTGTTTATTGTGGGGTTTTTTGTATGTTTGGGGTTTTTTGTGGTGAGAGGGTTGGTTGGTTGGTTGGTTGGTTTTTTTCCCCCCTCCCTTTCAGTGGGGTTTAGTTCCCAGGCAAATGTTGCATTCAGTGGCTTCAAGCTGAATTATTAAAAGCTCTGTGAAAAATTGATGGAATTCTTAATGTCCATCTGTGGTAGTCTCAGGACTATGCCTTTAAAAATGCCTTTAATGTTGGGGGTGGGGAGGGCAATTTTCAGCCCACCACACCATCCAACACTTCCCAGCCTGATGGCTGCCAACAAATAAGTAAACACAGGGCTCTGGAACCCATTTTTTCCTAGCACACCTTAAAATGCATCTTTTTTTTCCTCCTGGTTTGGATTAATTCTGACTTTATTGTTTGTTTGTTTGTTTTCTTCATTATTCTAGGATCCAGAGGCAAGTTATGATTTCAATGACAATGACCATGACCCCTTTCCTAGATATGACCCAACAAATGAAAACAAGTAAGTAGCCTCCAAGCTGTATGAATGAGAACAAACCCAGAGCATGGTTAAATAGTGCCCTCACAGGATCAGAGGATGTTAGGGGGTGGGAAGGGACCTCTGGAGATCATGGAGTCCAAAACTCCACTGCCAGAGCAGCAGCATAGAATCCAGCACAGGTCACACAGGAACACATCCAGACAGGGCTGCAAAGGCTCCAGAGAAGGAGACTCCACAACCTCTCTGGGCAGCCTGCTCCAGGGCTCTGCCACCCTCCCACTGCACAACTTCCTCCTCCTCTTCAGCTGGAACCTCCTGGGCTGCAGTTTATATCCCAGGCCTTGGGGGTGCTGGTGGAGGAGAAGCTCACCCTGAGCCCCCAGTGAGCACTGGCAGCCCAGAGAGCCAAGCAAAGCCTGGGCTGCATCAAGAGAAGTGTGGCCAGCAGGGCCAGGGAGGGGATTCTGCCCCTCTGCTCCACTCTGCTCACACCCCACCTGCAGCTCTGGGTCCAGGTCTGCAGCCTCTGTTCCAGGAAGGCTCTGGAGGTGCTGAAAGGGGTCCAGAGAAGGGCCCCGAGGAGGAGCAGAGGGCTGGAGCTGCTCTGCCATGGAGACAGCCTGAGAGAGTTGGGGCTGTGCAGTCTGGAGAGGAGAAGACTCCCAGGAGAGCTTCTTGAGGCCTTCCAGGATCTGCAGGGGGCTACAGGAAAGCTGGGGAGGGACTTGTGAGGGTGTGAGGGAGTGATAGGACTGGGGGGGATGGAGCAGAACTAGAAGTGGGGAGATGGAGCTTGGCTGTGAGGAAGAAGTTGTTCCCCATGAGGGTGGTGAGAGACTGGCCCAGGTTGCCCAGGGAGGTGGTGGAAGCCTCCTGCCTGGAGGTGTTTGCAGCCAGGCTGGAGGTGGCTGTGAGCAACCTGCTGTGGTGTGAGGTGTCCCTGCCCATGGCAGGGGGGTTGGGGCTGGATGAGCCTTGAGGTCCCTTCCAGCTCTGATAGTTCTGTGATTCTAACTGATGCAGTGCTGGCATGCTGTCTATCAGGAAACACAGGAGTCAGTGCATGGGGGGAAAAAACCAACCACTCCAATCCATCAAAAGATAAATGTTCCATGAATAAGATATTTGAAAAATTACAATTTCGACTTTGTTAGAGGGTTATTTAAGAGATAAAAAAATTCCATTATCCTTCTTGTCCCAATGACATTCATCTCTTCCATCTGCATGTGTTACCTCTAAGCTTTATTAATGAGTCAATGGCGTTCAGTCCAGAAGTGTTTAGCTGCTATCTGGCAGGTCTCTGGACTTAAGCAGACTTAAGTTAGGTATTTATCATCTCATCACAGTGATCCTTTGGTCATTAAGGAGCTAAAATGCTGCTTCTTGAAGCCTCAGACAAATGTGTTTTGTGTCATGTGGATAGGAATCAAAATCCATTCAGGAACTGCATTGAGAGAGGAGAAGCTGGAGAGGAGCCAGCAATGGGCACTGGCAGCACAGAAGGCCAAGGGCAGCCTGGGCTGCATCCAAAGCAGTGTGACCAGAGCTGGAGAGAGGGGATCCTGCCCCTCTGCTCTGCTCTGCTCTGGGGAGACCTCCCCTGCAGGGCTGTGTCCAGCTGTGGGGACACCACCAGAGGAGAGCCCTGGAGCTGCTGGAGAGGCTCCTGAGGAGGCCAGCAAGATGCTGAGAGGGCTGCAGAAGCTGTGCTGTGGGGCCAGGCTGGCAGAGCTGGGGCTGTGCAGCCTGCAGAAGAGAAGGCTGCAGGCAGAGCTGAGAGCTGCATTTGCATCTCTGCAGGGCAGCTGCAGGCAGGCTGGGGAGGGACTGTTGAGAAGGGGCTGTGGGGCTAGGCCCAGGGGCAGTGGTTTGGCAGTGGAGCAGGGCAGGGTTAGGTTGGCCCTCAGGAGGGAG
Organism: Melanerpes aurifrons; assembly: GCA_011125475.1. Classification (NCBI taxonomy): domain Eukaryota; kingdom Metazoa; phylum Chordata; class Aves; order Piciformes; family Picidae; genus Melanerpes; species Melanerpes aurifrons. Next base: position 360,558 of record WWNC01000122.1, on the reverse strand, counting down.
TTGTGCAGAGGGAGGGTGGGGAGAGAGTGGCACAGGCTGCCCAGGGAGGTGGTGGAGGCTCCATCCCTGCAGCCATTCAAGGTGAGGCTGGCTGTGTGCCTGGGCAGCCTGCTCTGGCTGGAGCTGTCCTGCTGAATGCAGGGGCTTGGACAAGATGCCCTTGGAGGGTCCCTCCCAGCCTGTTGCACCACATGGCTCTGTGATTGTGTTTGTTTAAAGGAAGGCTTCCACCAGATCAGGAAGGTCAGTGATGAGCCTTTGTGTACATGAAACAATGATGCTATGGGGATATTTCTTCTGTCACCATTTCCTCAGGCATGGGACAAGGTGTGCAGGAGAAATTGCCATGCAAGCCAACAACAGGAAATGTGGAGTTGGAGTGGCCTACAATTCCAGAGTTGGAGGTAAGAAAATTATTTATGAGCATAGTATCATAGTATCATAGTATCATAGTATCATAGTATCAGTCAGGGTTGGAAGGGAACACAAGGATCATCTAGTTCCAACCCCCCTGCCATGGGCAGGGAAACCCCACACTAGATCAGGCTGGACAGAGCCTCATCCAGCCTGCTCTTAAACACCCCCAGGGACGGGGCCTCGACCACCTCCCTGGACAACCCATTCCAGGGTTTCACCACTCTCATGGTGAAGAACTTCCTCCTCACATCTAACCTGAATCTCCCCACCTCCAGCTTCATTCCATTCCCCCTAGTCCTATCACTACCTGACATCCTGAGAAGTCCTTCCCCAGCCTTCCTGTAGGCCCCCTTCAGGTACTGGAAGGCCACAATTAGGTCACCTCGGAGCCTTCTCTTCTGCAGACTGAACAGCCCCAACTCCTTCAGTCTGCCCTCATAGGAGAGGTGCTCCAGCCCTCTGATCATCCTTGTGGCACTTCTCTGGACACCTTCCAGCACCTCCACATCCCTCTTGTAATAGGGGCTCCAGAACTGGACACAGTACTCCAGGTGGGGTTTCACCAGGGCTGAGTAGAGGGGGAGGATCACCTCCCTCGACCTGCTGGCCACACTTCTCCTGATGCAGCCCAGGATCTGATTGGCTTTGCAGGCTGCAAGTGCACATTGAGAGCTCATGTTGAGCTTCTTGTCCACCAGCACCCCCAAGTCTCTCTCCTCAGGGCTGCTTTGCAGCCAGTCACTGCCCAGACTGTATTTGTGCCTGGGATTGCCTCGACCCAGATGCAGGACCCTGCACTTGGTCTTATTGAACTTCATGAGGTTGGCTTGTGCCCACCTCTCCAGCCTGTCAAGGTCCCCCTGGATGGCCTCCCTTCCCTCCAGCGTGTCTGCTGCACCACACAGCTTGGTGTCATCAGCAAACTTGCTGAGGGTGCACTCAATGCCACTGTCCAGGGCACCCACAAAGATGTTGAACAAGACAGGTCCCAGGACTGATCCCTGAGAGACTCCGCTTGTCACTGGCCTCCACTGGGACATGGAGCCATTGACAGCCACTCTTTGGGTGCAGCCATCAAGCCAGTTCCTTATCCATCTAGTTGTCCACCCATCAAACCCATGTGTCACCAATTTGGAGACCAGGATGTGGTGTGGGACAGTGTCGAAGGCTTTGCTCAGGTCCAGGTAAATGACATCAGTTGCTCGCCCCTCATCTATTAATGTTGTCACCTGCTCATAGAAGGCCAGCAGGTTGGTCAGGCAGGATTTGCCCTTGGCAAAGCCATGCTGACTGTTCCCAATCACCTCTTCACTATTCTTTCGAGCGAGTAGTGACTCCAGGAGGATCTGCTCCATGATCTTTCCAGGCACAGAGGGGAGACTGACTGGCTTGTAGTTCCCTGGTTCCTCCTTCTTACCCTTTTTGAAGATGGGGGCAATGTTTCCCCTTTTCCAGTCTGTGGGGACTTCCCCAGACTGCCATGACTTTTGAAATATAATAGAGAGGTGTTTAGCAACCTCATCTGCCAGTTCTCTCAGTACCTATGGGTGTATCCCATCGGGTCCCATGGACTTGAATCTAAACAAGGCAGATCCTGAGTGCTTCCAGCCACCACCAGTCTGAATTGGGACTGATTGGTGTCCCTCTAGGAAAAGCATTGGTCTGGAGCAGGCTGAGGCTACAAAGACCTGTTGGGGCCATAGTTCAGCATGCTGCAGCTGTGTGACAGCATTAATTCAGCCTCAGCATAGCCTCTGGAATGAGGATATCAGCTGGAGTAGAGATGTGGTGTATAGCTCCAGCAACCACAATGTAGGTGGTAAGGAGGAGATGGAGGAGAAGGCCTTGAGGATGTCAGCTGGTGGCAAACTCCCCAGGAGCCAGCAATGGTCCCTGGCAGCCCAGCAGGCAGCTGTGTGCTGAGCTGCATCCAGAGCAGGAGAGCATCAACACAGGGAGGGGATTCTGCCCCTCTGCTCTGCTCAGACCCCACCTGCAGCACTGTCTCCAGCTCTGGGACCCCCAGCACAAGGAGGACCTGGAGCTGCTGGAGAGGCTCCAGAGGAGGCCACCAAGAGGAGCAGAGGGCTGCAGAACCTCCCCTTTGGGGCCAGGCTGGGAGAGTTGGGGCTGTGCAGCATGGAGAAGAGAAGACTCCAGGGAGACCTCAGAGCAGCCTCTCAGTACCTGAAGGGGCTCCAGGAGAGCTGGGGAGGGTCTTGGAACAAGGGCTGGGAGTGCCAGGACCAGGGACAATGGCTTGGAGCTGGGAGAGGAGAGATTGAGAGTGGAGAGGAGAGATTGAGAGTGGAGAGGAGGAAGAAATTGCTGGCAGTGAGGGTGGAGAGAGCCTGGCACAGGTTGTCCAGGGAGGCTGTGGCTGCCTCCTGCCTGGAGGTGTTGAGGGCCAGGCTGGATGAGGCCTTGAGCAGCCTGGGCTGGTGGGAGGTGTCCCTGCCCATGGCAGGGGCTTGGAGCTGGATGAGCTTTGAGGTCCCTCCCAACCCTAAACCATTCTATGCTTCATATTGGGAATGATTGACTTCAGCAATGTTCTTCATCTCTGATATCATTATGATTAATTATGATTGATGATGATGATGATGTTGATGATGCCCACAACCTCTCTTACACTCCGATATCACACTACATCCTTTAAGGCATGCTGGACTCACTTCATGATGACATTGTTTGTTCTGGAAGGAGGTAGCATGGTGGAGAGGAGAAGGATTTGGAGCAGGGTTGAGGAGAGTGAGAATAATAGACAAATTTATGCCCTCCTCTTGTTTGCAGGAGATTGCTTTACATCTTCACCATCACAGCAGAGGTTCACTGCAGCCAAGACACTCAGTCTGCTGTGCTTTTGCTTTCAGCAGCTTCCTTCCCCACCTCACCATCTCTTAATTCTGACCATGAGTGGACTCTTCCTTGCCTCTCAGTCACTATTGACCTTTTGGTTTTTTGTTTTAATCCATTAGAGAGGTTTATGAAACAGCCATGATCAGAAGGATCACTTTGCCAATGGTCATTGAGCTCAGAGGATGACACTTGTGCAGTCCTAGCTTGGCCATTACTCCCTTTTTTACTTTTGTTTTATTTTTTATTGCATTAAAAGCAAAGGGCTGAGTGGCAATTGACAGCCACAACTGCGCTGCTCCAGTCTCCATCTACTCCACAGAGCTGTCACCAGCTGTCAGCTCTGCAGCCTGCCTCTGACACCATGCCTGCTGCTGTCATGGCTCTGTTGAAAGGAAATCTCTCACTCATGGAATCACAGAACTGTCAGGGCTGAAAGGGACCTCAAGGCTCAGCCAGTCCCAGCCCCCCTGCCATGGGCAGGGACACCTCACACCACAGCAGGTTGCTCACAGCCACCTCCAGCCTGGCTGCAAACACCTCCAGGCAGGAGGCTTCCACCACCTCCCTGGGCAACCTGGGCCAGTCTCTCACCACCCTCATGGGGAACAACTTCTTCCTCACAGCTAAGCTCAATCTCCCCACTTCTAGTTCTGCTCCATCCCCCCCAGTCCTATCACTCCCTGATACCCTCAAAAGTCCCTCCACAGCTTTCTTGTAGGCTCCCTTGAGATCAGGGGAAGCTGCCATGTTCTCAGAGCAGGGATGGAGGGGTGACGATGCAACAGTGCCTGCATGCCTCCTCTGCCCATCTTTTGAGGCACAGAGTCCTCCACTGCTGTTTGCATATTCAAATGACTCTGCAAAGGACAGTATCACAGTATCACAGTATCACAGTATCACTTAGGTTGGAAAGGACCTCGGGGATCATCGACACCAAACTGGGTGGCAGTGGTGATCTGCTGGGGGGCAGGGAGGCTCTGCAGAGGGCCCTGGGCAGGCTGAGGCCAATGGGATGAGGCTGAGCAAGGCCAAGGGCTGGGTCCTGCCTTTGGGGAACAACAAGCCCAGGAAGGCAGAAGGCTGGGGGCAGAGTGTCTGGGAAGTGGCCAGCAGGAAAGGCCCTGGGGGTGCTGGGTGTCAGCAGCTGGAGCTGAGGCAGCAGTGTCCAGGGGGCAAGAAGGGCAGCAGCAGCCTGGGCTGGAGCAGCAATGGTGTGGGCAGCAGGAGCAGGGCAGGGCTTGTGGCCCTGGGCTGGGCACTGCTGAGACTGCAGCTTGAGTGCTGCCTTCAGCTCTGGGCCCCTCACTGCCAGAAGGAGACTGAGGGCTGGAGCAGGGGCAGAGAAGGGCAAGAAAGGTGGGGAAGGGTCTGGAGAAGAGGGCTGGGGAGGAGCATCTGAGGGAGCTGGGGGGGTTGGTGTGGAGCAGAGGAGGCTGAGGGAGACCTCCTTGCTCTCTGCAGCTCCCTGAGAGGAGGCTGCAGCCAGCTAGGGCTTGGGCTCTGCTCCCTAGGAATTAGTGAGAGGAGAAGAGGAAATGGTCTCAAGTTTCCCCAGGAGAGGTTTAGGTTGGACATTAAAAGAAACTTCTTCTCTGAAGGGGTTTCCAAAGCATGGCATAGGCTGCCCAGGGAGGTGTTTGGATCACAATCCCTAGAACTGTTTGCATCTCCATGGCTGGACGTGTTTCCTAGAAGCAGAGCTGTGGCACTGAGGGCTATGGCTCAGCCCCTTGGCAGAGATAGAGAATGGAGGAACTGGAAGGGCTTTTCCAACCAGAACCAGTCAGTGATTCTCTGATTCACTCTGCTCTGTGCTCATCTGCACTGCCAACTACAAATCTGCATGGGGTTAATCACCTAGGGCAGTACTCAGAATCACAGAATCACAGTATCGCCAAGGTTGGAAGAGACCTCAAAGATCATTGAGTCCAACCTGTCACCACAGACCTCATGCCTACTAGACTATGGCACCAAGTGCCACATCCAATCCCCTCTTGAACACCTCCAGGGATGGTGACTCCACCACCTCCCTGGGCAGCACATTCCAATGATGAACGACTCGCCCGGTGAAGAACTTTCTCCTCACCTCGAGTCTAAACCTCCCCTGGCGCAGCTTGAGACTGTGTCCTCTTGTTCTGGTGCTGGTTGCCTGGGAGAAGAGACCAACCCCCTCCTGGCTACAGCCTCCCTTCAGGTAGTTGTAGAGAGCAATGAGGTCTCCCCTGAGCCTTCTCTTCTCCAGGCTAAACAATCCCAGCTCCCTCAGCCTCTCCTCATAGGGCTTGTGTTCAAGGCCTCTCCCCAGCTTTGTTGCCCTTCTCTGGACACCTTCCAGCTTCTCAACATCCTTCCTAAACTGAGGGGCCCAGAACTGGACACAGTGCTCAAGGTGTGGCCTAACCAAAGCAGAGTACAGGGACACAATGACTTCCCTGCTCCTGCTGGCCACACTATTCCTACTGCAGGCCAGGATGTCCTTGGTCTTCTTGGCCACCTGGGCACACTGCAGGCTCATGTTCAGCCTACTATCAACCAGCAACCCTAGATCCCTCTCTGCCTGGCTGCTCTCCAGCCACTCTGACCCCAGCCTGTAGCTCTGCATGGGGTTGCTGTGGCCAAAGTGCAGCACCTGGCACTTGGACTTGTTGAATGCCATCCTGTTGGACTCTGCCCATCTGTCCACCTAGGGTAGTACAATCAGAGAAGGAAAAGTAGCCCAGGAGTCCAAATGACCCAGAAAGCAGGGTGAGGAGTGGAAGAGAGAAAAGGAAAGCTGCAAAAAATCATCAGCTGATAGATGTGACCAGTCTGGTTGGGACAGGGATGTAGCAGACCAAGTGCAAGGTCCTGCCTCTGGGTCAGGGCAATCCCAAGCACTGACACAGGCTGGGCAGGGACTGGCTGGAGAGCAGCCCTGGAGAAAAGGCCTAGGGGGTGCTGGGGGAGGAGAAGCTCAACCTGGGCCCCCAGTGTGCACTGACTTGTGAGGGTGTGAGGGAGTGATAGGACTGGGGGGGATGGAGCAGAACTAGAAGTGGGGAGATTGAGCTTGGCTGTGAGGAAGAAGTTGTTCCCCATGAGGGTGGTGAGAGCCTGGCCCAGGTTGCCCAGGGAGGTGGTGGAAGCCTCCTGCCTGGAGGTGTTTGCAGCCAGGCTGGAGGTGGCTGTGAGCAACCTGCTGTGGTGTGAGGTGTCTCTGCCCATGGCAGGGGGGTTGGGACTGGATGAGCCTGGAAGTCCCTTCCAGCCCTGAGAGCTCTGTGATTCTACCAAGCTATGCTCAAAGAGCAGTGGAGGAGGGGAGAAGCCTTCAGAAGATTCAGATCAATTGTGAGTGGCTCAGCCTTGGAAGGCTGTTTTTGATCTTCCAGGCTGTATCAGGAGTCATTTCTTCACAGGCTTTATTTTTTTGGTTAAAGCCCATGAAATGACAGATTACACACTTGTGTTTGACATTAGTTCAGGATGACTTCTTTAATCTGCTGCTTGCTTGTAGCAATTGCCATGCTGGATAAGCACAGTGGTCCACAGGTGTTGCCATCCCTCTGTGATAGTCAGCTCAGGCTGCTCCTGGGGAAGGGAAGCCTGACCCCTGCAATGCCTTCAGCTCCACAGCCTGGTTTGTCTTTTGCCTTTTAGGGTGGGTTGGAAACCAAAACATTCCCTTTGAAACAGTTTGTTTGCCATGAAAATAGACTCACAGAATCAGTTTGGTTGGAAAATGATCTGTTCTCTATTGCTGGGGCTGGTGCTGAACCATGGCCTTCAGCATCACACCTCCAGGGATGGGGATGGCCTGTGCCAGGCTTTGAGAACCCTTTCAGGAACAAGTTTCTTCTAATGTCCAGCCTAAACCTCTCCTGGCACAATTTCAGGACATTTCCTCTCATCCTGTCTCTTGTTCCATGGGAGCAGAGCCCAAGCCCCAGCTGGCTGCAGCCTCCTCTCAGGGAGCTGCAGAGAGCAAGGAGGTCTCCCTCAGCCTCCTCTGCTCCACACCAACCCCCCCAGCTCCCTCAGCTGCTCCTCCCCAGCCCTCTTCTCCAGACCCTTCCCCACCATTCTTGCCCTTCTCTGCCCCTGCTCCAGCCCTCAGTCTCCTTCTGGCAGTGAGGGGCCCAGAGCTGAAGGCAGCACTCAAGCTGCAGCCTCAGCAGTGCCCAGCCCAGGGCCACAAGCCCTGCCCTGCTCCTGCTGCCCACACCATTGCTGCTCCAGCCCAGGCTGCTGCTGCCCTTCTTGCCCCCCTGGACACTGCTGCCTCAGCTCCAGCTGCTGACACCCAGCACCCCCAGGGCCTTTCCTGCTGGCACTTCCCTAACACTCTGCCCCCAGCCTGCAGCCTTCTTGGGGCTTGTTGTTCCCCAAGGGCAGGACCCAACCCTTGGCCTTGCTCAACCTCATCCCATTGGCCTCAGCCTGCCCACAGATGCAGCCTGCCCTGGATGATCTTGAAGCTTCCTTGAAACCCGAAGTGCTCTGTGATTCTGTGCCCAGCCCCAGCTCTGTGCTACGACGCTTCCCTGGTGCTGCCATGGAAATCAAGTGATTAAGAAGCTCCATTTTACAAAGGACTGGGCTGAGAGTTCCTGCTAAAAATAGCCTCCTGACAGGCAGATCCATGTCTGAGTCTGAGTCTGAGATCACCTTGGGTCTTTGCCTGCTTGATGGTGGCAGCCAGCAGCTGCAAGGGGAAGAGTTTGTGTGAGGGGACATAATTGCAATGGAAACATTACTGGGCTACCTTAAACAAGCAGGATTTGGCTTAAACAAGCAGGATTTGCAGCAACCACAGAGTCAGAAGAGCATTCTTGTCTTCAGTTTCATCACTGTGTTTTCAGTTTTCTTCCTTACTGCATTATTCTGGGAGGTATGGAGAAGAGTGTGGCCAGCACGGTCAAGGGAGGTTCTCCTCCTCTTGTACTTTGCCCTGGTGAGGCCACATCTGTAGTGCTGAGTCCAGTTCTGGGCTACCCAGGTCAGGAGGGACAGGACAGAGTCCAAGGGAGGCTAGGAGGATGATGAAGGGACTGGAAGATTTGTCTGATGAGGAAAGGCTGAGAGCCCTGGGGCTGAGAGCCTGGAGCAGAGCAGCCCCAGAAGGGAGCTGAGCAATGCTCAGCAGAGATAAAGGAGCTGTGGGGGGCAAGAGGCTGGGGCCAGGCTCTGCTGAGTGGTGCCCAGGGACAGGCCAAGGGCCAAGGGGCAGAAAGTGGAGGGCAGGAGGTTGGATGTGAGCAGGAGGAGCAAGTTGTTTGGTGTGAGGGTGCTGGAGGCCTGGAGCAGCCTGGCCCCAGCCTCTTGCCCCCCACAACTCCTTTAGGTCTTGCTGAGCATTGCTCAGATCTCTTCTGGGGCTGCTCTTCTCTAGGCTCTCAGCCCCAGGATTCTCAGCCTTTCCCTATCAGAGATGTTCCAGGCCTCTCAGCATCACTGTAGCCCTTTGCTATTCCCTCTCCAGCAGTTTCCTCTCTCTCTTGGACTGGGAAGCCTAGAACTGGACCCAGGATTCCAGATGTGGCCTCACCAGGGCAGAGTAGAGGGCCAGGAGCTTCTGATGTTTGTGGCTGTTACCTCTTGTCCCCTCGTTGGCACCACTGAACCAAGCCTGGCCCCCCTCTCCTGACACCCACCATTGAAGCATTGTTGAATTCCCTCCTCAGGCTGCTCATCCCCAGACGAAACAGCCCAAATTCTCTCATCAGACACCTCAGCAGATGTAAAATCAGTGTTCAGAACATTTGAGCCTCCAATCTGAGCGGCTGGTTTTAGTTCCTGAGGCTCAGGATCTCCCTGGGTTCCTCCCCCAGCCTGGTGACTGATAGTGGAGTGGTGGCAGCTGAGCGGATTAGCTCCTTTGTCTGCTTTTGCCACTAATTAATACGGAATAATCAAAGCTCAGCTTTATCTGGGAGGTATTATGAGCCTTAGGAGCCAGCCACTTGGGGAAATAATTAGGTCTGGGTTGGTTTGGGTTTCTTTTCCCCCTTGCTTGATAGTGTGAAAACCAGAAGAAGACACTAAGCTCCAAGGGGGAGATTAGGGCTTTCTGGGTACATTTTGCCTGCTGCCCTTTGGATAAACTTCCCATTTTGTGGGGAATCCTCTTAGGATTGGTAAGGGGACAGAGAGACAGAGTCTGCTCAGCAGGTTTGCTGATGATACCAATCTGGGAGGCTTGGCTGAGACACCTGAAGGCTGTGAGGCCATTCAGAGACTTGGACAGGCTGAGAGCTGGCAGAGAGGAACCTGCTGAGGCTCAACAAGGGTGAGAGCAGAGTCCTGCAGCTGGGCAGGAAGAACAAACTGCAGCAGCACAGGTTGGGAGGGGAACTGCTGGAGAGCAGCCTGAGAAGTACTTGGGAGTGCTGGTGGGCAGCAAGGTCTGCATGGCACAGCAATGTGCCCTGGGGGTCAAGAAGGACAAGGGTCTCCTGGGGTGCATTCAGAGGAGTGTGTCCAGCACAGCCAGGGAGGTTCTCCTCCCCCTCTGCTCTGCCCTGCTGAGACCTCACCTGCAAGATTGCAGCCAGCTCTGGGCTCCCCAGCTCAGGAGGGACAGGGAGCTGCTGCACAGAGCCCAAGGGAGGGCTACAAGGATGAGGAAGGGCCTGGAGCACTGCCTGGGGAGCAGAGGCTGAGAGCCCTGGGGCTGTTCAGTCTGCAGAGAAGGCTGAGAGGGATCTGCTCAATGTCTCTCAAGAGCTGAGGGCTGGGGCTCAGGAGGCAGGGGACAGGCTCTGCTCAGCTGCACCCTGCCAGAGGCCAAGGGGCAGTGGCTGGAAACTGCAGCCCAGGAGGTTCCAGCTGAAGAGGAGGAGGAAGTTGTGCAGTGGGAGGGTGGCAGAGCCCTGGAGCAGGCTGCCCAGAGAGGTTGTGGAGTCTCCTTCTCTGGAGCCTTTGCAGCCCTGTCTGGATGTGTTCCTGTGTGAGCTGTGCTGGATTCTATGCTCCTGCTCTGGCAGGGGCTTGCACTGGGAGATCTCCTGAGGCCCTTTCCAACTCCTAATATCCTCTGATCCAGTGTTCCTGTGAAATGAGTACTCATAATTTACCAACTGCCAGTCATGGTGCAGTTGCCATAGCACTACAAGGCCAGGTTCAAGGGAGCTCAGCACATCTTTCTTGCTTGGAAAACACAGGGCTGCGAGTCCTGTGCCCCTTGCATCACTGCTCTTGCTGGCAGAGTGGTGCCACAGTGGGAATTTTGCCAGATTCCTGCTGCTTTCTGTGCTCCTCCAGCACTGGACAGTGGTTACAGTCCTGCTACAGAGCCTGGGATGTGAAGGGAGGCAGACAGGGAGAGAGAGAGGGAGAGAGACAGTGCAGATGAACTGCTGTCTACTCCTGAATTTTAAGTACCACTGAGATTGCTGTGAAGAAGATTAGATCATTCCAGTTCCTAATAAAATGTTAATGGTTAGATCTCTCCAGCATTCAAGGGTTGCTTGCAGTAGGGAAAAAAAAACCACCCTCCAAAACCCCAAACCCACCATGGAAGTAAAAACACAGTGAGGATTAGAGGGAAATTAATTAGAAATTAGAGGTAGGAATTAGAATTAATTAGAAATTAGAATAGAAATAACGTATTGGGAGTGTGGGGGGGACACATTCATTGGAAGAGGTTGCCCAGGAAGGTATCATAGTATCATAGTACCATAGTATCATAGTATCAGTCAGGGTTGGAAAGGACCACAAGGATCATCTAGTTCCAACCCCCCTGCCATGGACAGGGAAACCCCACACTAGATCAGGCTGGCCACAGCCTCATCCAGCCTGCTCTTAAACACCTCCAGGGATGGGGCCCCAACCACCTCCCTGGACAACACATTCCAGGGCTTCACCACTCTCATGGTGAAGAACCTCCTCCTCACATCCAGCCTGAATCTCCCCACCTCCAGCTTCATTCCATTCCCCCTACTCCTATCACTACCTGAGATCCTGAGAAGTCCCTCCCCAGCCTTCCTGTAGGCCCCCTTCAGATACTGGAAGGCCACAATGAGGTCACCTGGGAGCCTTCTCTTCTCCAGACTGAACAGCAAGGCCAGGCTGGATGAGGCCCTGAGCAACCTGGGCTGGTGGGGGATGTCCCTGCCCATGGCAGGGGGGAGTTGGAACTGCATGATCTTGAAGGTCCCTTCCAACACAACCCATATTGTGACTCATTTTTGTAGTGAAGATGCTACTTGAAATATCACAGGGACAGCAAAACCTTAATGGCTGAGGTTTATTCACACACAACTACAGCTTTGACCTAAAACTCTTTGAACTCTTAAAAGCAGTGTTAAAAAAAACACCAAAACAACCAACCCTGTTTAATTCTGATGGCAGTTTGTGAGGACTGTGTTGAGATTCAACAGAGAGGGAGAAGAATGAGTCAAGAATGAGATCAGAGCTGCAGGAATAAAGCAGAATCATAGAAATGTCAGGGCTGGAAGGGACCTCAAGGCTCATCCAGCCCCAACCCCCCTGCCATGGGCAGGGACACCTCACACCACAGCAGGTTGCTCACAGCCACCTCCAGCCTGGCTGCAAACACCTCCAGGCAGGAGGCTTCCACCACCTCCCTGGACAGCCTGTGCCAGTCTCTCACCACCCTCATGGGGAACAACTTCTTCCTCACAGCCAAGCTCAATCTCCCCACTTCTAGTTTTGCTCCACCCTCATGGGGAAGAGTTTCTTCCTCAGAAGACAGCAGGCAAAAGGTCACCTTCTGGGCTCTGTGGAAGTACAGGATTTGTGAAGAACTAGCCCAGAATTTAAGAGGGATTTTTAAAATGTTATTGGAGAGCACTGAGCTCTGCAGAAGGTATCTGCACTGCTTCACCCTGGGCACTGCCTGCAGGAGCAGAGTAGCTGTGGCTGCAGTACTGAGTCACAGATGGCACTGAGTTGGAAGGAATCCTTGGAGATCATCCAGTTCCAACCCCCTGCACTCAGCAGGGACAGCTCCAGCCAGAGCAGGCTGCCCAGGGACACAGCCAGCCTCACCTTGAATGTCCTCAGGCAGCCTGCGCCAGACTCTCGCCAACCTCCCTCTGCACAACTCCCTCCTTGGCCTTCTGTGCTGCCAGTGCCCATTGCTGCTCCTCTCCAGCTTCTGCCCCCCAGCACCCCAAGTACTTCTCTGCAGGGCTGCTTTCAGTCTCATTACCCCCAGCCTGGATGGATAATATCAACCTTACGGATTTATTTTGCTGGTAGCTTTGCAAAGAGAATTAACAACGAGAAGGAGGACAGAACAGAGAATAAATCTTGGGTCACCCTTCCTGGGGTTGTTCAAGGAACCTATGGCCTTGGCATCTTGGTCTGGAGCAGCAATGGTGTGGGCAGCAGGAGCAGGGCAGGGCTTGTGGCCCTGGGCTGGGCACTGCTGAGGCTGCAGCTTGAGTGCTGCCTTCAGCTCTGGGCCCCTCACTGCCAGAAGGAGACTGAGGGCTGGAGCAGGGGCAGAGAAGGGCAAGAAAGGTGGGGAAGGGTCAGGAGAAGAGGGCTGGGGAGGAGCAGCTGAGGGAGCTGGGGGGGTTGGTGTGGAGCAGAGGAGGCTGAGGGAGACCTCCTTGCTCTCTGCAGCTCCCTGAGAGGAGGCTGCAGCCAGCTGGGGCTTGGGCTCTGCTCCCTAGGAACAAGGAGAGGATGAGAGGAGATGTCCTGAAATTGTGCTGGGGGAGGTTGAGGTTGGGCATGAGGAGCAATTTCTGTGGTGCCAGAATGGTGAGGGATTGGCACAGGCTGCCCAGAGAAGTGGTGGAGTGCCTATGGCTGGAGGTGTTGCAGCAAGCTGTGGCCATGGCACTTGGGGCCAGGGCTTGGTGCCCATGGTTGTTTGGGTTGAAGGTTGGGTTGGGTGACCCTGGAGGGCTTTCTCAAGCCAAACCACCCTGTGTTCCTGTGGTTTCATGCAGGCATCCGGATGCTGGACGGGATCGTCACCGATGCCATCGAAGCCAGCTCCATCGGGTTCAACCCTGAGCATGTGGACATCTACAGTGCCAGCTGGGGCCCCAATGATGATGGCAAAACTGTGGAGGGACCTGGGAGGCTGGCACAGAAGGCTTTTGAGTATGGCATAAAGCAGGTATGGTGCCTGAGGGATGAAAGTTACAACAGAATTAGAAGTGCTGTGCCCAGCAGGAGCAGGGAGGGGACTGTGCCCTGGGACTCAGCTCTGGGGAGGCCACACCTCGAGTGCTGTCTCCAGTTTGGGGCACTCAGCACAAGAGAGATGTGGAGGTGCTGGAGCCAGGGCAGAGCAGGGCAAGGGAGCTATGAAGGGCCTGGAGAAGAAATGTGATGAGGAGAGCCTGAAGGAGCTGGGGATGCTTAGTGTGAAGCAGAGCAGGCTGAGGGCAGAGCTCATAGCTGTCTCCAGCTCCCTGAAAGGAGGTTGTGGAGAGGTTGGTGCTGGCCTCTGCTCCCAGGGAATTAGTGACAGGACAAGAGGGAAGAGCCTCAAGCTGCCAGTGGGCAGCTTCAGACTGGACAGGAGGAAAGATTTAGTGCCAGCAGGAGTGGTCAGGGACTGGAATGTGCTGCCCAGGGAGGTGGTAGAGTCCCCATTAGGGTGGAGGTGTTTCAAGGTGGTTTGGATGTGGTGCTTGGGGCTCTGGTTTAGGGGTGACACTTGGAGAGTAAGGTGAGAGGTTGGGCTTGGTGCTCCTGGGGGTCTGCTCCAACCTGAATGTTCCTGTGGGTCTGTGATGCTGTGAAAAGATGGCAGGAGGGCAGGACCTGAAACAATGGTGGATGTTGGGGAGGAAGTGGAAATGTTTTGTACTCTCTTGGGCTTGTAGAGGAGGGAGATCGGTTTGAATAGCAGAGATCAGAGCAATCAGTGGTGTTGTGGCTTCAGGACAAGCAGCCAGAGCAGGGCTTTGTCAAAAGCACCATTAGAAACCTTTCCAAGCTGGTTTGAAGCTGCTCTTCTCTACAGATAAGCTTCACTGTTTTTTTTTCCCCCCCTCCTCCATCCTCACTTTGTCTGCCTTTGTCTCTCCCTTCCCCCCAACCATTCTCCCTTGCTTATTGTTTTACACTGAACAGTAATTGGATTTTCTGAGCTGGGAAAAGGCTATAAATTTTAATACAAAAGAAAAAAATCCCTGCCTGGTTTAAGCTGTTGTAAAATAGTGATGCACTCAACCACCCCGTGGAGGCTGGGCTGGTTTTGTGTTAATTGCATTGCTTTATAAGCTGCTGAGCCAATTAAAAATGAGGATAAATTAAAAACAAAATAACAAATGCATGGTGAAGAAAATGGGAAACTAGGATTTCTTTTTAATGTTATCCTCTTTAGATCTGGTTGGATGATGAGGAGAGTGGAATGAGACCAAGATAAAGGAGGGGAGAGTTAGATCAGACATTAGCAGGTTCTTCCCCATCAGGGTGGGGAGACACTGGAACAGGTTTCTCAGGGAGGTGCTGGAAGATGCCCAGAGAAGGGCCCCGAGGAGGAGCATGGAGACAGCCTGAGAGAGTTGGGGCTGTGCAGTCTGGAGAGGAGAAGGCTCCCAGGAGAGCTTCTTGAGGCCTTTCAGGATCCGCAGGGGGCTACAGGAAAGCTGGGGAGGGACTTGTGAGGGTGTGAGGGAGTGATAGGACTGGGGGGGATGGAGCAGAACTAGAAGTGGGGAGATTGAGCTTGGCTGTGAGGAAGAAGTTGTTCCCCATGAGGGTGGTGAGAGCCTGGCACAGGTTGCCCAGGGAGGTGGTGGAAGCCTCCTGCCTGGAGGTGTTTGCAGCCAGGCTGGAGGTGGCTGAGAGCAACCTGCTGTGGTGTGAGGTTGGTGGATGATCTTGGAGGTCTCTTCCAGTCCTGACAATTCCGTGATTCTATGAACTGAGTGCTGCAAGGGATGTGTTAATAAACTAGTCAAGCTCTTGCTAGTGGGGTGAAAAGATACCTAAAGAGGGATAGGGACTGATAGAGAAGGGAAGACAGAGAGGAGACAGGAGAGAATAGCTTGAAGGACAGAAACAGAGAGAAAGGGCTTTGGACAAAGGGCATTAGCAGGAGAGAAGAAAGAAGTCTGGCAGCTGACAACCAGGCTCTTGGTGAAGAGTGGAGACCAGGAAGAGACCACGAGGCTGGTGGTCTAAGCAGAGATCTGAGCTCAATAAGGACAAATACAAGGGCATGGTGGGGAGGTTGGAGGGAATGAGCTCTGAGCTCCCTTCCCACCTGAGCCATTCTGTGAGATTCAAGCAGGTGGCTTCATCTCTCTCATCTTTTTAGTCTGGACAGGAGAAGGCAGAGAGGGATCTGCTCAATGTCTCTCAAGAGCTGAGGGCTGGGGCTCAGGAGGCAGGGGACAGGCTCTGCTCAGCTGCACCCTGCCAGAGGCCAAGGGGCAGTGGCTGGAAACTGCAGCCCAGGAGGTTCCAGCTGAAGAGGAGGAGGAAGTTGTGCAGTGGGAGGGTGGCAGAGCCCTGGAGCAGGCTGCCCAGAGAGGTTGTGGAGTCTCCTTCTCTGGAGCCTTTGCAGCCCTGTCTGGATGTGTTCCTGTGTGAGCTGTGCTGGATTCTATGCTCCTGCTCTGGCAGGGGCTTGCACTGGGAGATCTCCTGAGGTCCCTTCCAGCCCCTGACATCTGTGATCTGATTCTGTCTCCTGCAGTCCTTGTGCAAAAGGTCCTTTTTCTACTTACAAACACTGCCTGCATTTAGTGGCTTGGGCTTTCCTTTTGTTTTCTGGGGGGGGGGAGGGGAGGGATGACTTGCTAGGAATGTTGCAGGAATTGCTAGGAATTGTTGGAATTAGATGATCCTTGTGGTCCCTTCCAACCCTGAATGATACTATGAATGCATTACCAGGGGCTGAAGTCCTCTCTGATCATCACCTCCTTCCCATGTGCTGCAGGGGAGAAAGGGGAAAGGCTCCATCTTTGTGTGGGCCTCAGGGAACGGTGGCCGCCAGGGCGACAACTGCGACTGCGACGGCTACACCGACAGCATCTACACCATCTCCATCAGCAGTGCTTCCCAGCAGGGCCTGTCCCCCTGGTATGCAGAGAAGTGCTCCTCAACCCTGGCCACAGCCTACAGCAGCGGGGACTACACTGACCAGAGAATTGTAGGTTTGTTTGCACCGGGTTCAGAGCAAAACCCAGCGAAGCCGTGTTTGGTTTTGTGTCTGCAGCTGCTTGGCTCCCTCACTGCCTGCTTGGTGTTGTGTCCCTCATGCTTGGTGGCTGGCTTTTGCCTTCAAGCAATGAAGGGTTTGCAACCCAGCAGGTCATTGGCATCCTGGAAGGTTTTTTCTGTGGACTGCTGGGTTCCCAAATTGCCTGCTTGGTGTTGTGTGTTGCATGCTTGGTGACTTTTGCCTTCAAACAGCGAAGGGTTTGCAACCCAGGAGGTCACTGCCTCTCTGGAAGGTCTTCTGAGAACTCCTTGGTTCCCAAGTTGCTTCCTTGGTGTTGTGTGTCTCATGCTTGCTGGTTCTTTTGCCTTCACACAACAAAGAGTTTGGAACCCAGGAGGTCTTTCTCTTCCTGGAAGGTCTTCTCCTGTGCAGCAGTGTCTCAGCAAAATGTGCCTGCTGAGTTTGTCTGATATTTGTGTGTCACAGAGGTCTCTGCATGAAGTGTGATGTGGTCTCCTCCTTCAGAAAGGGCAGGTGAAGAGATGTGGAGTAGAAGGAAGGAGAAGCTGTGAAGTTAGTGTACCTATGAGCCAGCTCCTCTGGTGTGCCCTGCCCTTAGCTTCTGTAGGATTGGTTTCCCCTTAGGACAGCAGCAGCAGTGCTTCCAAACCTGTGCCAGCTGCTCACACAGCAGGGACATCAGTCTGTTGGGAACATCTTTTCTTTAACTGCATTTATGATTTCCAAAGATCCATGGAGGAGCCTGGGGCCACTGCAGCAATGAGAAGGACAGAACAATATCTATGAGCCCAGCAGGGGAGGTTAAGTAGTCTGACAGGAAACTGCTCCCCCAGGCCAAGTGTCCCAATGGGTGGTGGAGATCCTAAAATAACTGAATTATTTGGCTTGGAAAAGGCCTCTGAGCTCATCCAATCCAACCCCAGTCCAACCCCACCATGGGCACCAAACCATCACTCCAGGTGCCATGGCCACAGCTTGCTGCAACACTTCCAGCCATGGGGACTCCACCACCTCCCTGGGCAGCCTGTGCCAATCCCTCACCACTCTGGCACCACAGAAATTGTTCCCCATGCCCAACCTCAACCCTCCCTGGCACAGCTTGAAGCCATTTCCTCTCATCCTGTCCTTGTTCCTAGGGAGCAGAGCCCAAACCCCAGCTGGCTGCAGCCTCCTCTCAGGGAGCTGCAGAGAGCAAGGAGGTCTCCCTCAGCCTCCTCTGCTCCACACCAAAAACCCCCCAGCTCCCTTAGATGCTGCTCCCCAGCCCTCTTCTCCAGACCCTTCCCCACCTTTCTTGCCCTTCTCTGCCCCTGCTCCAGCCCTCAGTCTCCTTCTGGCAGTGAGGGGCCCAGAGCTGAAGGCAGCACTCAAGCTGCAGCCTCAGCAGTGCCCAGCCCAGGGGCACAAGCCCTGCCCTGCTCCTGCTGCCCACACCATTGCTGCTCCAGCCCAGGCTGCTGCTGCCCTTCTTGCCCCCCTGGACACTGCTGCCTCAGCTCCAGCTGCTGACACCCAGCACCCCCAGGGCCTTTCCTGCTGGCCACTTCCCAGACACTCTGCCCCCAGCCTGCAGCCTTCCTGGGGTGGTTGTGCCCCAAGGGCAGGTCCCAGCCCTTGGCCTTGTTCAGCCTCATCCCATTGGCCTCAGCTCATGGATGCAGCCTGCCCAGGGCCCTCTGCAGAGCCTCCCTGCCCCACAGCAGATCACCACAGCCACAGCACTCGCCCCGAAGAACACTGCCAGTGAGAGACTCAAGCTGAAGTACCTCTGGCTGTTAATATCTGCACTTAAACTGCAGGAATGGGGAGGGAAGGCAGCAGGATTCCAAGCCAGCCATGAGATGAGACCTCCCTTATGCATCCCCTCTTCACAGCCAAGGTGCTGTGGACTCATGGACAGATGGGTTTGGTCTTGTAACTTCCAAACAAAGCAGGAGTTCCATAGCACCTCTGCTGCTGGAGAGGGGGAAAGGAGAACACCAACACTCATCCTGGAAAGTGCTGTTGTGGTGGGGTTTTCTTTTTGGTTTCCAAGGAAGGAGTAATTTTAAATGTTCTAGGCCCAACACAATGATCTGTTGGGGGGGGGGGGAGGGGTTTGTTGTGGGGTGGGTTTTTTTGTTTGTGTATGTGTATTCTTTTTTTTCTCCCCTTTCTTTTTGAATGATTCACCACTGAGCCCTGCAACACCCTGCTGTAAAAACCTCTCAGAATAAAGTGAGATAGGCAGTGTGGGAGTGTTTTGTTCCAACACAAAGGAGTTTTGAGCTACAAAAGGAACAATGAAATTACAGCTGAAGTGCAAAGAGAAGCACTCTTGGAGATAGGAAGGGATTTTAAACATCCACTGCTGGGTTTTTTTCTCCCCTCTGCTGGTGAGGAGTGTGTGAAGGTGCCCCCAGATGAAGAACAGGCAAGGATGCAAAACTGGGGGGCTGGGAATTGGCTGACACCCCCCAGGCTGTGCAGGCAGCCAAGGAGATCAGGACAGGCTGAGAGCTGGCTGCAGGCCAACCTCATGAGGTTCAATCAGGACAAGTGCAGGGTCCTGCACCTGGGGAGGAGTGACAACAGGCAGCAGGTTGGGGCTGGCCTGCTGGAAAGCAGCTCCATGGAGAAAGACCTTGGCTGACTGGGAGCATCCTGACTGGGAGCAGGATGAAACCTTTCCCTGAAGGAGAATCTGGTTCTCTTCAGAGGAGGACAGAAATAGGAGCTGATCCTTCCCTTCTGCTCCTCTCTGGTGAGACCCAACCTGGAGCACATGGATGTGTTGGTGGAGAGGGTCCAGAGGAGGCCATCAAAGAGATGGAGAACCTGTGGGGCCAGGTTGGGCAAGTTCGTGCTATTCAGCCTGGAGAAGAGAAGGCTCCAGGGAGACCTCAGAGCAGCCTTCCAGGACCTGAAGGGGCTCCAGGAGAGCTGGGGAGGGACCTGGGACAAGGTCTGGGAGTGCCAGGACCAGGGACAATGGCTTGGAGCTGGGAGAGGGCAGACTGAGAGAGAGTGAAGGAGCTGGGGTTGTTCAGTTTGAAAAAGAGGAGGCTGAGAGGAGACCTCATTACTCTGCACAAGGTCCTTTCAGGTAGTTGCAGAGAGGTTGGTTCTGGTCTCTTCTCATAGGTGATAGAACAAGAGGCCTCAAGCTGTGACTGGGTAGGGTTTAGACTGAACATTAGGAAAAAAATTATCACGGAAGGAGTGGTCAGGCGTTGGAATGTGCTGCCCAGGAGATGGCTGAGTCACCAGCCCTGGATGTGTTTAAAGGTTGTGTGGATGTGGTGCTTGGGGATACGGTTAAGGGGTGAACCTTGTAAAATAGGGTTATTGGTTGGTCTTGGTGATCCTGAGGGTCTTTTCCAACCTGAATGTTTCTGTGAGACAAGGAAGAAATTGTTGTCAGTGAGGGTGGGAGAGCCTGGCACAGGTTGCCCAGGGAGGCTGTGGCTGCCTCCTCCCTGGAGGAGTTGAGGGCCAGGCTGGATGAGGCCTTGAACAGCCTGAGCTGGTGGGAGGTGTCCCTGCCCATGGCAGGGGCTTGGAGCTGGATGAGCTTTCAGGTCCTTTTTAACCAAACCCATTCTCTGCTATCTTCAAGCAGAGGGACAAGAAGTCCTGACTATCTGTTCTGGGGAGGAGACCCCCTCAGGGTTGGTGTTCCCAGGTTATCTCCAGCCAGTCCAATGTGATTGGCACCAGCCCAGCCAATGGCTTCAGAAGCCAGCTCAGGACACAGCTCCTCAAGTGCAGCAAAGTGAATTTGGTAGAGGAAAGGCTCTCAGCTCTGGAAACTTGACTTGTGACCTTCTACACCAGGACAGGCTGGGGCTGCCCTGCTGCAGAGCAGCTCCATGAAGAAAGCCCTTGGGGTGCTGCTGGGCAGCAAGTTCTGCATGGGACAGCAAAGGGCCCTTGTGGCCAAGGGAGCCAATGAGGTCCTGGGGGGCAGCAAGCAAAGTGTGGCCAGCAGGGCTGGGGAGGTTCTGCTCCCCCTCTGCTCTGCCCTGCTGAGACCACCCCTGGAAGCCTGTGTCCAGCTCTGGGCTCCCCACTTCCAGAGAGACAGAGACCTGCTGGAGAGAGTCCAAGCAGAGGCAGGAGGAGGATTTGGGGCCTTGAGCATCTGCCCTGTGGAGAGAGACTGGGAGCCCTGGGGCTGTTTAGCCTGGAGAGGAGAAGGCTGAGAGGGATCTGATCAATGTTTATCAATAGCTGAGGGCTGGGGGGCAAGGGGAGGCTCTTTTGGGTGGTGCACAGCACTAAGACAAGTGACAACAGGGACAAGCTTGAACAGAGGAGGTTTCAGCTCCACAGGAAGAGAAACTTCTTTCCAGTGAGGGAGCCAGAGCCCTGGAGCAGGCTGCCCAGAGAGGTTGTGGAGTCTCCTTGTACGGAGACTCCCCTGGATGCATTCCTGTGCAGACTGCCCTGGGTGCCCCTGCTCTAGCAGGGGGCTTGGGCTGGATGATCTCTGGAGGTCCCTTCCAACCTCTCCCATGCTCTGGTACTGTGGTACTCTGCTAGGTGGTTGTGTTTGGCTGCACTCACATCTTTGCTCCTGCAAGCTGAGACTCTGGGTTGGTTCTGTTCTCTCCCTGCCAGACAAGTGCTGACCTCCACAACGAGTGCACAGAGACTCACACTGGCACCTCCGCCTCTGCCCCGCTGGCAGCAGGAATCTTCGCCCTGGCGCTGGAGGCCAAGTAAGATCTCACCCCTTTGGGACCCTTCTTTCTCTCAGACACCCCAGGGTGTTGCCTGCTGCTCTCTGTTGCAGCTCCACTTCTTGCTCAGGCAGCTGCTTGCCCTCCACACCTTCCTAGGCAAAGCAAGAGCAAGAGTAAAAGGTGGTGACTGGGGAGTCATGGAATCACAGGGTTAGGTTGGGAGGGACCTGAATGATCATCCAGTGCCACCCCCATGCCATGGGCAGGGACACCTCCCACCAGCCCAGCTTGCTCAAGGCCTCATCCAGCCTGGCTTTCAACACTGCTAGGCTTGGAGCTTCCTCTGAGCAACCTGTTCCAGTGCCTCCATCACCCCTCATGGGGAAGAATTTCATCCCAATGTCTCATCTTGGTTCAGCTTCTTCCAAGCTGGAAGCCACTGCCCTTTGTAATTTTCAGAGAACATCCTCTGCCCGGGATGAGACATGAAATGGAAGGTGCCCAAGGTCTGTCAAAAGCAGTTGTGGTGCTGGTAGTCAGGATGGATGACTTAGAGCAGGAAGAGGAGGACAGGACACCACAGGACAGGACAGGACAAAGACTTACCACAGAAAACTCTTCAGGCATCAGGATGTAGACTTAGGTTCAGCTCCGGTTTCTACTGCATGCTCCTTTGCTGACATAATCCAGGATACCTAGGGCCATGTTTTTAAAGAGTGGAATTGGAACCACAGAACTGTTTTGTCTGGAAAAGCCCTTCCAGATCCTCCATTCCAACCCTTCCCTAACTCTGCCCAAGGTTGGGGCTAAGCTGTGGCCCTAAGCACCACAGCTCTGCCTCTTTGAAACACCTCCAGGGATGGGGATTCTAGGACAGAATGTTAGGGGTTGGAAGGTACCTCTGGAGATCACCCAGTCCAACCCCCCCTGCCAGAGCAGGATCACCCAGGGGAGGTCACACAGGAACACATCCAGGTGAGGTTTGGGATGTCTCCAGAGATGGAGACTCCACCACCTCTCTGGGCAATCTGCTCCAAGGCTGTGTCACCCTTCTTCTTCCTCTTCTGATGTCCAAGTTTGAGCCTGCGGCCCCTTGTCCCCATCTCCCTGGGGAGCTCATCACAGACAGAAGCAAATACCCAGGGGATTGTCACAGTCCAGGTTCCATAGAGAGTGGAGGGAAACAGTCATTTTGGTGGTTAACTTTAAATAATCCTGAAGAGATGGACTCTCCTCTGGCTGGATGCCCTTTCCTCCTCTAGGCACAACTCCTACTGGCCTGAAGAAGTGACAGAACAGGCACTGGAACAGGCTGCCCAGGGAGGTGGTGGTCAGTTCTGGGCCCCTCACTCCCAGTCCCAGGACACTGAAGGGTTGGTGTAGGTGCAGAGAAGGGCAAGAAAGGTGGGGAAGGGTGTGGAGAAGAGGGCTGGGGAGGAGCAGCTGAGGGAGCTGGGGGGATTGGCGTGGAGCAGAGGAGGCTGAGGGAGACCTCCTTGCTCTCTGCAGCTCCCTGAGAGGAGGCTGCAGCCAGCTGGGGCTTGGGCTCTGCTCTTAAGTGTCAGGTGATAGAAGGAGAGGAAATATCCTGAAATTGTGCCAGGGGAGGTTGAGGTTGGGCATGAGGAACAATTTCTGTGGTGCCAGAGTGGTTAGGGATTGGCACAGGCTGCCCAGGGAGGTGGTGGAGTCCCCATGGCTGGAGGTGTTGCAGCAAGCTGTGGCCATGGCACTTGGGGCCAGGGTTTGGTGCTCCTGGTGGGGTTGGGTTGGGGTTTGGTCTGGATGATCTCAGAGGCCTTTTCCAACCCAAAGCACTCTGTGATTCCAAGTGAGCACTGTGCCATGCTGTGTGCTCTGGAGCAGTGGAAGGCCAGGGCCACACAGAGCATCTTCTGTTGCTAGACCCATGGAAAGGAAAAAAAAAAAGACTACAGACAGCCCTTGAAGCCCTTGACCAGGAACCTTTTCTCCACAGCCCAGATCTCACCTGGAGGGATATGCAGCACTTGGTGGTGTGGACCTCGGAGTATGATCCACTGGCTGGAAATCCAGGATGGAAGAAGAACGGAGCAGGGCTGATGGTCAACAGCCGGTTTGGGTTTGGGCTCCTCAATGCCAACGCCTTGGTGGACTTAGCTGACCCCAAAAGGTGGAAAGGTGTCCCAGAAAAGAGGGAGTGCATTGTCAAGGACAAAAGCTTTGAACCCAGGTAAGGACTTTCATTAATGAGCAGGGACTGAGCTGATCTGTCTCTACGCCTGGAGCATTGTGTTCTGCCCTGGACCGCACCAAGAGACTTCAGAGGATCGTTTAGCTTGAAAGGGGTCCTTGAAGATCATCTAGTCCCAACCCTCCTTCTTCTGACTCCCTTGGTTCTGCCTTGCTGTAGTACTCAGGAGCATTTTTATCACTTGGGTTGGTCTGTTTGTTTGTTTGCTTGTTTGGAGTGTAGGGCTGATGGAAAGGTCTAGCACGGAGCCTTAACAAAGGAGAGGATTTATGCCTGCCTGTGCAGCCAGCATGTGGAGGGATGCTGCTGTGAGAGTGAAGCTGATCAGATAAGATCTGTGTTTTGAGAGTGCTGTCAGGTGGATAAAAAGATACCAAAGGGATATTTTTTTAAAAGAAAAAAAAATAGCTTGTGATCAGTCCTTGCAATCCTTCCTCTGTGTCAGGCACAGTGTTTGATGCACTCAGGGTGAGACACTGAGCTTGAGGCACAGCTGGGTCAGGCACAAATCCAGGCTGGGGGCAGAGTGGGCAGGGAGCAGCTCTGAAGAAAGAGCCTTGGGGGTGCTGGGTGCTGAGCAGTTCCCCAGGAGCCAGCAGTGGCCTCCTGCAGCCCAGCAGGCAGCTGTGTGCTGGGCTGCAGCCAGAGAAGTGTGGGCAGAGGGTGGGAGAGGGGATACCGTCCCTGAGCTTTGGTCTGCTGAGACTTCACCTCCAGTCCTGCCTCCAGTTTAGAATAAACCTTTATTAGAATAAACCTTTATTAGAATAAACCAAACCAGGTTGGAAGAGACCTTCAAGATCATCGTGTCCAACCCATCAACCAATCCAACCCACCTAAACAACTAACCCATGGCACCAAGCACCCCATCAAGTCTCCTCCTGAACACCTGGTGTCCCCAGCAGGAGAAAGACACAGAGCTGCTGGAGAGAGTCCAGAGGAGGCCACAAAGATGATCCAAGAGATGAAGCAGCTCTGCTGTGAGGCCAGGCTGAGGGAGCTGTGGATGTGCATCCTGGAGAGGAGAAGTCTCCAGGGGGACCTCAGAGCTGCTTTCTGGTCCTCTGTGTTTGAATGGCAGCCATTAAAGGCTTCCTGAAACAAAATAAACTGTTGGGAAAGTCCTATCATGAACACGGAAGAAATTCTATCCAGTGAGGATGGGGAAACACTGGAACCACCATGAGAGCAGCTCTCCTTTGAAGACAGGCTGGGAGAGCTGGAGCTGTTCAGCCTGGAGAGGAGAAGGCTCCAGGGGGACCTCAGAGCTGCCTGCAAAGACCTCAAGGGATCCTGCAGGAAGGCTGCAGAGAGGCTTTTCCTGAGAGTGTCTGGAGACAGGACCAGGGGGAATGGTTTGGAGCTGAGGCAGAGCAGGGTCAGACTAGAGCTGAGGAAGAAGTTCTGCAGTGCCAGGGTGGTGAGACTCTGGCACAGGCTGCCCAGGGAGGCTGTGGCTGCCTCCTGCCTGGGGGTGTTGAATGCCTTGAGCAACTGAGTGTAGGTGAGAGGTGTCCCTGGGCATGGTGGGGAGGCTCCCTTCCAGCCTGAGCCATGCTGTGGTTCTGAGATCTGTGGCATGTCCCTTGGGAAAGCCAAGTGTCTCATGAGCACACTGAGCAGCCTCACACAGCCACACTGCCAGCTGTCCCCTCCAGCACACGGAGCCTACACTGAGCTCAGCTACAGGCAATGACAGCATGCAAGCTGTAATTAGTCACCAAGCTGCTTAATCAATAAAGGGTATCCAGGCCACATTTGTCTCTGCTTGTTTTCATATGGATTTGCTGTCTGGAGGCAGTGCAGCTCTTTTCAAAGATCAAAATGGCTCTATGTGAGTGCACCAAAAAAACCCCAAGCCCCAAGCCCATGTCTGTGTGGACACATTGCAGTGCTTTTTGGAGTGTGGCTGCTCAATTACCTCCTTATTAATGCTGCTCTGTTCCTGCTGTGCTTTCTGTGAGCTTGCTCCTTGATGATCCAGGGCTGCTCTGTGAGTGTGTGTGATGCTTGCTGCTGTTGTGGATTTGTGGCAGCCTGCAGGCTTCATTTTGCACTAGAAAAGCAAAGAGGAACCCCACCCCTTCTGAGTGATACCTGTGGAGGTTTGGGTAAACCCCAATCTCATTAGCAGAGATGGAGGAGGTGCAGAGGAAGCTCCTGTGCACAGGAGCTACCTGTACAGGGAGTGCACACAAGGTGTTAGCTCTTTTCCTTCAGATGGCTTTGACTGCAGAGGCATGAAACAGCTGCAGGGTTTTAACTCCACCATACCAGCATTTCTGGAGAGTTGAATGAGGTAGAAAGTCACAGAACCACAGCAGGGTGATGCTGGAAGGGACCTCTGGGGATCACCCAGCCCAAGCCCCCTGCTCCAGCAGGGCACCCACAGCAGCTTGCCCAGCAGCACAATGCCCAGGGGGGGTTGGAAGCTCTCCACACAAGGAGACTCCACAACCTCTCTGGGCAGCCTGCTCCAGGCCTCCAGCACCCTCACACCGGAACAGTTCCTCCTGCTTCTCAGATGGAACCTCCTGGGTTCCAGTTAGTGCTCCCTGGCCCTTGGCCTGTATTTCAATCAGTTTCTAAACCTCCTATTTGTCAAGATAAAATTTGACATCTGTTACCATTTCTTTGTGCTGTCATTTTTATGATCACTTTTATCTCACCATTAAATTAGAGCATTTTGCTTTGCAGCTGTAGGAGAAGACAAAGGGGTTGGACTCCATGACCTCTTTGGGTCCCTTCCAACCCCTGCCATCCTGTGACATAGAAGACACTGCAAATGCTGGGTTGGTTTTTAAGCTACAGATATCCTTATTTAATGTAGGATGAGCTGTATTTCACAGCCCACTGCAAGAAACACTATTTGTGTGTTCACCAAGGTCTAAGACCTTACCTCAGAACACAAACACTGTGAGGAAACTGTAAGTTGTATTCTGTACAATGTTGACTGTACAGGGAACTCCTGTGATGTTTGGGTTTTTTTTGGCCAGATTGCTGAGAGCAAATGAGGAGGTCATCATTGAAATCCCCACCAAAGCCTGTGAGGGACAGGAGAACTCCATTGCATCCCTGGAGCATGTGCAGCTGGAGGCCACCATAGAGTATTCCAGGAGAGGAGACCTTCATGTCACTCTGGTGTCTCCATCAGGTAGGAGAGACAAAGAGAAAACTCTGTTGTGTAACATTGCTTCAGTGGGGAAAAAAAATCCACCCCAAAACACCTCCGGAAAAAACTAAACATGCCCTTGGAGAAACCTAGTGTCCTCCAACAGGAGAACCCCCTGACGCCCACACCTGCAGCACTGCCTCCAGCTCTGAGGCCTCCAGCACATGAAGGACCTGGAGCTGCTGGAGAGGCTCCAGAGGAGGCCACCAAGAGGAGCAGAGGGCTGCAGAACCTCCCCTGTGGGGACAGGCTGGGAGAGTTGGGGCTGTGCAGCCTGGAGAAGAGAAGGCTCCAGGGAGACCTCAGAGCAGCCTCCCAGTACCTGCAGGGGCTCCAGGAGAGCTGGGGAGGGACTTGGGACAAGGGCTGGGAGTGCCAGGACCAGGGACAATGGCTTGGAGCTGGGAGAGGGCAGACTGAGAGTGGAGAGGAGGAAGAAATTGTTGGCAGTGAAGGTGGGGAGAGCCTGGCACAGGTTGCCCAGGGAGGCTGTGGCTGCCTCCTGCCTGGAGGTGTTGAGGGCCAGGCTGGATGAGGCCTTGAGCAGCCTGGGCTGGTGGGAGGTGTCCCTGCCCATGGCAGGGGCTTGGAGCTGGATGACCTTTGAGGTCCTTTCCATCCCAATGTGCTTCATCTTGGGCAAAATCACCTTTTTGAACCATTCACCTCAGCAATGTTCTTCATCTCTGTCTGTGTTCCCCTGGGTTTAGCTGTTTAAAATGCTGCTGCCTCCACTATAGCCTCATGTTGTCTTCATAGTTAAACTGTGGTTTTTTTTTCCCCTTCCTCTTGTTTTGTTTTGATTGTTTGAGTTTTTTGGGGGGCTTTCTTTTTCTGTTTTCCCACTTTTTCTGCAAAACACTGCTGCCAAATGTGTGCCATTCCTCTCCTATAGCTGCAGTGTTAGCTTTAAATATATTTATAGCTTGTGTGCAGGCTCCCTGGGGGCTGCTCTGCTCCTTGTTTGTGTAAACACAGCTCCCTCCCTCTCTCCTTACATGCAAACAAGCACCACAGGTTTCCCCCCACCCTGCAGCCACATCTCCTGTGCTGCAGGAAGGCTTCCTGCAGAGCTTCAGCACTCTGGTGAGAACAGCAGCACTGCACAGTGCTTATCACCCTCATGGAGCTCCAGGCTGTAACCATTTACATCCACTCACCAAAACCAAACCACCAAAACCCCACAACAAAACTAAAATCCACAATAAAAAGCTCCTCAAGTACAGTGATGAATTCAGGGTAAGGCTTTGGTTTCCCTGCCCTAACCCAGGCTGCCTTCAGAGCTCCCATTGTAGGTTTCCTGAAGTGTTGTGACAGGAGTGTGGCTCTGTCTGACCTCTCTTTCTGTGCATCCACTACTTATTTTTCTTTGTTTGTTTTATTTTTTGTCCTCAAGGTTAGAACAGAAAACAGGAGAGTCATAGAATCATCAAGGTTGGGAAGACCTCTAGAGGAATAGAATGGAATGGAATGGAATGGAATGGAATGGAATGGAATGGAATGGAATGGAATGGAATGGAATAGAATAGAATAGAATAGAATAGAATAGAATAGAATAGAATAGAATAGAATAGAATAGAATAGAATAGAATAGAATAGACCAGACCAGACCAGGTTGGAAGAGACCTTTGAGATCATCGTGTCCAACCTCTCACCCAACACCACCTAATCAACTAAACCATGGCACCAAGCACCCTGTCAAGTCTCCTCCTGAACACCTCCAGGGATAGTGACTCCACCACCTCCCTGGGCAGCCCATTCCAATGGGCAATCACTCTCTCTGTGTAGAACTTCTTCCTGACCTCCAGCCTAAACCTCCCCTGGCACAGCCTGAGACTGTGTCCTCTTGTTCTGGTGCTGGTTGCCTGGGAGAAGAGACCAACCCCTTCCTGGCTACAACCTCCCTTCAGGTAGTTGTAGAGAGCAATAAGGTCTCCCAAGTCTCCTCTTCTCCAGGCTAAGCAACCCCAGCTCCCTCAGTCTCTCCTCATAGGGCTTGTGTTCCAAAACCCTCCCCAGCTTTGTTGTCCTTCTCTGGACACAGAATCAACCTCCTTCCTAAACTGAGGGGCCCAGAACTGGACACAGGACTCAAGGTGTGGCCTAACCAGTGCAGTGTACAGGGGCAGAATGACCTCCCTGCTCCTGTTGGCCACACTGTTCCTGATGCAGGCCAGGATGTCCTTGGCCTTCTTGGCCACCTGGGCACACTGCAGGCTCATGTTCATCCTACTATCCACCAGCACCCCCAGGTCCCTCTCTGCCTGGCTGCTCTCCAGCTCCTCTGGAGCACTGCAGCCTGTAGCACTGCATAGGGTTGTTGCACTCATTAAGGCTGGGAAGACCTCTAGAATCATCTAGGGTGGGAAGACCTCTAGAGTCATAGAATCATTGAGGTTGGGAAGACCCAACCTAACACTTCCATGACCACAAGACCATGTCCCCAAGTGCCACATCTGCTCATTCTTTGAACACTTCCACCACCTCCCTGGGCAGCCTGTTCCACTTCCTGACCACTCTTGCAGCACAGAGATTGTTCCTCATCTCCAACCTAACCCTCTCCTCGTGCAGCTTGAGGCCATTTCCTCTTGTTCTGACATTAGTTGTTTGGGAGAAGACGCCAACTCCAGCCTCACTCCAGCCTCCTCTCAGGGAGCTGTAGAGAGCAATGAGGTTCCCCCTCAGCCTCCTCTTCTCCAGGCTGAGCAGCCTCAGCCTCTCCTCACAGGACCTGCTCTCCAAACCCCTCTCTCTGCAAGCTGAGCAACGTGGGAAGGCAAAGCAGGTCCCTGTGAGCAGTCTGCTCACTGCTGTTGCTCTTGCACCCTCACAGGGACCAGCACCGTCCTCCTGGCTGAGAGAGAGAGAGATAAATCTCCAAATGGGTTCAAGAACTGGGACTTCATGTCTGTCCACACCTGGGGAGAGAACCCCACAGGCACCTGGGTGCTGAGGATTACTGATGTGGTGAGTATGGCTCTGCCTTACCTTGAGCAGCCTTTGGAAGCTTGCAGGGGGTGAAAATGGTCACTGACTCACTCCCCAGCAGGCTGCAAGAAGGGTTTTGTTTAAACAAGAATTAGAGAAAGCAGGGAAAGGTTTTCCTTCTTCCTGACATCAGTGACAAGCACCTCCCTCCTCTCATTGCCATTCACCTGCCAAAGGAGATTTCTTCCCTGTGCTTGTCACACTTTTGACACTGGAAGAAATCACTCAGTGCCCCTTCTGTGAATCATGGAGTCAAATGTGTATCAAATCAGCATATCATTAACTGCTAATTAGGCTTTTGTTGTTGTTCTCTGCAGAAAGGAGCACGGGGTACATCCACTTTAGTTGCATGATCATACATGCATATCTGTAGCCCTTTGCTGTTCCTTCTCCAGCAGTTCCCTCCCTCTCTTGAACTGGGGAGCCCAGAAGTGGAGCCAGGACTCCAGATGCAGCCTCACCAGGGCAGAGTAGAGGGGGCAGGAGAACTTCCTTTGCCTTGCTGCCCACACTCCTCTTGATGCTCCCCAGGATGTCTTTGGCCTTCTTGGCCATGGGGGGCACATTGCTGGCTCATGAGCATCCTCCTGTCCCCCCAGCACTCCCAGGTCCAGTCTCCTCTGCATCTTTGCAGCCCTTTGCTGTTCCCCCTCCAGCAAGTCCCTGTCCCTCTTCAACTGGAGATCTCCCTCTCTCTAACTCCTTTCTTAAAGCTTCTTTCTCTCTTTTATCTTCAACTGCTGAACAATGTTAAAGGATTAAAGCCAAGAAATCCAGAGACAGGGAATGAATAATCTTACTGACATCACCTGGGGATATGGATTACAGCAGAATAAAAGCTGCCTGACAGGCAGCTGTGGAATCATTCTCTTCAGAGAGAGGGGGTGTGTGATGAAGCACACTCCTCTCTGGAGAGCTGCAGTGAAGCTGCCTGCTAATCAGCTTGTCATAAGGGTCAGATCCTGCCAGGAAATGAAGGCTTCCATCAGACACTGAGCCTTCATCCCCTCTTGGCCTCGAGCTGTAATGCCAAGAGCTGAGCTGATGGACTCAAGGGCAGCAGAAGCAAACCCTGTTATCAGCAGTGTGGTGTTCAGTACTGCAGCCTCACAGATAAACCTCCTGGCTACAGATTACCCTGCTCTGTGTCTGCAGTAGAAGGCATTTTCTTCTGGAGCAAAGGTTAAGAGCAGCACTTTTAAATTATTGTTATTAATTTTTTGGTAATTATCTCTCATTTCCCATTTGCCCAGTGAGAGGTTCCTGACCCCCTAAGAATAAACCAAGCTTGGTGGTGGGTTTTTTTGGTCCTCAAATGGTAATAAGCCTCTTTGCTTTCCTCAGCTGGTAAGGCTTCATGATGCCTGGAGTTAAGATTTCATATTCATGAACCCCCAAGTGCAACCACAAGGTTCCTCATGCAGAGCCACTCATGCCCATGTCCAAGTGGAGGCCAGGGATAAGTGGAGTGCCCCAGGGATCAGTGCTGGGGTCAGCCCTGTTCAACATAACTGTTGGTGACATGGACAGTGGCATTGAGGTTCCCTCAGTACCAAGCTGTGTGGTACAGCTGACAGGCTGGAGGGAAGGGATCCAGCCAGAGGCTCCTGGACAGGCTGCAGGGAAGGGATCCATCCAGAGGCTCCTGGACAGGCTGAAGGGAAGGGATCAATCCAGAGGTTCCTGGACAGGCTGGAGGGAAGGGATCCAGCCAGAGGCTCCTGGACAGGCTGCAGAGCTGGTCCCAAGCCAATCTCATGCAGTTCACCAAGTGCAAGGGCACGGTTCCTGCAGTTGTCTCAGGGCAATTCCAGGAACTGCCATGGGCAGGGACACCTCACACCACAGCAGGTTGCTCACAGTCATATCCAGCCTGGCCTTAAACACCTCCAGGTATGAGGCCTTCAACACCTCCCTGGGCAACCTGTGCCAGTCTCTCACCACCCTCATGGGGAACAACTTCCTCACATCCAATCTCAATCTCCCCTCCTCCAGCTTGGGTCCAGTCTGTCATTTATTTTGCAAGTGCAGGGTTCTGCAGCTGGGCTGGAGCAAGCCTCACTGTCAACACAGGCTGGGGGATGAGGAGACAGAAAGCAGCCCTGAGGAACAGGACCTGGGGGTGCTGGTGGGGGAGAAGCTGGCCAGGAGCAGGCAGTGTGACCTTGCAGCACAGAAGGCCAAGGGCAGCCTGGGCTGCATCCACAGCAGCACTGCCAGCAGAGCCTGAGAAGTGATTCTGACACTTGGCTCTGCTCAGACCTCCCCTGGAGTGCTCTGTGCAGGTCTGGAGCCCTCAGCACAGGAAGGACCTGGAGCTGGTGGAGAGGCTCCAGAGGAGGCCATGAAAGCGATCAGGGGCTTGGAGCAGCTCTGCTACCAGGCCAGGCTGAGGGAGCTGGGGGTGTTCAGCCTGGAGGGGAGGAGGCTCCAGGGAGACCTAACAGCAGCCTGCCAGTACCTGAAGGGGCTACAGGGAGGCTGCAGAGAGACAGTTTGCAAAGGCCTGCAGGGACAGGCCCAGGGATGGCTTCAGACTAGAGCAGAGCAGATCTAGGCTGGATGTGAGGAGCAAGTTCTGCACCCTGAGGGTGGTGGAACACTGGAGCAGGTTGCCCAGGGAGGTGTTTGAGGCTCCTTCCCTGGAGATGTTCAAGGTGAGGCTGGTCAGGGCTCTGGGCAACCTGATCTGATTGGGGATGTCCCTGCTGAGTGCAGGGGTTTGGACTGGCTGAGCTTTGGAGATCACTTCCAACCCAGCCCATTCCGTGATTCTATTTGCAGCCACTTGTGACAATTTACAGCTAAGTGCCCCCTTTCTTTCCCCTTTCCCCATGCTGAGAAGCTGTGCTGATGCCCACCCTTGCTCTTACAGTCCAGGAGAATGCAGAATGAGGGCAGGATTGTGAACTGGAAGCTGATTCTGCATGGCACTGCCACCCAGCCTGAGCACATGAAGCAGCCTCGTGTCTACACCTCCTACAATGCCGTGCAGAACGACAGGAGGGGAGTGGAGAAGGTGACAGACTCTGCAGAGGTACTCTCAGATGAGCCTTTTCTTTTCCCTTTTCAGTGGAGCAGGACATGGCAGGGGTTGATTTGGTTTGGTTTTGTGGTTTTCTTTGTTTGTTTGGGTTTAGTTTTGTTTTTCCACAAGAGGAAGGCACATCCAGAGAGACCGTGACAGGCTGCAGAGCTGGACTCATGACAACCTCATGAGGTTGAATAAGACCAAGGGCAAGGTCCTGCAGCTGGGTCAGGACAATCCCAAGCATTGATATGCACTGGGCAGGGACTGGCTTGAAAGCAGCACTGGAGAAAAAGCCTTGTGGATGCTGGTGGAGGAGAAGTTCACCCTGAGCCCCCAGTGTGCACTGGCAGCCCAGAGAGCCAAGCAGAGCCTGGGCTGCATGCAGAGAAGTGTGGCCAGCAGGGCCAGGGAGGGGATTCTCCCCCTCTGCTCCACTCTGCTCACACCCCACCTGCAGCTCTGGGTCCAGGTCTGCAGCCTCTGTTCCAGGAAGGCTCTGGAGGTGCTGGAAGGGGTCCAGAGAAGGGCCCCAAGGAGGAGCAGAGGGCTGAAGCTGCTCTGCCATGGAGACAGCCTGAGAGAGTTGGGGCTGTGCAGTCTGGAGAGGAGAAGGCTCCCAGGGAGAGCTTCCTGTGGCCTTCCAGGATCTGCAAGGGGCTACAGGAAAGCTGGGGAGGGACTTGTGAGGGTGTGAGGGAGTGATAGGACTGGGGGGGATGGAGCAGAAAACTAGAAGTGGGGAGATTGAGCTTGGCTGTGAGGAAGAAGTTGTTCCCCATGAGGGTGGTGAGAGCCTGGCCCAGGTTGCCCAGGGAGGTGGTGGAAGCCTCCTGTCTGGAGGTGTTTGCAGCCAGGTTGGAGGTGGCTGTGAGCAACCTGCTGTGGTGTGAGGTGTCCCTGCCCATGGCAGGGGGGCTGGGGCTGGATGAGCCTTCCAACCTTTCCCTTCCAACCCTGACAACTCTATGATTCTATGATTCTCTATTTATATCCTCCAGCCCCGGATCACTTCTGAGTGCTGTGCTGCGATTTTGTCTCTCTCAGCAGCTGAAATCTTTGTTAGTCTCTGTCTTCATCAGCCAATAGAGAAAGGTTTCAGGATGGTAGCAGCAGGATATTGACCCTCAAGCAGTGAACTCCAAATCTAAATGTAGCTGGGTGGTACAAGCAGAGAGGAACTGGTCAGGAAGTACTGATAAGGTGGAGAGGAGCCAGCAATGGGCACTGGCAGCACAGAAGGCCAAGGGCAGCCTGGGCTGCATCCAAAGCAGTGTGGCCAGAGCTGGAGAGAGGGGATCCTGCCCCTCTGCTCTGCTCTGCTCTGCTCTGGGGAGAGCTCCCCTGCAGGGCTGTGGCCAGCTGTGGGGACACCACCAGAGGAGAGCCCTGGAGCTGCTGGAGAGGCTCCAGAGGAGGCCAGCAAGATGCTGAGAGGGCTGCAGAAGCTCTGCTGTGGGGCCAGGCTGGCAGAGCTGGGACTGTGCAGGCTGCAGAAGAGAAGGCTGCAGGCAGAGCTGAGAGCTGCATTTGCATCTCTGCAGGGCAGCTGCAGGCAGGCTGGGGAGGGACTGTTGAGAAGGGGCTGTGGGGCTAGGCCCAGGGGCAGTGGATTGGAAATGGAGCTCCAGGTCCTTCTTGTGCTGGTCCTTCTTGTCTCGGAGCTGGAGGCAGTGCTGCAGGTGGGTGTGAGGCACCTTGTCAGACACTGGGAGTCCACAGCTAGGTGGGAAGAAAGGAAGAGTGGCTTCATGAGGCTCTGTAGGAGAAGTTTGATGGACAGAGTGAAACCTTGATGACCATAAAAAAAATGTTCAGTTGGAAAGAGAATCCTAGAGGGCATGAGGAATCCGTGCAGCCACACAGCACAGGGTCGGTGTGGGAGGCACAGCAGCCACCAATGGACCAAGATCTTCCCCACCATCTTCTCTGCCATCTGTCTGCAGGGTTTCATGGCCACTTCTCAGCCTTATTTTGTTGCCTTTTCTCAGGTGAGGGCACCTAGATTCATAAAATCATGGAACAGCTTGGAGTGGATGGAGCGTTCCAAGCTCATCAAGTGCACCCTCTCTGCAGCCAGCAGCGAAATCCCCATCTAGAGCAGGTTGCTCAGAGCCTCATCCAATATGACCTTGAATGTTGCCAGGGATGGAGCATCTCCCACCTCTCTGGACAGTGTTCCATCACCCTCAACATGAAAAATGTCTTTTTTTTACACATCCAGTCTGAACTTCCCCTCCTCCTACAGAGGAGGTGTTGTGGGAGCTTTAAAGGCTATAAAGGCACAGAGCTGCCACCCCCACTGCAGACACTTCCTCCAGACAGGCCCCTGAGGAGCTGATTCCCAGAGCACAGCCAGAAATCTCTCTTCAAACTGGGACAGATCCTGCTGTAAAGTGATGTGTTGCATCCTGCCAGTGTGAAATCTGAGCCTGGACCTTCCTGGTTGGTGGTGGGGATTTGATATTTGATACACCATGGTCATTTGGATAGTCTGGTTTTGGGTGTAAGGGAGGGAAGGGATCCATCCAGAGGCACCTGGACAGGATGGAGGGAAGGGATCCATCCAGAATCACCTGGACAGGCTGCAGGGAAGGGATCCATCCAGAGGCTCCTGGACAGGCTGAAGGGAAGGGTTCAAGCCAGAGGCTCCTGGACAGGCTGGAGGGCAGGGATCCAGCCAGAGGCACCTGGGCAGGCTGGAGGGAAGGGATCCATCCAGAGGCTCCTGGACAGGCTGGAGGGAAGCATCCATCCAGAGGCTCCTGGACAGGCTGGAGGGAAGCATCCATCCAGAGGCTCCTGGACAGGCTGCAGAGCTGGGC
Organism: Melanerpes aurifrons; assembly: GCA_011125475.1. Classification (NCBI taxonomy): domain Eukaryota; kingdom Metazoa; phylum Chordata; class Aves; order Piciformes; family Picidae; genus Melanerpes; species Melanerpes aurifrons. Next base: position 325,264 of record WWNC01000122.1, on the reverse strand, counting down.
CCAAGCCAACCTCATGCAGTTCACCAAGGCCAAGGGCAAGGTTCCTGCAGCTGGCTCAGGGCCATCCCCAGCACCAATCCAGGCTGGCTGAGGAGTGGCTGAGAGCAGCCTGCAGGAGAAGGCCTTGGGGAGGTCAGCTGGTGACAAGCTCCCCAGGAGCCAGCAATGGTCCCTGGCAGCCCAGCAGGCAGCTGTGTGCTGAGCTGCATCCAGAGCAGGAGAGCAGCAGCACAGGGAGGGGATTCTGCCCCTCTGCTCTGCTCACACCCCACCTGCAGCACTGCCTCCAGCACTGGGGCCCCCAGCATGAGAAGGACCTGGAGCTGCTGGAGAGGCTCCAGAGGAGGCCACCAAGAGGAGCAGAGGGATGCAGAACCTCCCCTGTGGGGCCAGGCTGGGAGAGTTGGGGCTGTGGAGGCTGGAGAAGAGAAGGCTCCAGGGAGAGCTCAAAGCAGCCTCCCAGTACCTGAAGGGGCTATGGAAGGCTTCAGAGGGACTGTTCCCAAAGTCTTGCAGGGACAGAACCAGGGACAGTGGCTTCAAAGTAGAGCAGAGCAGATTGGAATTGGATGTGAGGAACAAGTTCTTTACTATGAGGCTGCTGGAACACTGGAAGAGGTTGCCCAGGGAGGTGGTTGAGGCTCCATCCCTGGAGATATTCAAGGTGAGGCTGGGCAGTGCTCTGGGCAGCTTGAGCTAGTGGAGGATGTCCCTGCCTGCAGCAAAAGGGGTTGGACTGGATGAGCTTTGGAGGCCTCTCCCAACCCAGACCATTCTATGGCTCACTGAAACTTAACTTGTTGGCCTTGGGGTTTTGTGTGTGTGTGCTAATCTTTATTTCAGGACCACACCCCCCAGGAGAGTGTGAGTGCCAGCCCCAAAGCCACAGAGGAGACCACCAGCAGCAGCAGCAGCAGCAGTGACAGAGCAGAAGACAAAATCCCTTCAGAGGCCATGCTGCACTTACTGCAGAGTGCCTTCAGCAGGCAGAAGGCTCCCAAGAGGCTGCCCAAGAAGACTGCCAGCGAGAAGCCCAGGATCCCTTACGAGCACTTCTACCAAGCCCTGGAGAAGCTCAACAAACCCTCCCAGCTGAGAGACTCAGAGGAAAGCCTTTACAGTGACTATGTTGACCTTTTTTACAATGCCAAACCCTACAAGCACAGGGATGACAGACTGCTGCAGGCCTTGGTAGACATCATCAAGGAAGGCAACTGAAACCACAGGGCACAGGCAACAGAGAGCTGGAGATCTTCATCCTCCCCTTTCCCCTCCTGACCCCATCACCATCATCTTCACCACCACCACCCCCTTGTAGTTTCTTTTCAGCAGTCTGTTGTATGCTCTTGTTGTGTGATTGCTGCTTTGGTTGCTTTTCATATTCAAGGCAAATCTCAAAGAAGGGAAAGAAAAGAAAACAACCCAAACCAAACCAACCAACCAACCAACCAAAAAAAAACACCAAACCCCCAAACAAACCAAAACAAAAAAACCAGCAGCAACAAAACTCCAAACCAAACAAAAACCAACAACAACAAACCCAAATCAAATCAAATCAAATCAAATCAAATCAAACAAACAAAGGCAAATGGTTTGGGGAGGATAAGGCAGTAAATGGATGCTCTGTAGGAGCAGCTCTCTTTCCAAGCCTCTTCCCCATTACCATCAGAACAGATATGGTGTTGGGTTTTTTTTCCCTTCCCCCCACCTCCTCAGGCAGGGAATGCAAGAGGTGTTTCCCTTGCACACAGCAGTGCTCTTGTGAAAACCATTTGGATTCCTCTCTCCCTTCCACACGCTTCACTTCAGCTTGCAGCAGGATTCAAACCGAGCTGGTCTGAAGGCAGCTGCCAAAGCTATTGGGGATATACTCTCTCATACCTGGATTTGTGATCAACATTTGCAGCCTTTTTTTTTGTTGTCTTCTTCTCTTTCTTGAGGGGTTTCCTCCTTTTTTTTTTCTTTTTGGGGTGTGTGTGTGTTTATTCTAGATTTGCAGCCAGTGCTGCCTTCCACTGTTGGGGGTTTTGTGTTGGTTTTGGTTCTCATGCTCCCTTACCCCTCCTCTTCCTCCCATTAAGGAACCAGCTGGGAGTTGGGCTGGAGCATCAGTTGAAGTGATTCATGATTTAGGCCACAGACAGACAAACAGACACACACACAACTGGCATGAAAGAGCCCCCAAAACTGAGGCATCCCCAGACCTTGGAGGGATGTCCTCACCACCTGGCTTTAAACTACTTAAACAAAGTGCCTGAATTCTGAGCCTACACTTTCTAGGCTGTGTGTAGTTAATGAAGACAGAGGCTCCCACCATGGCATCTCAGAGCACCTGCCCTGGTCTTCAGGCTGGCTCTGAATTCCCCTGGTGGAGGCCCTGATCTGTTGGTGTTGACTACATGAGCTTTGGGGATCAACCTCCTACCTATGGAGCCTCAGGTAGAGTTCTCAAGCCCCCACAAATCCTTTCTGAGATGTGATGCTGATGCCTGCAGCAGTCTGGACAACAAGGGCTGGGATCACTCTCTCCTTTCCTTGAACCTGTCACCACAAGTAGAAAGGAAAGGGGAACTGTGAACCAGCAGAGTCCACTAGGAGTGTCTGTGGTGAATGGTCCCAAATATCTAGGAAATCAAGGCAAAAAACCCAACACAAACAGATGGGAAGAGGTGTGAGGTCACAGAGGCACCTTTAAAGGTCACTGAGTGACCAAAACCAACCCCAACACAACAATAATCTTTCTGGAGAAGGGACTCAGAAATGGAGGGAAAGAGCAAATGGAGTGTGGAGGAGGGAGAGGAGGAAGAGGAGGCAGGGTAAGGTGGCAGAAGAAGGAGGCAGGTGGCTGTCAGGAAGCAGCAAGGGTGGGTGGCTCCCTGGCACTGGCACAGGAGGCAGTTTTCCACAGTCAGGGTTAACCTCTTCTTCTGCTTTTCATGGCTACAAACCATCCTGCAGTGCTGGATGCTCAGAAATGGGAGTAGGGGAAGGGAAGGGGAGGGGATGAGGGAGTGGAGGTGGGTGGTGTCTAGAGCCAGGAAATGAAGATTCCCAGGGGGTAGCTCTCTCCCCGCAGCGCTGCAGCTAACCTGAACCAGTGCCAGCTGCTTGTGACTTCTCTTTCCCTCTCATCTGCTGCTCAACTGCAGCTCTCCAGACACCCCGGATCTGATTATCCTTCGCTGCCTACTCCCTTTAAGACAATGTCAGTGTCTCAAAAGAATGTTTCATTTTCTGCTTACAATTCATCAGTTCAGATGGAGGTGGTGGGCTTTTATTTGCCAAGCATCATGCTACATGATGTCATTTAAAGGTAAATCTGTTGGCTGTAGCTTGCACTCGAGCCTTGGACAGAAAAGAAAACAGAAAGGGACTGCTGAAAGGCAACCTCGAAGGCTGTCTTGCCAAACCAGATTTAAAAACAAAACCTCCCCAGACCTTTCTCTGCTTCTTTGTGGTGGTTCCATGCCTGTCCTGGGCTTAGCCTCGCTTTCCTGCCAGCTTTAGATAGGCGGAGCTTAGCTGATCTGAAGAACTCTTCCATCTTCCCTAGGCTGTGCTTGCAAAAGGACAACGACTCCGCCGCTGAACGAATGTCTCTTTAACAGCTGAACCCCTTCCTTCTCCGCTGAGAACGAGAAGTGATTAACCAAAACCACCCCCTCTTAAGTGCTCCAAAGCAGGAAAGAGAAAGATTTCCTTGTGCTGTCCCATCAGACACAAAAGATTTCTGGCAGCACCTGAACAAGCCAAAAAAAAAAAAGGTGAAAATGTCTTAAATTTGCAGAGTGAAGAGCACTGACTTTATTTCCACCCACGTTTGGTTTTTCAGAGCTCCACGAGAAACATTTCCCCCACCTGCTGAGGCAGGACTACTCTGAGCCCTCTGCAACGAAGCTCCACAGGCTGGATAGTGATTTATTTGTTGGTTTTGTTTATGTTTTTATAAGCCAGGCTCAGGAATGTTACAGGGAGGAGAGGACAGCGACAGTCAGTCAGCCCTTTGGAAGATTTCAGGTGAAAGGGATGGCGAACAGAGGACCCTCCTCTGTTTTAAGCTCAGTTCCCTGTTCAGGTTTAAAGGATGGAGAAGAGAGGACCCTCCTGTTTTAAGCTTAGTTCAGGTTTAAGGGATGGAGAACAGAGGACCCTCCTCTGTTTTAAGCTCAGTTCCCTGTTCAGGTTTAAGGGATGGAGAAGAGAGGACCCTCCTTTCTTTTGAACCTCAGTTCCCCTGCTGTAGCCAAAGTTTCATCAGAGGCCAAGTAGAAAATATTTGGGTTTTTTGGGGAATATTTCCATCTCCTAGGAGTAATTTATTAATTTTAATGTCTTATTTTTTTCCCCTGGTGCCTGTGTGGATTTTGTGTGGTGAAAAGAAAAACTTATATATATATATATAAAAGGGGGGAAAATGAAAGAAAGAAAGAAAGAAAGAAAGAAAGAAAGAAAGAAAGAAAGAAAGAAAGAAAGAAAGAGAAAGAAAGAGAGGAAGAGAGAAAGAAAGAAAGAAAGAAAGAGAAAGAAAGAAAAAGAAAGAAAGAAGGAAAGAAAGAAAAAGACATAAAAGAGAGAAAGAGAAAAAGAGAGAAACAAACAAAGAGAAAGAAAGAAAGAAAGAGAGAAAAAGAGAGAAAGAGAGAAAGAGAGAAAGAGAGAAAGAAAGGGAGAAAGAGAGAAAGAGAAAGAGAGAAAGAAAGAAAGAGAAAGAAAGAAAGAAAGAAAGAAAGAGAAAGAGAGAAAGAGAGAGAAAGAAAGAAAGAAAGAAAGGGAAAGGAAAAAAGGAAGAAAGAGAAAGAAAGAGAGAGAAAGAAAGAGAGAAAGAAAGAAAGAAAGAGAGAAAGAAAGAAAGAAAGAGAGAGAAAGAAAGAAAGAAAGAAAGAAAGAAAGAAAGAAAGAAAGAAAGAAAGAGAAAGAAAGGAAGAAAGGAAGAAAGGAAGAAAGGAAGAAAGGAAGAAAGAAAAAGAAAGAAGAAGAAAGAAAGAAAGAAAGAAAAAGAAAGAGGGGAAGAGGGGGGAAGGGGAAAAAAAGGAAAAATAAAACAAAGAAAGGAAAAGGAAAGAGGGGAAAAGGGGGAAAAAAAAGAAAAAAAGAAAAAAATTTTAAAAGGAAAAATTTTTAAAAAGAAAGAAAATGAAAGGAAAAAAAGGGGGAAATAGAAAAAAAAAGGGGAAAAGAAAACAGGGAAAAAAGAAAAAAGGGGGAAAAAGGGAAAAAGGAAAAGAGGAAAAAGATTTTTCTCTCAGAATTCTGAATTCTATTTTGGTTACAGCTATTTATAAACAGAGCAAAGATTTTATTGAACAGGAGAGAATTTTAAGAGGCCTAATAAATTATATTGAAGAACCTGTTTTTTTTTTTTTTTTTTTAGGGGGGGTGTTGGGGAAAAAAATAGAAGAAAGAAAAAAAAAAAGTTTCACCCAAGAAAGGTTATTTTTTATCAGGCATGTCCCAAAACCAGCAAAACTTGCAACGTGTATGTGATGTGATGTTGAACTTTGTAGCATTAATACAAGTGTGTGAGCAGAGCTCGGCTGTGTGGTTGTAACCTTTGTGAAGCACCCAGGGGGAAGCTTCCCCCCAAGCCCCAATGGATGAGAATGGTGGAGGAGAAGCTCAACATGAGCTCTCAGTGTGCACTTGCAGCCCGCAAAGCCAATCAGATCCTGGGCTGCATCAGGAGAAGTGTGGCTAGCAGGTCGAGGGAGGTGATCCTCCCCCTCTACTCAGCCCTGGTGAGACCCCACCTGGAGTACTGTGTCCAGTTCTGGAGCCCCTATTACAAGAGGGATGTGGAGGTGCTGGAGCGTGTCCAGAGAAGGGCCATGAGGACGCTCAGAGGGCTGGAGCACCTCTCCTATGAGGACAGACTGAAGGAGTTGGGGCTGTTCAGTCTGCAGAAGAGAAGGCTCCCAGGTGACCTAATTGTGGCCTTCCAGTATCTGAAGGGGGCCTACAGGAGGGCTGGGGAAGGACTTCTTGAGATCTCAGGTAGTGATAGGACTAGGGGGAATGGAATGAAGCTGGAGGTGGGGAGATTCAGGCTGGATGTGAGGAGGAGGTTCTTCACCATGAGAGTGGTCAAACCCTGGAATGGGTTGTCCAGGGAGGTGGTTGGGCACTGTCCCTGACGGTGTTTAAGCCCAGGCTGGATGAGGCTCTGTCTAGCCTGATCTAGTGTGGGGTTTCCCTGCCCATGGCAGGGGGGTTGGAACTAGATGATCCTTGTGGTCCCTTCCAACCCTGAATGATACTACGATACTATGACTTGAAAAAAACAGCAACAAAAGAGAGGGTCCTTGGAAAAGGCCAGGGGCTGGGTAGAGAAAATGTACCAAACCCCAGTGCAAAAGGGGTGGTGAGGGAGTGTCTGGGAAATCCTTGAGGGTCCCATCCAGCCTCTAACATCCTATGGTCCTTTGATTCTGTGATCCCTTTAATCCTGTGATCCTGTGATCTGTGACCCTGTGATCCTTCCATCCCAATGTGATCTCTGAGTACTGCTGCTGGCAAAAGTCACAGTCTCAAGCTGTGCCAGCGGAGCTTCAGGCTGGATGTTAGGAAGAAGGTCTTCACAGAAAGAGAGATTGGCCATTGGGATGTGCTGCCCAGGGAGGTGGTGGAGTCACCATCACTGGAGGTGTTTAAGAAGAGACTGGATGGGGCACTTGGTGCTATGGTTTAGTTGATTAGATGGTGTTGGGTGATAGGTTGGACTCGATGATCTCAAAGGTCTCTTCCAATCTGGTTAATGCTATTCTATTCCATTCCATTCCATTCCATTCCATTCCATTCCATTCCATTCCATTCCATTCCATTCCATTCCTACTCCATTCTATTCTTTTTCTACTCTCTTCTACTCAAAAAAGCACCGCTGGGAGTCCATCCCCTGTGTGTCCAAGCACAAATCCAGGCTGGGTGGAGAAGGGTTGGAGAGCAGCCCTGAGGAGAAGGACTTGGGGTGCTGGGTGAGGAGAAGCTCAACAGGAGCCAGCACTGAGTGCTGCCAGCCCTGCCTTGGGCTGATCCCCAGCAGTGTGGGCAGCAGGGACAGGGAGGGGATTCTGCCCCTCTGCTGTGCTCTGCTGAGACCTCCCTGCAGTGCTGGGGCAGCTCTGGAGTGCTCAGCACAGACAGGGACCTGGTGGAGCAGGGCCAGAGGAGGCCACAGCAGTGCTGGCAGGGCTGGAAGCCCTCTGCTGTGAGGCCAGGCTGGGAGGCTTGGGGGAGTTCAGCCTGGAGAGGAGAAGGCTCCAGGGACACCTTCTGGTGGCCTTGCAGGATTTGAAGGGGGCTGCAGGAGAGCTGGGAGAGACTTGTGACAAAGGCTTGGGATGACAGGACAAGATGGCTCCAAGCTGGAATAAACTGGGGTGAGATGAGACACAAGGAGGAAGTTCTTCCCCAGGAGGGTGGTGAGACACTGGCACAGGGAGGCTGTGGCTGTGTTCAAGGCCAGGCTGGATGAGCAACCTGGGCTGGTGGGAGGGGTCCCAGCCTATGGCAGGGGGTTGGAATTGGATGATCTTTAAGGCCCCTTCCGACCCAACATGTTGTATGGTTCTGCAAAGACCTGCAGAGGATTTCTTGACTAGAAACACCACAGAGCTTGCTTTTCACAGCTGCAGCTGCATTAGGATCTGCTCTGGACATGAGGAACAGCAGCTTCTGGGGTGGAGTTGAGACCTGGTGGCTCTGAAGCTGCCTGTTTCCCATGCAGACACAGGTGCCAGAAGCACTGCGATGAAACAACAGAGCAGAGAGAGTCAGGGGGTCAAATTCAGTGTGCAGGGCATCACTTCCTTGAATCCTAGCAGCACCAGCAGCTAAAATAATTATTCCTTCCTCCCTCCCCACTACTCTCATTTCAACCCAGAGGATGGCAATGGAAACCAAAAAGCCTTTTCTATACCCTGGAATAGTGGAAATAGCTGTGGAAAGCTGCTGTTGAGGGGTAGCTCTTTGCTCATCTATGCTGAGGAGCAGAGCTCTGGACACACTGAGGTGTCCCTGGGCTGCTCTAACCTTTGCTGATCACAGAATCACAGACTGCACTGGCTTGGGAGAGACCTCCAAAGGTCATTCTACCCAAGCCCTCCTTCATTCATCCATCAGGGACATTCCCAACTGCAGCAGGATGGGGCTTAGAGCCACATTAAACCTGACCTTGAGTGTGTCCATGGATGGGGCCTCCACCATCACCCTGGGTGACCTCTTCCAGCGTTCCACCACCTTCATCCTTTTAATAAGTGTCTGTAGAAAACAGCTTTCTGAAGCAGCATATGAGGAGATGAACCCAAGCCTACAGCCATGCAATTCTGGGCAGCTGCCACCCTTCACCACAGACCTTCACTCCAGAAATGCCAGGCTGCAGCTAGACCTCCTCACTCCAGCTGCTCTGAGTGGTCCAAGCAGGGTTTCTGGTCCACAAAAGGAGAAACTGCTTTGGTGTGAGGGTGCTGGAGGCCTGGAGCAGGCTGCCCAGAGAGGTTGTGGAGTCTCCTTGTGTGGAGAGCTTCCAACCCCCCTGGGCCTTGTGCTGCTGGGCAAGCTGCTGTGGGTGCCCTGCTGGAGCAGGACTTGGACTGGGTGAGCTCCAGGGGTCCTTTCCATCAGTCAATCACTGCCTTCCCTGAAACTTCTCTGCTCTTCCCTCATCCTTCTCCAGACAGAGGAGGTGGGAGGGTGTCCAAATGGTGTACTCCAGGTGTTCCTGCCCTGCCACCACACTGCTGCTTCTGGCTTTGCTGGATCAATTCACCCAGGAGGAAGATCCTTTAGGAAGAGTCCTCATGCAGACCACCACTTACCCCTACTCCTTGCTCCTGCACTTTCCTAGTTCTCAACACAGAAGGGGCTGTGGGGGTGTTGTGGTTTGAGCCTTAACTGGAATGTAAGAGCTCAGATGGTGGCAAGACTGATAACTATATATATATATAGATATATATGATAATGACAGGAAGAGTTCACAAGGGTAAGGGACAAGGATGGATAGGGAGATATACAAAACCAACAGTCCTTTGGGAAAACATGGATGCAGCAGGGAGAATGACCAGGCCTGGCCACGTGGCAGAGAACCTGGAAGCCAGCAGCAACTCTTGGTCCTCTTGCACAGGCAAGGAAGGGGCAAAAGAGGAGGAAGGGTTGTCCTGACCTCCCCTTTATAGTTTTGCCGGACAGGAAGGGGGAGTGGAACAGAATAACTCAGTTTCCAAGGGGGGAAAACCCTCTGTGGGGAGAAGGAGGAAGGGAAGGGACCAAGTCCAACTGGATCAGGTTTCCTTAATCCCTGGAGAGAGCAGGGCTCTCACAACCCCTTCCCCTTCCCATGCAGCACATGGGAATAGGCCCAGGGGCAGTGGTTTGGCAGTGGAGCAGGGCAGGGTTAGGTTGGCCCTCAGGAGGGAGTTGTGCAGAGGGAGGGTGGGGAGAGAGTGGCACAGGCTGCCCAGGGAGGTGGTGGAGGCTCCATCCCTGCAGCCATTCAAGGTGAGGCTGGCTGTGTGCCCGGACAGCCTGCTCTGGCTGGAGCTGTCCCTGCTGAGGGCAGGGGGTTGGACAAGATGCCCTCTGAGGGTCCCTCCCAATTGAATGCACTCTGTGACTATGTTTTGCTCTGAATCCTGTGGTTTCTGGCTGCAGGCTGGGAAGGCTCAAACTGCAGCCTGGTTAGGCACTCAATGAGATCATTTCTGATCACACATTTCTACTCATTAAAAGTACTCCTTCTCTTGCTGCAGTTTGTGAGGATCACAGAATGGGAAGGATTGGAAGGGCCTCTGCAGTTCACCCAGCACAACCTACCTGCCAAGGCAGGGGCACCTAGAGCAGGTCACACAGGAACACATCCAGGGGATGTTGGAAGCTCTCCAGAGATGGAGACTCCACCACCTCTCTGGGCAGCCTGCTCCAGGCCCCAACACCCTTCAATTACAGAAGCTTCTCCTCATGTTCAGATAGAGATTCTGATGCTACACTTTGTGTCCCTTGCCCCTTGGCCTGTTCCTGGGCAGCACTGAACAGAGCCTGGCCCCATCCTCCTGATAGCCACCCTTGAAGTATTGATTAGCATTGCTCAGATCCCCTCTGGGGCTGCTCTGCTCCAGGCTCTCAGCCCCAGGGCTCTCAGCTTTTGCTCCTCACAGAGATGCTCCAGGACTCTCAGCATCTCCCCAGCCTCCCCTGGACTCTCTCCAGTTGTTTCTTGTCCCTTTTGACCTGGGCGAGCTCACAACTGGACCCAGAATTCCAAATGTGGCCTCACCAGGGCAGAGTAGAGGGAGAGGAGAAACTTTGTTGGCCTGCTGGCCACACTCTTCTTTATGGAGCTGCTGGAGAGGGTCCAGAGGAGGCCACCAAGATGATTAGAGGCCAGGGAACTTCTGCTATGGGGACAGGTTGGGAGAGTTTGGGTTGTTCAGCCTGGAGAAGAGAAGGCTCATTGTTGTCTCAGAGAGAGAGAGATGAAGGATGATGTGCCTAGGGAGGAACATGAAATGTTGCTTCCAGCATGGAAAAATGATGGCATCAAGGAAAAATAATGGCCTCAATCTCCTCCCAGGCCCCACCAAGACAGCAGGGAAAAACAAACAGAGAGTGGGTGAGTGTGGATTAGTTACCAGGGAGAGCTCTCCTCATGGGGACATCACTGCAGCTGTTTGACTGCCTCCCATCAAGGGCAGCTGGGCATCCATCTCCAGCTGCCTGATGTCATCATCGTCATCATCATCATCTCTCCCTAGAGCCAACCACCTGGCTGCTCTCAGGGGACTCATTTAATGTGCCCATAGCCCTGTTATCAAACCATAAACCTGCAGCACATGGAGCCCTGGGTTCTGATAAGGAAATGCACTTAGACCTGGGGACCTGCAGCTCTGTACATGCCAGCCATGCCCAAGTATGATCTCCTGGGGTGAGTGTGGCCAGCAGGGTGAGGAAGGTTCTCCTGTCCCTCTGCTCTGCCCTGGAGAAGCCTCATCTGGAGTGCTGGGTCCAGTTCTGGGCTCCCCAGTTCAAGGGGGATAGGAACTTGCTGGAGAGGGCACAGAAAAGGGCTGTGAAGATGCTAAGTGGCCTGGAACATCTCTCTTGTGAGGTTTCCCCTAAGCCTCCTCTTCTCCACACCAAATACCCCAAGATCTCTCAGCTGCTCCTCCCCAGACCTCTTCTCCATACCCTTCCACACCTTCCTTGCCCTTCTCTGCACCTGCTCCAGCCCTCAGTGTCCTTCTGGCAGTGAGTGAAACTTGACTGGCACAGGTTGCCCAGAGAAGTGATGGCAGCCTGATCCCTGGAGGTGTTCAAGGCCAGGCTGGAGGTGGCTGTGAGCAACCTGCTGTGGTGTGAGGTGTCCCTGCCCATGGCAGGGGGGTTGGGACTGGGTGATGCTTGAGGTCCCTTCCAACCCTGACAGTTCTATGATTCTATGACTGAACACTTGGGAGACCCTAGAAAGGTTGCTCTCTGCAGCCTCTGAGTGGAGCTCTGCTTAGCTGCAGCAGATCCCTGCTTGCAGTGCTGTGGTCATCCTGGATGTCCACACAGTGTGAAGCTGGGTTCCAGGAGCTTCTTCACCTCACAGTGCCCTGGGTCTCCACACCGGGGTGGTGAATCAGGGAGACAATGCCTAGAGGTCTCCCTGTAAGGTCTCCAAACCTTAGTTCCATTCAGGTCAGCTTCATCTGTGGTATTTAAAAGCCATCTGGAGATGGCTGCTGAGTCACTTGGTTTAGTGGGGACCTGGTAGTGTTGGCTTAATTGTAGAACCACAGACTAGTTTGGTGTGGAAGGGAAATTCAAGCTCATCCAGCTCCAAGCCCCTGCCATGGGCAGGGACACCTCCCACCAGCCCAGGCTGCTCAAGGCCTCATCCAGCCTGGCCTTGAACACCTCCAGGGAGGAGGCAGCCACAGCCTCCCTGGGCAACCTGTGCCAGTCTCTCCCCATCCTCACTGACAACAATTTCTTCCTCCTCTCCACTCTCAGTCTGCCCTCTCCCAGCTCCAAGCCATTGTCCCTGGTCCTGGCACTCCCAGCCCTTGTCCCAAGTCCTTCCCCAGCAATCCTGGAGCCCCTTCAGGTACTGGAAGGCTTCTCTGAGGTCTCCCTGGAGCCTTCTCTTCTCCAGCCTCCACAGCCCCAACTCTCCCAGCCTGTCCCCATAGGGGAGGTTTTTCAGCGCTCTGCTCCTCTGGAGCCTCTCCAGCAGCTCCAGATGCTTCACACGAAGTTCAGAGATCGTTGTCCATCTGACCAGGACCTAGACCACAGCATGTTGTAATTATGCTGTTTCCTGTTGGAGTGCTGGACAGATGCTCTGGGGCTGAAGAGCAGTCTGAAGCCTGATGCTTCCCTGAACAGCACTGCTGTCCTTGCAGGCTCACGCCAAATGTTCTCACCTACCTGAGAAATGAAATGAGCTGAAAATAACTCGACCTGGGTGTTATTGCACTGCGGGGGAAAGGGAGGGAGAAGGAGGAGGTGACAGATTGGAAACAGACTGGCAAAGGGTGAGGCTGGGCCAGCCACTAGCTGAGTGAACCTCTCTGCTTCCCAAAGGGAAGAGAAAGGGAAGAAGGGAGAGAGCCTGATGGGGTGGGAAAGAAACTGAACCAGCTGGGATGGAGCAAGAACAAAGCCATGGGATAGAAACACAGAGACACAAACCAGCTTGGAACCCAGCCCCTGATGGCAGGGATGGCACCACTGGCACCACTGCTGATGGGGGCAGGCACTGGGCAAGGCCCAGCCTGGACTCAGCAGCATATGGGAAGCAGATTCAGGAGCTGGGTTCTGGAACTGGGTTCAGGAGCTCTGGGATGGGGGTGGAAGGCAGCAGGGACAGAGTCCTGCTGAGACAGCAGCCAGGGAAAAAGAAGCTTGGCCCTGGGGATCCCTCAGCAGTCTCCTGCAGATGCCCTCCATGGGCTGCAATCCCTTGGTGGGCAGCTGAGGGTCCCCTGTGCTGCCTGCTTCTCCCTACAGCTGCCACCTCTGCCTTCCTGCCCCCTAGGGTGTGGCACAAGCTGTGGCAGTGCCCTTGGTGTGCCCAGGAGCAAGTCCAAGGCAGAGCTCTTGGCAGGAACTGTCTCCATCAGCTTCTCTGTGCTAGGAGCAGCCTCTGGCTGAGCAAAGCTGCCCTGTGCTGCAGAAAGTGCCTCAGTGAGCAGAGCCTGAGCTGGGCAGGGACAGCGCTGGGCAGAGCCAAGCTCTGGGCTGGCTCACAGCAGGACATGGACCCAGACAGCAGAGAATGACTTTGTGCATTTCTGTTCTCTTGCTTGGAGCAGTACTCAGCTGCACTGCCCTTGCCTCCAAAGGTAAAGTGCTAGAAGACCTTCCTGCTGCTCACACTGATGGAACACAACCCACTGCTTCTTGAGCTCCCATCTCTCCCTTTCCTGCCAGAATTACCTTTATAAACCTCAGGCCCCAGCAGTTCCAAGTGTCCAGGGCTCACCATCCCACAGCTGGTGTTAAGCAGTTTGGTTCTTTACTTAACTCCTGCTATTTAATACTAGGTGAGAGTCTCAGAGCCACAGAGTTGTTTGGGTTGGAAAAGCTTTTCAAGACTACCAACCCAACCCTACCATGGGCACCAAACCCTGGCCCCAAGTGCCATGGCCACAGCTCGCTGCAACACCTCCAGCCATGGGGACTCCACCAGCTCCCTGGGCAGCCTGTGCCAGCCCCTGACCACTCTGGCAGCACAGAAGTTGTTCCCCATGGCCAACCTCAACCTCCCCTGGCACAATTTCAGGACATTTCCTCTGTCCCTAGGGAGAATCTCAGTCAGTATCCATCCTCAGCAGCATCCATCCACTTGTGGAGATGTTCAGTGTTCCCTGTTCCCAGCACAACCAACAGCAATGGTGACAGCGCAGTGGGCTGCACTGCTCAGACACTCCTCACTGACCACCTCCTTCTTGCAGAGGTGGCCTGATGCAGGGCTCTGTCACTGCCATCCAGAGGGACCTTGAGCCATCCAGAGGGACCTTGACAGGCTGGAGAGGTGGGCACAAGCCAACCTCATGAAGTTCAATAAGAGCAAGTGCAGGGTCCTGCATCTGGGTCGAGGCAATCCCAGGCACAAATACAGGCTGGGCAGTGACTGGCTGGAAAGTAGCCCTGAGGAGAGAGACTTGGGGGTGCTGGTGGACAAAAAGCTCAACATGAGCTCCCAATGTGCACTTGCAGCCCGCAAGGCCAATCAGATCCTGGGCTGCATCAGGAGAAGTGTGGCTAGCAGGTCGAGGGAGGTGATCCTCCCCCTCTACTCAGCCCTGGTGAGACCCCACCTGGAGTACTGTGTCCAGTTCTGGAGCCCCTATTACAAGAGGGATGTGGAGGTGCTGGAACGTGTCCAGAGAAGGGCCACAAGGATGATCAGAGGGCTGGAGCACCTCTCCTATGAGAGCAGACTGAAGGAGTTGGGGCTGTTCAGTCTGGAGAAGAGAAGGCTCCGAGGTGACCTAATTGTGGCCTTCCAGTATCTGAAGGGGGCCTACAGGAAGGCTGGGGAAGGACTTCTCAGGATGTCAGGTAGTGATAGGACTAGGGGGAATGGAATGAAGCTGGAGGTGGGGAGATTCAGGCTGGATGTGAGGAGGAGGTTCTTCACCATGAGAGTGGTGAGACCCTGGAATGGGTTGTCCAGGGAGGTGGTCGAAGCCCCGTCCCTGGGGGTGTTTAAGAGCAGGCTGGATGAGGCTCTGTCCAGCCTGATCTAGTGTGGGGTTTCCCTGCCCATGGCAGGGGGGTTGGAACTAGATGATCCTTGTGGTCCCTTCCAACCCTGAATGAAACTATGAAACTATGAAACTGCTGGAACTTCACTCTTCTCCATGCACCCAGCACACCCTTGGCCTTCTTGGCCATGGGAGCGCATTGCTGGTTCCTGGGGAACTTGTTGTTGCCCAGCACTCCCAGATCCTTCTCCTTGGATCTGCTCTCCAGCAGGTCCCCCCTCGGCTGTCCTGCTGCAGCAGGTTGCTCCTCCCCAGCTGCAGGACCCTGCAGCTTTTGAACTTGGAGAGGTTCCTCTTGTCCAGCTCTGCAGCCTGCCTAGCTCTGGCTGGCAGCAGATGGGGGCTGGGTGTCAGGCACTGCTCACACCTTTGCGCCATCCTTTGTCTCTGTGTCCTGGCTGTGACCTCCTGCTGTGTGAGCTGTGACTCATGCCAGGACAGCAGAGAGGCACAGGGGAGGTCACTTCTATTACTGGCAGGCAAAGGTCCCCATCAAGGACCATCAATTAGGGAGATAATTTGCTTCCATTTCCCACCGCTGGAGAACCTGAAACGTGTGCTTCATGCTGTGCTGCACGACAAACCTGCTGCCTCTCATGCCCAGCTGCTCATCTCCCTCACCTCCTGTCCTCTGCTTCTCCTATCACCTCCTGTCCTCTCCTTCTCCTCTCACCTCATCACCTCTGCTTCTCCTCTCACCTCATCACCTCTGCTTCTCCTCTCACCTTATCACCTCTGCTTCACCTCTCACCTCCTGTCCTCTCCTCCTCTCACCTCATCACCTCTGCTTCACCCCTCACCTCATCACCTCTGCTTCTCCTCTCACCTCCTGTCCTCTGCTTCTCCTCTCACCTCCTGTCCTCTGCTTCTCCTCTCACCTCATCACCTCTGCTTCACCCCTCACCTCATCACCTCTGCTTCACCTCTCACCTCCTGTCCTCTCCTTCTCCCATCACCTCCTGTCCTCTGCTTCTCCTCTCACCTTATCACCTCTGCTTCAACTCTCACCTTCTGTCCTCTGCTTCACCTCTCACCTCCTGTCCTCTCCTCCTCTGACCTCATCACCTCTGCTTCTCCTCTAACCTCATGTCCTCTCCTTCTCCTCTCAACTCATCATCTCTGCTTCCCCTCTCACCTCCTGTCCTCTGCCTCTTCTCTCACCTCATCACCTCTGCTTCTCAGCTGCTGTTTCAGTTTTCACCCCAAGTCCTGCACGAGGCCCCAGACCTCCCCTCTGAGCAGGTCTTTGCTATCTCATCTGCCCAGTCCCAGGTTCTCTGCTCTCAGGATTGCTTTATGGAAAAGAAATGAGAGGTTGACCCTCAACAGTTCCTGCTGACAACCTCTGCCTGAGATTGTCCTCAGGCACTCATTCACTTGATGCTGGAGCTTTGGCTCTGGTGCACCCAGGTCCTGTTTGGTGCTGGCTGGATGTGATTCACTGGAGGTATTCAGATGTCTCTGCAGTGTGAGTTCACTCTCTGAGAACTCACCCAGTCCAACCCAAACCCTGGCCCCAAGTGCCATGGCCACAGCTTGCTGCAACACCTCCAGCCATAGGCACTCCACCACTTCCCTGGGCAGCCTGTGCCAATCCCTCACCACTCTGGCACCACAGAAATTGCTCCTCATGCCCAACCTCAACCCTCTCTGGCACCATTTCAGGACATCTCCTCTCATCCTGTCCTTGTTCCTAGAGAGCAGAGCCCAAGCCCCAGCTGGCTGCAGCCTCCTCTCAGGGAGCTGCAGAGAGCAAGGAGGTCTCCCTCAGCCTCCTCTGCTCCACACCAACCCCCCCAGCTCCCTTAGATGCTGCTCCCCAGCCCTCTTCTCCAGACCCTTCCCCACCTTTCTTGCCCTTCTCTGCCCCTGCTCCAGCCCTCAGTCTCCTTCTGGCAGTGAGGGGCCCAGAGCTGAAGGCAGCACTCAAGCTGCAGCCTCAGCAGTGCCCAGCCCAGGGCCACAAGCCCTGCCCTGCTCCTGCTGCCCACACCATTGCTGCTCCAGCCCAGGCTGCTGCTGCCCTTCTTGCCTCCCCTGGACACTGCTGCCTCAGCTCCAGCTGCTGACACCCAGCACCCCCAGGGCCTTTCCTGCTGGGAAAATCACAGAGAGGTGGAGTTGGAACTGGATGACCTTTAATGTCCTCCCCAAGCCAACCCAATCCATGATTCTAAGGATATGGAAGAGTGGAAGGAGAAGCTGGTGTGGCACAGAGTGACTCCTTCCCAGGGCCACAGGTGGTGGATGTGGAAATGAATCAATTATGGTGTGCCAGCTCTTCAACAGTGATGTTGTTTTTCCTCTTTCCACTTAGCTGATGGCCCAGTGGAGATGAATATTGACTTGCAGGCTGCAATTATGACATCAATAGATAAGATGATCTGGCAAGTGGGAAGAGCAAGAGGTTTTCATGCCATTAGCACTCGATCAGTGACTGTTTCCAGCTCTTATCAAGCAGTGCTAATCAACCTTTATTTGCTTAATAAATCCTTATCCCCCAAAGTGTTGATTTTATCAAAATTACCTCCTGGGCAAAGGGTGTAATTTTCCAGTGGTAAATTGAGGGATGTTCTCAATCCTGGTAATTGTCCAATTATTTTGTACAGTTGTTGGGGTTTTGCTGTGGTTTTTATTTCCCCCCCACACCCTGTTTTTAAGAGGGCTGAGTGAGCTGGGAGGCTTCAGGCTTGGTGAACATGACAAATGAGGAGGCACCTGGCAGCCTGTTAATTGCAGGCAGCCTCCTCTCTAACCAGGGAGAATAAAACCTGAGCACGTCTGGTTCCGCGCGGGATCTGGAGAAGGCTTCACACTGCCACACACCAGAGCACAGAAGCAAACATTATCCAACCCTCTTCCCACTCCCCAAACCACAGCCAAACCCACTCTCTTGTGGCCAAGAGAGCCAATGGGATCCTGGGGGGCAGCAAGCAAAGTGTGGCCAGCAGGGCTGGGGAGGTTCTGCTCCCCCTCTGCTCTGCCCTGCTGAGACCACCCCTGGAAGCCTGTGTCCAGCTCTGGGCTCCCCACTTCCAGAGAGACAGAGACCTGCTGGAGAGAGTCCAAGCAGAGGCAGGAGGAGGATTTGGGGCCTTGAGCATCTGCCCTGTGGAGAGAGACTGAGAGCCCTGGGGCTGTTTAGCCTGGAGAGGAGAAGGCTGAGAGGGATCTGATCAATGTCTATCAATAGCTGAGGGCTGGGGGTCAGGTGGAGGGGGCCAAGCTCTTTTGGGTGGTGATCAGCGATAAGGAGCAATGGACACAAACTGGAAGAGGGAAGGCTTCAGCTGCACAGGGGGAGAAAGTTGTTTGGTGTGAGGGTGCTGGAGGCCTGGAGCAGGCTGCCCAGAGAGGTTGTGGAGTCTTCTTGTGTGGAGACTTTCCAAACCCTCCTGGATGCATTCCTGTGCAGACTGCCCTGGGTGCCCCTGCTCTGGCAGGGGTCTTGGGCTAGATGATCTCTGGAGGTCCCTTCCAACCTCTCCTGTTCTCTGATTCTCTGATCTCATTGATTAGTGCTCTGCCAGAGCAGGGAATGGAACCCAGTGCAGAGTGCTCCACAGGGCTCTGTGGGGACAGAGAACACCAAAACCTGTGGTAGGTTAACGCTGTTCTGAAAACAGGGGGGAGGGCTTGCAAGTGCTTTGCCCTCCCTGCAGGGCGTTCTCCCCCGGGAAACTGAGTCTGTTCCACTCCCCCCTCCCCTCCCAGCCCAGCTAGGCTGTAAAACAGGACACTGCTGCCCACCGCAGGCTTGAACTCATGACCTTCCCGTTAAGAGTCTTATGCACTACCAACTGAGACACACAGACCGCCCTGGTTACCAGGTGGTGGCGAGGGGGGAAAAGAGAAAGTGCAGGATCCCCCGCTGATGTCTTGTAGGGGAGCAAGGCATTATGGGATGAAATACCTGCCTTCCTGTGTCCACCCACTGGGCTGGACTCCTTTGG
This sequence comes from Melanerpes aurifrons, assembly GCA_011125475.1. Classification (NCBI taxonomy): domain Eukaryota; kingdom Metazoa; phylum Chordata; class Aves; order Piciformes; family Picidae; genus Melanerpes; species Melanerpes aurifrons. The sequence continues at coordinate 306,564 of WWNC01000122.1, read as the reverse complement.
GACACAGGAGGTGTTTCTCATGTGAACACAGCAGGGGGCACCTGGCCCAAACTACTACAAAACCAGAGAAGTTAATGGATTCATACAATCAGGGAATGTTTGGGGTCAGAAAGGGCATTAATAAGTCAGGGAAGTGTGGCCAGCAGGGCCAGGGAGGGGATTCTTCCCCTCTGCTCCACTCTGCTCACACCCCACTGCAGCTCTGGGTCCAGGTCTGTAGCCTCTGTTCCAGGAAGGCTCTGGGGGTGCTGGAAGGGGTCCAGAGAAGGGCCCCGAGGAGGAGCAGAGGGCTGGAGCTGCTCTGCCATGGAGACAGCCTGAGAGAGTTGGGGTTGTGCAGTCTGGAGAGGAGAAGGCTCCCAGGAGAGCTTCTTGAGGCCTTCCAGGATCTGCAGGGGACTACAGGAAAGCTGGGGAGGGACTTGTGAGGGTGTGAGGGAGTGATAGGACTGGGGGGGATGGAGCAGAACTAGAAGTGGGGAGATGGAGCTTGGCTGTGAGGAAGAAGTTGTTCCCCATGAGGGTGGTGAGAGACTGGCCCAGGTTGCCCAGGGAGGTGGTGGAAGCCTCCTGCCTGGAGGTGTTTGCAGCCAGGCTGGAGGTGGCTGTGAGCAACCTGCTGTGGTGTGAGGTGTCCCTGCCCATGGCAGGGGGGCTGGGGCTGGGTGAGCCTTGAGGTCCCTTCCAGCCCTGACAGTTCTGTGATCCTATGAAAGGGTTTGGTCATGGTGAGTTGTGGTGCAGAAGGCAACTCCTAACATCCCTGAACACTTTATAGCACCAGAGCTGGAAGCATTGTGATGTCCACCTTCAGGGAGAAAACCTTCCTGCATTGATCTGCTCTTCCACAGCCACGGTTATCAACCTTGCTCTATCTCCACCTCAGGTGTCTTTGCACTGCTGTGTGGGATGGCAAGGGGCACTTGTAAGGGTCTGAGACTTCAAGAGCTGCTCAAAAGCCAAATGTCTTCTGATATGGAAATACTGCTTCTGCAGCAGGCTGTGCTCCAGAAACGGTGCACTCTGCCAGATGGTCTTACCAGGTGATCTCTGCCACTTCCATAGAACCAGAGAATCATGGAATTGTTTGGCTTGGAAGAGCCCTCTGAGCTCATCCAGTCCAATCCCCAACCCCACCATGGGCACCAAACCCTGGCCCCAGGTGCCATGGCCACAGCTTGCTGCAACACCTCCAGCCATAGGCACTCCACCACTTCCCTGGGCAGCCTGTGCCAATCCCTCACCACTCTGGCACCACAGAAATTGCTCCTCATGCCCAACCTCAACCTCCCCCAGCACAATTTCAGGACATCTCCTCTCATCCTCTCCTTGTTCCTAGGGAGCAGAGCCCAAGCCCCAGCTGGCTGCAGCCTCCTCTCAGGGAGCTGCAGAGAGCAAGGAGGTCTCCCTCAGCCTCCTCTGCTCCACACCAACCCCCCCAGCTCCCTTAGATGCTGCTCCCCAGCCCTCTTCTCCAGACCCTTCCCCACCTTTCTTGCCCTTCTCTGCCCCTGCTCCAGCCCTCAGTCTCCTTCTGGCAGTGAGGGGCCCAGAACTGAAGGCAACACTCAAGGTGCACTCCAGACCCTTCCCCAGACCCCTTTGATGTGACCACAGAAGTAAACCACAGACTTTGAGCTTTAATTTGTGCCACCAGTTGTTTAGGTGTCCCAAATGCCCCAGAGCAGCAGGAACAAGTGTGGGCACCACATTATTGATGTTCTTGTTTTGAAAGGATCCACAAATGAGCACTGGAGGGAAAGGATGAAGGAGAGCAGATTGAAAAAACAACAAACAAAACAAACCAAGCACATTTGGGTCAGAAGCACAACACCTGACACAGCAATGAAATTTCTGCCTGATAAATTGATGTAAATCAGGCCTGCAAGGAGCACTCTCATCTTAAAGCTGTCTGCTGCAAGGGCCACAGGAAAAGTGATAAAGTGGCAATGTGGCAACATGGGGAGGGCTGGCTTGATGTGATAGCAAAGGGACAGGGCTCAGGGCTTTTTCTACTGAACAATGAATCATAGAACCATAGAGGGGTTTGGGTTGGAAGGGACCTCAAAGCTCATCCAACTCCAAGCCCCTGCCATGGGCAGGGACACCTCCCACCAGCCCAGGCTGCTCAAGGCCTCATCCAGCCTGGCCCTCAACACCTCCAGGGTGGAGGCAGCCACAGCCTCCCTGGGCAACCTGTGCCAGTCCCTCCCCACCCTCACTCCTCACCCTCCTCACCCTCACCCTCACCCTCACCCAACAATTTCTTCCTCATCTCCACTCTCAGTCTGCCCTCTCCCAGCTCCAAGCCATTGTCCCTGGTCCTGGCACTCCCAGCCCTTGTCCCAGGTCCCTCCCCAGCTCTCCTGGAGCCCCTTCAGGTACTGAGAGGCTGCTTTGAGCTCTCCCTGGAGCCTTCTCTTCTCCAGCCTCCACAGCCCCAACTCTCCCAGCCTGTCCCTACAGCAGAGGTTCTGCAGCCCTCTGCTCCTCTTGGTGGCCTCCTCTGGAGCCTCTCCAGCAGCTCCAGCTCCTTCTCGTGCTGGGGGCCCCAGAGCTGGAGGCAGTGCTGCAGGTGGGGTGTGAGCAGAGCAGAGGGGCAGAATCCCCTCCCTGTGCTGCTGCTCTCCTGCTCTGGATGCAGCTCAGCACACAGCTGCCTGCTGGGCTGCCAGGGACCATTGCTGGCTCCTGGGGAGCTTGTCACCAGCTGACCTCCCCAAGGCCTTCTCCTGCAGGCTGCTCTCAGCCACTCCTCAGCCAGCCTGGATTGGTGCTGGGGATGGCCCTGAGCCAGCTGCAGGAACCTTGCCCTTGGCCTTGGTGAACTGCATGAGGTTGGCTTAGGCCCAGCTCTGCAGCCTGTCCAGGAGCCTCTGGATGGATCCCTGCCTTCCATCCTGTCCAGGGGCTTTTTCCTCCCAGATTCATCTCCTTTTCCATGAGGACACCTGGAGATGAAGCTCTCCTGATGCTTTTTGCTCCCAGCTGCACCTCCTTTTCCTGGCTTTGCTCTTTGTACCTGAGAGGTCCTGCAGCAGGAGAGCCAGACCAGTGTCAGGTGGAGCCAGAGGGAGAAGATGACCCTGGAGCTCACTTTGGAAGGATGCTTCACTTGTTGGGGAAATGGATGGCAAACACACACAAAATGTGTGTGGGGGATGAAGAGAGTTCTGTGCCCTGTGTCCTCATTGCAACGTTTGGAGCTCCACCTCGTGGAACATGGACACTGATGCTGAGGTCCATCCAACCCCTCTGGAGCTGAGCCATGGATGTACTTCTTAGGGAACTTGGTCGTTCCAACCCCTCTGGGGCTGATCTGGCATAGATGTGGATTTGCTTCTTAGGGATCTTGCTGTGCCTTTTAAAGGATGGTAAATGCAGTGCAGGAGCCATGGAACCATATGGCATCATTTTGGCTGAAAGAGACCTCCAAGATCATGAAGTTCAACCCTTACCCCAGCACTGCCCCAGGGCACCACCAAACCATGGCCCTCATCACCACATCTCCAGGGCTTTGAAACCCCTCCAGAGATGAGGACTTCACCACTGCCCAGGGCAGCCTGGGCCAGGCCTGGACAACCCTAAAGAGGCAGAAATTGTTCCTCATGTCCAACCTGAGCACAGGAGGACAGCAAAGCAGGGCTGAGGCAAATCCAGAGGGAGCAGGGAAGTGACTGTGCCCTGGGACTCAGCTCTGGGGAGGCCACACCTCGAGTGCTGTCTCCAGTTTGGGGCACTCAGCACAAGAGAGATGTGGAGGTGCTGGAGCCAGGGCAGAGCAGGGCAAGGGAGCTATGAAGGGCCTGGAGAAGAAATGTGATGAGGAGAGCCTGAAGGAGCTGGGGATGCTTAGTGTGAAGCAGAGCAGGCTGAGGGCAGAGCTCATAGCTGTCTCCAGCTCCCTGAAAGGAGGTTGTGGAGAGGTTGGTGCTGGCCTCTGCTCCCAGGGAATTAGTGACAGGACAAGAGGGAAGAGCCTCAAGCTGCCACTGGGCAGCTTCAGACTGGACAGGAGGAAAGATTTAGTGCCAGCAGGAGTGGTCAGGGACTGGAATGTGCTGCCCAGGGAGGTGGTGGAGTCCCCATTAGGGTGGAGGTGTTTCAAGGTGGTTTGGATATGGTGCTTGGGGCTCTGGTTTAGGGGTGACCCTTGGAGAGTAAGGTGAGGGGTTGGACTTGGTGCTCCTGAGGACCTGCTCCAATCTGAATGTTTCTGTGAGTTTGTGAAATTCTCCTTTGAACTGCAGGATGCTGCTTCTTGCAGCACACCTGAGACATCTCAGATGTGTCTCCTGAGGCTGCAGCTGGGGAGGAGGTGAGAGGAGGCTGTAAATGGAGAATTCCTTCTTCCCTCCACTTCCATAGCAGCTCAGCACAGTCTTGCCTGTGGCTTGGTTAGCTCCAGCTGTCATGGTCTGCAGAGTGGACACCATGATGTGGCAGCATTTCCATCCAAAGGCAGCCCCCCTGCTGTTGCCTCCAGCCTCCGGCCATTCAGTCAAGCAGGCAAAGGGACTGATCAAGCAGCAAATAAACCCACAAAAAGGTCTGCAGCAGCCTGAGCTGCTTCTGTGAACAGTTTGCTCACTCAGAGAAGGGCAGGGGTTGGAAGTGACCTCTGGAGTACCTGGTCTATTCTATTCTATTCTATTCTATTCTATTCTATTCTATTCTATTCTATTCTATTCTATTCTATTCTATTCTTATTCTATTCAGAATCAAAGAATTCTTTCACCTGGAAGAGCTCTCCAAGATCATCCAGGCTCAGGCTCTTAGAGATCATCCAGGCTCAGGCTCTTAGAGAATCACAGAATGGGTTGGGATGGGTTGGGATGGAAAAGGCCTCTCAGCTCATCCAGTCCAACCACAACCCTGTGGTGAAGGCATATCATGTCCAGATATTTGATGCCGAATTTTGCCCCAAAAGGCGAGAATAACTGCCTAAGAGACTCAGTTTAAGTCAGATAGACAGGAGGTATTTTATTGGCAACGCGTTGGAGAAATCACTAAATGGATTTCTGCCTGTCCCGTAACAAAAGCATGCCTTTTATACAGTTTTGGATGTAGTATTGCATCAGATCTTAATCATATCTTTGCATACATATTCATGTTGGTGTAGGCTGAGCGTGGGCGGGGCATCTCTTTGACGATCTTCTTGGTGGTCATTCCGTGGCCTTCATCATGGGCAGGGGTTTCCTGATGAGTCTTCCTCCTTAAACTTTAGCCTTGTTGGCTCTGAATCATGCCTACCCTAACAGTTCTTGTCAGTCCTTATCTTTTTTCTGTCACAGTGACCCATGCCTCAACTAATTTACTGCTTTATCTGCTTCATGCTTTCGAAAGCTCTCTGTTCTGGGGCTTCATTCCCCCCTTTTTCTTATAATTGACGAATTCTTTCGTCAAATTCTAATATTCCCATCTCTATTTACTCAGCGGCATATTTCCACCCCTGGGGCAAGCCAGTCAGAACAATCAGGCTCTAGCTGCTTCTCCACCCCTCCAGGAAAACAGCACGCTGAGCCTTTCACAACCCTGCACGGACCTATCCCAAGCCCAGTGCTGACCGCTTCCAGCCGCTGCCCGAGGCTCTACAGATGCATGTCACGGTACACCGCCTTCCCGCTAGGCGTTCGCGTACCAAAACGTGACGGCATCCAACAACTTTACCTCCCCTGGCGGAGGGAGGAGCCAGGTGCTCGGCGCCATTTTCGGAACTCGTCCGAAAAAGTTGGGGAAGAGACTAGGGCCGCCCGCAGCCCGAGCGTACGGCCGGTCCCGCCGCCACTGCATCTCAAGTGGGCGGCCGGGGACTGCCGTCGCTGCTCCGAGCGCACAGCAGGGCTCCGCCCATCTCTGCCGCCGCGGCACAGAATCAAAATCACCTCCACCCCTCGGACACTCAAACGGCTTCTCCAGCTGGAGTCCCCCTCGGCCCCCGGGGCTTTGGGAGCTGGCTCGCCCGTTCGCAGCGGCTGGCCCTATCCCGCAGCGAGAACGGACCTGACTTTGACCTGCTCGCCGCTGCCTCTCCCCCACTTCACTCCCTGCCGCTGTCGCTGGTACACGGCTGTGAACCAAGGTGGGTTTGCAGATGATAACACAAAATACCAAGTCCTTATTCAAACTTGAGTCTTACTAAATTGCGAGATTCTTGCAGACAACATAACAATGTTAGACAAAGTGTGACACAAATGTATCTTTTCAGAAACAAAGCAACAACATTTAAGATGAAAGAGAATAAACAAAGCAACAACATTAAGATGAAAGAGAATCATACACCCGATTAACAAACACTCCGATTTCCAATGGGGACTCGAACCCCTTATTTTCCAGTGGGGCTCGTCCCAAATTTCCAATGGGGCCTCGAACCCCTCTTTGTGGGACTCTGCCAGGGCGTCCCCAGGCTTTCCCGTGAGGTGACCACGTCTGGTCCCTGTTTCCCAGTCAAAGCGCTTTATCCCAAAATCAATAAACAATTAAAAAATACCTCTTGATTGGAGCAGGAGATGCAGGTAACCCTTCATCCACCAACGAGCACTGGTCCGGGGGTCTCTTCTGACAAAAAGTCGTCAGGGCGCCCAGAGGGTCCCGCCCCGGACCCGTGCTCGGGAGGATTCCTTAGGACCTGGGTCTCCTGTCTGGTCCCATCTGGGTCGCCAGAAAATGATGCCGAATTTTGCCCCAAAAGGCGAGAATAACTGCCTAAGAGACTCAGTTTAAGTCAGATAGACAGGAGGTATTTTATTGGCAACGCGTTGGAGAAATCACTAAATGGATTTCTGCCTGTCCCGTAACAAAAGCATGCCTTTTATACAGTTTTGGATGTAGTATTGCATCAGATCTTAATCATATCTTTGCATACATATTCATGTTGGTGTAGGCTGAGCGTGGGCGGGGGCATCTCTTTTGACGATCTTCTTGGTGGTCATTCCGGTGGCCTTCATCATGGGCAGGGGTTTCCTGATGAGTCTTCCTCCTTAAACTTTAGCCTTGTTGGCTCTGAATCATGCCTACCCTAACAGTTCTTGTCAGTCCTTATCTTTTTTCTGTCACAGTGACCCATGCCTCAACTAATTTACTGCTTTATCTGCTTCATGCTTTCGAAAGCTCTCTGTTCTGGGGCTTCATATTGAAAGTTGTCCCATCACATGGACAAGTTCCCCCTCCTTTCATGAGGGGAACAAATGTGGGGCAGGCTGTGGATGTGGTCTACCTGGACTTCAGCAAGGCCTTTGACGCTGTCCCCCACAGCAAACTGCTGGCTAAGCTGTCAGCCCATGGCTTGGACAGCAGCACTCTGAGCTGGGTTAGGAACTGGCTGGAGGGCCAAGACCAGAGAGTGGTGGTGAATGGTGCCACATCCAGCTGGCAGCCAGTCACTAGCGGTGTGCCCCAAGGATCAGTGCTGGGCCCCATCCTGTTCAATATCTTCACTGATGATCTGGATGAGGGGATTGAATCAATCAGCAGCAAGTTTGCAGACGACACCAAGCTGGGAGCAGTTAGAGGGCAGAAGGGCTCTGCAGAGGGACCTTGACAGGCTGGGCAGATGACCAGAGTCCAACAGGATGGCATTCAACAAGTCCAAGCTTCCGTTGGATGGGATGCTTGTGCTAATACCAAGTATGGCACAACTCTAGCTTCACGCCTCCCATAGGCTGAGGCTGGCTCTTTATGAGAGTGCCCATTGGCCAAATCTAGCCTCGAGAGACCTATTAAGTATTACCCCAGCTTGTAAATACGTTTCATTTTGTTCTCTCTCCTTGCTAAAGCCTAAGCTCGTGCCATAGGCTTACTGTTAAGCCTGCATCTGGGCAGGCCTGTTGAGCCTTAGGCCTGAGAATATCTCTGGAGGAGAGATCAATACTGAGAGCCTGAGAAGCTCCAGCGTTGCACTGCCAGTCTCACCGGCTGGAAGAGCCCTCCGTCTCTTACGGAGGACTGGACCCCTGAGGGTACATTCTGCCCAGCTGCCAGGGAAGGGACTTAGCTGAGTCTGGCAGTCCACACATCTGCCTCAGCCTGAAGCAGCAGATTAACGGGATGGCACAACACTGTGTGTGTCAGCTCGGAAACCAGGAGCATTGCTTAATCTCATGCCTGCGTAATGCTGCTGCTGTGGGGGAGAAGAGAAGCCATTTCTTCTGCAGATCCGTGCCCTGTGAACCTCAGGGAAGCCTCGAGCACTGTCCCTGCCTGTGCTCCAAAGGCAGGACTCTTCCGAGAGCGTCCGGCTGCTCCTTGGAGCCAAACAAAGCGGAAGCTGCTGCTCCACGCAGCCGCGCTTTTCCCCGGGGCCGTCCACGCCAGCCCTGAAGCCTGTTGCCGCAGCGCCGACCCCGCCGGGTCCACCCCCACCTACCATCGCACCAGATCGGAAACCTCTGAGGCCCACCTACCAGGAACCATCGCCCCGCCCTGCCATGCGGGCCGACTCTGCGAGGGCTGACCCCGTCCCGGGACCAGCCCTACCGGCCCTGCCGGGCCAATCCCGCAAGACCTCTTCCTGCCGTTCGGAGGGAGTCTCCCGAGCCCTGCGAAGGGAGTCTGCCGTCTGGACCAGCCTAGGAGCCAGCCCGGCGACAGCAGTCTGCCGGAAGCTAACCTCGCTACTGACAAAGGACGCAGCGTGTCTTCCACGTGCTTTCCCCTCACTAACACTCAGTTCAAAGCACCCGTGTCCACCAGCATGATCTCTCCAGCCCAACTCTCCGATACCCATTGGAAAGTCTCTGTATATACTTAAGCGAGAGTCCCCCAGCGTCTCGTCGAGTCGCCACCTGGTGGACGAGCGGTGGAACTGCACCCTTCGTTACAGCAATAGGAACTAATTCTGTAAATATCCTAATTGAGTCCATATTATGAACACTAAACCACCTATGGGACGTGTTTCACAATTGTGCACTGGAATATGTATATAAAATGGTGACTCATGGGTTATTAATAATAATTAATTAAAATCCATATTTATACAATTCATATTTCATAATAATTAATTAATAACCGCTTCATCACAAACCCGACCCCACGATAGGCACCAAACCCTGGCCCCAGGTGCCATGGCCACACCTTCTTGCAACACCTCAAGACATGGGGACTCCACCACCTCCCTTGGCAGCCTGGCCCAACCCTTGATCACTGTGGCAGCACAGAAATTGTTCCCCATGCCCAACCTCAACCCTCTTCCTGGCACAATTTCAGGACATTTCCTCACCTGAGACTAGGGAGCAGAACCCAAGCCCCACCCAGCTGCAGCCTCCTCTTAGGGAGCTGTAGAGAGCAAGGAGGTCTCCCTCAGCCTCCTCTGCTCCACACCAAACATCCCCAGGTCACAGAAATCAGAGAATAATAGAATGGTCTAGGCTGGAGGGAACCTCCAAAGGTTTAGGGATCATGTTGTGATGGTTCCTCCTTTGCTTTGGAAGAGCTGCAGATGAAAGTGGAGAGAAGCAGGCAGGGCATCACTCCTCACTGGGGCTGCTCTTCTCCAGACTCTCAGCCCCAAGGCTCTCAGCCTTTGCTCCTCACAATGCTGCTCCAGGACCCTCAGCCTCTTCCCAGCCTCCCTTGGACTCTCTCCAGCAGTTCCCTGTCCCTCTTGAACTGCAGATCCCAGAACAAGACCCAGAATTCCAGCTGTGGCCTCAGGAGTGCAGAGTAGAGGGGAGGGAGAAACTCCCTTGCTCTTCATGTTTCCCAGGACCCCTTTGGCCTTCTTGGCCACCAGGGCACATTTCTGGCTCCTGGGAACTTGCTGTCCCACATCACTCCCAGATCCTTCTCCACGGAGCTGCTCTTTAGCATACCCCCCTCACCTATGCTGCTGTGGGAGGTTGTTCATCCCCAGATGCAGGACCCTACCCTTGCCCTGGTTGAACTTCATGAGGTTCCTCTTCCCCAACTCTCCACCCTATTCCCAGGGTGAAGGGCAGCATGGTTTGATGGGGTGGGTGTCAGCCAGCCCTCCCAGTTTGGTATCATCAAATACAGACACACACAGCCCTTCCCCATCCCTCCCTCTGAGAACTCTGCAGCTGCAGATGAGACAAACCAGAGATTCACGTTTAAAATGTAAACCAAGGAAATTAAAGAAAAAGAAAACAACACAGAAAGGAGGAGAATTCAGCCAGGAGCTACCTTTTGATAATGGAAGGCCATCTAGGCTGAGCACATGTATCACAGGACCAGAGCATAGGACAGGTTGACAGGGACCTCCAGAGATCATCCATCCCAACCCCCTGCCAGAGCAGGGGCACCCAGGGCAGTCTGCACAGGAATGCATCTGGGGGGGTTGGAAAGTCTCCACATAAGGAGACTCCACAACCTCTCTGGGCAGCCTGCTCCAGGACTCTGGCACCCTCACACCAAACAACTTTCTCCTCCTGTGCAGCTGAAGCCTTCTCTCTTCCAGTTTGTGTCCATTGCTCCTTTGCTGAGCACCACCCAAAAGAGCTTGGCCCCCTCCCCTTGCCCCCCAGCCCTCAGCTATTGATAAACATTGATCAGATCCCTCTCAGCCTTCTCCCCTCCAGGCTAAACAACCCCAGGGCTCCCAGTCTCTCTCCACAGGGCTGATGCTCAAGGCCCCAAATCCTCCTCCTGCCTCTGCTTGGACTCTCTCCAGCAGGTCTCTGTCTCTCTGGAAGTGGGGAGCCCAGAGCTGGACACAGGCTTCCAGGGGTGGTCTCAGCAGGGCAGAGCAGAGGGGGAGCAGAACCTCCCCAGCCCTGCTGGCCACACTTTGCTTGCTGCCCCCCAGGACCCCATTGGCTCCCTTGGCCACAAGGGCCCCTTGCTGTCCCCTGCAGAACTTGCTGCCCAGCAGCACCCCAAGGGCTTCCTGCGTGGAGCTGCTCTGCAGCAGGGCAGCCCCAGCCTGTCCTGGTGCCTGTTTCATCTGCTGGGCAACACAGCTGGAGCAATGAGCATTTTATTGTCCTTTTCTCTTCCAGTTTGCCTTCTTCCCAGGTGCTCTCTGCTTCTCTCCAGCAGGATGGCAGCATCCTCATTTCCTCTTCCACATTCACTTGCTTCCATTCCTGACTGCCTCTTCACTCCACAAACAGCCCTGGGCTCCTGGAACACAGAACCACAGAGTCAGAGAACTGCTTGGCTGGGAAAAGTCCTCTCAGATCCCCCAGACCAAGCCTCCCCCCAGCCCCAGCAGGGCCACTAAACCAGGGCCATGAAGGGAAGAGAAAGGTTTCTACGGGCAAAAAAAGAATCATAGAATCATACAGAAGAATCATACATTCTTGGCAGAGCCAGCCAGGAGTAGGAGTTATTACCAAGAATGTGCTGGGTTGAGGCAGCCCCCTTCCCCACCACAACCGAAAAATAACAACTCAGACAAACGGATTGCAAAAGTGATGGAAGGTTTAAACAGAAAGCAGTGAACGTTTACAGAAAGCCAAAAGCACAGTGACAAAGAAAGATCCCAAAACAGACCCAAAGAGATCCCATCCCCACCTGAGGGTACACCCAAGACCCCCAGGGCTTCTTCTTCCCCCTCCCACTGCTAGGCTAGTCTCAGCTGGCCAGATCTGAGACTGCCCATCCCCCCATGGCCTTGGGCCTAGCCAGGCCCAAAGCCAGGAGACATCTCCCCCAGTTACCGGCTGACGGAGGAGGAAGAGAAGAGCAAGTGCTAGACTCCACACTGCATCTTATAGTGGTGCAAAGAATTGTGGTAGGAAATACTACATAATTTCCTGTGTCCACCCCTCTGGGCTGGACTTCTGGACACAGGAAGCAAACATTGCAGGGGGCACCCAGCTCAAACTGCAACACATAGAAACAGTAAGGTTGGAAAAGACCTCAAAGATCATCACGTCCAACTTGTCACCAAGATCTCATGACTGCTAGACCATGGCACCAAGTGCCACATCCAATCCCCTCTTGAACACCTCCAGGGATGGTGACTCCACCACCTCCCTGGGCAGCTGTGCCCGGTTGACGCTGTCCCCTTAAGAAAGGGAATATGGTGGACGGAAGTTGGTAAACGGAAGGAATATTTTAAACTAATTTTCATTGGTCAGGTGGGAGGAAGCACTATCTGGCCTGAGAGTGAAGTGGGCATTCCCAGCACTTCTCTGTCACTCTTGCTTCCGCATCTCCTTCGGTGCAGCAGCTCCCCTGTGCTGGGCTTTCTGCCAAGGCTCCGGCCTTGAAAAACTGATAACCAGGCCTGTAACTGCTTTCAATTAACACAACCTGCTTTTAACTTCTTTCTTTCTTCTTTCTCCCTCTTTTCCGAACTATTCTGGGGAAGGGGGAAGGGAGGGAGAGCGGAGGTGGGGAACCCCTCGGCCGAGGGGGGTTACTCTCATTTCTGTGTTACACTGCTGTATATCTTTGTATATATTGTAGATATTGTAAATTTGTAAATATTCCCCTGCAAAATCCTACACTGCTTTGTAAATATAGCTCCACTGCTTTGCTAATTCAGCTGGTGAGGTTTTTTTTTTCCTTTCCCTTCAATTTTTTTTTCCCTTTTACCTTACAAGGGGGAAGGGAAGAGGCTTCTTGGCCTCACCCCTTCCAACCCACCATTTTTTTTTTATTGGCGTACCCAACGTGCGGCAGATAATTAGTTTAATTTATTACTTGATTGATTTAGTGTTTTCCAGCTGAATTAGCAAACATGAAGGTCTTGTGGTTTGTGGAGCGATTGTTCTTTTCAATTTTTGGGGCTCTGGTTTACAGATATTGTTTGGGTTTGCTTTTGGATTACCTGGGTAAATACTTGGTGCGGACAATTTATATGTGGGTTATGTATAGAGTTAAATTATGGTATGGAAAATGTATTAATTTATTATGGCCAGTGAGATACAGGAATGTTACCTCCACCACTCTCCCAATTGAGATAAAGGGTTTTAAGATTCCGCCTGAGGAGAGAGTAACTTTAGGTGATGCCTGGGACCCAAAAGTGATTTATTTGATGTGTATAAATCTGTTGCTGGTGATGGTGATTGCATATTTGCTGTTCTCTTTGTGGCGAGAGAAAAGGTGTCCAGAGCTTGTTTTGTTATTAAAACTAGACCAAAAAGAAAACGCCGTGGCTCTCGATCAGTCCCAGAGTCATCTAGTGATGAGGACTGTGGAGAACCTGTGTTAGTCAAAAAGAAGGCTAAAAAGTCAATTGGTAAAGCAGCTCTAAATGACTTTGCTGATTCTAGCAAGCAGCCAAGGGCATCGGCTGGTATCAACATGGCGCCTACTCCTTCTTCTCCTTCTTCTCCATCGGCCATTAACGGAGCAACGCTACTTCCGCCTACTCCTCGGTGGGACCGGGAAGTCACTGCCCCAGCAGCTGATTTATCTCAGGATCTGTCAGCTTCCATTAAGGTGGCTGTCAATTCAAACACAGCTCCAGTTAAGGTGGCTCCTTTAAAGACTAGAAGTGGAAAGGCCAAAGATGGAGAAGAAGAGGAGCTGGAGACTGATCCTGGTGAGGGGCCCTCTACTCTAAGAGATCCTGCTCAGGAGGAAGAGGTGGTTTGTTTTAAAGATCTAGTTAACCTAGTGAGATCAAAGCAGGATACAGATGAAGCTAGGAAAGCAGCTGGCAAAGGTGGTTCTCAGCTTAAAGAGATCCTTAGGAGAATGACAGCAGGATTATATGGGCAAAGAATTCAGGAGATGAAGAGCAAGATGATATTTTGGAGTGTTCTTCTCCAAGGGAGGAATTGCGTAATATCCGTAAAGATTTCACCAGGGCGGATAAGGAACCAGTTCTAGCTTGGCTTAGTAGGTGTTATGATACAGGTGCTCCAGCTCTAACAGTTGGAGACAAGTCAGCAGCTCAGTTAGGAACTCTCTCAAGGGACAATGGAATAGATAGACATCTAGGGCAGAGCTCTCGGTAAGGTTAATCTGTGGATACGCCTTTCAATGGCGGTTGCCCTGAGATATCCTTCCCGAGATGATCTTCCATGGAATCCTAAACCCTGGACTACCATAGATGAGGGAATTAAGCGCTTGAGAGAATTTGCTGTTAGAGAGCTACTCTATGGTGAACATGAAACTCTGAATCCTGATGACATTCCTGTGGGTATTGGTCTTGCTAAAAGATCATCAAACTTGCTCCTTCCAATTATGCAAACATTCTGGCAAGCAGAATTGTGTCACGAAGTTATGGTGGAGCTTCTCCCACGGTTGGCCAATTCAGTGATCAAATGAGACAATTGGAGGATAGCATGACACGTGGTTCTTTGGTTTCAGCCATTGAAACTCTGTCTGGAAAAATTGAGAATTGCATGAGAGAGTTAAAAGATGAATTTAGAAATTCCATATCCCAATTGGCACAAAGGGATAATTTCAATTCTTCCTCCAGGTGGATACAAGTTTCATCTGTGAGGAATACACGTCCTCCAAGGAGGTCATTCCAAAACAGGTCATTCCAAAACAGGTCGTTCCAAAACAGACCACCAAAGCAATCACGTAGAACTATTTGGATAACTCTGCGTGATCAGTTTGGTGAGAACATGAACCGCTGGGATGGCCAACCAACTTCTAATCTTTTCAGGAGACTGAGGGAATTGCAAAGTGGCAGAACCCGAGGTAGCAATACCAGAAGGGTAGCTGTTACTTCCACAGTTCCCAGAACGACTCTTATGGCTCCAACAGTGGCTCCAGTTATAACATGCAAAGTCATAACCCTGCAAACTATGTGCAATGCACATGTGCGCATGTTCCCCATAACTAGGGGTGCCCTGCCTCCCGCCAGGGGAGGAGAGGATCACAGAGATAATAGAATCTATTGGGATGTGTACATCCAGTGGCCTGGCACTTCACAATTTCGGAAGTACAGGGCCTTGGTTGACACAGGAGCTCAGTGCACCATAATACCATCAAATTATCAGGGATCAGAGTCTATAACTATTCTGGGAGTCACTGGTGGATCTCAAGAGTTAAGTAAAGTAGAGGTTAATATAAGTTTAACTGGTAAACAATGGAGGAAGCATACAGTTGTGACCGGACCTGATGCACCTTGTATTTTGGGAATTGATTTTCTGAGAGAAGGGCGTTTCAAAGACCTAGAGGTTACAAATGGGCTTTTGGAGTAGCTTCAATAGAAATTGATGGACAGAGATTGAAGCTGTCTGCCAGACCTGAACTTTCTGATGAATCTGCAGTTGTGGGACAACATAAGATACAGGACATTAAATTGCCGGTTGCTTCTCAGACTGTGCATCACAGACAATACAGAACCAACCGTGACTCTTTGTTGCCCATTCAGAATCTGATTCGTCAGTTGGAGAGTCAGAAAGTCGTCAGCAAAACTCATTCACCTTTCAACAGTCCAGTGTGGCCTGTGCCAAAGCAGAATGGAGACTGGCGTCTGACAGTAGACTACCGAGCCCTAAATGAAGTGACACCACCTATGAGTGCAGCAGTACCAGACATGATGGAGCTACAGTATGAGCTGGAATCCAAAGAGGCCAAATGGTATGCTACCATAGACATTGCTAATGCATTTTCTCTATTCCCATAGCAGAGGAATGCAGGCCTCAGTTCGCTTTCACCTGGAGAGGAATCCAGTACACTTTCAACAGGCTGCCAATGGGCTGGATCCACAGCTCAAGCATCTGTCATGCAGTGATCCACGATGCTCTGGAGAAAGGCAGCGCTCCAGAACACATCCAGTTCATCGATGATATCATCGTCTGGGGTAAAACTGCTGAGGAAGTCTTCAAGAAAGGTAACAAAATCATTGACATTCTTCTGAATGCAGGTTTTGCCATCAAACGAGACAAGGTGAAAGGACCTACCACAGAAATTCAGTTTCTGGGAGTGCGGTGGCAGGATGGACGCCCGACACATTCCAGTGGATGTGGTAAATAGAGTCTCTACTATGGCAAGTCCCACAAACAAGCAAGAGACCCTACGTTTCTTGGGGATAGTGGGATTTTGGAGACTGCACATTCCTGGATACAGTCAGATTGTGAAGCCTCTGTGATGTGACTCGAAAGAGAAACCATTTCCACTGGGGACCTGAACAACAAGCAGCCTTTGACCAAATAAAGCAAGAGGTAATTCAAGCGATGGGTCTGGGACCTGTCCGAGATGGTCCAGACATTAAGAACATTTTTGTACACGGCTGCAAGTGACAATGGTCCAACCTGGTGCTTGTGGCAAAAGCTCCAGGTGAGACACGTGGACGACCTCTTGGTTTCTGGAGTCGAGGTTACAGAGTTCAGAGGCTAATTATACTCCAACAGAGAAGGAAATTTTAGCTGCCTATGAAGGAGTGAAGGCATCTTCTGAAGTGATTGGAACTGAATCACAACTTCTCTTAGCTCCCAGATTACCAGTTTTGAATTGGATGTTCAAAGGCAAAGGTTCCACACCACATCATGCCACAGACTCCACATGGTCTAAGTGGATGGCTCTGATAACACAGAGAGCTCGAATGGGAAATCTTGAAAGACCTGGTCTAGTGGAGGTGATCTCAAGTTGGCCTGAAGGTATCAACTGTGCTAAACCTCCAGAGGAGAAAGTAACTCGTGCTGAGGAAGCTCCTCCTTACAATGACTTGTCTGATGATGAAAAGAAATATGCTTTGTTCACAGACGGTTCCTGTCGTCTTGTTGGAAACAAGCGAAGGTGGAAGTCTGCAGTGTGAGTCCAACACGCCGAGTTGCAGAGGCGAAAGATGGAGAAGGAGAATCCAGTCAGTTCGCAGAGGTAAAAGCTGTCCAGCTAGCTCTCGGCGTAGCTGAACGTGAGAGATGGCCAAAGCTTTATCTCTACACCGACTCATGGATGGTAGCCAATGCTCTATGGGGTTGGCTAAAGAACTGGAAGAAGAGTGGTTGGCAGAGAAAAGGAAAACCCATTTGGGCAGCCAACCTATGGCAGGACATTGCTGATCGAATCGAGAGAATTCCCAGTGAAAGTGAGGCACATCGATGCTCACATTCCTAAGAGCAAAGCTACTGAGGAACAGCAACACAACCATCAGGCAGATCTAGCTGCAAGAGTTTCTCAAGTAGACATGGACTCTAATCTTGATCTCGACTGGAAACACCGAGGTGAGATATTCTTAGCTCGGTGGGCTCACGATTCAGGACATCAAGGCAGAGATGCAACATACCAATGGGCTCGTGACAGATCCATAGACATTTCCATGGATGCTATTACACAAGTCATCCATGACTGTGACATTTGTGCTGGCAAAACGACTTAAGCCCTTGTGGTATCGTGACAGATGGTCCAAGTACAAGTATGGTGAAGCTTGGCAGATTGACTACATCACTCTACCACGTTCTCGTTCTGGTAAGCAATACGTGCTTACTATGGTAGAGGCAAACACTGGATGGTTGGAAACTTATCCAGTTCCACATGCAACTGCACGCAACACCATTCTCAGTCTGGAGAGACAGATCCTGTGGAGACACGGAACTCCAGAGAGGATTGAGTCAGACAACGGAACTCATTTCAAGAACAACCTTGTAAAGAACTGGGCCAAAGAGCACGGTATTGAGTGGATATTCCACATTCCCTACTATGCACCAGCTTCAGGGAAGATTGAACGCTACAACGGTTTGTTGAAGACCACTCTTAAAGCCATGGGGGGTGGATCTTTGAAAAACTGGGAAAAACATTTAGCACAAGCAACCTGGCTGGTAAATAGTAGAGGTTCAGTGAACCGAGCTGGACCTGCACATTCAGATTTGCTACGGAAAGTGGAAGGTGATAGAGTTCCTGTTGTTAGAGAAAAGAATCTGTTAGGTAAAACTGTTTGGGTATTTTCACCCTCAGGAGAGGCTAAACCTGTCCGAGGGGTGGTTTCAGCTGAAGGTCCGGGTCACACTTATTGGGTAATGCAAGAGAATGGTGAAATTCAGTGTATTCCACAAAGAAATTTAACTTTAGCTGAAAGAGGTTAATTTCAAACTATTGTACAGCTACATCGCGCCCAAAAGAAGAATCAACGAGAAATCTACGGTGCACGAACCTGAGATCCCTGAGAGCCCTGAGTCAACTAAGAGACCCTGAGATTTCCCTGTTTCCCTTTTCTTCGCTTAAATCGGTGAAGAAATAAACTGTTTTCCATTTTCTCACTTTCTGATTTTCTTGGACTTTTGAATCATCTACATCTGAGCATAGCCGAATGGACTATGAACTCTATTCACGAACTGTAAATATCATCTTGGATTGGATGGACAGTATAAACAGCCAATGAAAATTGTTTAGAAGGGGTGGATTGTGCCCGGTTGGACGCTGTCCCTTAAGAAAGGGAATATGGTGGACGGAAGTTGGTAAACGGAAGGAATATTTTAAACTAATTTTCATTGGTCAGGTGGGAGGAAGCACTATCTGGCCTGAGAGTGAAGTGGCATTCCCAGCACTTCTCTGTCACTCTTGCTTCCGCATCTCCTTGGTGCAGCAGCTCCCTGTGCTGGGCTTTCTGCCAAGGCTCCGGCCTTGAAAACTGATAACCAGGCCTGTAACTGCTTTCAATTAACACAACCTGCTTTTAACTTCTTTCTTTCTTCTTTCTCCCTCTTTTCCGAACTATTCTGGGGAAGGGGGAAGGGAGGGGAGAGCGGAGGTGGGGAACCCCTCGGCCGAGGGGGTTACTCATTTCTGTGTTACACTGCTGTATATCTTTGTATATATTGTAGATATTGTAAATTTGTAAATATTCCCCTGCAAAATCCTACACTGCTTTGTAAATATAGCTCCACTGCTTTGCTAATTCAGCTGGTGAGTTTTTTTTTTTCCTTTCCCTTCAATTTTTTTTTCCCTTTTACCTTACAAGGGGGAAGGGAAGAGGCTTCTTGGCCTCACCCCTTCCAACCCACCACAGCAGCCCATTCCAATGACGAATGACTCTCTCAGTGAAGAACTTTCTCCTCACCTCGAGCCTAAACTTCCCCTGGCACAGCTTGAGACTGTGTCCTCTTGTTCTGGTGCTGGTTGCCTGGGAGAAGAGACCAACCTGCTCCTGGCTACAACCACCCTTCAGGTAGTTGTAGAGGGCAATGAGGTCACCCCTGAGCCTCCTCTTCTCCAGGCTAAACAATCCCAGCTCCCTCAGCCTCTCCTCATAGGGCTGTGCTCAAGGCCTCTCCCCAGCCTTGTTGCCCTTCTCTGGACACGTTGAAGTGTCTCAATGTCCTTCTTAAACTGTGGGACCCAGAATTGGACACAGTATTCAAGGTGTGGCCTAACCAATGCAGAGTACAGGGACACAATGACTTCCCTGCTCCTGCTGGCCACACTATTCTTGATGCAGGCCAGGATGCCATTGGCCTTCTTGGCCACCTGGGCACACTGCTGGCTCATGTTCAACAGGCTGTCAACCAGTACCCCCATGTCCCTTTCTGTTTGGCAGTTATCCCACCACTCCAACCCCAGCCTGTAGCTCTGCATGGGGTTGTTGTGGCCAAAGTGCAGCACCCGGCATTTGGACTTGTTGAATGCTATCATGTCGGACTCTGCCCATCTGTCCAGTCAGTCGAGGTCCCTCTGCAGAGCCTTTCTGCCCTCTAACAGATCAACATCTGCCCCTAAATTGGTGTAATCTGCAAATTTGCTGCTGCCTGATTCAATCCCCTGATCCAGATCATCAGTGAAGATGTTAAAGAGCATGGGGCCCAGCACTGATCCCTGGGGGACACCACTGGTGACTGGCCGCCAGCTGGCAGTGGCACCATTCACTACCACTCTCTGGGCTCGGCCCTCCAGCCACTTCCTGACCCAGCACAGAGTGCTGCTGTCCAAGCCATGAGCTGACAGCTTGGATAGCAGTTTGCTGTGGGGGACGGTGTCAAAGGCCTTGCTGAAGTCCAGGTAGACCACATCCACAGGCCTCCCAACATCCACCAGGCAGGTCACCTTATCATAGAAGGAGATCAGGTTGGAGAGGCAGGACCTGCCCTTCCTAAATCCATGTTGGCTGGACCTGAGCCCTTGGCCATCCTTCAGGTGCGCAGTTATTGCTGCCAGGATAATCTGCTCCATCACTTTCCCTGGCACTGAGGCCAGGCTGACTGGCCTGGAGTTTCCAGGTGAGGACCACATTGGCCAGTTTCCAGTCACCTGGGACCTCTCCAGTGAGCCAGGACTGGAGGAAAATGATGGAGAGCGGCTTGGCCAGCTCATCTGCCAGCTCTCTCAGCACCCTAGCATGGATCCCATCCGGTCCCATGGACTTGTGAGTGTCCAAGTGGCTCAGCAGGTCCCAAACTAATTCCTCATGGATTACCGGGGCACTACACTGCTCCCTGACCCCATCACCCAGCTCAGGAGGCCACTCATCCTGAACTCCTGCCTTGCTGTTAAACATTGAGGCAAAGAAGGTGTTCAGGACCTCAGCCTTTTCCTCACCTTCAGTCACAGCGTTCCCCTCCAGGTCCAATAGGGAGTGCAGGTTCTTCCTGCCCTTCTTCTTATTGTTAATATTTTTGTTAAAATGTTTTTTGTTGTCTTTGACAGAGGTGGCCAGCTTCAGTTCCAGCTGGGCCTTTGCCTCTCTAATTTTTAAATGTTTTTCCTGTCTGTCTCCTCATCCTGGTTGGGTGGTCTATAACAGACTCAAATCAGGAAGTCAGTTTTGTCAGGCCTCCCTCTGATTTTAACCCACAGGCACTCAATCCTTTCATATACAACCTTAAGTTCTGTGGCATCAAGAGATTCCCTAATGTACAGGGCCACCCCTCCTCCTCTTCTCCCTTGCCTGTAAGCTTCATTTCTGTGAACAAGGAGCAGTGCAATCACCACAAAGGAAAGATGAGAGAAAAAGTCAGGAAGTGGAATGCAAAGCCCCAGCAGAATTTCCCAATGTTCTCTCTGCTCCCACAGAGCAAACTGAGCTGCTCAGCGCTGGCCACGGCCCTGAGCTCAGCAGACTCTCCAGCACCCAGCACACTGTGTCCCATGCAAGGAGTCTCCTCCAGCTGTGTCCCATCCTTTGCCCAATGAAATCCCATTAGCCAGGAAAACACCCACAGGCTCCTTCTCCCAAGGTGGCAGCAGGCAGGTGCCGCTTTCCAGAAGAGCAGCTGCCCTGCACCCGCTGCCAGCATCCCTATCCCCATGTGTAATGGGTTGGGGCAAACCCCCCTCCCCACCACGGGCAGGAACAACGACTCAGACAAACAGATTGCAGAAGTGACGGAAAGTTCACATAGAAAAACAATAAAAACCCAACCACCATACCATGGAGCCCAGCCACCATGCACAGGTCACCTGGAGTGAAGGAAGACAGGTGTGACAGAGCTGGCCCCAGGTGCCTTGCTGAAGCCCTTCAGCTTGGGATCTTTGAGGAGCATGGCTGGAGAAGGGCGGAGCAAGAGCTGAACTGTCCCCAGCAGAGGGAGGCCAGGCCACGGGTGTGGGCAGCTCCATAGCAAGCAGCATTGGGAGGTGCTGCCCATGCCGATGGGGCGCTCTTGCCAGTTGAAGAGGCCATTGTGATGTCGTTGGGATGGGTGTGGCCAGCCCACTGTGACCTCAGCATCCTGGCTATGGCCAGCCCAGTGCCCGGGAGGGATTTAAGGAGCGCTGGCTGCCTGGGCTGGCACTCCCAGAGGAGCCACCTCTCTCGAGAGGCAGCGGATCCTGGGTGCCTAGAGAAGGGTGGAAGTACAAGAGGCTGAATCTGCCTTTGGACAGGAAAGCAAGTGCCAGCTCCCAGCCCCACAAGAGGATGCTGAGGTGGTGGCAGCGGAGGCACAACCGCTTGAGGGAGGAGACACGAGGAACAGCAGAGAGCAGGGATGGGGCCACTGTGTCAAGGCAGTGGCGTCCATCCCGTGACAGCTCCTCCTCCTCCTCCTCCTCCTGTTCCTCACAGGTGTGCCATGGACAGGTGCAGATGGCACCTCTGGCAAGCTCAGTGCAGGACAGCCGGAGCCAGGACTTGTCCAGCCATGAGGACAAGTCACCACGGCTGTCCAGCTCTAGCAGCTCACTGAGCTGGATGAGCTCAGAGCGTGATTGGAGTTCCCCAGAACCGCAGGTAAGGCAGCCTGAGGGACCAGACAGGCAGAGAGCGGATGGGGGAAAGGATATGGCGCTGGACACAGCTGCTCCTGGGGGTCAGGGGGCGGAGATGGAGCCGGGGAGGTGTTGGGGAGAGAGCCCTGTTGCAGGAGCTCTTCCAGATGGGGCAAGGCAGCTACAACAGTCATGACCGGCAGGCACTCTCCTCGTCTTCTCTTGCAGAGTGACAGTGACACCGAGACGACATTGCAAACCCTACGTGGTAGCAGCAGGCTGAGCTGCCACAGCAGTGAGCACAGCGACACAAGCTTCCTGCCTGCCATCAGCAGGAGGCCAACCCCCTGGGAGCTACCCGCACCTCCGGCATTGCGAGGTGCTGCCATCGTACGGCTGCCTCCTATCTCTCCCTCTTTCAGCACTGCAGGCAGCAGAACCAGCGTGGAAACGACCAGCGGCAGCACAAGCAGTGGCACGGTGCCGCGGGAGGGGAGCAGCAGCAGGAGGCTGGCCCTGCAGGACCAGCAAGCCACTGGTGCAGTGGTGAGAGAGGCCAGCTGGGCTGTGGAACGTGACATCCCAGGCAGGCTGTCTGCACCTGCGCTCAGCACTCCTCGGGGCAGCGCCGCTGCTGCTGCGGCAGCGTCCTCCGCAGGCAGGGACGTGGCCTCAGGGCGGTGGTGGCAGGGCCGAGCGGCACAGCCGCAGCCTGCAGCACCGAAGGTGCGAGTCCGCTGCCGCCTGGTCAGCGGCACCGGGCAGCCGCTGCAGGAGGAGCCGCAGCCTGATGTGAGGCGTCGCACTCTCCTCTCCATCCAGCCCAAGCCCAGGCCTGGGGAGGAGCGCACCACAAGCAGCGCTGTGCGCAGCGGACGCAGACTCTCCCCGCTCAGGACAACAGTCACCCTGCAGTGGCAGCACCATGGCCTGGAGCACAGCCAGCTCCGGGGCCTTGCCCAGAAGCCGCTGGGACCTATCCTGACGGTGAGGTACGAGAGCCCGGGGCAGAAGGAGGAGGAGACATGCAAAGCGGACACCCCCAGCAAGGAAGAGGTGGTGTTGGAGGGACTGGAAGGCTCCAGCCACAATCAGGCAGGAGCCACACCAGAGGACAAGAACAACTCTGTGCCAGCTGATGACACCGTGGTCTACCAATGGATCAACCCCTTGGTCCAAGAGCTCCACCTGGACCAGCGCCCTGCTACTGTTCTGCAGGAGGAGCCCAGCTCTGGATCCAGCAGGCCACAGCCAGCAGTGGCAGCTGCAGAACCGCAAGTGCAGAGCATGTCTCCTGCACCAGTGCAGCTCCCAGAAGACCTGCAATTGACATCGACCATGGACAGAGTTCATGAAGAGCCTCTTGAGAAGCAGGCTCCTGCCCAGCTCAGCCCCACAGCCAGTCAGGACATTTTGCTTGAAGCACACAATTTAATTCTGAGAAGCACGCTGAACTTTTTGGCTGTGGTCACGGTCACAAAAAACCAGGAAGAAGAAGCCCTGGTAGCAGCCCTCCGGTGTCCCTTGCCTGAGGAGACACATGCAGCTCCTCCTGCTCTTGCCGCAGCAGAGCCAGACAAAGATGCTTGTGCGTCAGCTGTGCTTGCTGAGCAAGTGGACACAGTGGAGGAGGAGGAGGAGGAGGAGGAGGAGGAGGAGGAGGAGGAGGAGGAGGAGGAGGAGGAGGAGGAGGAGGAGGAGGAGGAGGAAGAGGAGGAGGAGGAGGGAGGAGGAGGAGGAGGAGGAGGAGGAGGAGGAGGAGGAGGGAGGAGGGAGGGAGGAGGGAGGGAGGAGGAGGAGGAGGAGGAGGAGGAGGAGGAGGAGGAGGGGAGGAGGAGGAGGAGGAGGAGGGGAGGAGGAGGAGGAGGAGGAGGAGGAGGAGGAGGAGGAGGAGGAGGAGGAGGAGGAGGAGGAGTGCCAAGACCCTTGCCCATGCAGCCCCACAGCCAGCCAGGAGGTTTTCCCAGCCTCCGATCAACCCATGGGGGAGGACATCAGAGGCCAGGCTGTGGTCATCACCGAGGAAGAGCCTGAGCACAAAACTGACAAGGAAGCAGAAGAAGCCCCAGCAGCAGCAGCCCCTCGGCACTCGGAGTCCTTATGGGCTGAGGTGGCTGAGGGGGCTCCTTCATGTGCTGCCCTGCCTCCAGCAGACACTGGCATGGCCCAGCTGGGCCCAGCTAAGCAGCGCCGGCCCTCCCTCTTGAGGAGGACTGCGAGGGCTCTGCGCCGTGCGTTCCGTGCCTTGTCCTGCATCCAGGCACAGACTGATGACTGAGACCGGAGCCTGAGGCACCGCTGCTGCGCCTCCGCTGCCGCCTGGTCAGCAGAGCAGGGGAGCGGGCGCAGGGGGAGCAGCCTGCTGTGAAGTGTTGGACTCTCCTCTCCACCCAGCCCAAGCCCAGGCCTGGGGAGGAGCCAAAAGGAAGGGGCAGCGCCCGCAGCGGATGCAGGCTGTCCCTGCTCAGGACAACATTCTCCCTGCAGCGGCAGCACCCTGGCCTGCAGCACAGCCAGCTCCACCTGGGGCTTGCCCACAAGCCGCGGGGACCTATCCTGATGGTGAAGTAGGAGGGCCGGGGGCAGACAGAGGCTGGAGGAGACATGCAAGAGGAGACGCCCCCAGCAAGGAAGAGGTGGTGCTGGAGGGACTGGGAGACTCCAGCAACAAGCAGGCAGGAGCCACACCAGAGGACAAGAGCAGCACAAGGCAGACTGAAGACGAAGGTACAGCCTGCTCTACAAAGGGCTCCAGTTGCCCTTGCTCCAACAGCTCAGCCAGGAGCGGGCCTCGTCTTCCTCCTCACAGATGTGCCACAGACAGGTGCAGGCAGCACCTGAGGAAAGCTCACTGCAGGGCAGCCAGAGCCAGGACTTGTCCAGGCATGAGGACAAGCTGCCAGTCCTGCCCTGCTCTTGGAGGTCTTGGAGCTCACGGAGCTCACCGAGCGCTCACCCTGACACAGCAGGTAAGGCAGCCTGAGGGACCAGGCGGGCAGGCAGGCAGCAAATGGGGAAGGGATAATGGCGGTGGGCACAGCTGCTCCTGCAATGGAGCTTGGGCCGGGGGGGCGTGTCAGGGACAGAGCCCTCTTGCAGGAGCTCTTCCAGCTCGGGCAAGGCAAGCTGCAGGCCAAGGGCCACCAACCCCATTCAGCACACGCAGCCACTCTCCTCATCTTCTCTTGCAGAGTGACAGTGACACCCGGACGGCACGCTCAGTGCCAACAGCAGCAGCTGGCACAGCAGCGGCAGGGACACAAGCTTGCTGCCTGCCATCAACAGCAAGCCGACCCCCCGGGTGCCACGCACAGCTCCAGCATTGCCAGGTGCTGGCACTGCTGGGCGGCTGCCTCCTATCACTCCCTCACCACCTCTGCCGGCAGCAGAATCAGCGTGGAAACGACCAGTGGCAGCAGAAGCAGTGGCACGGCGCTGCAGGAGGAGCAGCAGCAGGAGTGACCGGGACAGGCTGCTTGAAACAGACACATTCATTGGGAGCGGCAGCAGGATGGCTTCTTGGCTGTGCTCATGTCATGATCATGAGACCAGAGAAGGAAGAAGACCCTGCCCAAAGCCAGGATGAACCTTGGGCTGCCAGAGCACTGGAGCGAGCCCTCCATGTAGGACACAGCCCCAGTGTCCCTTGGCTGAGGAGACACATGCAGCCCCTCCTGCTCTTGCTCCAGAAGAGCAAGACAAAGGCACCACTTGTCAGGCACCTGTGCTGTGCACCCACTGCCTCCTGCTCAGCAGGACAGAGCAGCAGCAGGTGCAGGAGGAGGAGCCCGCTGGGAGCTCTTGGACTCTCCTCTCCATCCAGACCAAGCCCAAGGCAGTGTTCGTGATGTGGAGGGGACACAGCTCCAGCCCCAAGGGAAGGAAGGCAGTGGCACCACAGGGTCCGGACCACGGTGGCAGCAGGGTGCCACCCACCTGGCTGCACTCCTGAGCCTGAGTGCTGCTGTGCCAACGTCCCCAGACAGGAACGTGGGGACAACAGTCAGCCTGCTGCAGTGGCAAGATGAGCCAGAGCAGCATCAGCTCCCAAGATTGGCTCCAGCCCAGAAGCCACTGGCTCCTGGCCTGACAGTGAAGTGGCACAGCCATACTGGGGACTGACTGGGGGGCAAGTGCAAGCCTCCTGCAACAAGCAGGCAGGAGCAGCACGGCAGGAGGAGAAGGATAGCAACTCTGGGCTCACAGGGTGCTGGCACCCAGCCAGGACAGGCCGGGAACCTGAGGAGCCAGCCGGGCAGGCGGCAGGGGCGGAAGGGGATGGGGGTGGCCGCAGCTGCTCCTGGGCGTGGGGGTGCTACTGCAGCTGGGGCCTGCCAGGGAGCCCTGATGCCTCATCTCCATCCAGGCAAAGCCCATCTGGAGAGCTGCTGGGAAGAAGAGAGGATAGAGGCTGCTCCCTGCTAAGGCCAGCAGGCAGCCTTCAGCAGCCGCAGGACGGCTCACAGCAGATCCATCTCCATCGCAGGCTCCCCCCAAAGCCACATCCAGAGGCTGAGTCGTTGTGAGGGACACAGAACCAAGGGAAGGCTGGGAGCGTGGAGAGTGCACCGGGCATTCCGCTGCCCTCAGGACGTGGTACTGCCGGCACAGCCTGGCCCTGGACCGGACTCCTGTTGATGGGAAAGTTCACCAATTCTTCCCTACTGCTGCCTCTGCCTGCTCCATCCTGCGTCCCACAGGCGCCAAGCTGTCTGTGGAAGCCCACGGGAGCTCTCTGGCGACTCTGGCACCAGGCCAGGTCATAATGATCATAATCATAGATTGCACTGCCTTGCAAGACCCCTCTAGAGAGCATCTTGTCCAACCCCCCTGCAGGGAGCAGGGACATCTGCAAGGAGATCAGCTTGAGCAGAGCCCAGTCAAGCCACACTTTCAGGGATGGAGCCTCTACCACCACCTCCTGGCTGCTACCAGCCCAGCCTTGCAGCCAAGGCTGAGAAACCCACTGGCTCTTTCTCTGGAGGTGGCAGCAGGCAGCTGCCACTTCTGGAACAGCAACTGCCCTGCAGCTCTGTTAAAGTCTATAAAAGGATAAATTAATGATCAATAAACGGGGCGATTAATTAATTAATAAAATTAATAATTTTATTAATAATAAAAAAAAATTCCCACATAAAAAAAAAATTAATCAAAACCTATTTACAGATTTGAGGGGTTGGGTCGTGGAACAGATACCTCACCAGCAGGAACAAGTAACAATTCAGACAATATGTACAAAACTCCAGAAACAACAAACAGCACTTTAAAGAAAAGCAACCTCGGCAATGAAGCCGGCGATTGCCCACAACGGGGTGGGGGAACTCTAGAATTCCCTAAGGCAACAGACCTTCAGTAGGTGCTTATAAAAATCAGATATTGTAATTACTCACTGATCCTGATCCCTCGTGGGACACGTGTAAGATCTAGACAAACCAAAGTGGCGTCGACCATGTGGAAGCTGCAGGAGCACCGGTTCACTTTCTCTTGGTGTCTGCAGCTTATTACTGAGGCAGAATTTGTTCCCAAAGGGTTTGCAGCTGAAAGCTTTGTAGAGAGGAGGTTTCTCGGCTGTAATCCTTTTGTAGCAGCGCTCGCTCCTTTCTCCAGTCAAACAAAACTGTCCCAGGGACTCAGCGCCTCTGGGGTTTCGCTTCTCGGCCTGGCAAGACACGTGTCTGTCCTCTGGGCTTTACAATGCTGAAAATAGCGAGGGGTCCTTGCTGTCTGGTCTGGGTAAACTGAAACACAGTTCAGCTTCCAAGCGAAGCTTGTGGTTCCTTCAGGGCATGGACAATTGGAAGACAAAGCTCTGGCTCTTTGGGCTGATACTTATAGATTTCCCGAGGCAATAATGGGCAGTAGCAACACAGAGCTAGGGATAAAACCCTGGTATTGCAACCTATAGAAAGCCTTCTTTCCAAACGAGCCCAAAAGCACACCCACCTGGCTCATGCTGGCTCTGAGACATGTTCAAGCAAGCCTAAAGAACCAGATCTACTAACTTCTGCCTCATTGTCTGATTCAGAGTAATTTTGAGGCTTTTTGTCCATCCAGGACAAGCTCCCAGGCAGGGGCTCCTCGCCTGCCCTCAGCACTCATCAGGGCAGCACCGCTGGGCGAGTCCGCTGCAGCCTGGTCCGCAAACAGGGCAGCAGGTGCAGGAGCAGCAGCCTGCTGTGAGGCCTGGGACTCTCCTCTCCATCCAGCCCAAGCCCAGGCCTGAGGAGGAGCCCAAGAGAGGCAGCGCTGCCCGCAGCGGACACAGGCTGGACACTTGTGCATCTGTCGTAGTTTGGGCTGGGTGTCCTCTGCTACAGGGGTGTTTCCTGTGTCCAGAAGTCCAGCCCAGTGGGTGGACACAGGAAATTAGGTTATTTCCTACCATGATCCCTTGCACCACTATAAGTCTCAGGGCGGGGTCTGGCACTTCCTCTTTCCTTCCTCCTCGCCGCCTGGTAACTGGGGAGAAGATCTCCCGGCCATGGGCCTGGTTAGGCCCAAGGCCACGGGGGGATGGGCAGTCTCAGATCTGGCCAGCTGAGACTAGCCTAGCAGTGGGGGGGGAAGGAGGAGCCCTGGGGGGTTTTGGGTGCACCCTCAGGTGGGGGATGGGATTTCTCTGGGTCTGTTTTGGGTTTCTCTCTTGTCACTGTGTTTCTAGTTCTCTGCACGCACTCACTGTTCTATTTAAACTTTCCATCACTTTTGCAATCCGTTTGTCTGAGTTGTTATTTCTGTGCGTGGAGGGGGGGGGGGTCTGCCCCAACCCATTACAGCATCTTAAATAAAGTTCATTTATTTTCTCCAAGATTCTGCTCTCTGCCTGCTCCATTCTGTGGCCCACGCACACCAAGCTGCCTCTTGAAGCCCACGGGAACTCCCTGCTGACGCTGGCAGAGCTGGCTCAGGTCATCATCTGCACTGGGGTGGAAGGCACCTCCAGAGGCCATCTCTTCCGACTGCCCACCCTGCACTAAGCAGGGACATCCCCAGCTAGATCAGGGCCCAGCCAGCCCCAGACCTCCCTGGGGGAACTCTCCAGCACCTCTTGGCCAACCTGAGCCCCTAGTGTTCTACCACCACCACCTCAGAGCAAAGAGCTTCTTCCCATTCGCCATAGTCTGAAGCTACCCTTCTCTACTTTAAAACCATTGCCCCTCTCCCTGGTGCTACAAGCCCTTGCAAAGCTTCCCTGGCCAGGCATGTAGGCCCCCATCAGCTACGGAAAGGCTGCTATCAGGACTCCCCGGACCCTTCTCTTCTTCAGGCTCAACAATCCCAACTCCCTCAGCCTGACTTCAATGGGAGAGGGGCTCCAGCCCTCTGATCATCTTGGTGGCCTCCTCTGGACCCATGCCGGCAGGACCATCTTCTTAGTGCAGGGCCCCAGAGCTGCAGACAGTACTGCAGGTGACATTAGGAAGCAACTGTTGCCGCCGAGGGTTGTCAGGCACTGGAGCAGGCTGCCCGGGGCGGGGGGGGGGGCTGGAGACAGCAGCCTTGGAGGTGCTTCAAAGCCAGGGAGCTGTGGTGCTGGGGCTTAGTGCTGCACTTGGCAGAGCAGGGTTAAGGCTTGGGCTGGGAGATCCTGATGGCCTTTTCCCAGCCCAGTGTTTCGGTGGTTCCATGCTTCCAGGCCTGCACAGGGGAGGTTCTGGCTCCAGTGAAGGCACAGAGCCATGGAATCAGGAAGTTTTCCAGTTGGGAAAGACCTTTCAGGTCATTCAATTCAAGGCTAATCCACGTGTAGCAAGTCTGGTGCTGAGCCATGTCCCTCAGCACCAAATCTCTGCAAAAACCCCTCCAGGGATGGGGATTGCACCACCTCCTGGAAAGCTGTTCCCGTTTCTGAGAAGTCTTTCAGGGCAGACATTTCTTCTCATTTCCAACCTGAACCTCTCCTGCCACAATTTCAGGAAATTTCCTCACCTGAGACTGATGATGATGATGATGATCATGATGATGATGATGATGAATCAGTTGTCATTGCAGAGCCCTCCTACACCTCCACTCCTGCTCCCAGCTTGGTGGCATTTGCAAACTTGCTGATGGTGCACTCAATCTCCTCATCCTGGTCATTAATAAAGACATTGAACAGGAGGGCTTTGGCCTTCCTTCTTGCCTCCCTGCATGCCCTGCCAGCTACTCTATAGCTTACTCTACCTTGCTGGGTGGACTGGAGGGTGCCCTTTGCCTGCTGTGGTCACGCTGCAGAAACCCCTGTGTGAGCCACGGCTGCTGAGCAGCACTCATGGGGTGTCCGTGGGGAAGGAGAGTGTGGAAGCATATCCATAGGGAATGGTGTCCATGGGGAAGGATGAGGCTGGGGGGGTGAGATCCTAGCACAAGTTGCCCAGGCAGGTGGGAGATGCCCCAGCCCTGGAATCATTCCAGGTCAGGCTGGTTGGGCCTCTGAGCACTGCTGAAGGTCCGAGGCCTTGGGACCCTGATGTGCCCAAGATTTCCTGCAGTGAGGTGACCTGGGGGCAAGACTGAGTTTATCTCAGGGAGGTCAGTTGGCATCCATGGGGCTGGAGATGGTGGCAACAGTTGGCAGCATGTGGAGGGTTGAGGCAATAGAATAGAATAGAATAGAATAGAATAGAATAGAATAGAATAGAATAGAATAGAATAGAATAGAATAGAGTAGAGAGTAGAGTAGAGTAGAGCAGAGTAGAGTAGAGTAGAGTAGAGTAGAGTAGAGTAGAGTAGAGTAGAGTAGAATTAACCAGGTTGGAAAAGACCTTGGAGATCATCAAGTCCAACCTATCACCCAACACCATCTAATCAACTAAAGCATGGCACCAAGTGCCTCATCCAGTCTCCTCTCTGGGCAGCACATTCCAATGGCCACTGACTCTTTCTGTGATGAACTTCTTCCTAACATCCAGTGTGAAGCTCCCCTGGCACAGCTGGAGACTGTGTCCTCTTGCTCTGCTGCCGGTTGCCTGGGAGAAGAGACCAACCCCCACCTGGCTACAACCTCCCTTCAGGGAGTTGAGGAAAGAAGGTCTCCTCTGAGCCTTCTCTTCTCCAGGCTAAGCATCCCCAAGACAGTTTGGGCTGGGAGGCAGGGAAAGAGACTGATCTTTTGCATTCTGTGTTGTGAAACTGAGGCACAACACCTCCAGGGATGGGAACAGAATCAAGTGGATGGATCAGCCCCTCCCCCCAAGACAGTTTGGGTCTGGGAGGCAGGCTGCTGCACTCCTGAAACATCCCAAGGGCAATCCCTCTCTCTGTCAAGAACTTCTGTCGAAGACCAAAGCCTAAACCTCCCTCTGCACAGCGCGAGGCTGTGGCCTCTCTTCTCTGCTGGTTGCCTGGGACAAGAGACCAACCCCCACCAGGCTGCAACCTCCCTTCAGGAAGATGTACGCAGCAATATGGTTGCCCCTGAGCCTCCTCTTCTCCAGGCTGAACACCCCCAGCTCCCTCAGCCTCTCCTTCACAGCTTTGTGCTCCAGACCCCTCCCCAGCTTTCTTGCCCTGCTCTGGACACCTTCCAGCATCTCAACATCTTTCTGGCACAGAGGGGCCCAGAACTGGACACAGCACTCAAGGCCTCACCAGTGCTGAGCACAGGGCAGCATGACCTCCCTGCTCCTGCTGGCCACGCTGGTCCTGACCCAGGCCAAGATGCCCTTGGCCTTCTTGGCCACCTGGGCACACTGCTGGCTCATCTTTAGCTGCTGCCAACCACTACCCCCAGGTCCCTCTCTGCCTGCCTGCTCTCCTGCCACTCTGACCCCAGCCTGTAGGGCTGCCTGGGCTTGCTGTGGCCAAAGTGCAGAACCTGGCACTTGCACTTGGTCAATCTCCTGCCCTTGCACTCTGCCCATCTGTCCAGCCTGGCAAGGTCCCTCTGCAGAGCCCTCCTACCCTCTAACAGCTCCGCTCCTGCTCCCAGCTTGGTGGTAGCTGCAAACTTGCTGGTGGTGCACCCAATCCCCTCGTCCAGGTCATCAATAAAGATACTGAACAGGAGGGCTTTGGCCTTCCTTCTTGCCTCCCTACGTGCCCTGGCAGCTACTCTAGAGTTCCCGCAAGGGACAAGTCCCTTCTTCCATCAACTGAGAGGATCTTTCTTCCATCAGATTCCCTTCAGCAGCTCCTCCCTCACCCCTGCAGCTCTCCTGGCACCTCTACCCCATTCTTTCTCTCAAGGGAACAAACCTCTCTTGGGCTGGGAGGAAGAGGCATTGAGGCTTGGGAGAGACCACTGGAGATCTTCAGAGCTCAGCCTTCTCCTCTGCCGACTGAACAGCCCCAGGGCTCTCAGCCTCTCCTCCCCAGGCAGTGCTCCAGGCCCTTCAGCATCCTTGTAGCCCTCCCTCGGGCTCTCTGCGGCGGATCCCCGTCCCTCCTGACCCGGGCAGCCCAGAGCTGCGTGCAATCTTGCAGCTGAGGTCTCAGCAGGGCAGAGCAGAGGGCGAGGAGAACCTCCCTGGCTCCGCTGGGCACCCTCCTCGCAATGCCCCCCGGGAGACCCTTGGCCTTCTCGGCCCCAGCCCCGAGCCCTGGGGGGCAGCAGCGGTGCCCGGCTGCCAGCCAGCTCCAGCTCCATCCCCCAGCCCTCTCTGGGGCCATCGGCCAGCCGGCAATGCCAGGCAGAGGGCTCCGGCCCAAGCCTCGTGCCAGGAGCTGCCGCAGGAGCTGCTGCGGGAGGCGGGGCCCGAGGCCGTGCCGGAGCCCCGGCAGACGAGGCCCAAGCACACCCACGCACGGCCCGCGCCTCTCTGCCCCCGCCCTGGGCGCACGCGGCTGTTGGCGGCCGCCTCCCGCGCCGCGCGCAGCCCCCGCCCCGCCCCCCTCGCTTGCCCGCCGGCGGCAGCGCTCGGGGCTGGCCCGCGAGCCGTTCCCGTGGCAACGCTCGGCGTCCTCTGCCCCCCGCCGCACTCTCGCAGCTGGCCGCCGGCCGGGCCGCGCCGGGCCGCGCTTCAGGGCGCAACACGAGGCCTCGGGGGCGCAGGGAGCGCGGCGGAGACGCCAGGAGGCTCCCGACAGCCGCTGCCGAGGTTCCACCCAACAGCAAGACACTGCTGGACGCTCAGGCTGCCCTGCGGCAGGCTGCCCGGCGGGGCTGTGCAGTCTCCTTCTCGGGAGACTTTCCAAAGCCTCCTGCATGGCTGCCCTGCCCTCGCTCCCCCTGCTCCAGGATCTCGGCAGGGCCCTCCCGAGCCCTCCCGTGCTGAGAGGCTGTGCTTCTGGGCAAAGACTCCCCCCCGAGCTTCAGGGGGTGGCGATCCCCTTGCTGTGTCTGTCTGCCCAGAGGCTGCAGCCCCCCCACTGAAGGGGTCAGCAAGACCTCGGCCAAGAACACACTGCCAGGGACAAAGCCTGCTGGACACCTGGGGGGCGCTGCTGCTGAGGCCAAGGTCAGTCTGCAGGGTGGGTGTTTGGAGGCCAGTTGTCAGGAGGCGGGCTTGCTCTCTTCTCCCAGGGAACTGCTGACAGAACGAGAGGGGATGGCTGCAAGCTGCACCAGGGGAGCTTGAGGCTGGACATTAGGAAGCAACTGTTGCCTCCGAGGGTTGTCAGGCACTGGAGCAGGCTGCCCGGGGGGGGGGGGGGGCTGGAGACAGCAGCCTTGGAGGTGCTTCAAAGCCAGGGAGCTGTGGTGCTGGGGCTTAGTGCTGCACTTGGCAGAGCAGGGTTAAGGCTTGGGCTGGGAGATCCTGATGGCCTTTTCCCAGCCCAGTGTTTTGGTGGTTCCATGCTTCCAGGCCTGCACGGGGGAGGTTCTGGCTCCAGTGAAGGCACAGAGCCATGGAATCAGGGAAGTTTTCCAGTTGGGAAAGACCTTTCAGGTCATTCAAGTCAAGGCTAATCCACGTGTAGCAAGCCTGGTGCTGAGCCATGTCCCTCAGCACCAAATCTCTGCGGCTTTGAAACCCTTCCAGGGATGGGGATTGCACCACCTCCTGGAAAGCTGCTCCCGTTTCTGAGAAGTCTTTCAGGGCAGACATTTCTTCTCATTTCCAACCTGAACCTCTCCTGCCACACTTTCAGGCAATGTCCTTTCATTTTATCACCTGAGCCTTAAAGGTATTATGATTGTTTTGTTTTTCAATTGTTTTTAATCAGTTGTCATTGCTCAGCCACTCTCA